>CM074721.1:93727537-94927537 GCA_037306005.1 Rhinophrynus dorsalis
AATCAATATTTTGTGTGACCACCCTTTGCCTTCAAAGTTTTTTTTAAGGAACTTAGCAGGTACGTTATTCCAAACATCTTAGAGAACTAACCACAGTTCTTCTGTGAATGTAGGCAGCCTCAGTTCCTTCTCTCTCTTTGTATAATCCCATACAGACTCGATGTTGAGATTAGTTCTATACCATCACTTCCAGGACTCCTTGTTCTTCTTTACGCTGAAGATAGTTCTTAATAACTTTGGCGCTATGTTTGGGGTGGTTATGCAGCAGAATTATTTTGGGGCCAATCAGATGCCTCCCTGATGGTACTGCATGATGGATAATTATCTGCCTGTACTTAGAATTGAGGAGACCATTCATTCTGACCAAATCACCAAGTACGCCAAGTACCTCCCTGGATGAAACATGTCACCAAGTGTGTAGGGATTATACTAGGAATAGAGATGGCTACTATCAGGGATATCCTGCAGGATTCAGATGGTGAAACTTACATGTTAATATACTCCCATGCAGATCTGAGAGGCCATTGGAGGCCTACAGCTTCTTGGAACAGCACCTGAAGGATGCCCCTTAGTGTACGCTCTCGCTGACAAGGATGAAGGGGTTACACCGCAGCGATACTCCAGTATAGGCCTAAGACTCTGATGTATCAACTTATTCCCAGTTTCTGACCCTTGTGTAAAGAAACCCGCCAGGAGATTACCGGTTACATCTTTAGAGACTGGAGCCATCCCTAAACTAACTGCCCTCTTTCCCTGAGAGCAAGGGACAACTAACCCGCAAGACCCCAGATCTCGTGTTTCTCTCATCTCCAACATCACCAAAACCAGGCAACCCCTTACTGAGTAACACAAGTTCAGGGGAAAGTAGCATACCTGAAATACTGCAAAACTCTGAATCCATAGTGACTGCTACCCACACTCACAGCTACCGTAAGCTGAAGGTGTTTTCTAGGAAGCAGCCTCTTCCTACGGGAGAGGAAACCTTTGAGGCCTGGTAGAAGAATGCTGTACAATTGTTGGAAGAATGGTCTTGTACAGATAACATAAAGAAACAACGGTTAGTGGAGAGTCTTCGTTTCCCAGCTACGGACATAAGGTTTTTCAGGGGAGTGAATGGACAAGCTACTGCACAGGAGTACCTACAAGTTTTGCAGGATGCTTATGGAAAATCCAAGGACTCTGATTATCTATTAGTCAAGTTCCTAGCCACCAAGCAGAAGGAACATGAGAGAGCTTCTGACTATATCAACTGATTACACCGCATCTGAGTTGGATAGTTGGCTATCCAGGAAAATTCAGAAGGGAGGCCTTAGCAATGACCCAGCCATGATCATGTTAAGAGTTAAGCTGGATGATCAAGTCTTGTCCTATTTCACATTGATCAACAAAGCAAAAAGACTGGAGGACCAGATGTCCCCACCTCCTCCATGCAAAGGGAATACTTCTAAAGCAGAAGAGAGAGATGATATGGAACTGTCCTTCCTTAAAAAGAAGGTAGTTGAATTAGAGTTGTTTTCCGAGCCATCGCCAAGAAGAACAAATTCTTCTCCTATCAGGAGGCAACACCGCAGGGAGACCATGGGAAGGTTATTCCTTGATTCATACCCCTGAGGGAACTGCTTTGTGTGGAAAATCAGGGCATTTCAAGCGGGAGTGTCCCACCTATTCATCAGAGACAGATGTGGAAGTGCTAGCTATCGAGCTGCAGGAGGCCCAAGTTACCTGTCCTTCCAAGAAAAGGAAAACACGCAACCAGCTTATCTGTGGGGGCCAAGATCGGGCCCAAATCTCTGATACACTCTAGCAGAGGGTATTCACGCCTCAGCCTTGCTAGATACTGGGTCCCAAGTCACCATAATTTATAGAGACTTCTACGATCATCACCTAAACCATGAAGCCTGCAGCCTGCAGGAGAATTGCAGTTGTGGGGAGTGGGATCTCAGGCCCAGCCTGTAGAGGGATGCAGAAGAGTGACGATAACCATCCAACAGTTAAACACGGGAATGATCTTCCCTATGGAATTGGAATTGGAAGCTGCTCCCCAATAATTTTTGTACAAACGCAAGAATAGTGCAGGATGTGTTCAGGGCCCACCTCACCGAAGTGGGAGATGTATCTGTAGCCTGACTGATGGAGATCAGCCCTGTTTTAGGGAAGGAGTGCCATCAACTAGCCCTACAAGCTAAACCAGGGTCATGCCACTGTTCATGGAAAGAGCTTGTATCTGTGAAGCGTGGAGAGACCAAGGCTGTACAAGCCATAGCTTCTACGCACCATGAAACATCAGGAAGAACCAGGCAGTACCTCGTTGAGTCCTTGCCTGAGGAGGATGAAAAACAAGGGTGGACACTCATACCTGAGGTCAAAGACTGGTGGAATCACTAGTATAAAGATTTTCCCATAACAATACAGAACTAACACCCACAGAGGTCAGAATCGTCACCAGAAGACTGGTGTGATTCACTTGTTAGATCAAGTCTCTTCAGTAATGTCTGTGAAAGCTGAACGGGGGGGGGGGGGTTGACCTTGAAGGACCCATAGCTTTTGATCTGGAAGATCTCTTCTCCTCTGATCCAAACTAGCTACCCGAGAGAGAGTCTTCTACAGGAAAGAAATGGATGTGGGATGTGCAAAGAGTGCCACGCATGCTATCAGACTTTCTGACTCAGCTCCTTTCAGAGAGAGCTCAAAGAGAATACCCCCTCGAGACATGGAAGATGTCTGGGATATACTCTAACAGATGGAAGAATCTGGCATTATAAAAGAATCCAGAAGTCCATATGCCTCACCCATAGTGGTGGTTAGGAAAAAGAATGGCACAGTCCTGCTCTTCATAGACTATTGCACTCTGAACAAGAGGACTGTGCCAGATCAATACATGCTGCCTTGGATAGATGATCTGTTAAATGCCCTTTCTGGAAGCCAGTGGTTCACTGTCCTTGACTTGAGGTCTGGGTATTATCAGGTACCCATGAAGAAGGAGGATTAGGAAAAAAACATCTTTCATCTGTCCCTTGGGGTTCTATGAGTTTACTAGGATGCCCCAAGGGGTCACAGGAGCTCCTGCCACCTTCCAAAGGCTGATGTAGAAGACTGTGGGGGATATGAATCCCAAAGAGTGCCTAGTGTGTCTAGAT
This sequence comes from Rhinophrynus dorsalis, assembly GCA_037306005.1. Classification (NCBI taxonomy): domain Eukaryota; kingdom Metazoa; phylum Chordata; class Amphibia; order Anura; family Rhinophrynidae; genus Rhinophrynus; species Rhinophrynus dorsalis. Next base: position 93,730,675 of record CM074721.1, read on the forward strand.
CTCAGTGTTCGGAAGGACCCAAGAAGAACACGAACAGCAACTGCTGAAGGTGTTGGATAGACTACAAGCAGAGGGTCTGAAATTATCGATAGACAAATGTCGGTTTGCCCGGGACTCTGTCACATATGTTGGGGATATTGCTTTCGCACAAGGGGTAGCAATTGACTCGGCCAAAATTGAAGCGGTGGTGAATTGGCCCCGACCCGATAACATCTGTGAGCTACGTTCATTCCTTGGAGTCTGCAGTTATTACAGAAGATTCGTGAAAGACTACTCGAAGATTGCTCGAGCGCTACACAACCTGTTAAAGACTACCTCTGATATAGAGGGTGCTAAGGTGCCAAGTCCTAAAGACTCCTTTGGAAAAAAAACGGACCCCAGGATGAGAAGAAGCCTTCTTAACCTTGAAGAAGAGACTCACAGGAGCTCCTGTATGGATGTATGCAGACTCTGAAAAGCAATATGTGCCTCATGTCAATGCCAGTATGGAAGGCCTATGGGGCGTACTTAATCAAAGCTACCCAGAAGGGTTAAGGCCTGGGGTAGGAGCCTTTTTCCAAAATATGTAGTGGCCGAGAAGCAGGATGAGTTCTCCAAATGTAGAGGAATAGATTCCATCAATCACTCCCAGAAGCCGTACCAGAGATATTCAGTGCTCCAGCCATGCTCCAACAGTGGTCCCATATAACCATTGATGACAAGAAGAAAGCCCAGTCACAGGACTGGTATATACGGACAGTCCTCAAGGCAATAAGAGCCAAGAACCCTACATTACTGAACTCCCTCCAGGTTGGACAAAGAGACTTGTACCAGAGAGAATGGAGTAAACTACATCTGGAAGATGGGATCCTTTATAGAATTATAAAGTACCACGACCACCCTGGTCGAAAGCCGCTGGTACTACCCAAAAGATACCGCGTGATGGTCATGAGAGCCCTCCATGATCAACACAGGCATCTTGGGGTATACAAGACCTATGGCCTGGTACAAGACCGGTTCTATTGGCCTCGCATGAGGGAGCATGTTGAACATTATATGAAGACCTGCAGAAAGTGTATTCAGAGAGACCCTGCGTGTGAGAGCTGCCCCTATGGGCCACCTGAGAAGTACAGGTCTCTTGGATCTGGTTTGCATGGAAAATCTATCTATTGAGAACGATGCTAGTGGAATTGGGGATGTTCTGGTGGTAACAGATCATTTCACCAGATGCGCTCAGGCCTTTCCCACTAAAGACCAGAAGGCTGTGACCGTAGCCAAGGTCCTTTGACAGAAGTATTTCATGCACTACGGTCTACACAATTGAATACATTCTGATCCAAGTAGAGACTTCGAAAGCAAGCTGATCAAAGAACTTTTGGATATGTTACAGGTTCAGAAGTCCAGAACGACACCCTATCACCCGGATGGTGATGCTCAGCCTGAGCGGTTCAGTAGTACTCTTCTGAAACAAGTGGAGAAGCAATCCTGGAGTAAGCACGTGGAAGCCATGGTCCATGCACAAGGCATGAGTCTACAGGATTCTCACCCTACTTCTTGATGTTTGGAAGGGAAGCCCTACTACCGATAGATGTTCTGCTTGGGGTGTCTCCAGATGGGACAAATTCAGACTCACACTTCCATTATGTGAGGACCCTCAGACAAAATCTTCACAGGGCTTATGAGTTGGCCACTCAAGCTACGGCAAGAATGGAGGAACGGAACAAAAGTAGTAGTACTGGGAAATCCAAGCAGGAGACCAGGTTCGGTTCTTCTCCGGAATCTAGGGGTGCCTGGGAAACACAAATTGGCAGACCGATGGAAGGATAGCCTGTTTGAAGTTGTGTCTAAGCTAAAAAGGGCTGACAGTGTAAAACATAAGGACCAGAAGGCCAGATAAAGGCTTGTCATAGGAGCCATCTACTATTGATAGCCTATACTGATGATAAGGAAGGGAGTAGGATTGAATTAGAGAAAAGCACAACAAAGAGTCCGAGAAGTGGGACAGAAGAGAACCCAGAAGCTCTGATTGCTGATGAACAGTGGTGGTCTTCTCCTGCTGAGGAAACCAGCAGTTGCTTCCTTCTACCCCTGAGGTACCTTATAGTTAGAACCCCTCCTGTGCCACACAGTTCTCTGAATTTGAACCCAGAAAGCCTGTGCTTTGTGCCTGATACCACCTTTAGAGACTTTAGTTCTATGGGAGAACCAGGGTCTATAGCCACTGGTGACCCCCCAACTGCAGGGCAGGAGCCAAAAATTCCCAGGCATGGACAAAAGATTCTCTTCTTCAGTGAGACTGAGACACAGCACCAGTGTACAGCAGCCTCCTAGAGCTGTGGTTTACGATAATATAGGAGAGCTCAGTTATGCTCCCCTGACACAGACATTCTCTAAAATGACCACATTCCTCCATGCCTTAGCTGAAATAGTAGGTACCAATCATTCTCTATTTAAAGCAGTTGACTAGCTTGGATGTCATTGTATTAGCTAGCACTGCTATTGTAGAATGTTACACATGCTATGTTTAATGCCTTTCGATTTTTGATTGCTCCTGGCCAGGACTTGCCAGTGGAAGACGAGTATTTTTCAAGGGGGAACATGTAACCCCTCTGAGACATTCATTTCTGCAGTTCCTGGTAGTGACCAGCAGCTGGTGAGCTTCTATGCACATGGCTGGATTCAAGAAGCCATATTAGTTTCAGTTTGGTTTTAGAGCTGAATTGAAGTGAGTGAATGAGCCTCTTCTAAGCAGGGACTGGAGACCTGTCTGATCCAGTGCTGGAGCATCCTGGAAGAAGCATTCCAGCAGACAGCTGTAACCAGGCACATAACTGTTCCCAGCAGAGAGTGCTGGAATTCCAGCAACAGTTAAAGGAGCAGGCTCTCTCCCCTTCCTGAACTGACCTGATTGCAGACTGTGGAGTGGTAAGCTTGAAACCTCTTCTTCCCCTGTTTAACCACAGGGCACCCTGAATCTGGTTACACAATTAAAGAGCCTTTGCTCTATAGTTTCACTGATCACTGGAAGATTACAGCATAACACAAACCATTATGTGGATTACAATTACTCTGGTCCCTAACTATGTGCACAAACTAATGGTACCCAACTGCCACTAGGGTGAATCCTAGGGTGGGCCGTTGTATTTGTTGTGGGTGGGTGAATACCATATTGACTATTGCATTATTGTACTGTTTTACTGTATCATATTCATCTGTAATATTCCTGCATATCTGTTATACTCTTGCATAGGGTTTTTTTTCTGTGCAATACAAAGTTCTATTTAAGATAGTGTCAGTTTTATTGCTCACTTAGATATGTTCCCAACTGGGCCCCACATCCATACCCTGGATGCCCAGCTGGGTGGAGGCACTGCCGCAGTCATGTACCCCAACTCCCAGGTAGCAGAGGCTCAGGATCGGCCTGCAGAGCACAAGGAGATTTCTGGGGTAAAGGACCACAGGGGTATCTTTGGCCTACGCAAAACCCCGTTAAAATTATATGGACATGTATAGACTTTCCAATAATAACTGCACTTTATATATTTGAGGACACTTATTTACACATTTACTGCTGGAGATTGGTGAGTGTAGCATTTTTGTATTTTCAGTGTTCACGGAACCTTTACTCATCCCTACTTTGAGCATCAAATCACTTCCTTGTACATGCTGTATTTTGCAAACGTCTTACATCGGTTTTCTATTGCAGAACCACGGTAAAACAAAACTGCCGTAGACAGCGCATTTCTACAAACTAACAAAATTGGCGCTGTCTACTTCTATTCAACTACCGCTTAAAAAAAAACCTAACAAAATGCCAAAGACCAAGGAAATAGGAATACGTTTAACAGAAAGACAAGTTTAGTGCTAGATGTGTTCCCCACATTATTGAAATTTGACAGTGCCCCCCTTCGACATATTAACCCCTCCTTTGAAATTTTAATTACAGTGCTTTCTTTCACCATTTTAATTTGACAAATATTGTTCACATTCAACATTGTAACACCCCACTTTTAAAATTCGACTTCTAGTGCTCCCATGACTTTCTTTCTCCATTTAAAGTCAACATTGTTCTTCTACAATTTTTTTTGGCATGCCCTCATTGTATTTGTATTGCATGATTAACCCTATGAGTACCAGGGAGGTAGTAACGCATTGCAATGTGTTTGCTACCCCTCTGGTACTCATATGGTTAATAGGCAAGGTATGCGGCTGCATACCTTGCCTGTATATGTGTATGATATGTTATGATTGCTTTTTTTTGTTTTTGGGTTAAAAGCAACTCATTGCTTCTGAATGTGTTCGATACGCTTCTGGCATGCAAACAGATAGGGCTTTTGAAATCCCCATTTATATAAATTCAATTTTAGAAATGTTTATTCGTCCACTATTTTACAGTAGATTTGGTACAGAATTATTCTAGTTCTTATTAAATTATCCTCATAGAATCCACCCTTATGTGTGAAAATATTTTGCAGTGAAATTGCTGTGTTTATGTCAAGGAGATATATGAATTCTGGTTACGCATTGAAAGCTGACCTTATAAATTTAAAGATTGAAAATCTTAATATATTAAGAGCCAGAGCTGCGTCCCAAACATTGTGAAACAAGTAAGTCAATATCCCTGTAACACTCAAAGGGCCATATATACAAAGCGGATATGGAGCAATTTGGGAGCAAACTATCTATATCGGGGGGGGCGGCAAAGCCATAATATGACCCCCAGTCCAGCCTGCATAGCCCCTATGTTTATATGGAGTGGGCAGATGTATGGGGGGTTATAAGTGCCACCCTCCAAACACCCATGCATATGGGTACTGTTCCCAATGCTGCAGCTGGTTTGAATTAGTTAGAATTGCTCCATCTCTGCATTGGGAGTATGGCCCAAAAGATTTACATTGATGATTATAGCTTTCTTGAATGAAATTATCTACTACAATACATATATTGCATGTTTATATTATATATTTTTATTGGATTAATGGCATGGAGCATCTATATATATATATATATTACCTTCATGTATCTCCACCTGGATGTCCTCCTTCTGGTCATTAAAGAACCCTGGGATCTCCACCCGGCAGCAGTAGGTTCCTGTATCACTGCCAGTCACCCCAGTGATGGTAAGAGACACATCTCCCTGTGCTATGTTCCCCTGTAAATTGTATCTCTCAGATTTCTTCCAGGTCACTTTCCTGCCATCAGTCCTCACTATCTCACTGTTACATTTTGAAATGGGGCAGCTGCCTCGACCCCAGCACATGCTGAAGGGGCTTTCACCAGCACTGTATGAGCAGGGTATGACCAATGTATCACCCAGTGATCCTTTCACATGGTCTTTTGCTCCTGACAGACCTGTGAGGAGTAGAACATTATTAAAGAGATGGGACACTCACTCCACCAAACAAAAATATCTTTATATATGGATAATATATATATATATATATATATATATATATATATATATAATAACAAATAAAATAAGTATCTTGTACTACCTTTTTTATTGGACTAACAGAATAAAAGTCTGTTAGTCCAATAAAAAAGGTATTACAAGATACTTATTTTGTTATTTTACATCTGCATCACTGGACTAATATGGCTACAATCTCTCTCTCTCTCTCTCTCTCTCTCTCTCTCTCTCTTATTTATATATATATATATATATATATATATATATACACATTATAGTAAATTCATTTGTATGTTTTATTATATTGGCAGTTGCTGCACATAGTGTTCTCTTTTGAAGTTTACCTGATATTTTAAGAGGTATAAATAAAAAGAATGTGTCTGATCATGATGTATTATAATAATTATACGGGAATATATTTAAGTGGTGTAAGCTTTAGGACAATGGATGTCAATACACCCTTTATATGCCTCCATCTTTGAGTAGCCTGTATTAGAGTCAATTTTGTACTTCCATCAGTTACACCTGTAGAGTATTGATAGTTAATGACAGGTGTAAGTGTATAAAGAGGAGGGTGTTGAATACACGGATATTTCATCAGATCCCTGAGGAAGTGTTACATAACACGAAACGCGTTGGAGAAAGAGGGGAGCCCCATTATCATATTTTATCTCTTTTGGAACACTGTGACAGCGCTTACTACGGGAGGAGTGCTTCAGCATATATTACCCCAGTGCTTTAAACATTGATAACGGCTCATATCGCCAGACGGGAGTAAGCACAGTGATTGTATTGTGAACAGCTGGGAAGCCTACAATTGACCACATTACACTGCCCGCAGAAGAGGATGAGATAGCAGCTATATTCATGACCCAGTCAGAAGTGAGATATTGGAGGGCTGTTTTATTGTCTGCAGAGTTACAGCTGATCCTACTACACTGTCCGCTAGAGTCCTACAGGCTGCAGGATTGCCCTTCCAGTGGTCGGGAGTGAGTACATATGCGGGGTTGTGGTAACAGCCGTTGAGGTTACAACAGTATTTTCTCGTTGTCGGCGGGAGAGCCGTAGACTGTTGACTTTGTTACATCTATCAGCACTCAAGTGGGGGTTTCTTGTATCTTGCTGGATTTACACTTTGTTGCACTCTGGCCTACTTATTGGAGAGAATTAGAGAGTTATTTATGCTTTTTTTATGTGTATGTGATTTATTGTACCTATTTTGTTCATTTTTAATTTATTTTATGTAGTACACATCTATACTGGCTCTTGAGCTCGGATCCAGTATATATATTTTTATTGATGCGTATTGCTTTATATGTTTTATGGGGGTCTAGATAGGTGTTTATGACAATAAATATTTGATACTCAATATTTACGTGTGTCTCATTATAATGGTTATGGGAAGTATGGTTTAGCGCTCTCCTTATTTGTATTTTATATTGTTTTTTTGTATTGCCCTTTGCACTACAGGGCTATAGGATTGTAGCGATAACTATACCCCTTTTATATATATATTATTATTTGGGCTAATTACTTCATTTTAGACGGAGCAGGATTATAGAGGGCGCCATTTCCCAGGACTGGGACCGATTTATTGGTGTAGCAAGTTATACAAATACACGCTTATGCTTGAAAATGGTGTATATTTTGTGTGTGAATATACTAAGTGAATTAGAAGAAAAACATGGTTGAACAAAGGAATTCAAAAAAGGCCAAAATTTCTCTTGTTTTCTATTGTAAAAAAAGGCCTGGTCCTTAACCCCTTAAGGACCGGTGCGCGTACGCGTGGCCAACGCTTGAGGACCAAGGGGCATTTTTTTTCCAATTCCGGTTCGGGGAGCCCTGAACTCCATGACGTTCCAGGACCGTCACTGGTCCTTAAGTGCCAGCCAGCCGTGACTATCCTGGCATGGCAGTGGTTGTTAAGGGGTTAAGAGAGCAAGTGGGGAAGCTAAAGACCCAGATGTGTAATTCTGGAGCAAACCAGCTGCCCAGTAGGGAAGAAATTAAAATTCCCATTGATTTAAATTTGTTTTTTTAAGCATTTGAATGCCGGAGCGGTCCCCGACAGATTGCAAATGGTTCTCTAGCATTCCAGGGGTTAAAAGTCCCAACTAAATCAGTGAGAATCTGGGGACTCTATATCTGATCACTATAGTGCAGTTGGTTAGCATCAGAATTTCACCTCTTTATCTGTCTTACTGAATTGTATCTTAATGGTAGGTTTTAACCCTTTGAGTATCAGAATCTTGCTACATGATGTGCACCCCCTGGCACCAAAAGGGTTAAATTAAGATTACAATTATGATTTTTTTTACAGTATTTATTTAGGGTTAACACATGGGATGCTCAGAGATACAAAAAGGATGGGGGAGCTGAGATAGAGAGCCCAGAGGGAGGTGAGTGGCCTAAAAAGGAGGGGGGGGGGTTTCGATAGTATGTTAGACAGTAGGTGGCAATACTAAGAGAAGGAGACAGGAGGATGGGAAAGTATGGGTGGGTAAAAGCAGACTCCCCGAAAGCACATAGAGCAGCATGTTTGGGATCACTACCTGTAAGCACTCTTGTGTGTCCCTATAACATAGGGGTGGTGGGATGATTCTTCCCTGGGTAGGGGAGGAGGTGGCGGCTAAACCTTTCCCCTGTGCAGAGGGAGTTGATTCAGCTAATACTGTGTTGGGCTGATGAAAAGGAGTGTGTCAGGTTCAATGGAGGAGTGGGCTAACCCTGCACTGAGTGGGAGCAAGGGACGGATGAGACAGGCTTGGTCAATACTTAGGCTAACCATTCACCGAGTAGGAGCTAGGGAGGAATGAGGCAGACTTGGACGATACTTAGGGCTAACCCTTCACTAAGTGGGAGCTAGGGAGGGATGAGACAGACACTGCCAATACTTAGGGCTAACCCTGCACTGAGTGGGAGCTAGGGAGGGATGAGACAGACACTGCCAATACTTAGGGCTAACCCTGCACTGAGTGGGAGCTAGGAAAAATGAGACAGACTTGGCCAATACTGTAGGGCTAATTCTGCATTGGGTGTGACCTAGGAAAAGATGAGACAGACTTGTCCAATACTCTAGGGCTAACCCTTCAATGAGTGGGAACTAGGGAGGGATGAGGCAGACTTGGCCAATACTTAGGGTTAACCCTGCACTGAGTGTGATCTAGTGAGGGATGAGACAGACTTAGCCAAATTGCAGTACTAACCCTTCACTGAGTGGGAGCTAGGGAGGGATGAGCCAGACATGACCAATACTTAGGGCTAACCCTTCACTGAGTGGGAGCTAAGGAAGGATGATACAGACTTGGCCAATACTTAGGGTAAACCCTGCACTAAGTGGTAGCTAGGGAGGGATGAGGCAGACATAGTAACATAGTAAATGAGGTTGAATAAAGGCACAAGTCCGTCAAGTTCAACCTTCTCCTCATACCCCAGTAACTGAGAATTTTATAGCTTTCCTGCTCCCAAATAAATTAGTCTTAATCTGACCTTCCTGATCTGCCTACTAATAAACATTATAACTCTGTATTTTCCCTTTCGAAACAAATGTACCTAATCTTCTCTTGAATGTATCCATTGTATCTGCCATAACCACCTCCCTGGGCAAGGAATTCTACAATGTAACAGACCTTACTGTGAAAAAAACCCTTCCTCTGCTGATGTCTAAACCTCCTTTCCTCTAATCTCAAGGGGTGTCACCTGATCAGGCCTTGGAATGAATAGCTCACCGCAGATATCCTTATATTGACCTCTCATATACTTGTACAATGTGATAAGGTCTCCTCTTAGTCGTCTTTTCTCTAGAGTAAATAAACCAAGTTTGTCTAGTTGTTCCTCATAAGTCAAGTCCTCCATTCCCTTGATTAATTTTGTTCTATTCGCTGTACCCTCTCTAGTTCTAGTATATCCTTTTTCAGTACTGGTGCCCAAATCTGCACTGCATACTGAAGGTGAGGTCTTACCAATGATTTGTACAATGGCAAAATAATGTTATCCACTCTTGCTTCAATACCTCTTTTTATGCAAGACAAGGTTTTGTTTGCCTTTGCTACTGATATTTGACACTTGTCACTGTTTCCAGGTTTGTAGTTGACAAGGATACCCTGGTCTCTCTCTAGCAATGAGTCCCCTAAAATGATTCCATTAAGTTTATAAGTAGCCTTGGGATTATTTCCTCCCAAATGCATGACTTTACACCCACATTAAACTTCATATTTCATTTGTTTGCCCAATCTGCCATTTTATGTAAATCACTCTTTAGAGAGCAATTATCCTGTTCTGAATGAATTACCCTGCATAATTTAAAGTCATCTGCAAATATTGATATTTTGTTTTCTATATCTATTTCCAGGTCATTTATAAACATGTTAAAGTGTTAGTAATGTCCAACAAAAAGTTTTTTGCATATAGAAGAGCTTAAAAAGCTGAGCTATATGCAAAAACCCATATCTCTCAAACCGATATGGTTTAAGAGATACAGGCATTTAAAGTTCGCTGTCTCCTACTGACAACTGTAAAGCTGTCAGCAGGAGATTCGTGTCGGTCGACACGGAGGCGCTATTCCTTATAAGTATCGAGATCGTGGCACTTCTCAATTGCGGCACTTTAAACGCCTGTATCTCTTAAACCATAGCGGTTTGAGAGATACGGTTTTTGCATATAGCTCAGCTTTTTAAGCTCTTCTATATGCAAAAAACTTTTTGTTGGATATTACTAACACTTTAAAAAGCAGCGAACCTAATACTGAACCATGAGGTTCTCCACTGTCCACTTTAACTGTATTGGAGAATTGTCCATTTACAACTTCAACTGGTTTTGTATCCAATTGCAAAGGTTATCTCCTTTTCCCGATTTTCTTATTTTATACCCCAGCCTTCTGTGTGGCACTGTATCAAATGCCTTTGCAAAGTCTAGATATACTACATCAACTGCCTTGCCATTATCAAGGTTGCCGCTTACTTCCTCATAGAAGCTGAAAAGATTAGTTTGGCATGATCTATTCTTCATAAAACCATGTTGATTCCTGCTAATCTTATTTTTTGTGTTGTAATCCTGAATATAGTCCCTTATTATCCCTTCTAGCAGTTTTCCCACTACAGAGGTCAAACTCACAGGTCTATAATTTCCAGGTTCTGTTTTAGTTCCCTTCTTAAACAGAGGCACTTCATTGGCTCTTCACTAATCTTGTGGCACTGAGCCTGCGGTTTTGCTAACACTGCACTGAGTTCCTTAAGAACCCTTGGATGTATACCATCAGGACCCGGTGCTTTGTCAGTCTTCATTTTGTTCAGTCTATGACTTGGCCAATACGTAGGGTTAACCCTTCACTGAATGGGAGCTAGGGAAGGATGAGACAGACTCGGCGAATACTTAGGGCTAAGCCTGCACTGAGTGGGAGCTACTCACTCCTATATTTAAATGGGGCTTTTAACGCTTTGTGTAGCTAAGTGTTGGAAAACTTGCTAGCATTCTGGGGGTTAAACACTGTATTTAAATCCGTGTACATTTTGGTTTGCTCAAAAATTTATCCACTTTGTTATAATTATACGTAAAACTGCACAATTATAGGTAAAACTGCACAATAGGAGAAAGGAAAAATACATCTGTAGAATTCTAGGGTTTAAAAGCCCAATTTAAATAAATGTAAATTCTGGAAATATTGATTTGACTCCCACAGTGCAGATGGTTTGCTCCAGATTTGTGTAACTTCGACATTAAACCTTTGAGTGCCAGAGGGGAGAAAAATGCATTGCGTATCCCACTGGCATTCAAAGGGTTAATACCATTTGGTCTATGCTGCTGACAATAAGGTCACGAGACCTTGAAAACCAATGTGTTGTGCAGTGTGAACCCCTCTAGCATGCAAAGGGTTAAAGTCAGTGTTGTGCACTTCTGTAGCAAAGCATCTGAACTGTGGGGGACAAATTAATATTTTCAAAATTTACAATGATATAAATAGGGCTTTTAACCCCTAGAATGCTAGAGAGGTGTTTTACGTCACTTCACTTTTTTCCACAACTATGAGGTCGGCATAGGAGATAAGCAAGGGAACAATATGGAAAATGCATTAAAGGGATAGTAATACTTAAAATGTAATAAAAAATATGTTGTAGGGTTTATCCCCCTGAGTAAAACAAGAGTACTCCCACTGCTGAGAGGTCTTTCATTCAAAAGTTATTAATTTTCAAAGTTGAATTTTTTAGATGCAATATCACAGTGGCCTGAAATTGTACAGTGGCGCTGTTGCTACACCATCCTATGGAGATTTATGGTCAACTGACCAGAGTTGTCCATAGGATCGTGTAGCAACAGCGCCACTGTACAATTTCAGGCCACTGTGATATTGCACCTAAAAAATTCAACTTTGAAAATTAATAACTTTTGAATAAAACACCTGTCAGCAGTGGGAGTACTCTTGTTTTACTCAGGGGGATAAACCCTACAACATATTTTTTTTTTACATTTTAAGTATTACTATCCCTTTAAGGAGCAAACATGAACAAAAGAGTGGCATATGGGGCAATTGATTGGCAAAATAGGAGAAACAGAGGCACAAAAGGTGGCAATGAGAGATCAGAGAGTTAAATGTGGGGCAAAAGAGAGGTACCAGAGAAGCAAATGGGGGGTAAAGAGCACAATGAGGGGCAAAACAGAACAAGGGAGAAGATCACACAATGACACTACCTGGTCTGGGAATCAACACGGAGCGAAAAAGGCCGAAATGTACATCGGGGGTTAGCTGTGTTCCCATGCAGAGGGGACTTGCTCATCATTTTGGAACTGGACTGCCCTTTTGGGTGGGACTAGTTTAATGTGTACGTGGAAATTTCTCCTTCTGAGAGGTGACTAGCCATAGAACAGGCCATTGTGCTGCTGTTTGTCCTCAGAAACCTCTCACATTTTGTATGCTTATTTTGAAGACTCTTAGGGGATTTCCCTAAGAGTGAAGGGTAATCCAGAAGAGGACTCCTTGCTCTCAGTGCCTATGGAATCTATTCACACTTCTCTGATGAGGCCCAGCAAGGCCAACACGTATGTTGGGGGTTAGCTGGTGTTCCCTTGCAGAGGGGACTTTCACGTCATTTTGAAACTTGAAAACGTAATGCTTCTGAGTGGTGACTAGCTGTAGAACAGGACATTGTGCTGTTGTTCATCCTCAAAAGCCTCTCACACTTTGTATGCTTATTTTGAAGACTCTTAGGGGGTCTCCCCAAGAGTGAAGGGTAATCCAGACATGGACCCCTTGCTCTCAGTGCCTAGGGAATCTAGCTACACTTCCCTGACAAGGCCCAGCAACGCTGAAGCATATGTCGGGGGTTAGCTGGTGTTCCTGTGCAGAGGGGCATTGCCTGTCATTTTGGAACTGGACCGCCCTTATGGGTGGGATTATTCTAATGTGTATGTGAAATTTCTCCTCTTTAATGGCACTAGAGAGCTAAAAAGTGATGCTTCTGAGTGGTGACTAGCTGTAGAACAGGGCAGTGTGCTGTTGTTTGTCCTTAGAAGCTGCTCACATTTTGTATGCTTAAATGCATATATTAACAAAGTTGCTGAAAAAAATACATACTCCCATCAAGTTCAGCTCATGCCATGTCATTTACAAGAGAAGTGACTGGTTTGGCAAACATTTTGCCATTGACAATTTTTTTTACCTGTCAGGCCAAGGGAGAAGTGTATTGCTTAGCGTGCCATTGTGGTTTAAAATATGTTTGTAAAACCATCAGAAATCTTTCCAGTAGAATAAGAGCATGCCAATAATATCAGGAAAGCAACCAAGGACATCCTTAAAGTCAATAAAAAGATCTCTCCTCTGGTGAAACACTTTTTGACACATCTTCAGAGTAAACCTGATGTCTTAAAGCGATAGTAATGTTTCACAAAAACAGGAGCTCCAATTAATTTCATAGTTATTGGGCCATGGATTTATTTCAATACCGTCAGAGTTGTAGTTCAAGAGTAATTGAATGATAAAATATACCCCTCCTGCCCCTTTTACATTGTGTAGGCCACCTCCCCTCAGATGTGGAATCTGATCCTGGGATCAGACAGCTCACAGCAAAGGACAATCTTCTTACTATGAACATAAGGAAAACCTTGCCCCTCTTGACATGTTTTTCAGGATTTTTCAGTCTTGCTGCTCTGAGGGGAGCAGTGTTACATCAGTAAAAGGGGTGGAAGGGGGATACTTTATCATTCAATTTCTCTTGAACTACACCTTGGACAGTATTGAAATAACACTCTTCTTGGCCCAAATACTGTGAAGTTTCATTGGAGCTGCTTTTATTGTGAAACATTACTATCTCTTTAAAGGCTTACAGACTACAGAGTACTAAGCTAGGCATCAGAGGGGACAATTTGGACTCAGCACTTCTGAAATGTAAAAATAGATTTTCTGCTTGAATACTTTAAAGCCACGTGGTCTTAAAGTGATAGTAATGTTTCACAAAAAAAGCAGCTCTGATTATGGTAATCTTCATAGTATTTGGGTCATGGAGAGTGTTATTTCAGAACTGTCTGAGTTGTAGTTCAAGAGTAATTGAATGATAAAGTATCCCTCTCCTGCCCCTTTTACCTAGTGTAAGCCGCCTCCCCTCAGATGTGGAATCTGGGACCAGACAGATCACAGCAAGGGACAATCTTCTTATTGTGAGCATAAGCAAAACCCTGCCTCCCCTTGACAGGTTTTTCAGGTTTTTCCCTTATGCTAATTGAAGATTGTCCCTCTCTGCGATCCATCCGGACAGTCTTGCTGCTCTGAGGTGAGCCATGTTACATCAGTAAAAGGGGCAGGAGAGGGATACTTTATCATTCAATTATTCTTGAACTACAACTCTCACAGTATTGAAATAACACTCTCCATGGCCCAAATACTATAAAGATTAATTGGAGCTGCTTTCATTGTGAAACATTACTATCCCTTTCATGGAGAAGTCCAGCTCAATGTGCCCCTTTAGCTATTTTATTAATTTGTATCAATTATTTTTAATACTGGGCCCATTTTGTTACTTTCATTTGGGATAATCTATATACACAGATGGTCTCATCTCTCTGGAATGTTTTTAACTTATATTAGAGTTTCATAATAATTTTTCATCTTTTGAGTGATGCTTTTGGATTTGTAATCCTTATATTACATTATTATCAGAATCTTTAGTTTTATCAAATTTTATTATGTGATTATGAAGTTATTCCTTGTCCCTGGTCCCCTTTTGGATTAATATTGATGCTCTGTGATATATTTGGTATCTTTTCAGCATCAATGGGTGTAGAGGGACGTGACTATCTTTATATTTTCAGATCCTGGGGACTGATCTGTTTCTGTTTGTGTGTAAAGTCATTGGTTTGTATTGATGCAATGCATCGAACGATGTTTTTCACTTATACTTTGATATGGTGGAGCTTGTGTATGCTCTATAATTCAGTTTAGCGTTTTGGTAACTATGGTAATTCAAGTACAACGTTGTTATCTCGTAATTAAATCTTGTCAACAGTCAGCCACTCAGTTTTGAATTTATTTTCCTTTTTGTGTTAGACCTTTATATAGATATCAGATGAGGGTTTGGCTTGCACGCAACAATGTTGCTATTAATCATTGTTTCCCTTCCTTCATCGTGATAGGCATCTGAACACTATTCCCCCTCCTTCGTGGGTGGGTAATTGTGAAAATGGTCTCTTGTCCTTTTGCCAGTGAGAAGCTATTAGAGAAACGTACGTTGGCTAACACAGGAAAGCTAATGCTTCCTTTCTCCCTCCCCCCATTTGAATGCACAAAAATTTCTGTAAGAGCAACAATGATTTTTTGAAGCACCATGATTTTGTGATTCCTTAACTTTTTAGAATTTATGTAACCCAAGAGGCTGTATTCATCTACTTGTGCACAAGTAAATTATATGTAACAGTGATCGGTTTTAGTTTTGTTATTTTGTGGGTGTTTATTACCATTCTCATATAATCGGACAAGTAATTAATTGTATTTTTGGCAAGCCGGTTTTTGTACCCTGGTAGAATTGGACAGGTAACCCATTGTATTCTTAGTAAGCTGTTTTTTGCAAACAGGCAATCTGTATTCCTATAATTCTGTCCTTCAGGTTTAACCCCTTAACAACCTATGACGTGCCAGGACCATCATCAGTGTTTGTACGTTCAGGACCGAAGACTATCCTGGCATGTCATGGAATTCTGCCCTGCTGCCATCACAGAATGCATGGGTAAAATGGGCTGTGGTCCTTTTGTTGAAGATCTTGCTGTAGAATTTTTAAAGGGATAGTATTGCTTCAATTTCACTTAACATCAAAATGTTAGGCTTAAAAATCTGAATCGAACAATCCATGTCTCTCTTCTGTAACCTCTATAGTTATTTAGAAATCTGTAGTTTTTATTTCTCAAAAACAAAGAATGTAACGAACGTACACCGAGAGAGAACAAAATAAAGTAATTTGCTCAAGTCCTGTTTTTTCACTCCCATGTGCCATTGCAGAGATGAAATTTCCATATTCATATCAGTCTGGTCCCACCCACAGGCAGTCCAGCCCCAAAATGTCAGGCAAATCCTCTGCACGAGAGAAACAGCACAACCCCAGACATATGTTTCAGTCTATGTGGACCTCGTTGGTGTGGTGCCGCTGATTCCCTCTAGGCACATGGAAGCAAGGGCCCATGACTGGGATGCCCTTCCACTTAGGGAGACTACAAAAACAAAGAATGTGACAAACGCACACAGAGAGAACAAAATAAAGTAATTTGCTCAAGGCATGTGTGGCCTCTCAGATGCTGCTCAAGTCATGTTTTTCGCTCCCATGTGCCATTGCAGAGAGGAAATTTCCATATTCATATCAGTTTGGTCCCACCACAGGCAGTCCAGCCCCAAAATGTCAGGCAAATCCTCTCTGCATGAGAGAAACAGCACAACCCCAGATGTACTTTTCGGTCTATGTGGACCTCGTCAGTGTGATGCCCCTCTCGCCCCTTTTTACTACGTCACCTCTCTGTTTCTCAGAAAAGAAATCCAATTCTGGGACCATACGAGTTGTGGAGAGGGACAAAATACCTCTGCTGCAGTACTGAATGCCATGCCCCTTCGATGTAGTGTCGTCACCACGAAGCCGACGCAGTTTTCTCCCCTTTTGCTGGATCTTCTTGCAGTCACGTGTCACCGCTCACTGCCCAGAGTACTTTGACCCCCCTTGCTTATTATCCCTCATGTCAAATGGGGCTCCCTAGAGAGTATTCTGGATCTCTCTGCCCCTCCTGTGCTGTGGCCCCTACTACTCTGCCAGGCGCTTCCAGCATTGAATAAGAGCAAGCTTGGGTTAAGACACTGTTGTCCACTATGGCCCAATTTCCTCTTTCCATACAAGTTCTTCAGTCTTGTAAGCCCCCTACCACATTTAGATATGTGAACCCTAAGGCTCCAAGTATGCCTGCTGTCAAAGGGGCCTCCTCTAAGGAGGACTGTTCTGATGATGAAAGGAAGGAAAGGGAATATGAAGACAAGGATTCTTCCTACTCCAATGGGGTCTCATATGAGGCTGACCCTCTCCCCTCCGCTGAGGGGCTTATCAGGGCTGTTTTGAGGACTCCACAGGTCCCTGACACCCCTGATGAGGGCATATACTATACAGATGTTTCCCAGAGGTGTAGGAAATCCTCTACTGTATTTCCCCCCAAATGCCACTCTTGATCAGATCCTTATGGCTGAGGCAGCTTTGGTGCAGTGGGCCTCTCCTCCTTCTGTGGATCACCCTATTTCTTGGCTAGCCAATCCACTGCTCTGCCATTGGCAGATGCTGCTGGACCCAAAGATGTGGCAGATCAGAAACTTGACTCTATCCTCAGGTCTAATTTTGCAGCCACTGGGGCTGCGTTGAGGCCTATATTTGCCTCTGCCTGGGTCAACAGAGCTGTTGCAATCTGGGGTGAGGACTTGTTGGCTTTTCTGGCCAACATGATGGAGGATAACATATATGTTTCAGATGCCCTTTTTGAGGCAGTCAGGCTGTCTGCCAAAACCTCAGCTTTCTCTCTTACTCCGTGTTGGCATCGGTCCGTGCCCCTGACCACAACGCTGCTGCCCATCGGCACGGCCTTTCCTCTCAGCCAGGCCGGATTGGTGTTGCTGGGAAACTGCTTCATTGTCGGCGCCATGTCATGACGTTGTGATGTCACTCTCTATCCCTTTATAAGGGTGGTGCTTGCACTGAGCTCAGTGTAATTTGAGCTTCTTAGTGGGCAGTCCTATGCCTTGCCTCTTGTTGTTGACCTCTGCTTTGGACCTGGATCTCGTCTGTGCCTTGCCTCTTGTTACTGACCTCTGCCTTGGACCTGGATTTCACCTTGCCAGCTACCTGCCCTGTCCATTGCCTGTTTAAAGACTATTGCTCCAGTGCTGCTTGCCCTGACCACTGCCTATGTACTGATCATTCACCTGGACATTGACCTTACTCCTGTGCTTCCTGCCCTGTCCCTTGGTCTGGACTATTTCCACCCTCTTGGGATAACAGGTACCTGCTTTTATATATATATATATATATATATATATATATATATATATATATATACCCATATATGTATATAAATTTGGGAGGGCCTACCTTCTACCTTTGTCCTGCTATTGGTATCCAACCTCTCCTTGTTCTACTGTGGGGGTGTTAATTCTGTTTATACTATTCCTGAGCTGCCTGCTTATTCTCCGAACAGTTTTATTTGCTCTAAGTGGGGTTTCACTCAGAGCACATTCCCACGGTTACATGGGAGTACCACACTGCGCGACACACCTTGTGGCGTAAGTCTCTGGTTTCCTTACCTTTTCAGGGAAAATCTCCGTTTGGAACTGAAGTGAAGCAGATCATCAGTGATGAGACTGGGGGCAGATGTCCACTAAGCACCCTACTATGGTGAGTAACTGCCTCTTTTTTGTCCCCAGGAATTGCAAAGGACATAAGCTTCGCAGGCCTCCAACTAGCTCCCTCCTGCCAAGCCCAGACAGGACTGGTAGCCCAAGCGAGCAGCTTCAAGTCCTAAGTCTGTCAAGCCCTCTTCTGCATGACTCGCAGAATCCTGGTCTGCAGGTTCCTGTGGGTGGGTGTCTTCATCTGTTTCGAGATGCTTGGGAAAACTATATTGTGGACCGGTGGGTTTTGCAGGTGATCTCAGAAGGGTACATAATTGAGTTCACATCCCTTTTTCAGGAAAGCGGTGCAATCCCTACTGGACAACAAGGTTCTGATTCCAGTTCCTCCCTAGGAGCAAGGGTCATGTTTCTATTCCAACTTATTTGTGGTTCCAAAGAAGCCTGCCTTCCCATCCTGGTCTTCAAGAGTATCAACTTGTATGTGGAGATTGCTCGCTTCAGGATGGAGTCCTTGCGCTCTGTCATTGCAGCAATGTGCCAAGGGGAGGATTTGGCATCTCTAGATCTTCAGGATGTGTACCTACACATCCCGATCCACCCGGACAGTCAACGAAATCTGTGGTTTGCCTTATACTCGGAGCATTACCCATTCACCGCTCTGCCATTTGGCAGGCATCAGCTCCTTGAGTGCTTACCAGGGTCATGGGGGCCTTGTCTGCCCTCATTCTTACCCGTGGCATTCATATGATCCCTTACCTGGACAATCATTTGCTCAAGGTTCCTTCGGAGGAACTCATGGCTCAGCAGGTCCAAAAATGTGCTAGACTCCTTGTCCACATGTGTGGATTCTGAACATGTCGAAGTCTTCTCCAGTGCCATCCCAGGAACTGGTGTTCCACGGCATAATGTTTGACACCCTTCTGGGGTGTCAAGGTCAACAAGGAATAAACCAGGAGTCAGTACTAAATGTAAAATGACCTTTATTAGGCCAATATAAGATATGAGCAGTAAGATAGAGAGACAGAGGGTAACCGAAGAAGCCAGAGACTCTATCAGAAATAGGAGACCACTTGTATGATACGTCTCTGTTTGGAACCAAGCACTAGGCCGACTGTAGTCCCAATGAGATTGAGGGAAGCCACCAGAATGGATGGTCAGATAGAACCTAGGTCATGCACGGAGCAGGTAGTCAGCCAGAGCCACAGGTCTGCACCAGATAGGGTATCCAACAGAATGAGGCAACACAGAATGGATATTTGGACAGAGCCCAAGTCAGCACCAGAATGGATGGTCAGACAAAACCTAGGTCATACGCGGAGTGGGAAGTTAGCCAGAAAACCAATCATACACAGGAAACCCCAAGAAGATAAACTGCATGAGACAACAATGTAAGAGCTACTGAACCAAAGTCCAGAG
Source organism: Rhinophrynus dorsalis (assembly GCA_037306005.1). NCBI lineage: Eukaryota > Metazoa > Chordata > Amphibia > Anura > Rhinophrynidae > Rhinophrynus > Rhinophrynus dorsalis. The sequence goes on from CM074721.1 coordinate 93,750,330, forward strand.
CCCTTAAATAGACAGCCAGGAAATTGCAGGGTGGACTCACAGCCTCCTCAGGTATAAAACTGGTCTCTGTGTCACTTATCCCAGTTTGCGTCCGAAAGTGAAGCAGCGAACTGGAGATTCGTCCAAACCTGCAACCTGCCGCGCGTCAAGTAGTGCCGCCGTGCCGCTTGGGGAGAGGACATGGACGGCCGCCAGGGGCAGCAGGAGACGCGGCCACTGATGCTGAAGCATCATACCCGATCCCAGGCCTCCAGCATCGCCCTGCTAAGCAACTCTGGAACTAACAGGTACCCACTGTGGCATGGGAAAGGTCTTCCCGCTGGAGGACAAGATCTTGCAGCTCTGGAGTGGCCCTCTGCTCTGGGTGTACATGAGGGTTCTGCGCCACCTAGTATATAACCTAGAAGTAGTGCCTTTTGCCCAGGTGCACTCCAGGAAACTCCAGATGTGGCACTGGAATCTGGATCTCCTGGATCAGCAGCTCTCCCTCTCCCCAGAAGCAAGATGGGATCTGCAGTAGTGGTTGCGACTGACCAACCTGGATCTGGAAAAGCCATTCTGATCACGGAATAGACTATGGTTACAACGGATGCCAGCCTGAGCTTCTTGGGTGCATTACTGGGTCACCTGGATATCCACCTTGCTGTGGTGTACTGGACCTCTCCGTTAAAGGGTCATCCTGTGAGAGCCCAGTTGGACAACGCCATAGCCATGGCTTACATCAATCATCAGGTGGACACTCAATAGAAAATGTTCTGGCGTACTTTCTAAGTCAACAAAATGCAAGTCATGTTTAACATATTTACCATACCGAGGAAAATGAAAGTAGATGGACAAGAACTAGAAGTGGACAAGTATGTTTACTTTGAACAGAAAATGTCAAAAGATGGAAACACCATGATGGAAACTGAGCAACAAATGAAATTGGAATGGCAAGCATTTGAAAAACTTAGTAGTACTGTCTTTAAGACAAATTTACCACTCTGCCTCAAGCAAAATGTTTTTGACCAATGTGTCTTCCCAGTCCTTACGTATTGCTGCATAACTTGGACACTGCATGTCAAAGCCATACATAAACATAAGGTTACACAGAGAAATATGGATTATCAAATTCTGAACATAATAAAAAGAGACAGAAAAACGTGTGCTTGGATTCGTCTGCAAACAAAGGTCTGTGATATCACTGAAAGAGTAAAGTGCCTGAAATGCAACTGGGCAGGCCACAAACAAGATGACCTTAAAGGGATAGTAATACTTCGTTTTATCTTTATTTTATTTTGTAGGCATTAAAAAAACATGAAGAACGATATGTCTTATCTCTCAAACATTTATGGTTTAAGAGATATTCACAAGCAAAGTACCCCCCCCATTCAGCCAGATCAGAAGGGAGGTGCCCAGGTAGACTGCAGAGAGGGACAATCTTCAATTAAGATAAGGGAAAAAGCTGAAAAACTTGTCAAGGGGGAGGGGAGGGCTTTCATTGTTCTCATAGGAAGAAGATTGTCCCCTGCTGTTATCTGTCTGGTCTTACAACCAGATTCACATCTGAGAAGAGATGGCTTACTCTTGGAAAAAGGGGCGGGAGGGGAAACTTTGCTTGTGAATATCTCTCAAACCATAAAGGTTTGAGAAATAAGACTGATATCATTCTTCATGTTTTTTTAATGCCTACAAAATAAAATAAAATAAAACGAAGTATTACTATCCCTTTAAGGTAAATGGACCAAACAAATTTTGGAATGGATTCCACCCAATACTAAATGCCAAAGAAGAAGAGCAAAGATAAGATGGGTAGATGAAATTACCAAATTTGTTGGTACACTGTTGCAACACAAAATACAGGGCAGATGTTGTTGGAGGCTTGCTGAGGAGGCCTTCATCTTGCAGTGGATTGACATCGGCTGAAGATGATGAGTTATACATCTATATAATGAGGAAACGTGACTAAAATTCTTTGAGGCTAAACACACTCAGGGGAAGCAGTAAGGGTTATTCAGTTCGCCTCTATACTATTGCTCCCATAGGTCTATTCATGGGAGTGTGATTTTCACAGGCATGGCCAGGGGGTCGCCGAAGTCCCTGGTCCCTCCTGTGAAAAACTCTGGAAGAAATTGCGGGCCTTTCTATACACCTACACACATGATAAATACAATACCCACCGACACAATACACACATACAATGTAGACATACACAATCTCTCACACACAAACACACAATATGCACACTGTACTCAGTGCATATTTATGTGTGTATATATTATATATGTGTGTGTGTAGGAGGTTAAACCCAAGTCAGGAGTGTTATTATTAATTTACATTGGTTTCCAAAGTTTCATTAGAGAGAGAAAATGACACATAACAGTCTTTAACTTTGATTAACTCTTTGTGTTTCAGAGGAGTGTGCAACAACTCATTGTTTTACAATTCGTTGAACACTCCTTTGGTACAAAAAGTAAAACTGAGGCTGATTTACAAAGAAAAAGTGAAACAATTCTGAAACAAAGCAAGTACTCAGTAGGGGACATTTGAAAATGTCAGATCTCTCTGTTCTCTCAAATATGGCTTTTAACCCTTTGAGGGATCTCCAATGTCTTGCTTTTGCAAAGCACTGGAGACCTCTAGCATTCAAGGGGCTAAAGCTCCATTTAAGTCAGTGGCAACTTATTTGTCCCCCTATACTGCATGGGTTTGGCATAGTTCTTCACACATCAGCCACAGCTAGGAATATATGAATCTGCCACCAGAGTTCTTTGGCCTCCAGCTCCTGCCTCTGCAATTGGGGTATGCATAGAGCCTATGATTGCTTTGGTACATAATACACAGGCAACCTTGTCATTACTTTGATACAGGGGTAGCTAACCCTTGTCATCTAGAGCTACCAGAATGCATGTGTTCAGGACACGCCAGCTAGAGCCCTTGTGCACAAGTTATTGGCTCAGTCACTTTAATTAGTCCACCTGTGCTAATTACGGCATATCCTGAAGACAAGCACTGTTGGTAGCTCTTGCAGACCAGGGTTGGCTACCCCTGCTTTAATATATCCTGTACAAAAAAAAAGGGGGACAGTGGAATGGTATGCACTGAGTCACACATACACTTCTCTATTACTTTCCCCTTGTTTAATGCGACATTAAAGGGAGAGTTTTCAGCATAAAGGGGTGTATTAAATTGGCATTAATAAAAAAAATGTTGGATAACTGTCATGACAAAACTGAGATTGTCATCTGGTCAAACAGCTTGCAATCTGTGAAGAAACTGATCTTTTGCCTTACCTGAGAGCAACAGGAGGACCATGCAGCAGCTGACCACACACCCTGTCATGTTTAATGAACAGGGAAGTGATACTTTTTCAGCTTTTGTTAGCCAGACAAAACTGGGCTTTGGTCAGCAGTTTTATACATTTCTAGTTAACTGACAGTGGAAACAAATAGAGTAGTGACAAGTTCTTCCATCACACAAGACCAGAAAGCAACAAACTTGCCCTAATATGGGAGTTTGTCACATCCGCTATATGCTGTTTCTGCAAGTGCATTTTACCACATGCTAACTTACACATAATAAGTAAAGAGCATAGACAATAATGAAAATCCAACACAATAAGTTATGGGGAGAACAAACCACAGCTTGATTCGTTTTAGCATAAGTATCCTCTTTGTCTTTGTGCATAACATCTGTTCCCCTAATGAAATAACTGTGAGCTAAGAAACACAGATGAGACCCAGCTATTTATGTGTTCTATGTTTTATTGTTTTAATAAAGTCCAAATGTATCCCATTTTATTTTTTATGGAAGTCTGGGAAAGTGTTTTCCCCTGGTTATATCCCAACCCCCATAACCTTGTTTGCCTCCACTGAGTTCCCTATCAGTCCCCTTGGTTCCCAGGATAGTTTCCCTAAAGAAGATAATTCCATCCTGACACAGGAGAAAGGATAATTTCTTCAGGTTCTGACTGATTCTGAGACAAGCAACCGCAAGAAAATATAGGGGTGCTTATCACAATAGATGTATAGTGAGTATACAAAGCAGAATAGTTATCCAAGTGTACTCACATAAGATGATAAGCTGGTTGGATGAGTGTCAACTGGTACAGCACAACATAGGTTAACCTGCTCCTGTATTGGAAACTCCAGAATACTCACAATGATTTTATAAACTGATCATCAGCCAAGAAATATAAAAACTAGCAACATATATTGAGAAATAAAATGTGGTTAAAATAATTTAAAATATATCTGATGCGTTCCAGGAGTCACCATCCTTTCATCAGAGATGCTAGTGTATAGTGAGCAGGCCGCTGCAGAAAGCTTTCTTTTAAAGCGCAATGCCAGTTCCTTATAGCCAATCAGACAAAAATATCAACATCAAATGAAACAGAAAGCTAAATGCTAGGTATGACGGGCATTTGATTGTCTAAAATAGGCTGATCAGACCTTCCCTTTAACTGGGGACACATAGAAAATAGGCATATTTCAGGACTGCACTGAAATCAAAGAAGCCCTGCAGTATGTCTTAGACCATCATCAATGCTAATCATCCTTGAGAAATGCATACCATGACTATAAGCTACTCAAATATATACTGGCTACATATATAATGCAATAACCAGGAAATAAATAATTTGATAATAAATAGACAAAAATAAGAAATACAAAAAATAAATGAAACTGAACAATTATACTGTTATTGTATGTCAGACAGTGATGTCTGCTTGCTAAATAAAACACTGTTCTGGTTACCCCATAGGTCTGAAAACTGTCACCACAAAGAATAAAAGCACCAGGTGACACCAACAAATAACATCCAAATATGTGATAGCATCAACTAATGGTACACAAAAGAGACCTCAAAAGACAAATGAATGCCACCAACCTTCGCAATCGAATTTTTAAAATCTTCAGGTGCTAAGACAAGATTGTGGTCGGAGAAAGGAGTGGTGTTGGCGGATACTGGGAGATCCTACAGTTGAGGTTACCAAGTGTATGCATTCCTGAAGTTTAGTGGTGCCTCAAGAAAATCTGTGTAACATTCTAATAGAGGTGTCTCAAAACTGGTGGGAAATGGAAAATTTCTCCTATACTTAGAGGAATTGGCACCATTTTTTTTTATTTCTTCTTTTATTTCTACATGTATATGGGAGGTTCTTGGAAGGGACTATTAAGACACAGCACATTTGTGAAAAGTGAAGTGAAAAAGGAAAAATTATCTTCCCACTGAAATTTAGGACTCTCTGTCAGAGGACTACTCACATAATATCACATCCTACATATTCCACTAAATTCTCTTGTATTCTACTATCTGTAATGCTGTTTAAGTGCACTTATGGGTATATTTGTATTACTCCTGATAGGCATATGTACTGGGTTCATACTCACACATTGCTCATTTCTTCTTTGCATAATATACACCAACACTAGAACTACACCATCAGCCTTTAGCACAGGCTACTTGAGTAAAGTTGGAACTGGCAGCTTACATCTGTGGGATAATTCCATAAAGAATTTACATATGCAAGTTACCCTTGAAATTTGCCACCTCAAGGGTTATCGGGGAATCTAGCACTGGACCCCTTGCTCACAGTGCCTAGAGAGATCAGATACACCTCACTGATGAAGCCCAACAAGGTTGAAATGTATGTCTGGGGTCGGCTGCTTCTCTTGTTCAGAGAGGAATTTCCTGGCATTTCATGGTTGGACTGCTGTTAGGGCAGGACCAATATGATATGCTTTAGGACATTTCCACCCTGTGAAAGGCACTAGTGGGCTAAGAGAGACTGCACTCTGGGTAGGACACCATTCCTAGAGAACCTGCAAATTTGTATTGCAAGCTCGTTCCTAGTTGAGCGTCTCTGACTTCCCCTTTACATATGCAAATTACCCTTGAGATTTGCACCTCAAGGGTAACAGGGGAATCCAGCACTGGACCCCTTGCTCACAGTGCCTAGAGAGATCAGCTACACCTCACTGATGAGGCCCAACAAGGCCGAAACGTACACCTGGGGTTAGCTGCTTCTCTTGTTCAGAGAGGAATTGCCTAGCATTTCGTGGTTGGACTGCTGTTAGGGCAGGACCAATATGATATGCTTTAGGATATTTCTTCTCTGTGAAAGGCACCAGTGGGCTAAAAGAGACTGCACCCTGGGTAGGACACCATTCCTAGAGAGCCTGCAAATTTGTATTGCAGGCTCATTCCTAGTAGAGCGTCTCTGACTTCCACCTTACATAATTCTATAAAGCATCTGACCCAGGAATCACACTTATCTATTGTAACATAATTCTTTCAGCATCCAACCAACCCATTAGCTAGCACTAACATGACCATGTGCTGTGCAATCAGATGGATTTAACACCTCTTAGGATTCTTCCTGGGGGTATTCTTTTAAGAGGTTGCACGCAAAATGTTGACATGAGAATCTCACACTGCATGACAGCATGAGATTCTTATGTCGCCTAGTGAAAGGTTGCATACCTATAACTACAATTCCCATCATGCTTACCCATGTGGTGGCTGCCGAGAAGGAGGAAAGGCTCTTTTTCACCAAGTCAGGCAAACTGGGTTATAGATAGAGTAACTGTAAATAACAGATATCTGGAATATTGTGATAGAGCGGGTCTCACACAGTTCTATCACTGATACGGTACAAGTGGAGTTATGAGTGGGTGCATCGGATGGGTAATCCTGCCATCTAAAACATGATTACTGTAGTACAACTCCAATGATCATTACCCATCTGAGCGCTGCTCCAGCTCTCTCTCCCCTTCTCTGCGTGTTCTGCTGTGCCCTGTCATTCTGCACGCAGAGAAAGGGAGAGAGCCGGGGCAGCACTCAGATGGGTAATGATCATGGGAGTTGTACTATGATAATTATGTTTTCGACAGCAGGACAACCCATCCGATACACCCGCTCATAATTCTTTAGAAAGACTCCACTGGTACCGACGACCCATCTGATGCACCTGCTCATAACTCTTTAGAAGGACTTCACGTGTACCGTATCAGTGATAGAACCTGTGAGGCACTATCACAATATACCAGATATCTGTTATTTACCGTCACTGCTCTATCTATAACCCAGTTTGCCTGACTTGGTGAAAAGGAGCTTTTCCTCCTTCTCGGTGGCCACCACATAGGTAAGCATGATGGGAATTGTAGTTACAGGTATCCAACCTTTCACTAGGAGACATGAAAATCTCACTCTGTTATGCAGTGTAAAATTCTCATGTTGCCATTTTTAGCATGGTGGTATAGTTACTATGTCTTGTGGTTGCACACTCCTTTACATGCAACCTTTTAAATGTGAACCCTTCCTGGGCATATCGCCAGACCTGTTTTGGTATAAATTATGACCAAATAATAACCAAGACAGTATAGGGCTCCACCAAATTATTCATGTCCCTCTTGATCCTTTCACTAAGGCTCGGTGATGCTTGGTGTCATTCCACACGTCATCTGCAGGTGCGAGACTTCAGAGTGAAGCAGGCCTCTGTTTCATGCCATGCTTCCTGTAGTCACCTCCTACCTACTTCCTTCCTCTGTGCCTGCCCCTCCTACCTACTTCCTGAGGAGGGGTTTAAAGGGCATTCTGAGTCCTGACTCAGTTGCCCTTGCGTTGTTGTACAATACAGTTCTATTTCCTTGGGCTCTGTGTATGACCTGGCTTGTCTGACCATCCAATCTGGTGCTGACCTGTGGCTCTGTCTGACTTTCTGAACTGTGTATGACCTGGCTTGTCTGACTACCCCCTCTGGTGCTGACCTGTGGCTCTGTCTAACTATTCTCTTGTTTCTCCCCTGGTGTGGACCTGGGGCTCTGGTATACTAGCTTATACTGACTGCAGGTGTGAGTCAAGTATCCGATTTAGCTATTCTGACGGCAGGCATGAGTCAGGTGTATTCCTCGCTCATTGCATCAAGACTTTGTTTTCCGGTTCCTGCTCCTGTTCCGTTCCAGTTCCAGCTCCTGGTTCCAGCTGAGACTAGCAGTGGCTTCGGCCTAGTCTCTAGCAGTGTGGTCAATCCTGGCATTCTACTATTCCTGATTGTAGCGCTTGCTGGCTGTGGCCATCTGCTTGTTCCTGCCTTATTACCCTTGTATGTTATCTTAATTGTTATTTAATAAATTGCATTTTACTATACCGTACTGACTCCTGAACATGGGGAACCGTGACAGGTATGGAGGTCAGTAGGTACAAAACAATGCCCAGAGGGAGTCTCAGCAGGTGCATCTACTTGGGCGGCCTGTATTTTCTCCCCAAGGGGAGATGTTATGCTGGTATGTATGGTGGCCAGTACTTTGTCCTGAGGAATAATAGGACAAGGAGGACTCTCCTCTTTAGCGCCCGAAAACTGTCTGGATAGGGCATCAGCCCGTATATTTTTAGTACCTGGCAGGTACAAGACCACATAATTAAAACAAGACAAAAATAAGGCCCATCTGGCCTGTCTTGGAGACAAGTGCTTAGCTTCAGACAAGTAGGTAAGGTTTTTATGATCCGTAAGGATTAGGCCTGTCATGGAAGTTCCCTCGAGCAAATGCCTCCGTTCTTTGAGAGCCAGTATTATCGCCAGAAGCTCTCGATTACCAGTCTCATAATTGCACTCCGCAGGACTTAGCTTCTTCGAGAAATATCCACACGGAAACAACTGGCTCTCAGGAGTAGGACGTTGAGACAGGAGGACGCCTACTCCTGTCTCAGACGCATCAACCTCAAGTATGAATGGAAGCTCGGGTATCGGGTATGCCAAAATAGGTGCTGCGGCAAAAGCAGCTTTTAGTGACTCAAATGCCCTGATGGCTTCCGGAGACCAGTGAGTGGAGTTACCATCTTTTTTTGGTCATGTCAGTAAGGGGTTTTACAATAGAGGAAAAATTGCGGATAAGTTTCCTATAGTAGTTCGCAAACCCGAGGAAACGTTGAAGGGAGCGGAGGACTACGGGTTGTGGCCCCTCGAGAACAGCCAAGAGTTTTTCAGGGTCCATAGCGAAACCGAGCTCTGAAATTACATACCCCAAGAAGGTGACCTGTTTGCGGTAGAACTCACACTTCTCTAATTTGCAAAATAGGTTATTTTCTCTTAATCTTTGCAGGACTTTGTTTACATGTGCGTGGTGGCTTTCCATGGAGAAGGAATGGATCAGAATGTCATCTAATTATATCATCACGCACTGTTTGAGCATGACCCGGAGGACATCATTCAATAATTCTTGGAAAACCACAGGAGCAGCATTGCAGAGACCAAAGAGCATTACAACTTATTCGTAATGCCTGCTCCTGGTGTTAGAAACAGTTCTCCATTCATGGCCCTCCTTTATCCGTACCAAATTATACGCCCCTTGCAGGTCGAGCTTAGTGAATACCTTAGACCCTTTCAATCGATCGAATAGCTCAGTAACCAGTGGAATAGGGTAGGCGTTCTTAACCGTGACATGATTGAGCCCCCTGTAGTCAATACAGGGTCTCAGTTCACCACTCTTTTTCTTCATGAAGAAGAATCTGGATCCAGCAGGAGAGGAAGACTTATGGATGAACCCCTGGGACAGAGCATCTGCAACATACTCCTCCATGGCCTTATTCTCCTCGACAGAAAGGGTAGACTCGACCTCGAGGAGGTATGGCACCCGGTTGTAGTTCAATAGTACGATCGTATGGGCGTTGAGGTGGAAGTTCACAAGCCCGGCCCTTATCGAATACATCACGGAACTCTTGGTAGTCATCAGGTAGCAAAGAGACCGAGGATGTGGTTAGCACCCTCCCCACTTTTACTAGGCATGTCTTGGAACAGCTGGGTGACCATGCCATGACTTCAGCCCTTGCCAAATTGACCGTGGGATTGTGTTTGAGCAACCATGGATAACCCAAAATCACAGGATAGTGAGGAGAGTGAATCACCTGGAAATGTAAGGTTTCATGATGGAGACCCCCTACAGCCATAGCCAAAGGAGGGGTTTCGTGGGTGACCTGCGGCGGCTGTAGGGGTCTACCATCAATCGCCTCAAGGGCAATTGGAGTGGTACGGAGCTGCAATGGAATGGAGTGCTTCTGAGCGAAGTCACTGTCAACAAAGAGGCCCGCTGCACCGGAGTCAATAAGTGCCTCTGAAGTAATGGAACTTTTGCCCCAAGAAAGCCAAACTGAGACTAGTGGTTTATCAGTATGAATATCTGTGGACACTGAGATGCCATCTAAGGTCTGTCCCCTATAAGACCTTAGGTGTGGTCGTCCCGGACGTGTGGGAGAATTTCACAGTAGATGCCCTGCCTTTCCGCATTAAAGGCACAGACCCTCCCTCCTCCGCAAGGCCCTTTCCACAACTGAAAGACAAGTGAACCCAATCTGCATGGGCTCCACATCACCTGAGGTTTCAAGACTATGAGGTGTGGGAGGAGAGGGAGGTACAGGTGGGGATGAAAGGCTCGGAGTTAAACAGATGGGATGCCTCCGCAGGTGCTCTCTAAAGGAAGGTCTCTCACGGATTCGGGAGTCAATCAGAATACAACATGAGACCAGTTCCTCTAAATCAATGGGAAGGTCCCTGGCTGCAATCTCTTCTTTAACCGTACCCGAAAGCCCATTAGAGAAAGAAGCCACAAGAGCCTCATTATTCCAACCAACCTCGACTGCCAGGGTACAAAATTCTATGGCATAATCAGAAACCATCCTAGTACCCTGCTGGATGGACATTAGGTGCTTGGCAGCCGAGGTGGTGCGGCCTGGTATATCAAATACCCTTTTAAAGATGCCACAAACTCAGGGTAATTGTATACAATAGGTTTCTGTGTCTCCCAAAGGAGAGTAGCCCAAGCCAAATCCCTGTCAGAGAGTAAGGAATTCACAAGGCCCACCTTACTCCTATCAGTGGGGAAGGACTGTGGTACCATCTCCAGATAGATGCCAACCTGGCTTAGAAAACCTGCATTGATTAGGGTCACCCTCATAATGCTGGGGAAGTGGGGCAGACTCTGCCATACCTCTTGTAACATTGGAATCACCACTCTCAGCCACAGCAGGAGCGGCAGCAGCTATAGAGTCAGCCTTCGCCGAGGACCACTGAGGCTGTGGAACCAGATGCTCAGTACGGAGCAACAAAGCCTGGAGGGCTGAAGCAAACTGGTCCATGCGTTGGTCTACCTGGTCCAGCCTGAAAAATAAAATATTCAGTGGATTTCCTGCGTCTCCTTAGTTCATGGTCCTTGTGTACTGTTAGGGACCAGGAACCAGACAGGACACAAAAAGGTAAAATGCAATAAACCTTTATTAGTGCAACAAAAACAGAAGCATGTGATCCAAGAGCATAAACCAAAAGACACGCCATGGTCGGAACCAAGACAGGTATTCAGCCGAGCTGGAGTCAGGAGACCAGAAGTCTGCTATGTCAGGAACAAGCCAAGGGTCAGAAGCATAGAAGTCAGTGAAGTCTCGAACAAGCCAAGGGTTTGGAACACAGCAAACAGGAGTGCAGGAAAATCCACAGCAGCCAGCAGCAAACAAACACAATGGCAATGGGGAAGTGAGCCAAGCTGTTATAAATACCCTGAGAGGGTTGGCCTATAACAGTCAGGTGAGTAATCAGAGAGGTCAGCTAATTCAGCCTGAGCCAGAAACTCAGAAGACAGCAGCAGTGGATAGCAGAGCACTAGATTAGCTCAGACAGCAGAATCAATGGGCAGAATGGGAGCAGCTCAGCAAAACCTTGTCAATAGGAGACTGAACACAGTTTCTTGTTGATATCATTGTTTACTGAATTCCCAAAGGGGTATGATAAATGGGGAGTCATCCTATATTTAACTGCTTCGGAACCACCACAATGGACATAACCAAATGCTTAGAAAAAGTAACTGAAAAAGGGCCATCTATGCACCCAGATCAGCTTTTCCCACTAGTGTATCCTGATGAACAAAGAGAAGATCATGTGCCAGTTTCAAAATCCCTAAAAATTTACTTCATTTTTGTTCCGGAAAAGGATTTTAAAACTGACGTAGAACCTTCCTCTAGCTTCTTAGCAGCCCACTGGTCATTATACCTTTTTAACCATGGACATGTCTATTGAATGAGTACTATTTGCTCTCCCCTTGTCAGTCCCCTTCTAAGGCCCCATTCCTTTTCTAAAATGCATTCAAAATGGGTGGGATCCCCCAGAGTTGGAGTATTCTTGTCTATACCTGCACCTCTGGTCCCACTCACAGTAGCTCTTATTGTACTGCCAGCATCACCCGGGCTTTCTGGAAATGGCAGCAGATGTTAGGAGCCCCAACCCCCTGGCAGATGTCTGAAAGGATGAAAGTCCATCATGAAATGACAACACAGTGTCATGATGGACAACCACAAAACTATGTCCATTGGATCCCAGTCCATTGATGGTTGGATCTCCAGGTGCTTTTTTCACTGAAGGCACCCTTCCCCTAACATGTAATTTGGCATTTTCAGGGAACCTTATTACTTAAGGACTTAATAAAGGGGACAATATATAAATGCAGTTATTCTTAGGTCTGAGAGTTAGAATGACATCATAGAGCATACTGTGAATATTTCTATAAATACATATTAAAAACAACATTTTTGTCAAATTCTTCATAGAAAATGTGGGGCACCCTGAGCTATTGTCCACGGCACTCCAAAGTGCCACGGCACACTGGTTGAGAACCACTGCCCTAATATAACAACCATGAAATTAACAGGCATTCCAAATGGTATTTTGATAGCATAATAATGATGAACATTTGTGTGGAAGCCTCTCCCCATTGATGCTACCTAAACTCGAGAAGGCCCAAATCCAATTTCAGAAAACTTCCAGTACTTCCTCCATTTCTTCTCCTCCTCCTTCCCATCTTTCTTATTGTCCTTATCTGGTGGGGCCTCCTCCAGCAATGATCATGAGTAAATTTCAAGATACTCCTCCAAATCTTTTTCTTAGACTGAGCTCTCATATGCAAACCCAGCACACCTACTCAACACAAACATGATGCACAAAAGACCACCTCCAGTACCCCCTCCAAACCGGACGCCTGTATAACCACATCCAGTAATAGCTTTGATGAGGATGCCACTGTAGACACAAGAAGAAGACCCACCCCTGCATAACCCTCCTTGAAGCACCTGAAACTGGAGGCAGAGACCAAAACACACGGTCATGCCCGAGGATCCACCACTTCCAGCTGCCACCCCTACAGAACTGCCCCACCTAATAGTGCCACCTGAAAAGTAAGGGACCACAAAATACCAGCAGGATGTGGGCACCCAACCCCATGAACTAAATGCCCGCTGTCACCCAATGTACATGGTGTTTGCAACCCCTTCTGTGGTATATCTAAAAGCAACCTCATGCCCCCTAACATGTAGTCAAGACTTAACCTGAGTAGCCACACTCCCCTGTCACTGGTGAAATCCATCTTCAGCCCTGTAGTTGACAGTCAAAGGGACTATGAGGCGGTCCAATTCTGTGCTGCCCCGTGCAATACTTGATCAGTTGTCACTAGCTGTGATGCTGCTGAATCTCTTGCTAATGCAGTGACACTGATCATCACTTGCAAACAGGAACAACACAGGAAAGCCATTCATCACATCACCCTCATATGGAATTGCCAGTGAGCTCCTGGCTGGGATACCCTCCTGAAGCAGAGTTAAGTCGACTTCTACTTCTCCACCACTTTTTCTTGGTGCTAGGGCTTAGCCGTTCTGGGGTCCTGGGCCACCTCATCAGTGTGCTCGCCAGACACTTTTTCCAAAGGTCAGATTGGGTCCTGAGCTAATCCAGTCACTGTCCTCCATCTGCCTCCCTCCACATCTCAACTAACAGATCCTCCACATTTTCCCGTGCACCTGAAATGGTCATCAGGTCCACTGGTCACTCCTCCATGTTTTCCAATCCGCTCAGCACACATTGACACTCTGCCTGTTTCAGCACAGACCCTTGAACAAAGAGAACTTACCCTTCATGGCATTTGTGTTCCCCCAAAGCCCCACCTTTCCCCAGAAACAGAAACCCCCTCCCATCTGATCCTCCCCACTACTTCTCCTTCCAGCTTTGCCTATGAGGGCTCACTATCTGGGGAAGTCTGAATAGGAAATTACCACAACTCCTCATATATATATATATATATATAAAACTTCAAAAAAGCAATTTGAAGAATCTAAGAATAGTGAGGCTGATGCACTAAGAGAAGTGGATTAAATCTCGTGTAAACCAGCTGCACAATAGAGAACACATTCCCACTGATTTAAATGGTACTTTATATACCTTGAATGCTAGAGATAGGTCTCCAATGCATTGTGAAGCAATGTGTTGGAGAACTCTCTAGCATTAAAGGGGCTAAAGGAGCAGTAACACCTCCTAATAATCATAAGGAGGAGAGCCCTGTGGTGGCGATGAGGAGGGAGAAATGATGCAATACGTGTCATAAAAGTGGTGGGGCTTAATCTTGAGTAGGGGCGGGACTTCTAAAACACAAAAAATGGCTAGAATAGACTGGGGTAGGAGGAGAAGAGGGTGGGAAGTGGGAGGAACAGGGTGGGATTGAGCACAAGTGGGCAGAGTTTCATCATAAACTCCCCACATCTGGAGAATCAGCCTCCGCCCCGGAGACCTGGTAATTCAGTGTCAAAACCGGGGTCTCTGAGGCAAAACCGGAGAGTTCTCAGGTTTGCTAATAATGTCACTCACTACCTTACAATGACCAGATTATTAGTGATTACTCTTCAAGTCCCTTTCATTCCCTGCACTATATACTGCACAGTCAGCGCTCACTGTGATTGACCAGAGAGAACAGCCAAATGTGACTTGCTTGAGTGCGGCTCACCTGAGATTATCTATTTATTTTGTGTATATGATAAAAACAAAAAAGAAGGGTACCCAATAGTGTAGTACGTTCAATACTTTCTCCAGTTCATGCAGTTTCAATAGATATATTCACAATTTACATTGGTCAATCTTACACCCGACTAAACACACATGTGGAGATCACCAACCTGTCTCCCCTTGGGTATTCAGACCACTTAGTAGAAGAAGACACAGCTGCTCCCGTTGTAGAAACTCCTGGTTTTAATAATATATTTAAAAAGTGTTGCATACATTTTTAAAATATCAGCAATAGTATCTGTATGGCCCACTGACATTTTTCACGGCTTTGACGGCACTTTATCAAAGTCTATGCAACAGTTTGTGTATTTGTGGCCATAGGCTTTGATAAAGTGATGTTGTAGCCTCGAAACGCATCAGTGGGCCATACAAATACTATTGCTGGGATTTTTAAAATGTATGTAATTATTTATAAATATAGTGTTAAAACCAGGACCCTATAGCTGTGTCTATTTCTACCCGGTGTTCTGAATACCTGAGTGGAGACAGATTGGTGGTCTCTACATGCTTGATTAGTTTGGGGTAATAGACTGACTAATGTAAATTGTGAGTATATCTATTGAAATTGTATGAGTTGGAGAAAGTATTGAACGTATTACATTATTTGGTGCCTTTCTTTTTTGTTTTTTTTTTATCATATACATGTTTTTGCTGTGGAGGGAGACGAGCTTCATGGAGGTGCAGACCTAAGAGTGGATTGATACTATTCTGAGTACAGGCGCTATTGCTGAGTATTATATATATAATTCCACAGTCAATACATTTGTGAGTATATTACCACTGAGTGACGTGGAGGTGATTTATGGGTATGTGAAGATTCCACACAAGGGGCGCTCCCCCTTTTTTCCCTTTTGTAGTTTCCATTTATTTATTTTTTTTATCTACTAGAATAAAAAACACACTAGCGCAAATAGATACAGTGTGCAATAAGAGCAAGATATAAATTAAAAAATAAATGCATAATATATGATCAGAAAATACCAATATATAACACAAAAATAGTGAATAGTAAAAAAAACTGTCCAAAAAGGATAATTTCCTGAATGTACAAATAGAGTGTAGGTGTAAGGTGAAAAAATACTTTAAAATAGATTGTGGTTCTCATATTGTACCTTAATATAAAAGTAGCCCCAGTCCCAGATGAACAATACGTTATGATGAGAATGAGCTGGATAAAAGCAAATAGAATGACAGTATCAGTAACAAAACTGATAAAGGGATTGGAGGATCTGAGTTACGAAGAGAGACTAGCCAAACTGGGTTTGTTTACATTAGAAAAGAGACGTCTAAGGGGTGATATGATTACCATTTTCAAATACATTCAAGGCCAATACAAAGAACTATCCAATGAATTATTTATGCAAAGAGCTGAGCTAAGAACAAGAGGTCATCCATTAAGACTTGAGGAAAGGCGCTTTCGACTAAAACACAGGCAGGGATTCTTTACAGTAAGGGCGGTAAGGCTATGGAATTCTTTGCCTCGGGATGCTGTGCTTGCAGATAATGTAACTGCATTCAAAAAAGCAATGGATGCCTATCTAGCACAGAACAATATTGACAGTTATGACAGATGGCTTCAAAGCAAATAGGATATTGAGCCGGGGAACTATTTGACACACTCACACACACACCTACATTGGAAATTGCTCCAGAGGGCTTTTTTGTTGCCTTCCTCTGGATCAACAGGGGTGTTATTGGCATGGGCTGGACTTGATGGACGCATGTCTTTTTTCAGCCTTATCTACTATGTTACTATGTTACTATGTTAGTATGAATGATATGACTGCCAATGGAGATAATATGAAGATAGCTTAAATGAAAGCAAGAAATGATGTTAAAGGGATAGTAATGTTTCACAATAAAAGCAGTTCCAATTTTCATATGTCATGGAGAGTGTTATTTATACTGTCAGAGCTGAAGTTCAAGAGTAATTGAATGATAAAATATGCCCCTCCTGACCCTTTTACTGATGTAACACTGCTCACCTCAGAGCAGCAAGACTGTCCGGATGGATCACAGAGAGGGACAATCTTCAGTGAGCATAAGGAAAAAACCTGTCAAGTGGGGCAGGGTTTTCATTATGCTCACAGTAAGAAGATTGTCCCTTGCTGTGAGCTGTCTGGTCACAGGAACAGATTCCACATCTGAGGAGAGGTGGCTTACACTAGGTAAAAGGGGCGGAAGGGGGATACTTTATCATTCAATTACTCTTGAACTACAACTCTAATGTTTGTGAAACATTACTATCACTTTAAAGGGGAACTACCACCCCTCAACAACTTACGCTTGAGTGGATGTTCATCTGGCGACTAGCTGCTTAGTAGCGCTAGTCGCCAGAAATCTTACCCGGTTCTGCAGATATCGGCGTTTTGCCGATGGTGACAGGAGCAGGAAGCACGGACGTCTCGTCACAGTGACGTCCGTGCGCCTGCTCTGTCAGTCCCTTTTGGAGCCATTTGGGGGTGGTTGAGGGGTGGTAGTTCCCCTTTAGATCCTCAGTCTGAGTCTTGATGCTGCTCCAAACATGTGGCCTTGTCCACCCCAAGGAAAATAGCTTCTAATGGAAAAGAGAGCTCTACTGCTCTTCTATGACTTCTTAGTGCTTCTCTATGCTCTTCCATTGCTTCCTAGTGCTTTTCATGGCTTTTCCCTTACTTCTAACTGTTTTTCTATACTCTTCCCTTACTTTCTAGTGCTTCTCACTGCTCTTCCCTTCTGACTGCTTCTCTCTGCCCTTCCCACTGCTTTTCTCTGCTCTTCCCTTCCTAGTTCTCTATACTCTTCCCTTCCTTGTGCTTCTCTATACTCTTCCCTTCCTTGTGCTTCTCTATACTCTTCCCTTCCTAGTGCTTCTCTATACTCTTCCCTTCCTAGTGCTTTTCTCATCTTTTCCCCTACTTCCTAGTGCTTCTTTATACTCTTCCCTTCCTAGTGCTTCTCTCGGCTGTTCGCTTACTTACTATTGCTTCTCTATGCTCTTCCCTGACTTCCTAGTGCTTCTCAAAGCTCTTCCTTTGCATCCTGCTGCTTCTCTATGCTTTTCCCTTACTTTCAAGTGCTTCTCTATGCTCGTCTCTTGTTTCCTAGTGCTTCTCTGTGCTCTTCCCTTCCTAGTGCTTCTCTTTGCTCTTCCCTTCCTAATGCTTCTATCGGCTCTTCCCTTACTTCCTAGTATTTCTCTCTGCTCTTCCCTGACTTCCTAGTGTTTCTCTCGGCTCTTCCCTTACTTTCTTGTACTTCTCAATGCTCTTCCCTTACTTCCATGTGCTTCTCTGTGCTCTTCCCTTCCTACTGATTTTCTCCACCCTTCTCTTGCTTCTCACTGGTCTTCTTTTCCTAGTGCTTCTCTCGGCTCTTCACTTAATTACTAGTGTCTCTCTGTGATCTTCCCTTACTACCTTGTGCTTCTCTCAGCTCTTCCCTTGCTTCCTAGTACTTTTCTATGCTCTTCCCTTACTTCCTATAGCAGTGATTCTCAACCAGGGTGCCGTGGCACTTTGGTGTGCCACAGACATCAGCTTAGGGTGCCCTGTGTTCTTCTATAAAGACTAGCAAAAATGGAGTTTTAAATAAAGATTTTTAGAAATTGTTATGCACAATATGTTTAGGTACGGTATTATGATTATAAGACATAATAATACTGTATATTTATATATTGTACCCTTCATTATGCCCTTGATAAAGTACATTAAACATGTTAGGGGTGCCCCGAATGTTCAAGATTACGTGTTAGGGGTGCCCCCGAACAAAAAAAGATTGAGAACCACTGTCCTATAGCTTGCCTCTGCTCTTCTCTTACTTCCTAGTGCTTCTCTCTGCCCTTCTCTTGCTTCCTATTGCTTCTCTGTAATCTTTCCTTACTTTCTAGTTCTTCTATCTGCTCTTCCCTTACTTCCTAGTGCTTCTCTATGCTAATTCCTTAGTTCATTATACTCTCTCTGCTCTTCTCTTTCCTCCAATGCTTCTCTTAGCTCTTCCGTTACTTCCTAGTGCTTCTTTCGGCCTTCTCTTGCTTCCTAGTCCTTCTCTTTGCTCTTCTCATGCCCGTACCTGGGAACTTTTTCTTGTGCACTACCCGGAGGGGAATCCTGTGATGCCACTGGGTGGAGAAAAATGACATGATTCATGTAAAAAAACGGACAGGGCTTAATCTCCAGTGGGGTGCGGGGGGGGATTGGAAGGAACAGAACAGGAAGATGCAGAAGTGCGTAGAGTTTGATTAAAAGCTCCCCGAACAATCAGCCTCTGCCCCGGAGACCCAGTACTTAGCAACATAAACTGGAGTCTTTGGGGCAGATCCGGAGAGTTCCCAGCTTTGTTTATGCCCCCATGCTCCAGCATGTACCATCTCTCACCTCTCTTTTTCCATCCTGTGCTATTATATTGCCTTCATGTGCCTCTCTGTCAAACCATTTTTCCCCTATATTTTTTTCATTAAAAAAGTTTGCTGCTCCTTTAAATATTGTTCTGCTGGTCTCATGTAGCGTTCTGCTGCTCTTATGTAATGGTGCAGCATATTGTTTGCATGGTAAATTGCCATCTAGTTCAGTGATTCTCAAGTGTGGCCACCGTGGCTGCATGTGGCCACCAGAGTGTTTTTGCTGGGGCCACTGTGAAAAACTGAGAAATGGTGGCTGCATGCGGCCACAGGGCCGCATGTATATATTTCTTTGCATTGCTGATGCTTGGCAGATTCTGTGTATGTCATTTCTGACTGCACTGTTGCTTGGCAGATTCTGTATATTTAATTTCTGACTGGCTGAGGCTTCCCACTTGAAGTGCCTCAGACAGCCAATGATTGTTCAGCCCACCCTGCTATCTCTTCATAGCAATGCGTGCCTCCGCGGACAAGCACGCAAAAGATTTGTGGCATTGCTGTGGAGCGGTTGGCTCAGCAAAGCAATGCGTTGCGTACCCCTCTGGCACTCAAAAAGTTACGAAAATCAAGTGATACCTGTTGTGATCAATGCTAGAAAAGGGGCAGATGGGAGAATAATAAAGAGTTGGAAAGGCTTAGTCTCTCCAAAATGAATATTCTTTATTTGCAGCATTTATGACAGCATTTCCTTAACTGCACAATTAACTCTGTGGCATTTGTCTCCTGGCCACTGTTTTAGTTAGTTCTTTTGTGTTGATGGAATCGGATAATGAGCAAGTGCATATGTCAGACAGCATGGCTACAGGAACAATTACCATCATGCTCATTTGACACAGAGCACGCCAGTGACCCCGTGCCTGGGGTTCAATCAAGTTAAGTGTATAAATTTGCATTGCTTGGGGCCGGGGCCCCCTAAAGGTGCATGCCACTGTGTATAGATGGCAACATTCCCGCTGCATTAAGCTGAGCAGCTCCATCCTTGCTTGCTACTACTTTAATTGGGATGATCAACTCACTGCGATATCACCATTACAGGCACCCAGTCATCAATGAGTGTCATGTAAGAGTCACACTCATTGATGACTGGGCACCTGTAATGGTGATATCACAGTTGAACGTCCCAATGAAAGACTTAGCAAGGACCTGCCTCCCAAGTGGCTCTGTGCTTTCTTTGAAATTGACTAATGGCCCCAGGCCAGGGTGACAGCACCACAAAGGCTCCTTAAACAACAATGATCTAATTACCTGGAAACTTTCTCCAGGTAAAACCAACAGGGGGTTAATAATGTAATTCAGCAAGTAGATGAACTTGGCATGATGACAGTTGAACAGTTTAACCCTTTGAGTGCTTCACTATGTGTTGGATAACCATCTGACACTGAAAGGGTTAATTTGCATCCTGTGGCTGGCATATTTGTTATGCTGTTTAAGATACTTTTGTACCACTTCAGTTGCTGGAGGGTTCTGCAGGTAATTTGGGTATGTCAGTTAACCCATCAAGGACTAGCATGCCTCCAGTGTCATTCAGACCGTCCCACCCTGGTATCCCTGTGTTTAGGTCAGGAGATCAGACTGTGTGGCGTAATGTATAGCTGTATCACACATTGTTTGTATACAAGTCAGTATATGTGTTTATAAATTACTGTATAAATAAAAATACCTTGGCCACTACCTTTCAGCGCCAGAGGGGTACGCAGCTCATTGCAAAGCAATGCATTGCATACCTCTCTGGCACTCAAAGAATTAAACTGAATAATTTATTTAGTTGCACAAAGAGGTGTTAATAGGTCATGGAAGACCTAAAATTTCTCAAAAATGCACTGCCCACTAGCCATGCCACCAGTTACAACACCTAAAACAAGTGTCCCTCTTTGACCATTTGAAATGCTGGGAGGTATCTCCAGCATCCAAGGTGTTACGTGTTTTTAAGGATCTTAAGATTTAATGTACAGGCTAGTAGCTTCTTTGTTTTCTTAAAGCTTTCACAACCTATGTAACCTCTTGGGTGCTAAGTTTATCCAGTTATACCATTTTGCGCATGTAATGTCCTGGTGCGGCCACCACAACATGGCTGTGGCCGCAGTGACGGCCACCAGAACATTGTGGTGGCCGCCGGGAAAATTCTCTTGAAAACCACTGGTCTAGTTTGTTATTGGCTTTGGTCTCTTGTGTAGCTTGCTGCTGAAAATACTTGGACTCCCCTCTACTAAGGAAACAAAAATAGTAGATACATTTATCCCGATACATTTTAGATTACTAGTTTTGCCCTGATTTACTGCAGCCAGCTAGCAGCCAAATAAATGTGTTACTGATGCTGTATTAACCCCTCGGATATTAGAGGCTGCTCCAATACAATGCAGAGTTATAATAGATTGTTTAAAGGAGCAGTAAACTTTTTTTTATGAAAAAATATGTATTGTAGAGATTTTCCTACTGAGTAAAATAAGGGTACTCCCATTGCCGGAAGATTTATATTTCCAGAGTTATTACAGTTTAAACCCATGATTTTTTTTTTTTTTTACATTAGCAGCGCCCTCTAGTGCTCAAATTCTAAATAGATTTTCTGTTAGATTCTAATGGAGAGGAAATTCAGAAAAGTCAGAGACATACAGTTCTCCATAGAATGTGATAGAAACTGCCTGTCACTTCCTGTCAGTTAAACTATCAGGAAGTAAACATGGTAAATTCACTTCCTGATTATTTGAACTGTTATAAATTTTGAATAAAACATCTGACAGCGATGGGAGTGACCTTGTTTTATTCAGCAGGAAAAGCTCTATAAAATACGTGTTTTCATAAAAATAAGTTTACTGCTCCTTTAAGCATCTCATTCATAAAATTATAAATTAAAAATGAAAAAAGGAAAATGTTTACAATTCTTTTTATACATCTCTACATATAAAACATGCATTAACCCCTTGGATGCTAGAGACCATACCTGCCAACTCTTCCTGATTTATTCTCCCTGATTTCTAGGGACAATCCTTGTTTCCAGCTCTGGGTACCTTCGCCCTGATTTCCCTGTTCTTGCCCCTGTTTTTAAAATTTAGGCTCAACTCCATACTCTGTGTGCTTGTTCTTAAAGGTTTAATAGGTTCTAATGGCGCCATGCAAGAAATGCTCTCATCTGATAAAGGAATTTTTGTGCACAAATAGATTTTGTGCATGTTCTAATCCAGGAAGCTAAATACCTAACGCTTCTTGAATTGCACATAAAAAATTCCATTTTACGACAACAGTACACAGACGTATAAATTCATTTGCAATAGCAGTTCTTGCATTAGACGCATTCGCTATTCCACTCACACAAATTTGTTATTCTTAGCCACGCCCACAAAAAATAAATATAAGCAGCCATTCGCTAATCTGGAATTTTCATGCGCAATTCAAAAAAATCATGCGCAAACCTATTCCCTGGTGGTTTTCACAGGGAAATGGCGATTGTGCACATTTCCTGCATCGCGCCATAAGTTTCCTCACAATAATATTGCTTATTTACATAATTTATTGTCATTTTAAAGTAGTGTTTATGGATTGGAAAAGTTTATTTTGCTGAGATGTTTAGTTTTAACCCTTAGGGTGAACAGACCATACCGTTAACCAGGGACACATATGAAAAATACATGCTACAGGGCTAAGTTGATTTCAGTGCAGTCCTGACCTCCCTGGCACTCAAAGGGTTAAGTTTTCTGTAGACATTGTGCTATGCGGTACTATAGATGGACCATTAGTGATTGTCTGTCATGTGACTGCTCAGGGGAGATATCCCTGGAAATGTTTTTGAAATGTTGGTGAGTATGAGAGACTATCCAATGCATTGCTGCACAACATCTCTAGAGTTCAAGAGGATACAATACGACCTTTTCCTGTTGAGATCAGAGATTATGAAATCATTTCTGATCCAATTCCATGACCAGCAGATACTTCTGATAAATACTGGGGTGAATGTATGACAGGGATTTCGGCACTGGAAAAAGATTTTTAGTTTCTATACCTGCCTAATTTTGGTTTACTAATCTAAGTACCCCAAAATTTCTCTCCTGAACAATTTGAGTTACAGAGGGGTATCCAATGCATAGGTGTTTTGGGGGCATTTCCTTGCTGTACACCTTGTTAAAGGGATAGTAACACTGAATATGTAAAAAACATGTATACTGTAGTGTTTTCCCCCTTAATAAACAAGGGTACTCCCACTGTTGAAAGGTGTCATTCAAAAGTTACTACTGCTCAAACTTGAATTTTTTAAGTGCAGAATCACGGTGGCCTGAAATTGTACAGTAGCACTGTTGCTACACCATCCTATGGACAGCTCTTGTCAGTTGACAATAAACCTTCATAGGATGGTGTAGCAACAGCACCACTGTACAATTTCAGGCCACTGTGATACTGCACCTAAAAAATTTAAGTTTAACCTGTAATAACGTTTGAATAAAACACATTTCAGAAGTGGGAGAGCCCTTGTTTTACTCAGGAAGATAAACTCTACCTTATTTTTTTTCATATTAAGTTTTACTATCCTTTTAAGGTAGGGTATAAAAGAAGGCATGGAGGAAATGGTGTGATTTAATGCCATTTTCTTTGTGAACACTATGGAGTTGGTGTACGGTGTTTGCTAGCATTAAAGTCCTAACTCTGGCAGGGATTGCCCATAGGTATGCACTACAGTCATCATACACACACTAGTGCATACCCACTAGTACATCCACTAATGTTATAATGGAACTACACTCAGGGGAGGGCTGGCCTGGGGGAAGGGAGGCAAGTGCCCCCTGGGCTGATGATATGTCAGGGCCAGTGGGCCGCAGACTCCCTCAGTCTTCCAATTGCCTCTGTAAATGGAAGCACGATGAAAGTCCCTGATGAAAGAGCCATAGTGGACCGAAACGTTGGACTTTTTATGATATGTTTTTAAGTAAAAGTAAAGTTTTACATAATTTGGGAGTTGTTCTGCTTCTTCATATGAATAGTAAATGTATCTAGGTTTGAGCTTGGAGCACCTGAATATATCACCGAGTGAGTGCAGCAGTTGTCTGGAAGTAATCTGTAAATGGAGCTACATTAGTGATACCACAAAGCTTACAACTGAAATGGAGCTACACTATTAGTATAACCCATTTCCCTTGTAAGCTCTATGGTAGCACTAGTGTAACTTTACCTAAATTGTAAGCTCTGTAGTATAACTAGTGAAGCACCATGTCAACTGTAATCTGCTTAGTATCGCTTGCCTTACTTCACAGCATTAATGCCAATCAAAAAATTGACATAAGTAGGTGGGCTGGGACAGTGGGCTTGAACAATAATAGTTATTGGCCATTTAATTGTACTTAACCCCCAGGCCACAAGTTTCCAGCCCTCCTATGACTACACTGGTGAATTTGCTCCATTGTTCCTGTGTAGAAAGAGATAGACAACATGTGGCTCTCCAGACACTCTTAGACTAGAACTCGCATCATGGCCAGAGGTCCACAGGCAGCTTATTCTTACTGTACAATAGAGAAGGGCAAGGTGAAGCCCACCAGTTGCTGTTGGTCTACAACTCCCTTTATCCTTAGCCAACCATTGGTGTGCTAAGGATGATGGGAATTGTAGTTCAACAACAGCCGGAGGACCTCAGATTTCTCAACCCTGTTACAGAACATAAGACATCCATGTAACCCTTTGAGTGTACCCCTCTGACACTCAAAGGGTTAACAGTGATGATAAAACAGAAATGAGACCTTTCAGTGAAAGAGGACAAACATAAAAGAAAAGTAATGTATAGCATGAGCAATGTTTATTTTTATTGAAGGATCTGCTGCTGCTGAGTAAACAAAGGATATTCATGTGACAGGCAGTTATTACAACTCAGACGAGCTTTTTTGGCAGCCATACGTCCATTGATTTCCCAGGTGTCTTAGTTCCACCCATATACGTCAAAAAATGCTATGGCGCTATGATTTTATTGTTGTGTTGACACTATTATAATATGAACCCCTGAAGAAGTGTTATTTATAGTACGAAACGCGTAGGGCATGTATATGGTCGTCACTCTTTGATTTATGTTGTTACCTTAATAAACGGTTTTAAAACTTTGGATTGTGCGCTTTATAATATCGCTGGTTTGGAGACAAAGAGCTTCATAATACTGTTGGTTTGGAAACAAAGATCTCAAACAAGGATGAAAGATTAAGGACAACAAAAACCTGAGGAGCGCTTTATTCATCACTATCTGGTGAGCCTTTCTTATTGGGGGCTTTTAATAAGTATATATATATACAGATAGTCTCTTAGAAGCGCCCTTTTTTCATGACTGCCCCCCCCCACATGGTCCCACCCTCAGTCCACTGTTTCCTGGCACAGAAAATAACCTTGGCTTATATCAAGCAAGAATGAAAAAAGCTTTAACTCCTTTGTTGCTAGAGAAGCAATGCATTGGAGATCTCTCCGGCATCCAAGGGGTTAAAGAATAGCCTTTAAAGGGGTATAAAATGAGTGCAAGGACATTTAACCCCTTAAGGACTGGACGTGAGCGCACGCGGCTGGCACTTAAGAACCACGGGCCATTTTTTGTGTTTGCAAATCCAAATCATTCTGAATTGTTGGTGTGGTCAGCAAAGCTGAGGCTCCCCTCAAAATTTGGACCTCTAGGCAGTTGCCTACTCTGCCTGTTGGGAAAGCTGTCACTGGTTGTCACAGCAGCCTATAGAGGGCTATTGTCAGTGACAGACTGCTGTAGCAGCAACACCGCCCCAGAGCGAAAAGCTGCAAAGGTACTGCAGCCAAAAAACATGCTAGTTTGAGCTGTAGTAATTTTTGAATTAAAGGAGCAGTAAACTTTTGTTATGAAATATATGTATATTAGAACTTTTCCTGCTGAGTAAAACAAGGGTGCTCTCACTGCTGTGAGGTGAGATACATATTTTCAGAGTTATTACAGTTTAAACTCTTGTATTTTTACATTAACAGTGCCATCAAGTGGTTAGATTCCAATTTGTTATTCTTTTGCATTCTGTAGGAGATGTGAGTCACTGATAGGCTGAATTCCAAGTTGGGAATTCCTTTTTCCTTGTATATCCCCAAGCAGCATGCAGTGGAAGATGCCTCTCCCACCCAGGACAGGAAAGAGTACAATCCAAAGTCTGACTGTAAAAGGGACCTCCCATCCCTCATCTGGTAGAACTGATAAAGAAAAAACACTCAAAAACAATGTTCAGGATAATTTAATATTGTATTGTATTGTATTTGTATATTTTTATTTATATAGCGCCAACCGGTGTACTTGGCACTTTACAGATTACATTTAATATAGAAGGGGTACAATAGGTGCAGTGATTAAGTGCTTATATAGGCAGTCATAAGGGGAACAACAGGTGAGTATATATAAGGATAAGAGGTCCCTGCCCCGTAGAGCTTACAATCTAAGTATAGGATGGATGACATACAGATACAAGCTGATAGAGGAGGAAGTGCAGTGTTTGGCTTAGGATGATAATGATAATGTTTCCATATTTCGCTGTTGCTAGAGATAAAAGGTGCTCTTTTAGTTTAGATTTAAAGTTGTTGAGGGTTGATGCTTGGCGAATACTTGGTGGTAGGGCGTTCCAGAGGTAGGGGGCAGCAAGTGAGAAAGCTTTTAATCGTGAAACAGCGATAGTGGTTAAAGGGGCAGTGAGTCATCCACCATGTGTGCTGCGTAGTGGATTTGCAGGAATATGGCGGGATATCAAAGATGAAATATAAGGCGGGGACAAGTGATGGAGAGCCTTGAAGGTAATGAGGAGGATTTTGAATGTGATACGCTGCTTTATGGGAAGCCATGACAGTGATTTTAAGAGTGGTGGGGTGAGTACTGTTCTGGAGGAGAGGAAGAGTATTCTGGTGGCTGAATTAAGAACGGATTGAAGAGGAGCGATATGGATAGTAGGAAGACCAGTAAGTAAAAAGTTGCAGTAGTCCAGGTAAGAAAGGATAAGAGCATGCATGAGGGTTTCTGTTGTAGAGTAAGAGAGGAATGGCCGGATTTTTGCTATATTCCGAAGAAAGAAGCG
The DNA here is from genome assembly GCA_037306005.1 of Rhinophrynus dorsalis. Classification (NCBI taxonomy): domain Eukaryota; kingdom Metazoa; phylum Chordata; class Amphibia; order Anura; family Rhinophrynidae; genus Rhinophrynus; species Rhinophrynus dorsalis. The sequence continues at coordinate 93,777,583 of CM074721.1, forward strand.
ACAGGTTTTGGTAAAGTTAATGTGGGTGGAGAAGGAAAGAGAGGAGTCCAAAGTTACCCCGAGGCAGCAGGCCTTGTCTACAGGGTAAATTGTGGAGCCTTCCACAGTTATAGAAAAATGGAGGTGTTGTGCAGGATTTAGGAGGGAAGATAAGGAGCTCAGTCTTGGACATGTTAAGTTTTAAGCGACGATGAGCCATCCAGGAAGGGTGGAAAGACCTGTGTGCTTCCTGGTGATATACAAGGATAAATTAATTCCCAGGTAAGTAGGAATTCAGCCTTTCTTTGCCATCCCCAGGCAGCTCACGACAGAGAAGGCAGCTAGGATGCATATGGCCGAAGGACTTTATGCCCAAAGGACGCCTCCTCAGGATGTCAACCCAGTAATGCCTGCAAAAGGTGCAGACATTCTTCCAAATGGCTGCTCTGCAGATCTGATTCAGACACTCCTCTGTCCTTTCAGATCTGGAAACTGCCATACCCCTAGTTGAGTGTGCTTTGTGGAAAGATGGAGGTACTGTTACATATATTTGAAAGGCTAGCATAATGGACTTCTTAATCCATTATGAGATAGACAATTCGGAGTCTCCCTGTCCCTTAGAGGGGGTGGAAAATTATTAGAGAATCAGATACTCATCCCTGTGCTTTAAAGGAACCTCTAGTCAGTGAATAAGATCTATCCCTGCTACAGGCGGTAGAACCCAAGCTTCTTCCATGGCCTCGCTGATCATGGGAAAATTGCATCTGGAAATGTGGCAAAGTACACCTCTGGGTTGGCCTGGTCTTTGCCTCTAATGATTTGTCCAGGATTGCCTCCAATTATTGGCAGAAAAGAGTAGACCCTTCTAAGGGGATCGCGTATAGATGGTTCTTTGAAGCTACAGCCACTACCCAAGAGCTAAGCCATAAGGTCCTGCAGGGTGAAGTATAGAGCAGGAAACTGGGCAGACATACAGACTGACTTCAAAGAGGAATCACATAGGGCAGTGGTTTTCAACTCCTGTTCTCAGGACCCACTAACAGGCCAGGACTTAGGGATTTCTCTGCTACAGCACAGGTGTGGTGATCAGAGGCTCATTCACATTGATTAACTCACCTGTGCTCTAACAAGGAAATCCTGGCCTGTTAGTGGGTCCTGAGGACAGGAGTTGAGAGCCACTGACATAGGGAGTCAACTGCTGATAACGTCCACAAAAGTTTCATCGCTGGGGACCTAGACAGGTTCAGAGCGCCATACTCTCAACAGTGGCGTAACTAGAAGCCACTGGGCCCTGGTGCAGAAATTGCTATGGGCCCGGCGGCCCCCCCATCTTCACATTGCCCCATGTCCATCTCCTACCTCCATCATCCGCTCCCGCGCGGTTCTCAGTAATGCAGAGCGCTGGGAGATGATGTCATCTCCCAGCGCTCTGTATTACTAGAGAGCCAGGAGATCAGCTGAGCTGCTGCAGACATGGGCTGTGGGCAAATGGCGATGGGTTCGCAGGGGGCGGCCGGGCCCCTGGAGTGACGGGCAAAGTCACAGGTGCGACCCCTATTGTTACGCCACTGACTCTCAAAGATATGGCCACTGAAACTAAGCCAATACCAGGCTGAATCTTGCAGTGAAAACTTCAAAGGACTTCTTAGCTACAGATTCCACTTTCTTATCCATCTGAGCTGAAACGTTAGACCCATCTTTCAGAGTTATAGCTGCTCACCTCAGTACTCTGGCCAGCACCACATCCATTTCATTTGGATTCACTGACATTCGATCCCATCTTAGAGATCAGAGAAAATAAATTAAGAAAGGTATATGCTAGTACTCTCTCCTGCCTATGGCAGGACATAAGAGCACTATCAGTCGAGGGATGGGAGGACCCTTTTATAGGCAATCATTGTATTGTATGCTTTCCTGTCTTGGGTGGAAGAGGCATCCTCCATTGTGTGCTGTCTGGGGATGGCAAGACAAAACAGTTCTCCATAGAATGTGATAGAAACTGCTAAGTTATAAAATTTGAATAAAACAACTCAGAAGGAAAAGCTCTATAGCGTTTAGGTTTTCATTTAAAAAAAAAAAAAAAAGCTGAGGCACTGCTCTTTTTTGTACTCTAGGAAAAACCATTCGATGTATGTATTTTCCACATTAAATAATAATTTTCCTATAACATCAACATGATGATGACTAACTGGGGTTCTTCATTTCTCATAATAAATATTGTCCATTGCTTGGATCTTTGCAGTCTCCAGAGCTCTCACGTTTATCACTGATAGGGTGCTGTAAAGAGATCAGTTCACAAAGTTGTTAGAAAAGGTCATATGCATACCTCCCAAGTGTCCCTGTTTAGGAGGGACAGTCCCTCTTTTAGACCCAAATCCCTCTTTCCCACCCTGATGTCCCTCTTTTTAGGAGATCAGACTGGTGAGGTGTATATATAAGTGTATCATACTGCTCTACAGCAATAAAACTCACATTATTGTTTGTTTAAACATCAGTGTATGTGTTTATAAATTAGTATGTGTAAATAAAATACTGTGGGCAACAGCCCCTAAAACACAAGTGTCCCTCTTTGGCAATTTGAAATGTTGGGAGATATGCATATACACAAAAAAGAGGAGCAATTTGAAGGCAAACCAAGTGCACCATAGGGATGAAATACAAATCCTCATTGATTGAACTGGGGCTTTTAAACCCTTAAATGTTATAGAGGTATCTAAGGCATTGCTTTTCAGTATGTTGGGGATCACTAGCATTCAAGGTGTTAAAATACATTCTAACATTAATTTTGTTAAAAGTCCCATTTGTATAAATAGAAATGTTTCTTTGTCCCCTGGGGTACAGATAGTTTACTCCAGAATTGCTGCTCAATGAGTTGGAGACCTCTCTAGCATTCAAGGGCTTAATTTAACTCCCAGAGTGCTGGAAAGGTCTCTATTGCATTGCTGAACATTCAAGGGGTTAAACGCCTCATTTAAATCAGTGGGGATTTGGAGAATGTGTATTTGTCCCTCAACTGGGCAGTTTGTTTGTCCCAGAACTGTACCCGATTAGTGTATTGAATTGCACCTTATAAATGTTGCACATTGGCTTTATTGTGGCAGTCAAGTGCTTCTCTGTACCATACAGAGTAGATCTGCCATGATCAATAAAATTGGGTGGTGCTGCTGGGGAGGATAAATTATGTGATTAGCTTTAAAAGGGGTGGGGCTTAATGGCGATAAGGAGGTTGGGTTTAATGGACATGAGAAACTGGGTGGGGAAGGAGGAGTGGTAGGAACAGAGTAGGAAAGGCAGAAATGTGCAGTTTCATTAGAAATTCCCCACATCCGGAGAATCAACCTCTGTCCCCGGAGACCCAGTAATCATCAGCAAAAACCAGAGTCTCCGAAACAAATCCGGAGAGTTGCCAGCTATGATGATCAATAAAGCCTGAGAGTATTATATTTTTCTGTAATTACCTGCTTGGCTCATTCATTTGGTTTTGATGAGATTTACCTGAAAAGCAAGTGTGGTGGAAAAAATACATTAGGACAGGTTTGAGCATAGTAATTTAATATAAGTCTAGAGCTGTAGAACATTTTGGATAGACAATAATAATAATAATAATAATAGCGAATGTATAAATGCAGTTTTACTTATAACACAGAGAATCTATAACCTATCGGATACTAGAATCATCTCCTTTAAATTACTTTGCATTTTGTTTAAGACATCTCTATCACCCAAAGAGTTAAGGTATAAAACAACAAAAGAGAGAAAATAGGGGGCGTCTCTAGTGTAGAAAGAGATGACAATCGATACCTCCACCAAGAACCCCAAGTGAGTGAATACTCACAGAAAAGTGGTTGGGATCCTACTTATGAAGGTCACAGCTATATGCTCTTCCTAGGATCTAGACTGACCCAGAGACACATAGGAGCTTTAAAGGAGCAGTAATCTTTTCTTATGGAAAAATATATATTGTAGGGATTTTCCTATTGAGTAAAATAAGGGTACTCCCACTGCCGAGAGATTTATATTTCCAGAGTTATTACAGTTTAAACCCATGTTTGTTTACGTTAGCAGTGCCCTCTAGTGGTCAAATTTTAATTAGATTTCTTGTTAGATTCTAATGAAAGTCAGAAAAGTCAGAGACATACAGTTCTCCATAGAATGTGATAGAAACTGCCTGTCACTTCCTGTCAATTAGAACTATCAGGAAGTAAACACAGTAAATTCACTTCCTGGTTATTTAAACTGCTATAATATTTGAATAAAACACCTGACAGTGATGGGAGTGACCTTGTTTTATTCAGCAGGAAATGCTCTATAAAATATGTGTTTTCATAAAAATAAGTTTACTGCCCCTTTAAATGAAACAACATGTTGCTTCTCAAATACTCACTCTCCCTAATGGTCAAACCATAGAAAACAAAAGAGTAAAAGGAGAGTGTCCAATGGTATAGCTCTGTAATTGACAATAATAAAAAAAAGAATATTACTCACAAATATAGTGGTCAGTAAGTGATTAACCTGACTCATGCGCAGGCAGAATGTACAGCCTATCTCTGCTTGGTACACACCGATATCCACTTTCTGTACCCACAGATCTGTTCCTCCAGATTACTCATTAGACAATGAAACAATCTAATGTGTTTTATGGTGTTAGACCACCACTTTATCAAAATGTTATCTCCCTCTGCTCTTGAGTCAAGTTAATAATTTCCTGACCACTATACTTGTGAATAATATTCTTTATTTTATTTTCTTATTATCAATTACAGAACTATACCATTAGCACCCAATTTTTGTTTTTGTGTTTTCCAAGGGGGTAAAGAGGAACTATTGCCCATCCACATTCTCCGCAAAATGTGAGCATCTATCTTGACAGGATTTGAATGATTGACATTTTATATAAATGAGCTAGTACTGGCCAGCAGGGAGCTGCAGGTGTGAGGGAAAGCATGCAGTGGCATGTAGCATAGAGAGCAATGCTGAATGTTAGGATCTGACTGCCAGGAAGTGGCATTTGGGAGGCAGAGCAGTGTGGAATGTTAATATCTGGCTAGCTGGAGTGCAGGTTCAAGAGAGCAGTGTGAAATGCTAGTATCTGGGTGGGAGGGAGAGCAGTGTGAAATAATAGTATCTGGCCAGCATGTAGTGTCAGGTGGGAGGGAGATCAATGTGGTATGATTGTATCTGGCCTGTAGGGGAAATCAGGTAAGATTTGGAGCACTGTGTAATGTTAGAATATGGTTGGCAGGGAGAGAGAGAGAGAGAGAGAGGTATGGAATGTTAATATCTGGATGGCAGGGAGTGCTTGAGAGAGGGAGAGAGGTATGGAATGTTAATGTCTTTATGGCAGGGGGTACTAGAGAGAGAGGAGAGGTATGGAATGTTAATATCTGGATGGCAGGGAGTGCTTGAGAGAGGGAGAGAGGTATGGAATGTTAATATCTTTATGGCAGGGGGTACTAGAGAGAGAGGAGAGGTATGGAATGTTAATATCTGGATGGCAGGGAGTGCTAGAGAGAAAGAGGTGTGGAATGTTAATATATGAATGGCAGGGAGTGCTAGAGAGAGAGAGGAGAAGTATGGAATGTTTGTTAGTATCTGGATGGAAGAGAATGGCAAGTGATAGGGAGAGCTATCTAATTTGCATACAGTGAGTCAAAAAGGGGATGGGGTGTGGGACAGACAGACAGTGGGATTCCATCACTCCGAGTCTGATCGTAGTAAGCTGCAAGCAGCAAGAACACGTTTGCTCCGTCTCTTACTAGCGGTGTTCTCTCTCTCTGGCTAAAAAGCCTGCCCCTGAAGTAAATTGGAACTTCTTCTCTTCATCACTTACACTAGTGGTTTTACTGCATTTATTGTATGCTTTGATTACCATAGAGTCTTAGGACTCGTCGTCATATCACTGTCTAAGAGACTCTATGGTTATTAACCATAGACTTGAGAGTCTTAGACAGTTATGAGTCACTCAAGTCATAAGACTCTATGATAATCAGTGTATACAGTAAAACCACAGTAAAACCACTATTGTGATGAAAGGAAGTTCCGATTTACTTTATAGTATGAGAAATAAATAAGCCGCGTTCAGTTTTTTTACCAAAAAGTTGACATTTATATTAAAAAGACAGGACAGTGTAGAAATATAAAAAATGGTACTGTCCCTTTTAAAATAGTGCATATGGTCAGCCTATGAGTAAAGCTAAATATCTCAGATTAATGTTTTGAAGAAAAATAGTTAACAAGCTCGCGTAACCCCTTAGTGACATTGGATTTTTTTACACCAGAAGACAAGATCAATTTTGACCTTTTTAGTATGCCTTTGTTCAACCATATTTCCCTCTAATTCATTTAGTCCTCCCACAGAGATTTAATATAATTTTTTAAGGATAGTTAGTGCTTTGTTTGATGCCACATTTATATGAATAACCCCCGATAAATTTAATAATAGCATAAAATATGTGTAAAAATTGGGGATAACTCAACATTTTTATAGGTTTTGCTGTGATAATTTTTTGCTCATTTGGTTCATTTTAACAGGGACTGGATAAAAAGGTATGAATGATTGTTCATACCTCAAAAGTGTACCTCTTTAAGAAAAACAGTCCCTCTCAGACAAAAATTATGTCCCTCTTTCCTACCCTGGTGTTTTAGGAGATCAGACAGTGTGGTGTGTACATAAATGTATCACATAGCTCTACAGCAATAACACTCACATTAATGTTTGTTTAAATTTTGGTATATGTGTTTATAGAGCAGTCTGTGTAAATAAAATGTTTTAGACTTGATCTAAATTATTAATTCAGTAACACAATGATGGGTCAAAATCATACATTGTTTTTTCTTTTATGTTCTCACCCCCTAGTCCCACAACCAATATCTCAAAGTGCCTCATTTTGACCATTTGAGGCACTGTTAGCTTTGTTCACTGCTGCCTCTTGATCATCACAGTGAGGAAGAGAGAGGCAGAGAACACTGACAAAGGGATGTATAATATACATTACCGTTGTCACTGGCTCCACCGGCACATGTGATAGCATGTCACGATTGGACTGAAGCAGGTAGGATCCTGCAAGAGCGTGAGTGCTTGGGAGTGATGTTAGGGATTGGTGCTGGTAGCGCATAGGCTGTCTACTGAAAAAAACGTGCTGCGGCAAGGGCTGTATATAGGTGCTGGCCATGAAGCCAGATGTCTGATCCCAGTTGAGCTGGGATCCAGACTAGGATGGTCTGCAATATGCCCGCAGTAGAGACACAGACTCCACTGGCTGATCTCCATAGGTTCTGGTGTGTTCTCTATTGGAACAGGAGCCTTCTGGAATCGGGGAGAGAGACGAGCAGGTGGATGCCTGGAACGGTCACACTCTCTCTCCTGTTGCATCTCCTAAATCTGTGCCTCCAGAGAGAAACACAAGCCGATCAAGTCCTCAAGTGTCTCAGGGATGATACGGGTGTTTCGTTCGTCCTTCAGATTCTGTGATAACCAACAGCGGAAAGTGGCCTTCAAGGTGTTGTTGCCCCAATCCATGTCGTAGGCCAAGGAGCAGAACACTGTTTCATACTGAGAGAATGGGTGTGGATCCTGTTGTAGGTCAAAAAACGGTGCTTCTGGTTTGTGTTGTCTTCCAAAGACATCAAACACAGAACAAAATGCCATGATAAATACATCAAAATTGCTTAGAAGCAGTGATTGGTCCATGAGCGGCGAAATCCAGTACAGGGCCTCTCCCCTCTGGAAAGACACAATAAACGTTATCCTAGCCTGATGGGATGCATAGACCTCAGGCTGGCTATGAAAGTGGAAGAAATATTGGTTGAGAAAACCACGTAAATGCTTTGCATCCCCCTCAAGCCTTTCAGGGAGAGGTAACCTAACAGGCATAGGACCCTGTGAACCCCCTGAAGCAATAGAGGAAGCTGTTGGTACTGGTGCAGGTTTAGCTACCGGCCTAGGGTTCTCCAGCAGCTGTTGCATATGCTGCAAGAGGGATGTGATGGAATCCAGCTTCTGGTCAAGGTGCTGTATGTGGGAAGCGTGTTTCTCCAACACAGCCACCTGCTAGTTCACTGCCTTAGAAAACTCTTTAGGGTCAGCAGATTACTGTATGGCACTTTCACTCTGTCACAACTGGACTGGAGCAGGCAGGAACCTGCAAAAGAGGGGGTGCTCGAGAGCCACGCTAGAGATCGGTGCTGGTAGTGCTTAGGCTGTCTACTGAAAAACCACTCTCCAGTGAGGCCATATATAGGTGCTGGCCGGAAAGCCAGATGTCTGCTCCCAGTTGAGCCGGGATCCAGACCAGAATGGTTTCCCAATAAGCAGCACCAGCTCTCCCGCAGAGGAGAGCAAGGGCTAAAGTAAGCACTCTAGAGTATGTAGATAAAATACGTAGGCCACCAAAGTATCTGAAACTCCACAAGAGAAAACCCAGACACAAAAGGCATACAAGAAACCCCAAAACATAAAGGTAACTGACCTGAGTAGGAGGTCAGGACATGATGAGGCTCAGTGTCTTTTCTCTAAAGGAATACCAACAGCAGGAGATGGAAGAATGGTAAAGCAAAGCCACGGTCAGCAACAAGAGCAATGGTGTCCAAATCAGCAGGCAGAAGAAGGGTCAGGAGCAAGGCCAAGGTCAGCAACCAAAGATCTATATTGTCCAAATCAACAGGCAGAAGAAGGGTCAGGACCAAAGTCAGCTGCAAGATCAAAGGTGTCCAAATCAGCAGGCAGAGGGAGGGTCAAAAGCTAGACAAGGGTCAGTAACAAGGAATCTAACAGAAGAGCACAAGGAGACTAGGGACAACCGCTGGTACAGAACACTGTGAAAGTGCACCAAGCAGCTAGGGAAATGCCTAGATATAGGCACAGATGGATGACATCACGACGCACGTGAAGGGGTGAACCGAGAAGAAACAGCAACCGCTTCATGGAACAGAGAGGAGAAGAACACAAAGAGCAATTGCGCCTAAAGGCAAGACAGAGGGTGACATATCGGTATTAGCGATCATATGTGAAGCCACCAAGGAAAGGCTGAAACTGACTTCTCTGGTCCTGTTATAGCCTCCCCTGAGGTGCAATGCGATCATTTTACCTGTGATGTGACAGGACTGTCACTGGTGCTTAAAGAACGGAAATGTGTGACAATCCTGGCACCTAAATTGTTATAAGGTATTAATCTCCCTTTAAAATCTTTTCCTCATTTGATCCCACATTCCCTCCATAGAAGGAACATATGGTTTGATAAATGGCTTTGTGCTACTCCATTATTCCACCCTCGTGATGTCTTCTCAACATTCAACTTTTTATAGGACTTTGCCAGAGAACAACATGGAACCTGAGTTACTAAGAGTAGGAAAGAGCTGAAAAAAGTGTCTTCTCTTAAAGGGATAGTAATACTTAAAATGTAAAAAAAAAATATGTTGTAGGGCTTATCCCCCTGAGTAAAACAAGAGTACTCCCACTGCTGAAAGGCATTTAATTCAAAAGCTGTTAATTTTCAAAGTTGAATTTTTTAGGTGCAGTATCACAGTGGCCTGAAATTGTACAGTGGCGCTGTTGCTACACGATCCTATGGACAGCTCTGGTCCCGGGACCATAAATCTCCATAGGATGGTGTAGCAACAGCGCCACTATACAATTTCAGGCCACTGTGATACTGCACCTAAAAAATTCAACTTTGAAAATTAATAACTTTTGAATGAAACACCTTTCAGCAGTGGGAGTACTATTGTTTTACTCAGGGGGATAAACCCTACACCATATTTTTTTTACATTTTAGGTATTACTATCCCTTTAATGGCTCTGTTTTATAATGGGGGATGAAAAGAAATTTCTATTTACTAAAAGCAAGTTTTTTCTATTGCCTGACAGTGGTGTAAAGAGATTAATGGAAGGACAAGCTTTAATGGAGTACTACTACCCAAGATAAGTAGCTCATAGTGTATAATGTTTTAAATCAAAATATGGTTCACATAAAAATTTCCCATGGGGTATCATTTTTTATTTTTGGCATCTATGGCAGCAAACATTATTTGAGTTTTGCCTGAAAAAGGCAGTAAATAGTGCTAGTGAAAAATGTCAACCTGTTGAATACTATAGGTCTCCAATTCATTGCTAAGCAATGCATTGAAGACCTCTCGAGGATTCAGTGGGTTAAATGCCCTATTTAATTAAGTGGGAATTTGAATTTTTCCACTAAGATTCAGTTAGTTTGGTCTTGAATAAATCCTTTGAGTGCCACAGGGGTACGCAATGCATTGCTCTGGCACTCAAAAGGGTTATTTCTCTTCCTGAATGTGACCCAATGTTTCATATACGGAACCTTAGTACTTACATCTGTAGATTAGTCCTACCAGGGCAAGGATGAGAGAGAGCAGGAGAACAACGCCAGTTATAATATATGGATATATCGTTTTATCTGTTTTGTTATCCGAATTTGCAGAGTCTGTCCTCTTCTAAACAACAAGAAAAAGAAGTTACAAGTTAAGAAAATAAATTAACCTATCACTTTTGTAGCGCAGAGAATTTCTTGATAAAGTCAACTTTCTCTTAATTAAAGCAGGGATAGGCAACCTTTCTCAAGCTGTTTTTGGACTACAATTCCCATTTTTCTCAGACAGCTTTAAAGGGATAGTAATACTTCGTTTTAACTTTATTTTATTTTGTAGGCATTAAAAAAACATGAAGAATGATATAAGTCTTATCTCTCAAACCTTTATGGTTTATGAGATATTCACAAGCAAAGTTCCCCTCCCGCCCCTTTTACCTAGTGTAAACAATCTCTTCTCAAATGTGAATCTGGTTGTATGACAGGACAGATAACAGAAGGGGACAATTTTCTTTGTATGAAAACAATGAAAGCCCTTCCCCCCTTGACAAGTTTTTCAGCTTTTTCCCTTATCTTAATTGAAGATTGTCCCTCTCTGCAGTCTACCTGGGCACCTCCCTTCTGATCTGATTGAACAGGGAAGGGATACTTTGTTTGTGAATATCTCTTAAACCATAAAGGTTTCAGAGATAAGACTTATATCATTCTTCATGTATTTTTAATGCCTACAAAATAAAATAAAGTTAAAACGAAGTATTACTATCCCTTTAATGCATGAACCCACTATGTGCAGGCTGAAAAAACAAACAGGAAATATACTGGCCACTAAGATGCTACTATACCCTATCTAGACTGGCCTTTTAACACTTTGAGTGTCAGAGAGGTAAGGGTTAAGATCACCCGGACCTTGACCCATGTACACGGGCTGTTACACTAGTACTTTTATATTAGAACTGAGTTCATTATACATTGTGAGTTATATGTTTACAAAAATATAGCACCTTTTAGTAACTGTATCATTATACTTATTAAATATTTTTCATAAACATTCGGTGTTGTTCAGCGTGCAGAGATAAAAGGTATTGGTGTAAATACATATCTTGGTACATTTAGCGCTCTCTCCGCATACATTCTTTGTAAATAGCGATTGCGAACGTTTCTTGACTTCCACCCTTGAGCCAGTGAAGCACAATGTTAAATGAGTTGCATACCTCTCTGGCATTCAAATCGTTAAAGTAGCCCCAAGCAGAGACAGACATAGATGAGCAACAGAGTATTTGAGCGGATGAGGCGCAATTTTAAATGGCGATATTTTCAGTTCGCCATTTTGACGCTTGCCACTTAGGTATCACCATTCCAATAGGATACCTAGGTCAGCTAGGCTGGACTTGCCAGAGGTTGCGGTTAGTAGATTAGGTAATGGGCATTGGGATGTAGCCCCAATGTGTCTAACCTGTCGGAGTTTATAGTAGTCTAGGGCTCAGTGTGCAGCCAGAGTGTGTTGTGCTCAGGGATAGTAGGCATCTCTCCTTTACTGATATGGACACTGGATCTGTCTGTGGTGTGTCGGGATAGTGGATTTTCCGGCCCAGTTGTTTTGAGTTTTAGTACCAGGCTCTGGTTTTATGTGTAATCACATGGGACTATTGGATTGGGAGTCTTTCCAGTCTGTTGCCCAAACTGATTTAAAAAAAAAGTGGGGGCTAGGGGCAGTGGTGTATCTTGGCCTAGGCCAACTCGGCCTAGGGTGGCACTTTAAGGGGGGGGGGGCATAAAAATCTGCCTCCACCTGCCCGAACTGAATCACAAGTATTGAGCCCACCCGCTCAATAACTTTCCTGTGTGGAATGTATATGTATACCACAGTGGAAGAGGATGCTGACCACAGTGCTGTAGTTGAGGCCCCCGTGGTGCAGGGGGTGGCACTCCAGATTCGGGGGCCCACAGAAAATGTAGGGAACTATGTTGTATTGGAGCCCCACGGGCCTCCAGACAGTATAGTACTATGAGCTCCGTTGAGCACGCCCCCTCCCCGTTCAGTCTCTGCAGTAGATGGCTAAGGGGGACAAGGAGCATCTGAATGAAAATGAATGCCCACTGACCTGGCTCACACTGGGCTAAACTGTGTGAGTCCCAGATAAGCAGTGTGTGATACTGTAACTGGGCTGGCTGGAGTATGAGGATCTCAGATGATTAAAGCCAGCCAGAGTCTGCAGGTCTGCCTTATTCCTGCCCACCAATAGAAAGCTTAGAAAGAGAGCAGACTCACTTGCCCCGCCCACATGAACTCCGATCTGATGTTTGCACAGAGTTAGGATGAACATGTGTGTGTGAACTGGTGCCAGTCTGACTTCCAGGTAGGATATAATAATATACATAAAATAAGTTTACTGTAACATGACTCTGGGGAGTGGGATTAGCAGTAGGGCAGAAAGCATTCACTTGGTGCACAGTATTAGAAGCCACAGTGCCCTTTAGGTGTCAGCTCTCTTAGCTGTAATCATGTTAACTCCTTATTTGCTGTGTATTAAGTAATCTTCCACCTAAAAGGCACTAAGAATATCTGTCCTTCCACATCTGCAGGGGAAAATTAGTTAATATGGTTAATGGCTATATATATATATACTAGAAACTAAGATCTGCCCTGTAAACTGCACTGTAGGGATTAATATGGTCACTGACTGTAGCCATATTAACTCCTTTGGTGCTGCAAATGTAAAGATCTGCCCCTAGAATTTCTCTTCCAGAACTGCAGGAGTTAATATAGTATATAGACTAAAACAGTGTCAGTCGTTCACTACTGGAAGCTTATATATCTGCTACATAATGCACAATGTTCAGAGTTAGATTTGTCCTTTCAGAATTACAGGTATTAATATGGTTAGGCCTCTTGTAAACATATTAACTCCTGTATTGCTGAAAGGAGAAAGTTCTAATCCCCGATATGCAGTGACTATAACCTATGTCCAATAGGGCTAAGACTTAAAAACAAAGATCTGTCATTGGGGCTGATGTTCTAAAGAAGTGGCACAATTCTGGTACAAATCAAATGCACCATAAAGAGCAAATTAAAGTTCACAAAATGTGCATTAATTTAAACAGGGCTCTTAGAAGCCCCATTTATATCAAAGGGAATCTTAATTTTTTTGCTGTAGTACAGTAGCTTTGCCTCAGAATTGCACCACTTTCTCAAGCTCAAAATGTGAAATTCTGGAGCAACTGAACTGACCCATAGGGTTGAAACAAGGGAGTAACTACAGGGGTGCAGAGGATGCAGTTGTGATGGGGCCCAACATTTAAAGGGGCCCCATCTGCCCCAGGGTCCAGTAGGTTCTAGCTCTAACTAAAGAGGTAGGGGCGGGACCTAAAGAGGAAAGGGTGGGGTTTTCCAATGAGCGATGTGTCCTAAACAGGAAGAGGTGTGGCATAGACAGGAAGGGGTGGGAAAAAATGAAGATTAGGGGGTGCGTGAGTTTAGTCAGGCCTAGGGCAGCACAAAACCTAAATAAACCACTGGCTAAGGGGTATCCCGTATCTTTGTTTCTTGGACTTGGTTCTGTGGCTCTGTTCCCCAGGCAGGATTACATTGAGCAAAGAACCTTGAGGCACCTTATGGATGCAGGGTTCATCTACTCAGACAGTTTACATTTGTGTACAATTGTGGTAAGTAAAAGTGAACTATCATTGTGTCACGGTATTTCAGGCATATGTTTTTCCCCTTTGAAGTGGTGGAGCTCATCAGTTGGTTTGGATGTCTTGTTTCTACTACAATGAAAGGCCTGCTGGCAGCCCCAAAGACATTCATACCTTCTTAATTGCAGCATTACTGCAGTTCTAAGATTATGCATTAAAGTTGCAGTGTGCTGGACTTTAGTTTGATCACACAATGCAATAGTAGATTGTGTACCATACACCATAGTCCTGCATGTTACCTTTCACCACAGCCGACAGAATCTCTGTGCATACCTGGGAATCTCTCCAAGTCTGTCCCAGACACTCCAGTTTCCAAACATAAATACCAGGTCTCCGGAGACAGAGGCTGATTTTCAAGCTGGTTGAACTCCCCAGTAATCCCGTCCACTCCCAGCCCAGTTATGCCCACTCCCATGACATCCTGCCAATTTCCCTACCCATTTCAGGGCAAAAGATGCCTTCCTGTCTCTCAGTCCCTCACACACTGATTAACCCACACCCACGGTATGACATGAATCATATCTCATCCCTCCTTGATACTCCAGGGTGCTTAAGCTTGAAGGTCGCCAGGTATGTCACTGCATTTATGTATCCCTTGTGAAAATGGCCATCGATTACATGATCCAAATAAGAAAAAACAAGATCATAAAAAGATATGAATGCATGAAGGGCACATTCCTAAGCAAGCCCTACTATTAAACAAATTAAGAACCATGTATAACAAAAGTATATTTCTTCTTTAACAGAAATATGAAGTGAGCTGAACAGAGAGGTACTGAACAAGTTTTATAATAAGTATACTGTTTTCAGGTAATACAATCATGTTCATTTTTACCATTGACACGTTCTCTGGAGAGGGAGTTGATGCAGCTCTGCTTGAATTTTCAGCAACTAAGAAAAAAAAAGAAAAGAAATAAACACTTATTTATACTTTCTGTAATAATAAAGGAAATATCACTTGTAATGCCAAGCCCTTGGGCACCAGTGGGAGCTGTGTTGCAGTTGTTCTACCTTAATAATGAAGGAAAGATCTCTTGTAATGCCAACCCCTTGGGCACTAGTGGGAGCTGTGTTGCAGTTGTTCTTCCTGAATAACGAAGGAAAGATCTCTTGTAATGCCAACCCCTTGGGCACTAGTGGGAGCTGTGTTGCAGTTGTTCTACCTTAATAATGAAGGAAAGATCTCTTGTAATGGCAACCCCTTAACACTAGTGGGAGCTATGTTGCATCTATGCTGAAGGCCTCATTGGCACCACCCAAACAGTTAAAATTGGATTGGAGCAAGACAGAAAAGATGACAATTATGGCCGGATCTTCAAAAGAAACTGTAATTCCGGGGTAAACCAACTGCTCTAAAAGAGACAAATAAAAATTAAACTATTGACAATGTCTTGGAAACCTTAAAGGTTAACCCCTTAAGGATCAGAGGGTGAATCATTGAATTGCATACCTCTCTGGTCCTTAAAGAGTTATTAAAACCATTTAAGTGACAGAGAGGCATCCAGCACATTGCTTGCAATGCGTTGGAAACCTCTCTGGCACTTAAAGGGTTAAGAATTTGGGAATTTATATTTGCCCCCATAATTACCCCAGTTTTCTTTTGAACATACAGCCCTTATTCACCATGCTAAAAAGGTGAAATGTGGAGCATACCAGCTGCACCATAGGGGAAATGAAAATTCTTCAAACTCCCATTGATTTAAATAGGGATTTTAACGCATTGGGTGCTTTGTGAAATCTCCAGTGCAATGCTTTGCAATGTGTTGGAGACATCGCTAAAATTCTTATTATTGCCCTGATCTAGAAAGGAACATCATGCTAACCAAAAGGCCAGCAAATGTACAGTTTAGGAGATATTCACACTTCTTTCATATGCTCAGGGCCGGATTTGCCATAAGGCAGAGTAAGCACCTGCCTACAGGCGCAAGCCACTGAGGGGCGCCTGCCATTGGGATTCGTTTTTATTTTTTATTTTTAAATTAGTCACCTCACTAGCTGCGCAGTGGCAGAACAATAATGCGCCCACTCCATGTCACCCTTACATTGCCCCCCCTCTTTGTCTGTTTCCTACCTCCCTGGAAGGACAGGTCTGTGCCTCCTTTGGCACAGTCCTGTAGCTGCTGAGCTCACTCGTCGGCTCTTTAGGAATGAAGAGCGCTGGGAGATGACATAATCTCCCAGCGCTCTGCATTCCTGAATAGGAGACCGCGCGGGAGCTCCAGCAGCTACAGGACTGTGCCAAAGAAGGCACAGATGACAGATCTCCTGCCAGGGAGGTAGGAAACGGATAACGGGGGGAGGTAGGAAACGGACAATGGGAGGTGGGGGAGGCAATGTGAGGGCAACATGGAGATGGTGGGGGTAAGTTGGAGCCGAAGGGGGCAATGTGAGGGCAGTATGGAGCTGGTAGGGGCAATGTGCAGCTGATGGGGGTGCAATTTGGAGATGGTGGGGCAATGTGGAGCTGATGGGGGGCAAGTTAGAGCTGATGGGGGGCAACATGAGGGTAACATGGAGCTGATGGGGGCAAGTTGGAGTTGATGAGGGGCAATGTGAGGACAGTATGGAGATGGTGGGGGAAATGTGGAGCTGATGGGGGGCAAGTTGGAGATGGTGGAGGCAATGTGAGGGCAATATGGAGATGATGGGGGCAGTGTGGAGCTGACGGGGGGGCAAGTTGGAGCTGAGGGGGCAATGTGAGGGTAATATGGAGATGATGGGGGCAATGTGGAGATTAGGAGCATTGTGGAGGTGTCCAGTGGAGATGGCCAATGTGTGTTGGGGGGCGCTTTAGATTTCTGTGCCTACAGGCTCATGAGATGTAAATCCGGCCCTGCATATGCTAATGTATGCTAATTACGACAATGTGCAGCATCAATTATGTTTTCATATGCTAATTAAGGTAATCAATTATTTTTCATATGCTAATGACCCCTTTCAATGATGTGTCACAAGCTAATGAAGGTTTCAGTGATGTTTTATATGCTATACAGCGTTGTGCCGTTCAAGGAAATTTTCACTTTCACTTTGCCCAGAAATAAAAGTGTGAATACCTCCTAAACTATACATCTGATGGACTTTTGGTTAACGTGACATATAGGTAGTTTTTAATGCAGTTTTCAAATATGTAGACTTGACTTAAGGTGAAAGTTCCACTTTAAAAGCAAATACACTATCTGCAAACACAGCATCTCGAGGACAAGATTTCCATAACTTTACTGCCCTTACTATAAAAAAAATCCCTGCCATTATTTTAGTCAAAAGCACCTTTCCTTTGGATGACATCCTGTTCTTTGTTCAGCTCTTTCAGTAAATAGTTCTGTAGAGAGTTCTAATTTAAAGCAACAGTAAACTTTGTTTTATGAAAACACATATTTTACAGAGCATTTCCTACTGAATCGCTTTACTGCCCTTACTATAAAAAAAATCCCTGCCATTTTTTTAGTCAAAAGCACCTTTCCTTTGGATGACATCCTGTTCTTTGTTCAGCTCTTTGAGTAAATAGTTCTGTAGAGTAGTGATGAGCGAGCATGCTCGGCCGAAGCTCGGTTCGGCTCGAGCATCGCTCTGCTCGGCACATGGCGGTACTCGTACGAGTACCGCATGTGCTCGCCCGCCATGTTCGGGTCTCCTCCCCGCACGTTTCGCGGCTGCTGCGCAGCCAATAAACGTGCGGGGAGGCTCTGACATCAGTGTAATGCCAGCAGCCATGTTGGCTGCTGGCATTACACTGATTGGCTGGCCAGAACCCGTGATCGGGTGCTGTATAGCACCCGACTCGCGAGTTCTGCTCATTCTCAGCCAGGGAGAGATGCGATCAGGCAGGGAAAGTCAGTGTAGGGAGAATAAAAGTGTTGGTACTCTTTCAAGACCCAAAAGTCCTTTTTAGGACTGTTGTGTGTGGGGGCAGCATTTATATTTTGTTTGGGGGGGCACAATTTCATTTTTTTTTGTGGGGGGGATATTAGTTAGGTGACATTGTACTAGGTGCACAGGGACAAATATTGTACAACGCAGCGACAAAAAGGGCCATTTTAAACGTGTGCCTAGCCATAGATTATTGTCACATTCTGTTTAGTGTGCAAATTCACAAATTAACGTCACATATTCCGTTCACTGTGCCTAGCCGCAGATTAGCGTCACATTCTGTTTCGTGTGCCTAGCCACAGATTAGCGTCACATATTGTTTAGTGTGCAAATTCACAAATTAACGTCACATATTGTTTAGTGTGCAAATTCACAAATTAACGTCACATATTCCGTTCACTGTGCCTAGCCGCAGATTAGCGTCACATTCTGTTTTGTGTGCCTAGCCGCAGATTAGCGTCACATTCTGTTTCGTGTGCCTAGCCGCAGATTAGCATCACATTCTGTTTAGTGTGCAAATTCACAAATTAACGTCACATATTGTTTAGTGTGCAAATTCACAAATTAACGTCACATATTCCGTTCACTGTGCCTAGCCGCAGATTAGCGTCACATTCTGTTTCGTGTGCCTAGCCGCAGATTAGCGTCACATTCTGTTTCGTGTGCCTAGCCGCAGATTAGCGTCACATATTGTTTAGTGTGCCTAGCCGCAGATTAGCGTCACATATTGTTTAGTGTGCCTAGCCGCAGATTAGCGTCACATATTGTTTAGTGTGCAAATTCACAAATTAACGTCACATATTGTTTAGTGTGCAAATTCACAAATTAACGTCACATATTCCGTTCACTGTGCCTAGCCGCAGATTAGCGTCACATTCTGTTTCGTGTGCCTAGCCGCAGATTACCGGCATATATTCCGTTTAATATGAAGAAGGCGGGTGAAAAGGGACGGGGAAGTGGACGTGATCCTGATAGTTCAGGGCGCGGGTCAGGACGCGTAGAAACTGTGCCTGGTGCCAGAGCACAAGACAGAAAGACATCCACCATACCTAGCTTCATGTCTCAGTTTACAGGGCGTCGCAGGACATCACTCTCGAGGTCAGACCACTGCGAACAGGTGGTCGGTTGGATTTCAGCTGATACTGCTTCCAGTCGGTTAAGCACCACCCTGTCTTCCACCAAGTCCACTCTCACTAGCCAAGAGTCTGGTCAACATAATCCTCACCCTGATCATCCTTCCTCCCACCATAGAGGGTCTGGCCAAAGAAGTGATCCCACACTGGAATATAGTGAGGAGCTCGTCTCATCACCAATCCTTGATTTGAACCGCTCTCCAAGCACGCTTGCAGAGGAACATGAGATCTTGTGCCCTGATTCACAACCTCTAGAGGGTACCCAATCACAAGAAGATGACAGAGGGGAACGGCATTTAAGGTCAAAGGAAGTGGATGATGATGATGAGACACAGTTGCCATCAAATCAACCACAATTACTGTCTCAAGACCTTGATGAGGAGGATGATACACAGTTGTCAATGACTGAGGATGTGGTGGGATCAAGAAATGAGGAGGATGATCAGAGTGAGGAAGTGGAGGAGGACTTGGTGGACGATGAGGTCACTGACCCCACCTGGTAAGGTGGAGAGCCGAGCGATGACAGCAGTCCTGAGGGTGAGCCATCTGCAGCACCGCAACAGGCTGGAAGAGGCAGTGGTGTGGCTAAAGAAAGAAGGCGGACCGCACCAAACCGGCCCGCAAATGTTCCACGGAGCACACCCTTGCGTAAATCTCCCTTGCCAAGGGCTAGGTGTTCCGCGGTATGGCGTTTTTTTAAGGAAAGTGCGGACGAGAAAAAAATTGTAGTTTGCAACCTGTGCCACACCAGAATGAGCCGAGGCATGAACACTAGAAACCTCACCACCACCAGCATGATCCGACACATGGCATCCAAGCACCGTAATAAGTGGGAGGAACGCCCGGATCGCCAATCTGTGTCTGCAGGCCACACCACTGCCTCCTCTTCCCCTGTTTTCGGTGCCGGCCAATCGCCTGTCGAAGGCGCAGGCCCGCATACCTCCCGCCCTGCACCTGTACCATCTGAAGCACCATCAGCGACCACATCCACTTCCCTGTCCCAGCGCAGCGTCCAAATGTCGTTACCCCAGGCATTTGAGCGCAAGCGAAAATACCCAGCCACCCACCCACAGGCCATAGCACTAACCTCACACCTTTCCAAATTACTGGCCATCGAAATGCTGCCATTTAGGCTTGTGGACACTGAGTCCTTCCGCAGCCTGATGGCAGCAGCTGTCCCTCGGTACGCAGTCCCCAGCCGCCACTACTT
Organism: Rhinophrynus dorsalis; assembly: GCA_037306005.1. Classification (NCBI taxonomy): domain Eukaryota; kingdom Metazoa; phylum Chordata; class Amphibia; order Anura; family Rhinophrynidae; genus Rhinophrynus; species Rhinophrynus dorsalis. The sequence continues at coordinate 93,797,787 of CM074721.1, forward strand.
TTCCCGGTGTTCCGTCCCCGCCTTACACCACCATGTGTCCCTTAACATCACCCGTGCCCTGACCAACGCAGTTACTGGGAAGGTCCACTTAACGACTGACACATGGACAAGTGCTTGTGGCCAGGGACGCTACATTTCCCTGACGGCACACTGGGTGAATGTCGTGGAGGCTGGGAGCGACTCGGACCCTGGGATGGCACAGGTGCTACCCACGCCGAGGATTGCGGGCCCTACCTCCATCAGGGTTTCCGCCAGCACCTACGTTATTGGCTCCTCCTCCTCCTCCTCCGTTTCCACCTCCGAATTCTCTGCGCGCAGCGCCACTCACCCATCAGCCGGTAGCTGGAAGCAGTGTAGCACTGCAGTGGGGATGCGTCAACAGGCCGTGCTGAAGCTGATCTGCCTTGGGGACAAACAGCACACGGCCTCAGAGCTGTTGCAGGGGATTAGTCACCAGACCGAGCAGTGGCTCTCGCCACTCAACCTGCAACCAGGCATGGTTGTGTGTGATAATGGGCGTAACTTGGTGGCGGCTTTGGAGCTCGGCAAGCTCACACACGTACCATGCCTAGCGCATGTATTTAATTTAGTGGTTCAGCGATTTCTAAAAACCTACCCCAATTTGCATGATCTCTTGACGAAGGTGCGCCGCGTGTGTGCACATTTCCGTAAGTCATCTACAGCTTCAGCCGGCCTGTTGAAGCTGCAGCAGCGCTTACAATTGCCAGCTCACCGGCTGCTGTGTGAAGTGAGCACGCGCTGGAACTCCACCTTCCACATGTTGGCCCGGCTTTGTGAGCAGCAGAGGGCAGTAGTGGAGTACCAGCTGTTACACGGTCGTCGCCTCTCCGTTCAACTTCCTCTAATCAGAAGTGAGGAGTGGGAATGGATGTCAGACCTCTGTGAGGTTTTACGCAATTTTGAGGAATCGACACAGATGGTGAGCGGCGATAACGCTATTATCAGTGTAACCATCCCACTTCTGTGTCTACTGAAACGCTCGCTGCTCACAATTAAAACCGACGCTTTGCATGTGGAAGAGGTGGAAATGGGGGAGGAAGAGCTTACACAAGGTGATAGCCAGAGCACCCTCACTTCGTCTTCTCAGCGACAATTGGAGGAGGCGGAGGAGGAGGAGGAGGAGGAAGACACGGTTGCCTCCGCTACAGAGGGTAGCCATGGAACTTTATTTCCATCTCTTCAGCGTGGGTGGGCAGAAGAGGAGGAAGAGGATGAGGAGATTGAGAGTCATCCTCCTGGTGAGGACAGCGAAATCTTGCCTGTTGGTACTCTGGCACACATGGCTGACTTTATGTTAGGCTGCCTTTCCCGTGACCCACGCGTTATACGCATTTTAGACAACACGGATTACTGGGTGTTCACCCTTCTGGACCCCCGCTACAAAGAGAATTTCTCATCTCTCATTCCTCCGGTGGAGAGGACAAGCAAAATGGTGCAATACCAGAAGGTTCTTGTCGAAAAATTGCTCCAAAATTTTCCATCTGACAACGCTGGCGGCAGAGTACGTGCTACCTTGGCCAACAGAGAAGGGGAGAAAAGGGGAGCACACAGCAGTTCCGACAAAGGCAGGGCAACACTCTCCAAGGCGTGGGACACCTTCATGACACCCCGCCAGCACCCTCACCCTGATGCGCAGCCTAGTGTCACAAGGAGGGAAAAGTTTTGGAAGATGGTGAAGGAGTACGTAGCAGACCGTGTCAGCGTCCTCAATGATCCCTCTGTGCCTTACAACTACTGGGTGTCCAAGCTGGACACGTGGTATGAACTGGCACTCTACGCCTTGGAGGTGCTGGCCTGCCCTGCCGTCAGCGTTCTGTCTGAGCGGGTATTTAGTGCTGCTGGTGGCATCATAACAGATAAGCGTATCCGCCTTTCCACCGAAAATGCTGATAGGTTGACACTTATAAAAATGAACAAGGCCTGGATTTCCCCTGACTTCTCCACTCCACTGGAGGAAAGCCCCGGGTGAACATAAAGTCACTTTAGATATGTTATTTACAATGATGGGAATACTCTGTATTCCCATTCACCCCTTCCACCCAAAAAACGGGTATATGGTTGACTCTTAATCTTCTCATCCTCCTCCTCCTCTTCCATATACCCTGTGATATAATTTTTATATAGGGCCAGCTCACCAGCGGGCCCTGTGATATAATTTTTATATAGGGCCAGCTCACCAGCGGGCCCTGTTTGACAATTTTTGTATAGGTCAGCTCACCAGCGGGCCTTCTCATATAATGTTTTATTGGGTCAGCTCTCTAGCGGGCCCTCTCATATAATGTTTTATAGCGTCAGCTCACTAGCGGGCCTTCGCATATAATGTTTAGGATGGTCAGCTCCGCAGCAGACCCTCACCCATAATGTTTTAGATGGTCGGCTCAGCAGCAGACCCTCATTCCTAATGTTTTAGATGGTCAGCTTAGCTGCATGCCCTCGCCCCTAATGTTTTAGAGGGTCACCAGCAGGCCATTAATCCTAATTTTTCAAGGGTGTGTATGATGCCCTCCTTTATGTGTAATAAAGGGTGTATTGGAGTGACATTTCAGTCTAATTTTTGGCAGCCCTTTCACTTAGTGCATAGGCTTTATGAGTGTTGGACCACTACCTGAACTATTGTACCACAATGTGAATGAGGCCCTCCATTTTGTGATATACAGGTTGTATCGGAGTGCCTCAGGTCCTCCCATTGAATTAAATAGGGCTGGGGTGTTCGACAGAGCAGAAGGTAGTTCTTGGCTTCATCCACTAAGTCACTTCGTCACTTTTACTCAATGGATCAGACCCCACTGTTCCGACTATAAATTTTGGACTTAACAAGGGCAAACAGACATGTTGTAAAACCTGTGGTAGCTGCGTCCTCCGTTCCTGAATGCTGTACCTTACCCGGGCCATAACCACGTTGAACACCTGCTTTACGCTGCGCACGTTTCCCTCTTAATCATGGCCCCAGTTCCGAAAAATCGATGAAATTTTTTGCAGAATTTGCAGATGATATACAAGTAAATATACAGCAAATACTGTTTGGTAACAATTTTTCGCCTAAAGTCGTTTTTATCTTCCTTTTTGTGTGTTTTACGGTCAGTCTGTAAAAATGGCGTACTACGGGCAAAACATCGTTCCCAGCAGCGACGTTGGAGTCCAAGATGCATCCAGACATCCTCCCTATGCTGTCCCTGAACCATTTTTGTGGTGTTTCCATCATTTTCTGACCTTTTCCTATGAACCAGGCACCCTCCCCTCATCAGAGCAGGGGGTGCCTGGTGTAATGCTCGAGTCCTCCCATTGACTTCAATGGGGCTCGGGTGCTCGGCCGAGCACTCGAGCCTCCGGGGGCGCTCGGCCAGAGCACCCGAACACCCGAGCATCGGGGTGCTCGATCATCACTACTGTAGAGAGTTCTAATTTAAAGCAGCAGTAAACTTTGTTTTATGAAAACACATATTTTACAGAGCATTTCCTGCTGAATCGCTTCCATCGCTGTCAGATGTTTTATACAAAATTTATAACAGTTTAAATAATCAGGAAGTGAATTTACTATGTTTACTTCCTGATAGTTCTAACTGACAGGAAGTGACAGGCAGTTTGTATAACATTCTATGGAGAACTGTATGTCTCCGACTTTTTTAACTTTCATCTCCATTAGAATCTAACAGGAAATCTAATTAGAATTTGACCACTAGAGGGCACTGCTAATGTAAAAAAAAACATGGGTTTAAATTGTAATAACTCTGGAAATATAAATCTCTCGGCAGTGGGAGTACCCTTATTTTACTCAATAGGAAAATCCCTACAATATATATTTTTTCATACAAAAAGTTTACTGCTCCTTTAAATCAATGGAACTGGGAAATTTGTATTTATTCAGCAAAAGTGCAACTGCATCACAGCAGAACAAATAAAAATCCCCCAGTACCTATTGATGTAACGGAGACTTTCAACATGCTTGAATGCAGCATCATCCAAGGGGTTTATAACCCCATTAAATTCACTGGGGTTTTAATTGCACCATTAACTACACTCATATGCTCCCAACTGCCAGACAAAACCTTGCTGTTTTCACCCAGATCATTGTGATGTTGGATTATGGATTATGTCATGTGAAATTATGATGTGGGTTTATGTTTAGTATAGGTCAATAGGAAGAAGAAGGTATTTAAAGGAATATTGATACTTAATATTGAAAAAAATATATGTTGCAGAATTTATCCTGTTGAGTAAAGCAAATTTACACCCAAAGCTGAGAGACGTTTTACTCAAAAGTTATTGCATCTCAAACATGTAGTTTTGAAGTTTAAGATCAACTGACCAGAGCTATCCATTGACTGATAGCAACAGCCCTACCATAAAATTTTAGGCCATGGAAGTACTGCAACCAAAAAAAAAATGCAAATGTAACTGCAATATCTTTTGAATAAAGCATCTCTCATGTTTTACTCAGCAGGATAAACCCAGCAATCAATATTTTTCTCCATGTTAATAATTACTATCTATTTAACTACAGTCACATTCAGGTGAAAGGAACTTAATTTTGCCTTGTAGGGCAAATAACTCATCACATAACTTAGAACAGAGATGGGGATCTTCCATCTCTCCAGCCAGGGGCTGGCTGTGGATGATGGAAATTGTAGTTCGGCAATAGCTGTCCACCACTAGCTTTGACAAAAGGTGATTGGATCATAAATCACACTTGGCCATCAAAGCCCACCTCTTACTGCATAGTGGGAGTGACCAGGATAGGTAGATGTTCCCGAGGAAGTTGGCTACTCTTCCCACTGATACATCTGACAATGATTCTGCTCCAGGGTGTAAATACAGTGTTTGGCCAGCACAGTGGGTGCACAGCATCCAATGGGCCTCTTGGCCCCAGAGTCCAGTAGATTCCACAAATGCACCTATTTGTTAAGGGGCCCAAACCAATCTTGCAATGGAACCTCCAATGACTTTTTAAGTCACTGATCATGCTGTTCTATATATAATATTAAGTCATATGGTTATAGGTAATAATGTCTCTTATAGTACAAACCTTCATGCTTTTGACATGAATTTAGATATGATAATTCTTTTTATAAGCAGTTATGTTATTTGCACTGCATCTATAACTAGTCATTGGGTCTCACCATCATGTATCTTTACAGTTATTTCAATTTTCTGATCATTCCATGGCCCCCAGATCTCTACACGGCAGCAGTAGATTCCAGTATCGCTGATGTTCACCCTAGTGATGGTCAGCGACACGTCCCCCTGTGCTCTGTCTCCTGGTAACTTGTATCTCTCAGATTCCATCCAAATCACTTTTCTGGCATCAGTCTGGATGATCATATTTTTACATGTGAATAATGAACATCTGCCTCGTCCCCAGCAGATGCTTGTGATGTCTTGTTTATCAGTAGGGTATGTGCAAGGTAGAACCAGTGTTTCTCCCATTGATCCAGTTATATATTGAGCAGGCACAGATATGGCTAGGAACAAACCAAAATAAGAAAAGGCATAGGAGTAAACATAAAAAATGCACAAACTGTAATCGAAAATACCTGTGTGAAGGTGCACCAAAATTAATCTACCCTTTGGAATGCAGCATATACCTCACTAAAACCTAAAATGGGTCTGAGGTTACAAGCTTGTAAATACCCTGTACCTCATACTAACATCTGCAAAAATCTCCTGTTTCTTCCTGAGGCAGGAAATATATTCTTACATATATTGTATGGGGGCATCCGTTCCTGCCTTTCTCAAGGCTCTCTGCCTCCCATAACACTATTGAAAGGTGCCTCAGATGCTAGAGATCTGTATTTTTTTTTTGGAGAGATATTCACAAGCAAAGTTTCCCCTCCTGCCCCTTTTACCTAGTGTAAGCTATCTCTTCTCAGATGTGGAATCCAGTCCATAGACCAGACAGATAACAGAAGGGGACAATCTTCTTCCTATGAGAACAATGAACGCCCTGCCCCCTTTGACAAGTTTTTCAGGTTTTTCCCTTATCTTAATTGAAGATTGTCCCTCTCTGCAATGGGTTGTGTACCTCTCTGGTGCTCAAAGGGTTAAAGTACATAGTAGTGTGCCACGTCTTACAATCACATGTCCTCATAATAAAACAAATGTTAAAAAATGTTTTCAATATATATTTCGATTAAATGTTTATGCCACAATGACATGAAAATAAACATCAAACTTAGCTTTTAAGTTGCTGTGTCTGCCGCTGTGTGAGGCCGCTGAGGCGGCGGCGGAGACAACAACTTAAAAGCTAAGTTTGATGTTTATTTTCATGTCATTGTGGCATAAACATTTGATTGAAATATATGTGGCATTAACATTGGATCAGAATATATATTGAAAACATTTTTTAACATTTGTATTATTATGGGGGCATGTGATTGTAAGCCGTGGCACACTACTATGTACTTTAACCCTTTGAGCACCAGAGAGGTACACAACGCACTGCTTTGCAATGCGTTGCATACCCCTCTGACACTCAAGGCGTTAAAGTATGTATGCTTTAAACTGAAACATTTTTTTTTTATTTCACAGCAAGAAGATAGAAGAAAGAAGATACAAAAGAAGACAGAAGAAAGGATTGAGACAGAAGGAGACAGACAGTGGATGACAGGTAAGTTTAACACAGACTTTTTAACGATCGTTGCTTGACAGTTTGTCAGGCACCAATCGTTAGTTTTTTTAATGTTAAGTTCCCAAAACTGGCGTTATTTAGCGGCTTTTTGGGAAGTTAACGCACAAAACGGACGTTTGGACACAACATCAGTTTTGTGCCCTAATGTCCGTTGTGCTAAATGTCTGTAGGACATTTGAATACTGACCAAGACATTTTATTGTGTCGGTCGGTATCCTTTTTGTCCCACCAACATTTTTCTACTACAACATTTGGATCAAGCCCTTAGAGCTAATCCCTTGGTTTATCTTCACGTAACTTTATATATATTAACCCGTTATGAGTATATAGATCATAAAAGAGTGAAATGTATGAGGATAACATCTTGGTACAGCAAGGCAGGATGCTACAGGTCAGCAAGTGCTAAGAGGTGGAGTCTAGAGAGTGGTGCTCATGATCGTGGGCTATAACTGCTTGACAGCGCTGCTGACTCAGACACATGAAGGTGCCAGCCGCATAGCTGGATAACACCCACCGGAGGAGCCATTGAATGTTCAGGATGACCAAACAGTTGTAGCATGGGTCTCCTGTAAGGAAGACTGCAGGCTAGGATGCATGGCTTGGGAGCGAGGCTAAGTAGCGGGGTTCACCAGGGGGTGGACAACTCTCCAAAAGATATAATATCTACACCACCAGTACCCAGCAGGGATATAGTGAGAATACAGCTAGCATAAAACTCAGCAATAGGAACAGGGTAGGTAAGAAGGAAGATGAATAAGCAGCTACCGGGAACTAGACAGAAGAGTAGTCGTACATGCTGGGTAGAACTCAGAGAGACAGCAAGATAGTTGTACAGGCTGAGTTGAGCACAGAGAGACAGCTGGGTAGTCGTACATGCTGGATCAAACACAGAGAGATAGCTGGCTCGAACCAAGAGAGACAGCTGGGTACTTGTACTGGCCAGGTTGAATGCAGAGAGATAGCTGGGTAGTCTACCAGGCTGGGTCGAACACAGAGAAGTAGTGGGGTAGTTATACAAGCTGGGTCAATCACAGAGAAGCAGAGGGGTAGTCGTACAAGCTGGGTCGAATACAGAGAGACAGGTTGGTAGTCGTACAGGCCGGGTCAATCACAGAGAAGCAATTCGAACAGACATGAAGGACAGGAACTCAAGACTTGGCGCAGACATGCCAGATAGCACGTTGGTAAAGGTGAAAATGAGGCTTATAAGCACACAGAGGGCTGATTGACAGGAGAAGAAAACAAAAACGAGGCCACACCCAGACACTCCTTTGGCAAGTCTACAGATTGTTCACCAAAATGTTCCCTAGCTGGGGCAGACCTGCTTCACTGTTTCTGACATTGAAGATAATTGAGATATTTTGGTCACATGTGTTTTCAAGCATTTTCAACATGTTCCATTAACAGTTAGAGAGAGAGTTCCTAGGGAGGCCCTCATAGGTATTCCCTATCAGATGTCCTGCCTAACAAAGAAGCAGAAATGTCTTTATGATATTTTACTTATTGCACGTTTGATATCCATATTGCAAAATTGGATAGGGAATGCAGCTCCAACCCTTCAACAATGGCATAATTTAGTGTTGAACATAGCACATGGGAACTGGTACATTCCCTGCAGGACATAGAAATCAATGGCCTATTTTTCTGAAACATTTGGGAAGCCTTTATCAACGTATTACCTCCTCTGCAAGCCTTGAAGTATATTCAAACACTTGAAAACAAGTCTTGGGCAATGGTTCAAAATTTGTCAAAGGATCTTCAATCAATAATCCTCAACCTGTAATCTTCATCTTATATTTCATCTTGCATTTCATCTTATTTCATCTTTATTTTAAATATTTTCTTGATTTAGACATTTTCACATGTTCTCTGCTACAACTACTATTTATAGTTGATGACACACAGCTCCATATTCCTTACAGTAATAAGTGTTTTCTGATTCTATTACAGTAACAGACCACTAATTCTCCTTTCCTCTTCCCCTTTCCCCCTTCATGTGTTGTGGCTGTTTCTTCATGGTTGTTAATTACTGTTCCTAATAGAACTTTTTAGATTAACAGATCAATTTGTCTGTTACATTTGCACTTTGGTATCTTCTTAAATTCTTTAACAGCTGTAGGGGATAGCACAGAAACATAGAATTTGATGGCAGATAAGAACCATTCGGCCCATCTAGTCTGCCCATTTTCCTACTGTAAAAACCTCAAACCTTTTTTGGTCCTTGGTCTTTTCTTACGTTAAAGTGATAGTAATACTTGCAAATTACTAATCCCCATATTGTAGCTTTGTTAAAAAGAAACTAATTGCCCCCAGTGTCATCTCTCAAACCCTTATGGTTTGAGAGATGATAGCGCTCAAAGTTCCCCCCTCCCTCCCCCTTCCCTGACTGAACGCTGAACACTGACTGCAGGGGAAGCTGTCGTACGACAGTCTTATGTGCATCAGGCAGCTCTGCAGCTGAGCCGGGATCGCGTTTATAAAAAATAATTATTTCACTGAAACGGTCTTCTACGTGTGATTGGTTTGCAAGCACATGTAGAAGACCGTTTTAGTGAAAGATTTATTTTTTATAAATGCGATCTCTGCAATGCTGCAGAGCCGCCTGATGCAAGTAATACCGGATATCCCTGCAGTCAGTGTTTTAACTTGTGGAACCATATGGACTGTACATTGTATCTTCAGAGCCACCCGAACGGACATGGAGTTAATCTCTCCAGAAGTGTATTTGTCATCTGGTTCTTTTGGTGACCACTCCATATGTGAGTATCCATTTGCATATTGTTATCTTTATTGTGTACCTGATTTTATTACACTATTGGGAGCCCTTTTTTCTTCTTTTTTTTCTGTACACAATAGCGTAACTATAGGGGTCGCATCTGCGACCAGGCCCGTCACTCCAGGGGCCCGGCTGCCCCCTGCGACCCCTCCGCCTGGCGCCCACAATCTCCCTCTGGGGGTCTAGTAATGCAGAGTGCTGGGACATGACATCATCTCCCAGCGCACTGCATTACTAAGAGGACCGCACGGGAGCTCCAGGGAGGTAAGAGATGGGGGCATTGTGAAGATTGAGGGGCATTGTGGAGGGGGTCAATGTGGTCGAGGGGGGCCAATGTGGTGGGGGGGCCCGTGGCACTTCTTGCACCAGGGCCCAGAGGTATACTGTCTGATATTTATCGGTTGCTGATAATGGATAGCTCCAAGATGATCTGTCAGATTAGATGGGAGATTTTGGGGGATCAACAAAACAATACAAAGATTATCAAAATGCTCAGTAATTGTCGATTTAAACCACTGAGTGCCAGAGGGGGCATCAAATGCCCTACAAAGCAAAAGGTTAAATCAGCAGCCTTTTAAAATGTTACATCTTACCTCACACCCACTAAATTATAAAACATTTATTATGATTATTCTTATGAATGTTTTAGAAAGTAAAAAGGGCTAAGAGAAAAGGGTCTGTCTCCCACCATTTCTTCTACCCTTTCTCTTGTTCTTCCTCTTTCCTCCCTCCCTTCCTCCTCTCTCCTGTTTCATCACCCCCCTCTCCTCACTCCTCTCTCTCACTTTCCTCTCTCCATTCCCCTCACTCCCCTCCACTGCTCCCTCTCATTCCTGTTTCTCCTGCTGATGCATCCTCTCTTGTCCCTCACTCCCTTTTCTCCTTTAGTCTCATTTCTCTTTCCCTCTCCAATCCTTTCTTCTTAGTCCTGTTTTACACACCACGGGGCAATGCTGGAACAGTTATGTTACTGTGTGTGAGTGAGTGCATGTGTATGTATGCCACAATGATTTTGTTTTTTTGCACTTGGGTCCTCCACTTAGAACTTCCATCACTGATCTAAGGGGTTAATCATCTTTTTTTTTTTTTTTTTTTTTTGTTTCTTACCCGAAAGGAGAAGGAGGCAAATCCTGAGTGGAAATGGCATCATGTCTCTTGCTTACCCAGAGGAAATCAATCGATATGTCCACTTGCCTCACACGTCTGTTTTTGATAGTTCAAGTGATTCCGTGGTATCACATTCTATGTCTACAGTTAGTTACAAGGAACACCCACTATAAAGTTAATCAGAGCAGCATAAGTCTGACACAACATTCAGCAAAATGAGAACAGGAATTGTGTAATTTGGTGTTTTCTATCTCATTGGGATCATATCCTCTTTTTAATAATATCTGTCATAGAATGTTGCGGGAATTATGATTAAAAATATACTTAAAATGCTAATTTTTGTTATTTGCTAAGAAAATAGAAGTTACAAGTACATTTTCAAAAAATTATATAAAGATCTTGGAGACGACCATATTTTCCATAAAGCAGAGTCAATAAGTGCCTAGAGCACCAAGTTTTAAGGGACTCCTCTGCTGCAGTAGCCACACCCACATATTGAGTTGTGGGTGTGGCCTGGGCAAACCAAATGTCAGTGGTTTATGTTGAGGTAAATTTACATTCCCATTTACTGGCCATTTTTTAAATGGGCAGTAAACCCTAATTATGAAAATGTACATTTTGTAGGGCATTTACTACTGAGTAAAACAAGGGTAATCACAATGGAGAAGCTTCTTTTAAAAAGTATTACAGAGTTAACTTGGCATTTTCTGAGTTCAAGATGGTTTGATCACAGGTGGCACTGTTGCAATATCCATCTATAGAAAGCTTGCGTCTGCGAAACTCAGATTTTCACAAGCGGTAGTAGCTACAGTGCTACCTGGCTCATACAAGGAATCTTGAATTGAAGCTCTCCTCTTGAAAAAAATGCTAGTTTGCTCTAATGAATTTTGGCTGAAGCATCTCCTAGGAGAATTACTCTTGTTTTACTCAGATAAAAAGATGTTTATTATAAATGTTTCATAATAAGTGTTTACTGCTGCTCTGACCCCAAAAATGCTTGAGAGGACCTCTCAAGAATGAATGAAGAGCATCTCACTTGAAACAAGTCTTGTACCTGTGTATTACTTGGTGTGATTAGCTGACACAATCACAGTAAGTTTGGCTAATCGCAGCAGGCTATAATAAGCTCAAGATTTTTTGGAGTAAGTAGGAATTATGTGCTGCCCCTTAAAGGATTGTCAGTCCTCTGGTTGTAGCTTTATTATCGGACTGGTGTAAAAGCCAGTGTACACGGGCCAAAGTCCAGCTGACGTTAACCCTTTGAGTGCCAGAGGGGTATGCAACACATTGCTTTGCAATGCGTTGCGTACCTCTCTGGCACTCAAAGGGTTAAGAGGCTGGTTCTACTCTGGTACTGCCACCGATGCAGTCATGCACTGTAGAGACTGCCCGAAAGCACAGAATGCTCCCAGCACAGAACTCCCAACATTCCGTGCTCCCAGCACAGAACTCCCAACATTCTGTGCTCCTAACATTCCGTGCTCCCAACATTCTGTGCATTCGGGCAGTCTCTACTGTGCATGGCGGATTCTGACAAACATCTTAGTGAATTATTATATAGGATGGGTTTCCAGAACAAAACTATGACTCAATATTCCACTGGGGAAGGGAGGCTGAAGTGTTCTAAGGACATGTCTTAGACACATTAGGTGGAATGCAAGGAAGCAGAGCATGCACTATTTTTTGAAAGCCATAAATATATGCACTATTTAGGATTGCTCAAGTTTTGGTGCAAGAAACATACTAACACCTTGATGCTGAATAACACATGTTTATAAACTAATGGCAAAGTTAGATATGCTCCCTATTGGTTGTACAGATGGCTATACAAATTAGGCATTAAACTGTTTGAATGAAAAAGAACTCACCAACACATTGCTTTGCAATGAGTTGGAAAGCACGCCAGCATTCAAGGGGTTAAAAGCCCCACTTGTATCAAACGAGAACTTATGTATCCCCAATAGTGCAGTTGGTCTGTCCCCAGAATTGTTCCTCTTTTGTTAATAAGACTTCTAGAGTAAAATAAATACATTTTTTTTTTTTTGGAGAATACATTTTTATTGTTTTGAAACTGACAAAAACTAAGAACACAACAGGACAAAATATATCCAAAAATTACAAATGAGTGAAAACAATCAATAAATAGCTTAGTATTTCAATTCATATGAAAAGAATCAGCGAGTGCTACATTACTTTGTTCTGTCCTTATTTAAAGGAGCAGTACATTTTTTATATGAAAAATATATATATTGTAGGGATTTTCCTGTTAAGTAAAATAAGGGTACTCCCACTGCCGAGAGATTTATATTTCCAGAGTTATTACAGTTTAAACCCATGTTTTTTTTTACATTAGCAGTCCTTTCTAGTGGTCAAATTCTAATTAGATTGCCTGTTAGATTCTAATGGAGCGGAAAGTCAGAAAAGTCAGAGACATACAGTTCTCCATAGAATGTGATAGAAACTGCCTGTCACTTCCTGTCAGTTAGAACTATCAGGAAGTAAACACAGTAAATTCACTTCCTGGCTATTTAAACTGCTATAAATTTTGAATAAAACATCTGACAGCAATGGGAGTGACCTTGTTTTATTCAGCAGGAAATGCTCTGTAAAATAGGTGTTTTCATAAAAAAGTTTACTGCTCCTTTAAAGTGGAACTTTCATCGTAAATCAAGTTTGCTTATTTGCTAATACATGCTAATTACAGTACATGCGTGGTACCAGTGATATTTCATATTCTAATTAAGCATTTCAGTGATATTTTGTATGCAAATTAAGCCTTTTCAGTGATGTGCCATATACTAATGAAGGTTTCAGTGAAGGTTCATATGTTAATGATGCTCTGGGCAGTACCAGGTAATCTTCACTTTTGCCAGAAATAGAAGTGTGAATATCTCCTAACCTAGACATCTGCTGGACTTTTTTTTTTAATTGAAGTTTAAGATAAAGAGTTTACAAAGATATGTAATACAATTTTTTGTTTACAATATTATATATCAATAACAAATTAACATAGTACTGAAATATAATAGCTATGTAATATTGTTTGTCATCTATTATATCTATACAAAATGAATTTGAAGTTTAATTATAGAATTAAATAAGAAGATAAGAAGAAGAAAAGATGGGGAAAAGGGAATGGGGGGGAAGGGGAGGGGGAGAGAGAGGGGGAAAAGTGAAAAAGGTAAAAGAAGGAATTGTGTTTGACCCATTAACCTGGTCTACTCCCTAGACTCTAAGTTTGAAATAATGAAAGTAACAAGATAATATGATTTCAACGCCTTTTTTGAGGAATTGAAATATATTTTATCTCTTAATGGGGTGAAGATCCAACCAAGGCTTCCAAGACTGCTGAAAATCACCTAATGTGTTAGTTGCTTTAGCATGGCATTCTTCCATGATCAAAAAGGAGGATACCGTTGTATGCCAAAGCTCCAGAGAAGGTGAAATCTGTTGACCCCAAAGCAAAGGGATTAGGGATTTAGCTGAATTGAGTAGGTGTAAGATAATTTTCTGAAAACCTTTAAAAATATTTTGTTTCGGTTGGTGAGATAGAAAAAAAGACAAATTAAAGGTTCTAAAATAATATCAATGTGGAAGGAGCTATTTATACAGCTAATCATCTGAGACCAATATGAGGTAATTAAAGGGCATGACCACCACATGTGGAACATCGAACCAATTTCTAGATTGCATCTCCAAGATTTATCAGTTCTGTGTTTTGAGAAAGAGGCTAAACGTTGAGGGGTTATGTACCATCTTGTAATCAATTTATAATTCATCTCCTTTGTTTTATAATCTCTAGCTGACTTGAACATATTATATATTATTTTGTACCACATGTCCCCCTTTAATCTTCTGGACTTTTGATTAACATGACACATAGGCAGTTTTGAATGAAGTTTTCAAATATTTAATGAAAATTCAAGATGATACTTCCATTTTACACAAAGGATACACTTGGTAAGTAACTAACTGAATAAAGAGATGTGATAAAGAAAGACTTGTGGTAAGAACAGAGTAGAAAATTGAGAAGGAAGAGAGTAAGGAAAACAGGCTACAGGGAAAGTGGAGAATTGTTTGGTTCCAGGTAGTTGGTTATCTCTAAATAGTCAAATAACTTCTCATTAATATCTGATCAAAGTAGTGGAAGATATCAACTTTCAGCCTGAAGAAACATAAGACACTCAAGGACCTGTAAGATGTTAAGCTTTCCATAGTCAAAATGCAGCTTTTTCCAACTCCAGTAAAGTGGAATGAGAGTTTTAGCTGTGTTAACCATACGTGTGTAGAGAATAGAAGGTGATCTATCCCACCTAAGATCTTAACGCCAGAGATTCAGTATATTGAGGATCCCTGGACACTTTAATGCCTGGACATTTTAATGATTACATTTAAGATATTATTCCAAAATGTAATGATTAATGGGCCTATCCACCAAATATGTAATAGATTGCCTAGATACACTTTACATCTTCAGCATCTATCACTCAGAATAGAATAGGAAGAATGTAGTTGTTAAGAGATTCTGTAGCGTCTGGTAACAATTTTATAGCTAGTGTAGCTTATCATCATTTTTCTAGACGAGTTTAAAGCAGAGCATAACATTTGTTAGAGTCAGAGTGAGGGATCTCTAGATTAAGCTCTCCAACTGGACTCTCTGAAATAAGGTATGTTTCAAGCATGCAATAAGATTATAGGGTTTAGAAATGCCTTTTGGAGGCAGATTTGTATTCACACAAATGGATTCAAAATCAGAGGCCCCTCATTAAGTTATCTTGGTTCAGGTGTTTGGTTAAACAAACTACAATCCTATATAATTCGCTAGGATGTTTGTCAGAAGCAGCCATGCGCAGTAGAGACTGCAAGCATTCGGGCAGTCTCTACTGCTCATTAAGCGGCTGCTTAACCCCATGAGTGCCAGAGCAAAAGCAATGCGTTGTGTACCCCTCTGGCACTCAAAAGGTTAAAATTACCCGGACCATGGCCCGTGTACATGGGGTTTTACACTGGTTTGATTATAAACTGCATGATCAGATGAGGGAAGTCCCTTTGGCACTGTGAAATTGAATAAGGGAGAAAATCTCCCCCCAGCTATCCTATATAATAATTCACTTAATTGTTTGTCAGAAGCCGTCATGTGCAGTAGAGACGGCTGCGCTCGCTGCAGTCATGCGCACTACAGACTGCCAGTGCTGCCCCGCTCCGTATCAGCCGCGGCACAGGCAGTGTCTGCTGTGCATGACTGCATCTCGGCCGTTGCTGGGTGGCACTGTGGCCCGTGTACACGGGCTCTTCAACTAGTTGTATTATAAACAAATATTGTTTACTGTCCACTGAGAGAAAGTACCCTCTGGAAACCCTAGATGAAAGTCTGTGTCATTATATATTGATGAAAGTGGGGAAGGTAGACTAGATAGAGATTATTAAAGTGTCAGTAATGTCTACTTACAAGTATTTCTCCAAGTCTTCTTTATATAAAACCTAAGAGATTGCGCTATATGTAAGTTCTTAATTTTCTGTACTTCATAAGTTATGCAGATATAAAGATTCCCCTCCTTTTCTGGCTGCCTCCTTCTAAAGTTCAGATCAGGTCACGGGACTCAAAGGCTGCAGCGAGGGACAAACTTCAGTAAGTATTAGGGAAATCTTGTTCCCAGCTGACGAAAGAGGGCAGGATTTCCCTTTGCTTACTGAAGTTTGTCCCTTGCTACAGCCGTCCTGACAAGCCTGCATCTTCTCAGTGACCTGCCAAAAAAGGGGAGGGGGGTGGATCTTTAGCTCTTCGTATCTTTTGATGTACAGAAAATTAAGAACTTACATATATCGCATTCTCTTAGTTTTTATATAAAGAAGAGTCGGAAAAATACTTGTAAGTAGACATTACTGACACTTTAAGAATCAAACTATGCCAAACTACAAGACAAGATTTTATTATAGAAGGAGATCTTTTTAATGAAATTTGAAATAGTTTCTGTCTATCCAAGGAAGCTAATGTAAGAGGAATCCAAGTTTTGAAAAATATTAACCCAAATCTTTTTTCAGTTGAATGAAACCAGTGCCAGATATTTATAAGTTGAATAGCGTGATAGTATTTCTTTATATCTGGAAGGCTCAGACCACCCAAATTTTTGAGGCTACAATACATTCAACTTTAAGTCTGGGGGCTGGATTCAAATTCAGGAGATAAATGTTACCTTTCATCTCATCAAAAATGTTCCTATTGAAGTCTATGGGGATACCTGAAGAGATACAATTAGCACCTGCATTTGAATCCAGTCCTAGGTGCCTTGTAAGACCAGATGAATAAGTTAATAATGCTCTGAACTGATTTTATGTATGTGTTGGACAAAGTAATGGGTAATGTTTGAAGAAAAAAAATAATTTTAGGGACTATTGGCGCGATGCAAGAAACGTTCACATTGGATAAAGGCATTTTTGTGCGCAGATAGATTTTGCGCATGTTCTAATCCAGGAAGCTAAGTATCGAACACTTCTTGAACTGCGCATAAAAAATTCCATTTTAGGACAATACACAGTACATTCGCAATAGCAGTTCTTGCATTAGGCACATTTGCTATTCCACTGACACAGATTTGTTAATCTTAGCCACGCCCACAAAAAAATATACGCAGCCATTCGCTAATCTTGAATTTTCATGCGCAATTCAACAAAATCATGCACAAACCTATTCCGTAGTGGTTTTCACACGGGAAATAGTGATTGCGCATGTTTCCTGCATTGCGCCATATGATCAGTCTTTCTAAATTGATTTTCCCAATCCACGATATAGGGAGCTTTGTCCAGCCTGAAAGTTCCTTTTTAATATTTTCTCTGATTGGGATAAAATTGGTGTTATATAATTGCGTGTGTTTAGAAGTAATGAAATACCCAAGTGCCTAATCAAGTTTGACTAACAATTAAAAGGAGCAATACGTTTCAATTCTCTAAAATAGATGTCTGGCATATTGCTGAGTTAGTAATACTGGCTTTAAAGTTGGAAACCTTACTGAATTAAGTTATCTCCTCTAAAGTAGAAGGGATAGAATATTTTGGAGAAATGATTGTGAATAATACATCATCTGCATATTATGTAAATGTATGATCTTGGGAATGGACCATGATTCCCTTAATTTTTTTTTTTTACGGATGTTAGCTTGGATTGCAATATATATACATTTATATAACCTACGTCTTAGTCATTGGAGTTTTTTTAACCCTTTGAGTGCCCAATGGCACCCCTGTTTCACTAAAAAGTTTAATCCATTGGATGCTTTCATTGAAATGCAGTGGAGGTGACTATAGTATCTAAGAGATTAACAAACATGATAGCTTATAGTGCTTTGGCCAAACAACACCTTAAATGAGCAGTAAACTTTTTTTATGAAAGCATTTGTTATAGAGCTTTTTCTGCTGAGTAAAACAAGGGTACTCTAACTGCTGTCAGGTGTTTTATTTAACATTTATAATGGTTCAAATAATCAGGAAGTGAATTTACTGTATGTTTACTTTGTGTTTACTTCCTGGAAATTCTAACTGACAGGAAGTGACTGGTAATTTCTACCACATTCTATGGAGAACTGTAAGTGACTGACTTTCCTCTCAATTAGAATGTAACAGATAACTAATTGGAATATGACCATTAGAGGACTTTGCTAATGTAAATAAATCACGGGATTAAACTGTAATAGCATTGGAAATATGCATCTCTCAGCAGTGGGAGTACCCTTATTTTACTCAACAGGAAAAGCCCTACAAGATGTTTTTTTTCATAAAAAAAGTGTACTGCTTCTTTAAACTGAGTTACATGTGGACATTTTGTGTACTGATACATTTTATTCGTTGGTTCACTGGGAAAATCTTACAAAATGAAGTTGCGCAAATATTTATTTTTCTTTAGTGTCTATTGAAGGTGACATTGGAAGGGATTGATAAGCAGTGATTTCCTCAGTAAAATGACCTACTTCATTTGATAGTATGTCAGCAGGTTGAAGTTTTTTTTAATGAAAGTATTTGACCAGGAAAGAGACATTCAGGTTGTCTCTCATTTTCAAGTATGTCATCGGGAACTCATGTTATCTACCTCAGACGGATGAAAGGCTGAGTTGACGTCACCAGGACTAGATTCTACAACTGGTGCATTAACCAGCGCATCTATCTCATCTTTATTCAACAGCATAAATATTCTCAGTGGCTTGGTTCCGCGCACACTCCAGAGCATCCATATTCAACACTGAGCTCTTTCTGTAAAGAGGATATTGACGTTATTTTACACTTTTGAAAAAGTTTAAGATTCATAACCAGGAAGCTAAAAGAGGTGCAATTCTGGAGCAACTCAACTGTATCATAGGGGAAATTAATATTGCCTATTATGTTAATAGGGCTTTACACGCTTGAATGTCAGAGTGGTCTCCAAAACATACCTTTCTGACCTTCCAGTTCTTAACCCTTTGAGTGCCAGAGGGGTACGCAAAGCAATGTGTTGTGTACACCTCTGGCACTCAAAGCTTTAAAAAGCTCATTTAAATCAAAGGACATTTTAAGAAGGTTTATTTGTTCCCTTGTCATTCAGTTGGTTTGCTCCTTTTTAGCATATTGAAAACAACACTAAATCACAAACAGAATAAATATGTCCCTTTCAGTTATATCATTTGAATATGGAGCAGTTTTTTTTGCATAACCCTTTAAAGGGGAAGTACCACCCAACACAATCTTTAGCTTCACTAAGTCCCCATCTGGCGACTAGCTGCTTAGTAGCGCTAGTCACCAGAATAATTACCTTATTTAATAGATTTCTGCTTTCTTCCTCGGCTGACAGGAAGGATGGAGCGAGGACATCTTGCCATTGTGACGTCCGTGCACCTGCGCAGTCAGTCCCATCCGGGTCTAGTAGGCGTTGCTAGGAGCCAGGCGCACGGACCTCACAATGGCAAGATGTCCGCGCTCCATCCTGCCTGTCAGCCGAGGAAGATAGAAGAAATCTATTAAATAAGGTAATTATTCTGGCGACTAGCGCTACTAAGCAGCTAGTCGCCAGATTGGGACTTAGTGAAGCTAAAGATTGTCAGGTGGTAGTTCCCCTTTAAGGAGAGGTGCAATGCCTTGAGAACAAAGGAACTGCACACCCCTCTGTTCATTAAAAGTTAGTTCCTTTAAATATTTATCATGACAAGCCTCACCAATTTTTCTTCACCAAATCCCCCAATATCAGAATAAATATAAACCTTTGCTTCCATATTTATGTTTTTAACCCATTAGTGACGGCCGCGTGCAGACGCGGCCGTCACTTAACGCCCGTCTAACATTCTTTTTTTTTTCATTAGAATCCGGAGTCCCAGAACGGCGTGCAGCCGCGCGGGGATCCGGATTTCCTGGACGTACATGTACGTCCTCTGTCACTAAGTGACAGCCACAGAGGACGTACATGTACGTCCATTGTCGCTAAGGGGTTAATTGTTATTTTATTTATTTTGTAATATATTTTGAAGAAACCATTTCATTATATATCTTTTAATCTGCCACATACATATCTGCAAGCATATATATATATGTAAGTTTCTCACCAAAAGTACAATTGCAAGATGTTCAAAAAGTGGCAGTAAGTGAAATTGTCTGTAATCAGAATAAAAAAAGTTCTTATTCAATGGTCTGTCAATTCTCAGATGTTACGGTCATTTTTTGCATCCGATTCCGCCATCTCAGTCAAAGGGAAAAAGCCATCTTAAAGTGGGTTTAATCTACTGTCATATTCTAAGATATTTTCAGAAATTTTTTTTCTTTTAACTATCATTTTTTTGTCTGATTAATGTCTTTTTTTCCAGACAAAATACTGTTAGCAGGAGTGAGATGTATCATTTTAAGGGGGAACATTCACATGCCCAAAAATTTTTATCACTGCTTTTAAAATGTAAAACAATATTAGCGCTGGCTTTATTTATTTTCTCCACTGCCTAAGAGTGGAGATTTTAATCTTTGAAATGTGGCACTTCCGCATTCTGGGGAACCGTGTATGAGTGGCAGGACTCCCCACCTCCCTCCCAGCAGCCCCTGGGGTGCACGTTTGCGCTTCTCTTCGGAGCTGCATTTTTCTGGGCTAACATGACACCGAGCTCCGTTTACCAAGCTACTGAGGTTGCAACCTCAGTAGCATGGTAAACGGAGCTCACTGTCACGTTAGCCCAGAAAAATGCAGCTCCGAAGAGAAGCGCAAACACGCGCCCCAAGGGCTGCTGGGAGGGAGGTGGGAAGTCCTGCAGCTCTATACCGCACATACACGGTGCCGCAGACCTGTAAGTGGCACATTTCAAAAATTAATATCGCCACTCTTAGGTAGTGAAGAAAATAAATAAAGCCAGTGCTGATATTGCTTTACTTTTTAAAAGCAATGGTGAAAATTTTCGGGGATGTGAATGTTCCCCTTTAAAGACAAAAAAATATGTTTAGTTTCTTGAACATTTTCATTTAAAAGACAATATCAAAGACATTTTTAACATCAGAATTTTTTTTAAAGAAAAAAATGTTTTTTTCTCTGGAAATTTTTCGGTTCAAACACATTTTTATTGACAGAATTCTTAAGGTCAATGCTCCAATATTTTCATTCAATTATTTTTAAGTCTTTATGACACATTTTCAAAGGTGGCAGGTTTGCTTCCGAAGATATTGTCCTTTTACCACCAACTCAAGCTCTGACAATTTTTCCATTATAATGACTCTTTGAACATCTCTCCCCAAGAGCATGATTACATACAAGGCAGGCTGTGCTGTCTATAAATGTTTTTGTACTAAACTTCTAACCATGGACTACACTGGAAATGGCTTCAGAGGGCTTTTTTTTGCCTTCCTCTGGATCAACAGGGGTGTTTAGACATGGGCTGGACTTGATGGACGCATGTCTTTTTTCAGCCTCATCAACTATGTTACTATGTTGCTATGATGTTTTTTGATAACACATACTTTTACACATTTCTGGGAACTCTCAGAGTCAGACCCTGAAACTCGGGTTTTTTACCCAAATCTCAGGGGAAAGGAGCAAAATCTCAGGATGTTACCTGCAAAATGATCTGCACAAATTAACTGCTTTTTTGTTCTATAAATTGGTGCCATTCCTACCAGGAAGGCAGACGGAGGAGACCTCTTTGTCTTTGTGGCATTAAACAGTGATATCTCTCAGTTGAAGCATTTGATTGCCAGAGGGTTATGCAATGCATTGCATGCCCCTCTGGCACTCAAAGGGTTAAAGATTCCTTGAGGACTGATCAGAGAACTGCTGGTTTACCAAAAGCAGGAATGTATCACCTAGTATCTGCGTTATTGGGAACGTTAAAGATTAATATTTCAAAGATCATAGGGTCAGCTCATTCTGAAAGTTCCCTGGTATTCTGTTATGTTGTATAGCAATGCGAACAACTGGTGCTGAACAGAGCCTGCTTCCCTCCCTCCTCCCCCCCGCCCTCCTACCCCTCCCTGCTGCAGCATTAACCCTCTCCCAAGCTGCAGCAGACCCCTCCCAGGACCCCTTTCCTCCTCTTCCATCCGCTGCAGGTACACCTCTGGGCTTACAGCTGAAAAAGGTGCACAGATGGAAAAGAAAAAAGGAAGAAGATGGGATGAGCCCCTCCAACCAAAATCTCCAAAAGAGGCCCCAGACATCCGCCCCTCCAACGCCTCTAGAAGCAGCAGAACTAGAGGTCCAGATGGAGCAGATGGTGCAGGAACTAACTCCTTCAGATGACCCGGTAACAGAATCCGAGATCCTCAGCCTGAGCCATGAGGAATTGGAGACCCCAGACAACCTCGTTGACGAACTAGTGGAACAGGGCATTGTCGCCCCCTTGGACATCCTAGACCAAGGAGGAGGAGGGATACAGACAGAGGAAGAAAGCGGTAATTAATGTATCGGTCTCTACTAACCTACCTTTTTTTCTCCCAACTAATGGCATCAATATCTGTATTTACTAATAATGTGAGGAGCATTAGGACCAGTTTAGGAGACAGAACATGCTAACCTATCTTTCTTCACAGAAAAGTGACATATATATATGCTGCAGGAATGCTCCATCCCCTTCTCCCACTCCTATCGTCACCTAAGTAGGCAGTGGTCCCATAGCCCATCATTCTGGTCTGGGGGAAACGGCTATAAGTCTGCAGGCATCGCCATCCTGATTGGGGGGGGGGGCATTTCACGGTTGACTCCGCCCAGGAGCTAGTCTGCAGCAGGCTTCTTGTTGTGGGTGGCTCCTGGGCGGAGGAGCCTGTAAGGCTCATAACCGTGTATGCCTCCCCTGAAAAGGAGCAGCGACTGGAATTACTCCAGTGCCTGCGGACCCGGCTAGTGACCTCCAGGGCAGTAGTGATTTGCGGGAACTTCAACTGCCCAATTGAGGAGGGGGGCGGAGCTCCAGCAGCCAAGCCAAGCTAGATGTAACATCTAGGCTGCTTAAGGAGATGGTCACTGAGGCATCCTTGCAGGACGCTGTGGGATCCATGGTGGCGGGCTCTGTAAATTATACTTGGAGCCCCCCGATGGCTCACAGCGTTCCTGGATTGACTTTGTGTTCACATCTTGAGCAATACAGCACAAGCAGCATTCCATGGTCCCCTGTTTCTTCTCTGACCACAGGGCCATTCACTTCCAAGGGACCTTGGGCAAAGGGTTTTCTCCTGATCCGGGCTCCTGGAAGTTGAACTGTACCCTGTTAGAGAGGAGTGAGATAGTGCAAGAACTGCGCAGTGCATATGTGTCTTGGCAACAAGATAAAGCTCGCTTCCCCAATGTATCCCAATGGTGGGAATTAACCAAGGTTAAAATTCGCAGTTTCTTTCAGGCAAAAGGAAGAACCATGGTGTGTGAGAGAAGGGGGAACTTAAGGAGACTGCAAAAAAAACTGCAGTCCCTGCAGGACCTCCAACTCTGCAACTGGGATGTGAGGGAGGAGCTGGAGGAGACCAAGGAGAGACTGAAAAGGCACTTTGAGGAGGAATCCAGGTAACTCATCATCCGTTCCAAAGTGGAGAACCTGGAAAAGGGTGAGAAATGTAATTCTTTCTTTTTCAGGAAACTCCACACTGCCCACACAATCCTGAGTGAGCTGCAAGATAACCAAGGAGTACTGCGAGAGGGGAAGGAAGGGGTCAAGAAGGTAGTCACTGACTTCTATAGAGACCTCTACTCCCCTAAACAGACAGAAAAGGAAGCAGCGGAGAAGTTCCTGTCAGGTATCACTAACACCATTGATCCTGCAGGTCGGGCTGCAATGAATGCGCCTCTCACAGTGGGGGGGCTGCACTCTGTCGCCAAATCCTTCAGGTGAGGCAGGACCCCAGGCAGTGATGGTCTCCCAGCGGAGCTATACATAGCGCTGTGGGACCTCATTGGCCCGGACCTGCTCGAGCTGTATGAGGAGATGGTGGTGGAGGGCAGAATGCCCCCCCACACTAACAGAGGGCATGATAACTATCTTGTATAAACATAAGGGAGAGAGATGCGACCTCAAAAATTGGAGGCCCATCTCTCTCCTGAATGTGGACTACAAGATTCTGGCAAAGGTACTAGCCACTAGGCTAAAGGCTGTCATTGGACAGATCATCCACCCGGATCAGACCTGCGGCATACCAGGTCGCAGAATAGCAGATAGCCTTGCTCTAATCAGGGACACGATCCACTTCATCAAGGATCGCAATGTCAAGGCTGCCCTGGTCTGCCTAGACCAGGAGAAATCCTTTGACAGGGTTTCCCATGAGTTCATGGGCAATGTGCTGCACAGGTTTGGGTTAGGGGAAATGTTCTGTTCATATGTTAACCTAATGTACCTTGACATTTTCAGCTCGGTGCTGGTGAACGGTTGGAAGACTGACCCCTTTCCTGTCCTCTCAGGGGTCAGGCAGGGGTGCCCTCTCTCACCTCTTCTTTTTGTCTGTTGTATAGAGCTCTTCGCCGAGTGCATCAAGCGGAACCCAGAGATCAGTGGGATCACTGCACCTGGACGAGTAAAGAGAGAAGTAAAGTGCTCGCTCTACATGGATGATGTCACCATCTTCTGTGCTAACCGCCAGTCAGTGAGAGCGCTTGTCCAGACCTGCGAGAACTTCAGTAAAGCTTCAGGGGCCAAAGTCAACTGAGGGAAGTCGGAGACAATGCACTTTGGGCGATGGGATGCGACTTCTGAACCTTTTCCCTTCCCCATCAAGGCGAACCTCATCAAAATCCTTGGGATCTGGTTTGGTGGAGAAGGCGCGGCCCTGAAAAGCTGGGAGGAAAGACTAGCCAAAGTCAGGCAACTGATTGGATTATGGAGCCTCAGAGACCTTACCATCGAAGGGAAAATACTGGTGCTGCGGAACAAGACACTTCCTGTTCTGCAGTACACGGCCCACGCTTGGCCCCCACTGGCTACAGTCAGCAGAGCCATCACAAGGGCTGTTTTCCACTTCATCTGGGGCTCCAAAATGGACAGAGTAAAGCGTGCAGTGATGTACAAAGACCCTCAAAAGGGAGGCAAGGGAGTGCCAGATATCTCCATTATGCTGAGGGCTTTCTTTGTCTGCAACTGTGTGCGAAGGACTTCGAGAGACAACGAACAGAGCTCTGCGGTTAACTCCATGTCCCGTTTCTTCCTTCTCCCTCTATGGAGGGGGCTCGGTTGGGACAAGTGGGACAGTTCCATCCCCTACAACTGGACCACCCCATGGTTCTACCTGGATGTTTCCAAGTTTGTGAGGGAGCACCACCTGGAAGGAGTCAAGCACGACTTGTGGACTCCAAAAGTCATCCACAAGCTGATCAGACCCAAGGACACGATGGAGCAAATTTCAGGGCTCCCAGATGCCACAACAGAGACAGCCTGGAAAAATGTGGCATCAAGCAGGCTGACCAATAGACACAAGGACATTGCATGGATGACCATACAGGGAGGCCTCCCCCTCAGGACATTTTTGCATGCGAGGGGGCTGTGGAGATACAGACATTGCCTCACATGCATTGTGGCAGAAGAAACAGCCCTGCACGTGTTTTTGCAGTGCCCATTTACACAGGCTTTGTTGGATGCCTTGAAACTTGAACTCAGAGACAATGTCCAAAGAAGCACCTGTCATACCATTCGGTGCTTTACGGACTATTTCCAGGCACACACATATTGGACGCTATTCAAGATGCCTGGAGCATCATGTGTTGTATAAAGGACACGTTGTGGTTTGCCAGAAATCACCTGGTGCTGAGGAGAGAGCAGGTGTCAATCCAGGACTGCAGAAGGCTAGTTTACAGCCTCCTCAGAGACTATTCCGTCATTGACAGTCTGGAAGTAGAGGAAGATTAAATCTCCCTCCCATGGCCCACTCTCACCTCAGCCCCTACACTGCTACCCCCAACCCCGCCCAACTGCCCCCAGCCCCTGGCCCACCACCCCCATGCACCAGGCCTTTTTCTGATGTACCAATAAAGTTATAAACCATGTAAAAGTGCTATACTGGAAAATGTTCAAATGAATGTTGATGTACATGTTATATGACTTATGTATTGTGAATTGTATCTGTCGAAAGAAATGTATGTAACATGATTTGAATATGCAAATAAATATTATTTTCAACCGCAATGGTTTGCCATCGCTTCTTGGCCTTTTCGCTAAGATCAAGTGTAGTATCTGTTCTTGCATCCTGGGAACAGAGAGGCACTTGATCTGACTCCATGGGCTGGGGAGCGGCAAAAGCCTGAGGTGCTTTTTTTCCCCCTCTGACACCGAGCATGTGATTCCCGCATGTGAGTATTGGTGGAGCATCAGCACGCACTAAGGACTTTTTATCTTTCCTTCACCTCAGTCGCCCTGGTCTCCTTGGCAGGGTGCAAAGAATTTTTATAATGCCAGCCTGGAGGGTGGGGCCTTAACGGGCACTTATTGATATTATTTATTCACAGTGCACGTTTTGTTTTGCACTGATTTTATGGATTTTTACACTATTTACTGACACAGCACTTAGCCCACAACAGCACTTAAAACACTGGAAATCACCGCAGTGGGGCCGGGTCAAAAGACTTGAGCTTTGGTGGTGGTGGTGGGGGGGGATGGTTGATGTGCCCTCAGGCCTCCACCCCCCCGAAAGACTCTGACGCTCCTCTCTCCGGAGGGAGCTGAAGAAAAAAGTCCCGGGGTGGGACGATATATAGCCAAAAACCCTGGGATGAAGACCCTTCTCTCCCTTCAGGGGTGGAGGAGAAGCTAAAGGGCCCCCAATCCTTCAATGGTGCGGGGGGTTGAAGGCTGTCCCGGCCCCTGGAACTGCACTGTTGCACCTATGAATGGACACAGAGCATGACTGGGATCTGGAGAAGCACAGGATTGCACAGTTGAAGACTGCACAGCACCTCGGGCTCATCAGTAACAATGGTTTGCCTATTGTTTTAAATGCTCTGTGGTTATATTGGTGTAGGTCTGTCTTTATAGTACTCTTTGACGACTCTGTGTCTACATCCTTGTTCTTGATCTGTTTGAGAGTTGAAAAGGGTATTTCTTTAATATTGCAAGCATTGTTTGTTCATCTACTGCAGTGGTCTTCAGTGATCCTCTAGACCTTATGTTAGGCTCTCTTGTGCATGAACTAACAATGCAATGGCACACACCTGGCCAAGAAACAGCTGAGAAGCCAATTGTCCAATTACGTGGCTATTTATAAAAAGGCTGTTATTCCTACATGGTTCACAGTTTATTGATGTAAGTACCCTCAAATTAAAGATGACAGTTTACACTTTACCCTCTTAGTCATTGTTTTAAATCAAATCCAGTTGTTTGGAGTACAGAATCAAAACAACAAAACTTGTGTCACTTATGGACTGAACTGTATACGTGCAAAGAGCTAGTCAGAGACACTCAACTACGAACGAGCCTACCCTCAAAGTGATGAGGCTCTATAATATAAGTATCCTACCCAGGGTGCAATCTCTTTTAGCTCACTAGTGCCTTTCACAGAGAGGATATATCCCAAAGCACATCATACTGATCCTACCAAAAGGCAGTCCAACCACAAAGTGCCAGGCAATTCCTCTCTGAACAAGAGACGCAACCAACCCCAGACGTACGTTTCTGCGTTGTTAGGCCTTATCAGTGAGGTGTACTGTGAGCATGGGGTCCACTTCTGGATTACCCTGTTACCCTTAGGGTGACTAGTCCCAAGGGTAATTTGCATATGCAAAGAGCTAGTCAGGGACGCTCAACTAGGAAAGAGCCTACCCTCAAAGTGATGAGGATCTATAGGATAAGTATCCTACCCAGGGTGCAATCTCTTTTAGCTCACTAGTGCCTTTCACAGAGAGCATATATCCTAAAGCACATATCATACTGATCCTACCAAAAGGCAGTCCAGCCACGAAGTGCCAGACAATTCTCCTCTGAACACACGAACAGCCAATCCCAGATGTACGTTTCGGCCTTGTCAGTGAGGTGCAGCTGATCTCTCTAGGCACTTTGAGAAAGGGGTGCATGTCTGGATTACCCTGCTACCCTTATGGAGACTAGTCCCAAGATTAATTTGCATAATCAAAGAGCTAGTCAGAGACGCTCAACTAGGAGCCTACTCTCAAAGTGATGAGGCTCTATAGGATACGTATCCTACCCAG
Organism: Rhinophrynus dorsalis; assembly: GCA_037306005.1. NCBI lineage: Eukaryota > Metazoa > Chordata > Amphibia > Anura > Rhinophrynidae > Rhinophrynus > Rhinophrynus dorsalis. The sequence continues at coordinate 93,825,915 of CM074721.1, forward strand.
GGTGCAATCTCTGTTAGCTCACTAGTACCTTTCACAGAGAGAAAATATCCTAAAGCACATCATACTAATCCTACCAAAAAGCAGTCCAGCCACAAAGTGCCAGGCAATTCCGCTCTGATCAAAATAAGCAACAAACTCCAGACGTACATTTCAACCTTCTCAGTGATGTGCCTCTGATACCTCTAGGCACTGTGAGCAAGGGGTCCACATCTGGATTTCCCTGTTACCCTTAGGGTGATTAGTCCCAAGGGTAATTTGCATACACAGAGATGCTCAACTGGGAATGAGCCTACCCTCAAATTGATGAGGCTCTATAGGCTAAGTATCCTACCCAGAGTGCAATCTCTTTTAGCTCACTAGTGCCTTTCACAGAAAGGAAATATCCTAAATCACATCATACTGATCCTACCAAAAGGCAGTCCAGCCATGAAGTGCCAGGCAATTCCTCTCTGAACAAGAGACGCAACCAACCCCAGACGTATGTTATTCATTAGCCCGAGGTGCTGTGCAGACTTTTGCTGTGCATCCCGTGCTTCCCCAACTCCGGTCGTGCTCTGTGTCCACGAAGGTGCTCCAGTGCATTTCCTGGGGCCGGGTCAGCCTTCAACCCCCCTCACCACTGAAGGATTAGGGGGTCCTTTAGCTTCTCCTCCTCCCCCCGAAGGGAGAGAAGGGTCTTCGCCCTGGGGTTTTGAACCCAGGACCTTTTTCTTCAACTCCCTCCGGGGAGAGGAGCATCCGAGTCTTTCAGGGGGGGTGGAGGCCCGAGGGCACATCAACCATCCCCCCCACCAAAGCTCAAGTCTTCCGACCCAGCCCCACTGCGGCAATTTTCAGTGTTTTTAAGTGCTTAGTGTCCGTGGGCAAAGTGCTTATCCAAAATAAATAGTGAAGAAAATCAATAAATCAACCGTGCAAAAAAAACATGCACAGTGAATAAATATAAATAAATAGTGCCTGTTAAGGCCCCAGCCTCCCAGCCGGCATTATAAAAATTCTTCATGCCCTGCCTGGAAGGCCAGGGCAGAAAAATGAGGAAAAATAAAAGTCCGTGTGCGTGCCAGTGCTCCACCAGGGCTCGTGCATGGATCAACATGCTCTGTGTCACAAAGGAAAATAGCACCTCGGGCTTCCCGCTCCCCAGCCATGGCATCAGACCAAGTGCCTCTCTGTCCCCCTCGGCTTTAGGGACAGATGGTGTTGAACCAGCCCGAGGTGCTTGTGCAGGCAGGGTGCCGTCACATCCTGTGCTCTTCTAGTCCCAGTTCTGTGCTCCGTGTCCACTTGTGGGTACGCAGTGCTGGTCGTGGGGCCAGGTCAGCCTTCAACCCCCCTTACCATTGAAGGCTTGGGGGGCCCTTTGACTTCTCCTCCTCCCCGGAAGGAGAGGAGGGCATTCACCCTGGGGGGTTCCGTGATCAGCTTCCATACCCCAGGGCTTCCGTCTTCAGCTCCCTCCGGGGAGAGGAGCTTCCGAGTCTTTCAGAGGAACTGGCCCCCCAGTTCCCCCACCAAAGCACAAGTCCGAAGACCTGGCCCCACTAAGGAAATTTCTAGTGTTTAAGTGCTGGTATTGTGAAGTGCTCCAAAAATGAATAGTGAACAGTCCATCCATCAGCTTTAGGGACAGATACTACACTTGATCCTAGCCAAAAGGCTGAGAAGCCCAGACGTATGTTTCAACCTTGTTAGGCCTCATTAGTGAGGTGCAGTAGATCTCTCTAGGCACTATGAGCATGGGGCCCATGTCTGGATTACCCTGTTACCTTTAGGGTGACTAGTCCCAAGGGTAATTTACATATGCAAAGAGCTAGTCAGAGACACTCAACTAGGAAAGAGCCTACCCTCAAAGTGACAAGGCTCTATAGGATAAGTATCTGACCCGGGGTGAAATCTCTTTTAGCTCACTAGTGCCTTTCACAGAGATAATATATCCTAAAGCACCTCATACTGATCCTACCAAAAGGCAGTCCAGCCACAAAGTGCCAGACAACTCCTCTCTGAGCAAAAGAACAGCCAATCCCAGACATACATTTCAGCCTTGTCAGTGATGTGCAGCTGATCTCTCTAAGCACTTTGAGCAAGAGGTCCACGTCTGGATTACCCTGTTACCCTTATGGAGACTAGTCCCAAGGTTAATTTGCATATGCGAAGAACTAGTCAGAGACACTCAACTAGGAACAAGCCTACCCTCAAAGTGATGAGGCTCTATAGGATAAGTATTCTACCCAAGGTGCAATCTCTTTTAGCTCACTAGTGCCTTTCACAGAGAGGAAATATCCTGAAGCTCATCATACTGATTCTACCAAAAAGCAGTCCAGCCACAAAGTGCCAGGCAATTCCTCTCTGAACAAGAGAATCAACAAACTCCAGACATACATTTTGGCCTTGTCAGTGAGGTGCATCTGATCGCTCTAGGCACTGTGAGCAAGCTGCCCACATCTGGATTTCCCTGTTACCCTTAGGGTGATTAGTACCAAGGGTAATTTGCATATACAGAGATGCTCAACTAGGAATGAGCCTACCCTCAAAGTGATGAGGCTCTATAGGATAAGTATCCTACCCAGAGTGCAATCTCTTTTAACTCACTAGTGCCTTTCACAGAAAGGAAATATCCTAAAGCACATCATACTGATCCTACCAAAAGGCATTCCAGCCATGAAGTGCCAGGCAACTTCTCTCTGAACAAGAAAAAAGCAACTAACTCCAGACATACATTTCAGCCTTGTCAGTTAGGTGCAGTTGATTTCTTCTTTTTTTTTTTTTTTCTCTCTCTCTCTCTCTTAGGGTGACTAGTCCCAAGGGTAATTTGCATATGCCAAGACCTACACAGAGACACTCAACTAGGAACGAGCCTATCCTTAAAGTGATGAGGGTCTATAGGATAAGTATCCTACCCAGGGTGCAATCTCTTTTCGCTCACTAGTGCCTTTCACAGAAAGAAAATATCCTAAAGTACAACATACTGATCCTACCAAAAGGCAGTGCAGCCACGAAGTGCCAGGCAATTCCTCTCTGAAAAAGAGAAGCAACCAACCACAGCTGTACATTTCAGCCTTTTTGGGCCTCATTAGTGAGTTGCCATTGATCACTCTAGGCACTGTGAGCAAAGGGTCCACATCTGGATTACCCTGTTACCCTTAAGGTGACTAGTCCCAAGAGTAATTTGCATATGCAGAGACACTCAACTAGGAATGAGCCTACCCTCAAATTGATGAGGCTCTATAAGCTAAGTAGCCTACACAGGATGCAATCTCTTTTAGCTCATTAGTTCCTTTTGCAGAAAAGAAAACTCCTAAAGCACATCATACTGATACTACCAAAAGGCAGTCCAGCCATGAAGTGCCAGGAAATTCCTCTCTGAACAAGATAAGCAACCAACCACAGACCTACATTTAGGCATTTCTATCAGTAATGCACTGTGAGCAAGGAGTCCACGTCTGGATTACTCTGTTACCCTTAAGGTGACTAGTCCCAAGGGTAATTTGCATATGCAAAGAGCTAATCAGAGATGCTCAGCTAGGAAGGAGCGTACCCTCAAAGTGAACTGTGTATGTGACAGAGAGTGATGGAAAATTGCCTTTTACTCCCAAGATGCTGATTTTGAATATTTAGTAATGCCATTTATCCTATATACTGCTGCTGCCAAATTCCAGCATTTTCTCAATTATATCTTTAGGGCCCTTCTTCATACCTTCCTGATGATCTGTTTGAATGGGTAGCTATTTTCCTCCTTTTCCCTCTAAGAGCATCGGACTCACATGACAATTGTCCTGTCTGCCTTCATATTCACAGTCTTTATGCCAAATTTAAAAAATGTGTCAATGGATACAGTCTGGATCTTATCCCCTAGCAGCATTAAAATGACCCTAAAAAGGGAAGGTTGGCATCTTAACATGGCTGGATGCTGCAGCAAACTTGCAACTGCTAATCCAGTGGAGTGTCAAACTAATAGTTTAGTTAAAAAATGTCTGAACTGTTACACATGTTTCACAAAGTATCTTCTGCTGGGAGTACACTTGTTTTAATTTGCAGGAAAATCCCTAGGAAACAAACATACAAACTCACACGCTAGGGATGGATGAGAAATTTCTCCACAAAAGCAAAATATACAAAAGCCAGCACTTCTCACCTATGGGAATTAAAGTTAAATCTGCACTTTCTGTTCCATATTTCCATTTTTTTGTTGCATTGAAATCAATGATAATATTGCCAGTAGTATAAAAGGGTTGTCAAGATGTCAACATACAGTATACAATTATGATAGTTGATGCATAACTGGAAATGTTTTCAATGTTTGTTTTCCACTGGATCAATAAAAAAGGGGGGAAACAAAAAGGGTTGAACTTGGTGGATGCATGTCTTTTTTTTCAACTTTATCAACTATGTTACTATATAACACTGGAAACATTGTCGCACCAACAGATTCAAAATTGTGAAAAAAAGTGTATGAGTTGTGAATCATTAAGTCCTGTGGGGCAGTTCACACAGGTAACATGTACTGTGATTATCCCAGATTGAATCAACATGTTTCAACTTTCCTCTGACAGAGCTATAATGCAGCTTCAGATTTGTAGTATTGATTTCTATGGAACGGCATGTAAATCTCACAACTGTTCCAGGTAGTTGTTTTTTCCTTGAAGTTTAAATTTTGTTTTAAATTGAAATAATTAAATGTTGGGAAAGCCTTACTACACTGTAGCATTGCTGTGTTATATCTATTGCCTGTGGTGAATGGCAGTAAATTTTCAGTGAAGTCTGCCTGGAAGACTACAAGGGCTCCAGCCAGTAATGCTGGCTGGCACCCACACAGGCCAGTCATCAGTCACAGCTCCCCTGATTCCCGATCAGTGGCTGGTTGCAGATGAGAGGTGAATGAAATAACATAGCTGATAGAACTGTTGCAGGAGGCTCTAACAGTTTTGTTGTCCTTGTGAAAGAAGGCTAAAAATTCACCAACATTTTCAGTTGCTCTGTGAAACATCACCCATATGTGAGAGTGTTCTTCAATGTCAATGAGACTACAGTGGAATTCTATTGGCTAAAACCAGTTATAACACTTATCATCTGTAAAGTAACCTAAGCCACAGTTTGTTGCCTTAACCTTTCTGACTGACAGAATGGTATGTAACTTTTGGCCGTAACATGATTTACACACCCCTCTGGGACTCACAGGGTTAAAATGTATTCAATTTTCTATAAAGTAAACGTCAGTATTTATTTTCCATAATTATTGTCTGTAATATGGCAGATTGCAAGAGCACTTGACCGAAGAATTTGAATCCTTTGTGTCAAATAGGTATCCACCACGCCATCCATTAACCCTTTGAGTACCACAGGTATGCAATGCACTGTTAAAAATAGTGACTTGAGATTTTCAGAAATTACCTGCAAACTTTATTCTTCAGCTTTTTTCTGTGTGTGTCTGCAAAGTGTTTAAAAAGAAAGACAAGTTTACAATAATTTTGTTTGAATATGGCTCATGGCCCATATCAGTACATCCAAGTTACCTAAAACATAAGTGAAACCAAAAGATAAATAACCCTTTGATTGCCAGAGGAGGTATGCAGATTGTTGCATACTCTTCTGACACGCAAATGATTATTCCCCCCTAAAGCTAACATTATCACATGGCCCATTCCTTACAGCATCAACAATAAACACTTACTTTGAAGTTGGAGGTCCAGCTGGGTTTTCTGTACCCTGGTCTTCCTCTGTCTTCCTCTTCAGTTCTTCTTTAACACTTCTTTTTTTCTTCTTTAAGTCTTCTTTCTTTTTCTGTAAATCTTCTTTCTTCTATTAAAAAACAAACAAGAACTAAAATTAAATCTTCCCGGTAACTCTTGCCAGCACCACCTCCATCGCAGCTGCCGACAAAGAGGAAGAAACAAAAATCTCCCGCATTGCAAGTCCTGCTTGGGCCATTACCTGAGCCAAAGTGAGGGAAATGTGAAGAGAGACTGGCTTTTATATGGCAATTCTCTGTTAAAATTTGTTCGCACTCTCCCATTGGCTGGCTTATGGGGTTATGGAGGACACGGAACCAGTCTCTGTTCAGATTTCTCTCATTTTGGCTCAGGCAACGACCCAAGCAGGGATTGCAATGGGGTGATTTTATTTCTTCCTCTCTGGTGGCAGCGATAATGATGGAAAGAGTTAATGGGGGGGGGGGTAATTTTTTTCTTGTTTGTTTTTTAATAGATTTCAAAGAAGAAAGAAAATTTACATAAAATGAAAGAAGACTTAAAGAAGAAGAAAGAAGACTTAAAGAAGAGCTTAAGAGGAATATAGAGGAAGACCAAGGTGTAGAAGACTCCTCTGGACCTCCAACTTCAAGGTAAGTGTTACATCTATGGGGAATGTGTCATAGGATAGTGTTAGGGTTAGTATTTTCTAACTTTATTTTTGACATTAGTTGTAATGGTACTTTTAGGACTAGTGTTTAGGAGGGTTTGCGGGAAAGGTGATGTGTTATTAGCTCACACTCGATGGATGACACTATTTCAAATATCAAGTGTTAGCTAGTTTCCTAGGTTAGCGTGTTATGGAAACAAAAAGCTGTGGCGAATCTTGGTCCGCAAGTCAAGTTGTGGCGGCCAGTACTTATTGTGGTTAATGTGGTCAGGTAATTGACGGTATACCGTCCAGAACTCATTTTGGCCCCAACTCTAATTGAATCAGGTAAATTTACGAGAAATAGACCTTTCTAGGCAGACAGGCACGGGCAGGGATATGGCAGTAGGAGCTCTCTGCGCCTGCGCTGTCAGTCCCTTCCGGTGCCTTAAGGCACAATGGCATTCAACTCATCAGTCGTGGAGTTGAAGGGGACAGACAGCGCAGATGCAGAGATGCTGACTCTGCAAGATGTCTGTGTTGTTCCCCGCTGCCTGTCTGCCTAGAAAGGTCTATTGCTTGCTAATGCCGCAATTATACTTGAAACTACAAGTCTATATATATATATTATGGGGCTTAATATTAATGACATGAAAGTTCTGCTTTAACCCCTTAAGGACCCTTGACGTACCAGGACAGTCACGGTCCTTGAACTAGTCAAGGACCGATGACGGTCATAGTACGTCACGTACTTTTTACTTACATCGCTCTACCGGGAGCGCTGTAAGTAAAAATAGGGCCTGAAATTGACCGCTCCAAGATTGGAGCGATCTCTATCAGGCCCCATAATGACGCGCCGATACACATGACAGGTCACGTGTACCGGCGCGTCCAAGTGCGCCTATGCGGTCATTATAGGACGGAAATGTCCCATGACCGCCTGTCCTTAAGGGGTTAATGATATTTGAGCCCTGATCCTGACCCCCTACACAAAAGTAAATTGATCTGGAATTTCATTACTTACATATGTAAAGCATTCCTGCCAGGGCCAGGAGAAGTAGGAGTAAAATAACAACACCAGCAATAATATGAGGCAATGGATTGTCATCCTGATACTCTAGATTCTGCATGTGTTGCTTTTCCTAAAACCCAGACAAATGAGACAATTAAAGTCCAATGAAAGGTCACTAGAGTCAGAGGATCCAGGAGTATCTAGAAAGACAAGAAATTCTTAGGGCTGTATTCAGTGTGTAAGAGGGACAGTTCTGGAGCAAAGAAAAGTATGCACTACAAGGGACCAATAAAACTTCCAGAAATTTCCATTGCACAACCACGACCCCACTGTTCACTTGTCCCAGACCCAGCAAACCTGGAAACTCTCCAGATCTGTCCCAGAGACTTTAGTTTTCAGACTGAATTGAATTACCAGATATCTGGGGATAGAGGCTCATTCTATGGCTTGGTGAGTTAATCTATAACCCCACCCACTTTCCTGTCTGTTCTGTCCACACTCCCCATATTTCGCCCACGTTCCCACCTATTTCATGACAAACTCCTCTTTTCAACCACCTACCCATACCCACTGTTTTAATCCCCACCAAAATTTTACTTGAAGTGCATAATTTGGGTACTTCCATCCTCAGCTATACAGTGTTTCTCCAGGAGTTTGGAACAAGATGATTCCCAAGTATGAGCCCCATCATCTGTTAAAGTGATAGTAATGTTTCACAAAAACATCAGCTCCAATTAATCTTAATTGTAGTTGAGCCATAGAGAGTGTTATTTCATTACCGTGAGTAATTGAATGATAAAGTTTCCCCCTCCCACCCCTTTACCTAGTGTAAGCCTCTTCTCCTCAGATGTGGAATCCAGTCCATAGACCAGACACCTCACATCAAGGGTGAATATTCTATAGTGAGAACAATGAAAACCCTGCCCTCCTTGACAGGTTTTTCAGCTTTTTTCCCTTATGTTAATTGAAGATTGTCCATCTCTGCAATCTACCTGGACACTCCCTGCTGCTCTTAGGTGAGCAGTGTTATATCAGCAAAAGGGGTGGGAGGAGGATACTTTATTATTCAATTACTCGAACTACAACTCTGCAGAATTGAAATATATCATTTTTTCCCTTCTGCCTTTGTCCCAGAAATAACATCTTCAAGTAATCCTGGATGTCATATCCATGGAGACGAACTTGACAGATGCTATCAGGGCCACATAACCACAAACTCTGCCCACTGGTAATGTTAGCCCTTTAAAGGGATAGTAATACTTCGTTTTAACTTTATTTTATTTTGTAGGCATTAAAAAAACATGAAGAATGATATAAGTCTTATCTCTCAAACATTTATGGTTTAAGAGATATTCACAAGCAAAGTGTCCCCCTCCCGCCCCTTTTACTGATGTAACACTGCTCAGCCAGAGCAGAAGGGAGGTGCCCAGGTAGGCTGCAGAGAGGGACGATCTTCAATTAAGATAAGGGAAAAACCTGAAAAGCTTGTCAAGGGGGCAGGGATTTAATTGTTCTAATAGGAAGAAGAGTGTCCCCTTCTGTTATCTGTCCAGTCTATGGACTGCATTCCACATCTGAGAAGAGATGGCTTACACTAGGTAAAAGGGGCAGGAGGGTTTGCTTGTGAATATCTCATAAACCATAAAGGTTTGAGAGATAAGACTTATATAATTCTTCATGTTTTTTTAATGCCTACAAAATAAAATAAAGTTAAAACGAAGTATTACTATCCCTTTAAGGACTACAGTGGTGTGCACTTCATGGAAATTACCCAGATTCTCAGTGATTTACATGGTGCTTTTTGATCCCTTGAATGCTAGAGAGGTTTTCAATGCATTGAGAAGCAATGCACTGCAGACCTCTCTAGCATCTAACAGGTTAAAATCCACTGTTAAATCAATTGGAATTTTCATTTGTCCCATGTACTGCAGCTTGTTTGCTTCAGAATTTCTCAAATGTTTGGTTCATATGTCCCTGTGTGTCTGTCTGCCTCTCAGAGTAATTCTGGGGCAAACCAATTGAATAAAAACACTGTTTCTTTGTATGGTGCTTTTAACCCCTTGAATGATAAAGATTTCTCCAACACTTTACTTTTCAGTGTGTTGGAAACCTCTCTAGTGTCCATTTCAGTCAATGAGAGTTTTGGGAATTTATATTTATCCCCTACAGTGCTGTTGGTTTGCACCAGGATTTCTACAGGTTGAAAGTTCTCCAGTGAGAAATATCCCTGGAATTGGAGCTGGACGTGGTAGGGGACAGATTAACCCTTTAATGACCGATGATGTGCCAGGACCATCATGATGGTGACGGTCCTGTCATGTAATGAATTTTTTTGATTAAAGCTTTCCTGCAGGTATGCTGTGATCATGTGAGGAGTCTAAAACTGATTGCTTCAAGACTATGGAGATCCTGTATGTGTGATTGCTCACGTGTACCAGCTCTAGAAATACATAAAAAAATGTCCTTGGTCCTCTGGTGCAGACAACCCCTGGACCTCTGATCCTTAAGGTCCTTAAGATCCTTAAGGATATGGGGTTTTGAAACCCTTAATGCTAGAGAGGTCTACAACTGGGAACCTTCTTTACCCCAGCACCCATGAATCTATAAAGGGCTGGGGTGGGTGTGTCCACATGAGGAATTTAATCTTAATGAGGGTGGAGCTTAATCTGGTGGGCAGGATTATTAATACATGAAGGAAGGGTTTGCCCCTAAAATGGCAGTGCTGGGAAGAGGGCGGAACAGGACAGCGAGTGGGAGGAGGTGTCAGGGACTCATCAAGCTGGAGAAATATTTTAAGTTGAAGAAATACCTTATGTCCCTAGAGATCCAGTAATTAACAGCAAAAACCACAGTCTCTGGGGCAGATCTGGAGGATTCCCCATTTACATTAATGGGGTTAATAGGAGTTTGGGGAATGTTTTCTTCTCTGTTAAAATGTAGTTAATTTGCTCCAGAATTACTCCTCTTTAGCTTTCAGAATATGTCCCTATACAAATGAGAATTGGCATTGATTTAAATGGGACTTTTAATCCCCTGAATGTTAGAGAGGTCTTCAGCGTATTACTTCACAATGACTGTCCTCATGAGGAATTTGCATCATAATGTGGGTGGGGCTTAATCTGGTGGGTAGGTTTATTAATGCATGAAAGAGGGGTTTGCCCCTAAAATGATCTTTTCAGCATTCAAGGGGTTAAACACCCCATTTAACTGATGGGGATTTTCATTTGTACATGAGGCCCAGTATATGAAAGATTTTGGTGGTTACATCATTGTTAACAAAATCCAAATAAAAACACCTACTAATAATATCCCCCACGTAGCTTAATCTGGGCAGAAAATCTTTATTCTGTATGAATCAATTCTATGTAGATTGGCTCCCCGAAATTAATCTTTACAGGATTAGTTTAGTCTTATTAGGAAAACATACTCGTTGAGCTTTTCCTGCAGATTAAAACACGATATTCCTACTGATAAAAGATGGTTCATTCAAAAGTTATAACAGTGCAAAGTATCACACAGTGATAGAGCTGTCACATTCTATACCAGAGGTTCCCAACTCTGTGGACACTAACAGGCCAGGACTTAGGAATTTCCCTGCTAGAACACAAGTGTGTTGATCAGAGGCTCAGTCATATTAATTAACTCACCTGTGCTCTTAAAAGGAAATTCTCAAATCCTGGCCTGTTAGAAGCCACTGAGGACACGGGTTGAGAACCAATGTTCTATACCATAACCAGTTGCTCGACACTATTGTGGAATGCAAAAGGGTAACGGTCAGTGTGTTCTTGAATTCAAAAGCCATTACAGCTCCCTGTTAATAAACAAAACATGAGAACCTGTGCCTCTCCTCCATCTGTTGTTGGACTACAATTCTCATCATCTTCAGCCAGACAACGGCTGATGGGAATTGCAGTGCAACAACATCTGGAAGACTGCAGGTTTCCACCCCTTGCAAAGTCAGACTTGCAATAGCATAAAAAATTGTCATTATCAGGGTTGGTAATTTCTGTCTGATTGGACAAAAAAAGCTGAAAGTGGAGGTTTGGGAGCAACTATAAACTGGATGTCAGTTTGGTATTGTGATTGATAGAGTGAGGTGGTACTAAACATCAATAATGAAGTTATAGAACCTCTGGAACATGTGTTGAGATTGATACACTCTGTGGAGAAGTGAAACTTGAATCGTTAGCACCTAAAAGGGAGAAAGAAAACACTGAATGACTATATAGATCCACAAAGGCAAAAGTATTAGTTATGTATAAAAAAATATCAGAGACAACAATCCACACAAAATACATTTAGAATTATCAATAGCTGAGAAAAATGTCCAGTCCTGTAAACCTAACCAATTCTGATCTTATTCTAGAACACCCGTTTAATGGAGTGTTTAACCCCTTACTGCCAAAGAGTCCTTTCACCCCCTGAGACTGGAAGGATCATGTTTCTCTCTTTTGCATTTAGTGGTAGGTAACTAAATTAACCCCTAGTCCCCATATACGTGACCCTCAAATCGATCAAAGGGCCACATGTTATGTTACAATTCTAAATGAGGTTTTGATAAAAGTAGACTAATTCACTGGATGTTAGTGAGGTTTAATGGATTGGAGACTTCTCTAGCACATAAGGGGTTAAGGTATAAGAGTGTAAAGAGAGGTATGCACTAAGTCAAAAGAAAGAGGGTACTGGATTTTGGGGTGAAAATAGGGTGTATGAGATATGGTAGATTAGAATGGGAGCTATACCTGTGTCTCCAGTGATATACCTCTCCAACACATAACAGCAGCAAGAAGGGGCGCAATCCATTTGCTTCCTGAATCCACTGCCAATGTGCACTGGCAGTGGATTCAGGAAGCGAATGGATTGCACCCCTTCTTGCTGCTGTTTTCTGTTGATTAGTGGTCCTGATTGAGGTCCTTCTACTTCTGTTGGAGAGATGCATCCTGGTCCATTGGGATAAACTGAGTGGGGGCAGTTTGAGACCCTCACCCGTTCTGTTGACCACTGATAGTGGTTATAAGATTGTAAGTACGGTGGTGAATCGGTGTTGGTGATATTTTACCTGGCTATATTACACTAGGAGTGCCCCTCTTGTTCTTTCTTCTTCTCTCTAACACATGTTATTCTATGGAGCCCATGTACTAAGATTTCTACAACAGTGGTGATCTTAGTGCATAGGCTCTATAGAATAACATAGGAACTTGAGAAGTGATATCACTGGAGAAGTCATCTCCCCTTTATCACCTCTTTACAAGCCTTAGTACATCTTCCCTCTCATGTGTCTTAAAAACACAGTGGTTCTTATGCATTAAGGTGTGATAAAGAGGTGATATGGTGGAGGTGACTTCTCCAGTGATATCACTTCTCCAGTTCCTATGTTATTGTATGGAGCCATTGTACTGAGATTTCTCCAGCTTTGGAGATCTCAGTGAATAGGCTCTACAGAATAACATAGAAAGTGGAAAAGTGATATCACTGGAGAAGTCATCTCCACGTTATCACCTGTTTAACACTCCTTAGTGCATAACCTACATTATCTCCTTCTCCCACTGTAGCAGGTAATAGACTGTGCTGCAGGAGAAACTCCTGCGGGCCTGATGTACTTTCCATAACATCACATTTTACTGACTAGAGAAGTTTATTTATTACTTGTTAAAGCCGGAGTTTAAATTTAGTTTTCGGTCCACATTTAACTCTTCATGTACATCAATGTTTTAAGCTCCTCTAATGTTTAAACTGAGGTACAGCAGAAGTATTTTAAATAGGCAATAATGATTACAACTTAACTTTTATTACAAAAACACTACTTGAAATTATTATTATTAAACCTTTCCTTATCCCACGATTAAAGTGACAGTCAACCTACTTTTTCACTTTTACATATTTTGTAATTCCATAATATGTAAACTCAGATTGCTTATCTTTTTTTATTGCTATATGCCTGACAGGGAGCTTTCTGTCTGGGATTGTGAAAGCAGAGAGAATTCAACAATGTAAAAAGGTTGCCAAATAAGACAGTGAAACAATGTAGACAAGCCTGCCTCTACAGCATTCAGATAATTCTGCTGCAGGGATATCTCAACATTGCATATTTATTCCTGCTTTCACAATCACTGATAGAAATCTCACTAGAAACAGAAATCCAGGAAGATCTGTCTGTCAGAGACGTATATGTGTAAAAATTAGGTGAAGCTGTAAAAAATAACATTATCAAGTATAAGCAAATTGCCTTTACAGTTTACATACTTGCAGAATATGTTAAAGGAGCAGTAAACTTTTTATGAAAAAAAATATATTGTAGGGATTTTCCTATTGAGTAAAATAAGGGTACTCCCACTGCTGAGAGATTTATATTTCCAGAGATATTACAGTTTAAACCCATGTTTCTTTACAATAACAGTGCCCTCTAGTGGTCAAATTCTAATTAGATTTCCTGTTAGATTCTATTGGAGAGGAAAGTCAGAGAGGTACAGCTCTCCATAGAATGTGATAGAAACTGCCTGTCACTTCCTGTCAGTTAGAACTATCAGGAAGTAAACACAGTAAATTCACTTCCTGATTATTTAAACTGTTATACATTTTGAATAAAACATCTGACAGAGATGGAAGTACCTTATTTTTTTCAGCAGGAAATGCTTTATAAAATATGTGTTTTCATAAAAAAAGTTTACTGCTCCTTTAAGTCAAAAAGTAGGCTGACTGTCTCTTAAAATGTACATGCCCAACTATCCTTTTTCTCCCCAACCTTTACTCATCTGCATTGCAGAATTGCCACACACACATCTCTTGCTATAGCAGGATTTCTTCTTTACATCAGTTTAAAACTTGAATAAAATACATAATACAAATTAAAGTGGGAAAATGGAGGTTCTGGTTTATTAAATACTATTTAATTATACCCTTGGAACTTTACAACATAATGTGGCACTGCTGAGCCATGGTGTTCTGCCAAGGGAATGGTACAACTCATAAAACCACAAATTTGAAGATTAAGCCGGGCATACTGGTATTTTTAATGTGTTGAAATAAAGAATGCAATTGTTTAATCAGGAGTGCCCAGCTTAATCTTCAAATTTGTGACTTAATACGTGAAGTCTTGAGCACCCACCCAATCCAGGCAAGTGTGTGCAGCAGTCCTTTTGTATGTGTATCTATCTACAACTCATAAAACCCCAGCCAGGGAAGCTGCCTCACTGATGGGCCTTTTACCAGGGATTCTTAGTCCAACCCCCCACCTTCTGTAGTGGCTCATTACTCTGTGACCACTGGTGTTATGACTGGAAAGGTCTTTGTCTTGAAAGACACACTAGTCACAAAACTGAAGACTTGAACTTAACGGAAGCCTTCAGGCATGCCACACAGGGATAGTGTCCATGAGCACCACACTACTTGGCCTTTCAGTAGACTACAGCCTGCTGGGAAAATCTGTTGGCCTATCTTTGACCTCCGTCGGGCATCATGATTTGAGGGTCTTTAAGTTGGGTTGGGTAGAAGACAAAAACAAAAACAGGTATAATCTAAATGAATGAAGTGGGTCTCTTTTTATACTTTAAACCTCTCCCTTTTCCTGCCACCAAGGGGGGAAGAACAGAGATGACAGCTCCTTTACCTGGCTCCAGGCCAATTCCGAAGGCCAGACCCATTTAATTTTGTGCCAGCATCTGTCCTTTACAATCAGGGTGAAGAAGGCGAGAGGATCCTCAATCTTACATGCCATCTGGTAGACTCTGCCACCCTCCACCATTTTTGAATGCTCAAGATAAGAGTAAACACTTATTGTTTGAATCTAGATCTGTACATACAACATTCCAATGATGCTGAATAAAAGATTAGGGTTGGCAGCTACATATCTGGTTTTGACACGGATCATCTGTTTTTTTTTTCAGATTCCCTTTCTGGGTCTTACCTTCTGTCTGGGTTTCTTTGGCCCTGAAATCTGTACAATCCGGTATCCTACATCCAGTCCCACACAGTGCCCCAGAACAAGCTTAAAGGCATCTTCTGGTGCCCCCACTGTGAGCTTGTTTATTTTTCCTGTTATGGCAGCAGTGTTAGGAAGGAGCTAGGTTTGCACCTGACTCTGCTGTGCATGCATCAATAGTAAGCTATGGTAATTCTCCAGTCAACATGCTCAGTTCAAACGGTATGTGTGTGTCTGTGATTTGATCACAGTGTTCATATCCAGTCTGAACTGAGTCTGCTGATTGGAGAATTACTGTAGCTTTCTATTGCTGCATGCACAGCAGACCCCACTGTCAGTCAGGCCCAAACCCAGTTATGTCTTGAATAAACACACAAAATTCACAGAGGATATTAGGATTTTCTAGCCGCAGTATGGCAAGTGGGAGGGGAATAGCTCTGCTATAGGGGACAGATGAACATAACTAGTCACTTAAATGGGGCTTTTAAATCAATGGCAATTTTGAAAATCTCTTTGTCCACTCAATGGCAATTGGTTTGCTAGTGCTCATCTTTAGCTTGCTGAATGAGGCCCTTCATCTTCTGTCACTTAAGTGCAAGAATATGACTACAAGTTTAAATTAAGAGAATTATGAGACCCACTCATGTTTATTATTAATAAAATGCTCTCTCCAATGTAATGTAATTTTAACTCTTTGAGGACTGGAGGGTAATGGAATCACACACCTCTCTGGTCCTCAAGGGGTTAAACACTATGCAAATAGTACCTCACAACTCAGCAGAGCACCATCTTACCATTTGGGAGTCTAGAGAATCTTGTTGTACCAGCAGGCGGAGGAGTATTTTTGTTTGCTGAGAAATAAAAACACACATTAGATTACAGAATGTTATTGTTTGCCCAGACAAATACTAAAAAGAGGCCTCCAATGTGTTGAGAAGCAAAGAGTTGGAAACATCACTAATAAACCAAGGGTTAATATATATTTTAACCCTTTGTATGCCAGAGAGGTGTTCAAAGCATTGCTTATGAAAGTGTTAGACACCTCTCTGGCACTCAGAGGGTTAAAGAACAATTAGTTTTATGTGTCCCGTTAAACAGGTGCAATTCTGGAGCAAACCAGCTTCACCATTGAGAGGAAATGATGAATTTCTACTTACCTGGGAATTCATTTTCCTTCTAAATCCCAGGCAGCACATAACGATGAGATCCTACCACCCCCCAAGGACAGGAAAAGCACAGGTCTAAAGGAGACCCTACCATATAATGGAGCCTGTCCTCCTCAAATTACCAGTGTTGATACAAAAGACAGGAGACAAATTTAATAGGGTGGGCAACTCATGTGCTGCCCTGGAATTTAGAAGGAATTCCCAGGTAAGTAGGAATTCATCCTTTCCTTCCAATCCCAGGCAGCACATACTGATGCAAGATATACAAAAGGGTGGGTAATTAGGATCCCACAGCCTGAAGTACCCTACAGCCAAAGGAAGAGTCCTCTGCCATCAGGAGACCTAGCTGGTAATGTTTACAAAAAGTGTGGACCGTCTTCCATGTTGCCACTCTGTAAATCTACTCCATGGAATCCTCTGCACGTAGTGCCCAGGAAGCCACCAAGGCCCTTGTTGAATGTTAAGAAGGGTATTTTAATGGAGAGGGATAAAATCTCTCCAGTTCTGCGTGCTGAGGTAATGGAGATGAGGAAGGCCATTTTTAGGGTCATGAACTTGAGAAGAACAGAGTCCAGAGGTTCAAAGGGATGGGTCAAGAGACCATTCAGTACCACAGACAGATGCCTGGGAGCAACCTGCGAAAGGGATCGAGATCTGAGCTTGGATATGGCTCTGGTAAACTGCAGAAGAAGAGGATGATTGGAATTAGGGGCAGCATGCAAAGCACCTATAGCAGCAATCTGGACCTTGAAATTAGAAGGTTGCAAACCCGCTTGGAAGCCCTGTTGCAGAAAGTCAAGTATGGCTTCTAGGTCTGCAGCAATTGGAGATAAATTCCAGGTAAAGAAGATCTTCCATATCCTTAAAGGGTTAGTAATACTTAAAATGTAGCTGTTGCTACACCATCCTATGGAGATTTATGGTCAATTGACCAGAGCTGTCCATAGGATCGTGTAGCAACAGCGCCATTGTACAATTTCAGGCCACTGTGATATTGCACCTAAAAAATTAAACTGTGAAAATTAATAACTTTTGAATGAAACACCTTTCAGCAGTGGGAGTACTCTTGTTTTACTCAGGGGGATAAACCCTACAACATATTTTTTTTTTACATTTTAAGTATTACTATCCCTTTAAGTAGCAAAGGGATGTAACTGTCTTATGGCTGTGTAACAAAGTTTCAATGATAGTATTAGACACTCCTTGGAGTTTCAGGATTTGCCTTTCAACATCCAGGCCATCAGGGAGAGGAACTGAGGATTGGGGTGAAGGATTGGACCTTGGTGAAGAAGATCCAGCCATTGAGGAAGGTGGATAGGAGGTCTCAGGGGGAGCTGCCGGGATCTGAAAACCAGGCTCTCCTGGGCCAAAATGGGGCAAAGTGGATCACCATAGCCCTTTCTTGTCTCAGTTTCCTTAGCACTCGAGGTATAATTGGGACCGGGAGGAAAAGATGTATCCCTCACGTTCAGGGAAAAGAATCTCAATACCTGTGTGTCGAGTCCGGTAGCCATCAGATCGATCTCCGGCAGGCCCCAGGAATGGGAAATTTAAAGAAAAACTTCCTGGTTGAAGGACCATTCTGAGTGAAGTAATTGGTGCTGGCTCAGAAAATCCACAGTCATATTGATGCATCCCCTGAGGTGGGTAGCAGACAGATGCTGGAGGTTGTTCTCCATTCAGGAGCAGATGGACGTGGTAAGCTTTAGTAAGGTTGGACTCCTGGAACCTCCTTGGCAGTTCAGATACGCCACCACAGCTCAATTGTCGGACTGAATCCTGACTGATGTTGCTTTGAGGGTGGAGCTCCAATGTTGAAGAGCTCTCCAAACTGC
Source organism: Rhinophrynus dorsalis (assembly GCA_037306005.1). Classification (NCBI taxonomy): domain Eukaryota; kingdom Metazoa; phylum Chordata; class Amphibia; order Anura; family Rhinophrynidae; genus Rhinophrynus; species Rhinophrynus dorsalis. The sequence goes on from CM074721.1 coordinate 93,844,179, forward strand.
TAGAAGCTCCCTGAGGTTGGAGGAGAGTCTGGATTCTGTTGTCGTCCAAGTTCCCTGGACTATCAGGTCATAAAGATGAGCACTCCAGCTGGAGCTGCTGGCATCTGTAGTAATCACATGCTGAACCGGGAACTGCCAGGGTAGGCCAGAGGCCAGATGGTTGTATTTCAACCACCACCGAAGAGATCTTCGGGTGGAAAGAGAAAGCCAAAGTAGTCTCTGGAGGGAAATTTCTGTCCTAAGTTTGTAGGAGCAATGCCTGCAGAGGGCAAAGATGGAGTAGTGCCCAGGAAACAGCTGGCATGGAGGAAACAGCTGGCATGGAGGAGGACATGAATCCTATGAGATCCATAATGTCCCATTTACTGACAGACTTGGCGGTCATCATCTACAGAAACCTGGTCCTGAGCTTGGTTAAACGTGGAACTGAGAGAAATGTCCTGGCCTTTAGGGAATCCAGGATGATGTCTAGAAAACATTTCCTTTGTGCAGGAATCAGATCTAATTTTCTCCAGTTTATACTCCAACCAAGACTCTGAAGGGTGTAGAGAAGCAAGGTTAAATTATGCTACAACATCTGGAGAGAAGATGCCTTCACAAGCCAGTCGTCAAGATATGGGATGACTGAGACTTCCTTGTTGTCTGAGATAGGCCGCCACTACCACCAGAATGTTGGAGAAAGTTCTGGGGCAGATGATAGTCCGAAGGGAAGGGCTTGGAACTGAAAGTGTTTCACCTTTTCCTGCATAGGGATAGCTACTCTGAGGAACTTCTGGGAGGTGGCAATGATATGGACACGAAATAAGGTGTCCGTTAGATCTACGGTGGCCATGAAGTCCCCCTGCATAAGGGCCTCTATATCGTGGACTTAGGGGTCTCCATCCAGAACTTCTGCTTCCTGATGGACCGGTTGACTAGCCTTACATCTATAATGAGTCTGTATCCTGTTGGGTCCTTCGGTACGAGGAACAGGGAGGAATAGGTTCCCGTTCTTTCTTGGCCCAGAGGCACAGGCAAGAGCAGTCAAGTTTCCCCAAAGGTCAGGCTGGCCACAAAATTAAACTTTTCACGCCCAAAGGTGCAGGAGAGGCTGCCAGGTGTCCACCGTGCTGCCCTGGAATGCCCGGTGGAACACATAGAGAAGGATGCATGCGGACACCTGCAGGGGGCTTGCGCATGCTAGTCCAGACGGATCACTGCACAGACGTCCCCATACAACCTGCTCATCATCAGCTTTCTCCCTAGAAGGCACATAAACATGTGAATCACTGCACAGGAGATATTCCCTTCCCCCCGAGACCTGCTTCTCCTCCTGGACAGGGAAAGCACTGGTAAATTGAGGAGGAGGGACACCTTTATACAGTAGGGTAGGGCCTCCTTTAGGCCTGTTCTTTTCCTGTTCTTAGGATGAGGGGAGGATTACAACGTTTTGTGCTGCCTGGCATGGGAAAGAAATTAAAATCTGCAACCTTCCATTGCTTTAAATTATGCTTTTAACCCCTTGCCTTAGATTCAATAAAGGTCCATGCTGTGGTGATATGATCTTGTTGATGTGTTCGAAACAATTTGATATTTCGATGTACACACACATCAATATATTCACTAAAATTGTCGGATGCAAGGGGAGGGGTAGAGAAGGTCCTTATTAGCATACAGGATTATCGAAGTGCTGTCGATGTGAAAGGGATGTCCTTCTTTCACACATCACCAACACTACAACAATTCTGAAGCTGAACAGCATTTTCTTTGCTTCCCTACTTGGGAATGACCAGGTAATTGATTCATTCATGAATGAATGAACCCAGTGACAGGGTTCACTACTAGGACTTCTACTGGAGCTGGCTTAATAGTGGCTCCAGTAGAGAGTAAAGGTCTGTAGTATATTTTATATATATATATATATATATATATATATATATATATATATACATACACACAAGGGGCACTCTTTCAAATTACAAAGGGGGGGTAACATGTGGGAAGAAGCACACTCTATCAAATGACAAAGTTGGAAGGTAGTATGTCATAGGAGAAACGAAGGAGAGCACTCTGTGTCGAATTACTAAGGGAGGGGGTTAGTATGTCGGAGGGGGGCACTCTGTGTTGGATTTATAACATGTTGTGCAGCATGGGGAACAATACCATTGTCTATCAGCCCCATATACACTGCCTGCACCCCCAGCCTTCTTCACTTGCCCAGGCAGTAGCCATGGGGATTTGTGGATAACAGTGGGCAAGGTGAAAAGGCTGGAAAGTGTCAGACAGTGTACATGGGGTTCTGTGGTTACCAGTGGTTAAGGGAACAAGTGTGGGTGCCAAGCAGTGTATATGGGGTTCTATGGCTACCAGTGGGCAAGAGAACAAGACTGGGGGTCAAGTGGCAGCCACAAATCCCCATAGATGCTGCGTGACCCCCAGCCTTGTTCCCCTGGGAGTGCACAACAAGTATAATGTATGATACATAGGTAAGGGGATAATTGTGTAGTGCTTGGAGTTGTATTTTTTTATTTTATTTTAACCCTTTGTGTTCCACAGGGGTGAGCAATGCGCATCCCTATGACACTCGGTGCTGTCCTTCGTGTTGAAAGCCTTCTCTTTACTCCCCTACTGGCCAAGTAGGGAAGAAGAGAGAATGCTTTTCAACTTCAGAGTTGTCGTAGTGTTGGTGATGTGTGAAGGAAGGATATCCCTTTCACACCGACAACAGGTCACAGCCCTCCCTGCTTGTGATTGATTGAGGGCCGTTACTGCATAGGAAAGTACAGGGAGATCCCAACTTCAACAACCTCAGGTAGGTGAAGTTGAGACTGTGAGCTCCGACAGCAGAGGCTACTATCGGAGTTTAGTGAATGTGTCGAAGTGTCACATTAACATATCAACACACCCCCTTGCATACAAAACTGTCTCATTATGCTTCATTTCCATATGGAAATAGGTCACTGTCGCTGTGATGAATGAAAATTCGTAAACCTATCCGATTGATGTCAATGTAGGCATATTTTTGTCGGAGTGATGGTGATGTGATGTCGTAGACACTTTAGTGAATACTATCAATGTTCCTTCGAAACTAGTCCAACAGGACATTGACATTTTCAGTAGTGATGAGCGAGCACCCCAATGCTCGGGTGTTCGGGTGCTCTGACCGAGCACCCCCGGAGGCTCGAGTGCTCGGCCGAGCACCCGAGCCCCATTGAAGTCAATGGGAGGACTCGAGCATTACACCAGGCACCCCCTGCTCTGATGAGGGGAGGGTGCCTGGTCCATAGGAAAAGGGCAGAAAATGATGGAAACACCACAGAAATGGTTCAGGGACAGCATAGGGAGGATGTCTGGATGCATCTTGGACTCCAACATCGCTGCTGGGAACGATGTTTCGCCCGTAGTACGCCATTTTTACAGACTGACCGTAAAACACACAAAAAGGCAGATAAAAACGACTTTAGGCAAAAAATTGTTACCAAACAGTATTTGCTGTATATTTACTTGTATATCATCTGCAAATTCTCCCAAAAATGTCCTCGATACTTCTGAACTGAGGCCATGATTAAGAGGGAAACGTGCGCAGAGGCAAATTCTCCCAAAAATGTCCTTGATTTTTCTGAACTGAGGCCATGATTAAGAGGGAAACGTGCGCAAAGGCAAATTCTCCCAAAAATTTCCTCGATTTTTCTGAACTGGGGCCATGATTAAGAGGGAAACGTGCGCTGAGCCGACCATCCAAAACATTATGGGTGAGGGTCTGCTGCGGAGCTGACCATCCTAAACATTATATGCGAAGGCCCGCTAGTGAGCTGACGCTATAAAACATTATATGAGAGGGCCCGCTAGAGAGCTGACCCAATAAAACATTATATGAGAAGGCCCGCTGGTGAGCTGACCTATACAAAAATTGTCAAACAGGGCCCGCTGGTGAGCTGGCCCTATATAAAAATTATATCACAGGGCATATGGAAGAGGAGGAGGAGGATGAGAAGATTAAGAGTCAACCATATACCCGTTTTTTGGGTGGAAGGGGTGAATGGGAATACAGAGTATTCCCATCATTGTAAATAACATATATAAAGTCACTTTATGTTCCTCCGGGGCTTTCCTCCAGTGGAGTGGAGAAGTCAGGGGAAATCCAGGCCTTGTTCATTTTTATAAGTGTCAACCTATCAGCATTTTCGGTGGAAAGGCGGATACGCTTATCTGTTATGATGCCACCAGCAGCACTAAATACCCGCTCAGACAGAACGCTGGCGGCAGGGCAGGCCAGCACCTCCAAGGCGTAGAGTGCCAGTTCATACCACGTGTCCAGCTTGGACACCCAGTAGTTGTAAGGCACAGAGGGATCATTGAGGACGCTGACACGGTCTGCTACGTACTCCTTCACCATCTTCCAAAACTTTTCCCTCCTTGTGACACTAGGCTGCGCATCAGGGTGAGGGTGCTGGCGGGGTGTCATGAAGGTGTCCCACGCCTTGGAGAGTGTTGCCCTGCCTTTGTCGGAACTGCTGTGTGCTCCCCTTTTCTCCCCTTCTCTGTTGGCCAAGGTAGCACGTACTCTGCCGCCAGCGATGTCAGATGGAAAATTTTGGAGCAATTTTTCAACAAGAACCTTCTGGTATTGCACCATTTTGCTTGTCCTCTCCACCGGAGGAATGAGAGATGAGAAATTCTCTTTGTAGCGGGGGTCCAGAAGGGTGAACACCCAGTAATCCGTGTTGTCTAAAATGCGTATAACGCGTGGGTCACGGGAAAGGCAGCCTAACATAAAGTCAGCCATGTGTGCCAGAGTACCAACAGGCAAGATTTCGCTGTCCTCACCAGGAGGATGACTCTCAATCTCCTCATCCTCTTCCTCCTCTTCTGCCCACCCACGCTGAAGAGATGGAACTAAAGTTCCATGGCTACCCTCTGTAGCGGAGGCAACCGTGTCTTCCTCCTCCTCCTCCTCCTCCTCCGCCTCCTCCAATTGTCGCTGAGAAGACGAAGTGAGGGTGCTCTGGCTATCACCTTGTGTAAGCTCTTCCTCCCGCATTTCCACCTCTTCCACATGCAAAGCGTCAGTTTTAATTGTGAGCAGCGAGCGTTTCAGTAGACACAGAAGTGGGATGGTTACACTGATAATAGCGTTATCGCCGCTCACCATCTGTGTCGATTCCTCAAAATTGCGTAAAACCTCACAGAGGTCTGACATCCATTCCCACTCCTCACTTCTGATTACAGGAAGTCGAACGGAGAGGCGACGACCGTGTAACAGCTGGTACTCCACTACTGCCCTCTGCTGCTCACAAAGCCGGGCCAACATGTGGAAGGTGGAGTTCCAGCGCGTGCTCACGTCACACAGCAGCCGGTGAGCTGGCAATTGTAAGCGCTGCTGCAGCTTCAACAGGCCGGCTGAAGCTGTTGATGACTTACGGAAATGTGCACACACGCGGCGCACCTTGGTCAAGAGATCATGCAAATTGGGGTAGGTTTTTAGAAATCGCTGAACCACTAAATTAAATACATGCGCTAGGCATGGTACGTGTGTGAGCTTGCCGAGCTCCAAAGCCGCCACCAAGTTACGCCCATTATCACACACAACCATGCCTGGTTGCAGGTTGAGTGGCGAGAGCCACTGCTCGGTCTGGTGACTAATCCCCTGCAACAGCTCTGAGGCCGTGTGCTGTTTGTCCCCAAGGCAGATCAGCTTCAGCACGGCCTGTTGACGCTTCCCCACTGCAGTGCTACACTGCTTCCAGCTACCGGCTGATGGGTGAGTGGCGCTGCGCGCAGAGAATTCGGAGGTGGAAACAGAGGAGGAGGAGCCAATAACGTAGGTGCTGGCGGAAACCCTGATGGAGGTAGGGCCCGCAATCCTCGGCGTGGGTAGCACCTGTGCCATCCCAGGGTCCGAGTCGCTCCCAGCCTCCACGACATTCACCCAGTGTGCCGTCAGGGAAATGTAGCGTCCCTGGCCACAAGCACTTGTCCATGTGTCAGTCGTTAAGTGGACCTTCCCAGTAACTGCGTTGGTCAGAGCACGGGTGATGTTACGGGACACATGGTGGTGTAATGCGGGGATGGCACACCGGGAAAAGTAGTGGCGGCTGGGGACCGCGTACCGAGGGACAGCTGCTGCCATCAGGCTGCGGAAGGACTCAGTCTCCACAAGCCTAAATGGCAGCATTTCGATGGCCAGTAATTTGGAAAGGTGTGAGGTTAGTGCTATGGCCTGTGGGTGGGTGGCTGGGTATTTTCGCTTGCGCTCAAATGCCTGGGGTAACGACATTTGGACGCTGTGCTGGGACAGGGAAGTGGATGTGGTCGCTGATGGTGCTTCAGATGGTACAGGTGCAGGGCGGGAGGTATGCGGGCCTGCGCCTTCGACAGGCGATTGGACGGCACCGAAAACAGGGGAAGAGGAGGCAGTGGTGTGGCCTGCAGACACAGATGGGCGATCCAGGCGTTCCTCCCACTTATTACGGTGCTTGGATGCCATGTGTTGGATCATGCTGGTGGTGGTGAGGTTTCTAGTGTTCATGCCTCGGCTCATTCTGGTGTGGCACAGGTTGCAAACTACAATTCTTTTGTCGTCCGCACTTTCCTTAAAAAAACGCCATACCGCGGAACACCTACCCCTTGGCAAGGGAGATTTACGCAAGGGGGTGCTCCGTGGAACATTTGCGGGCCGGTTTGGTGCGGTCCGCCTTCTTTCTGTAGCCACACCACTGCCTCTTCCAGCCTGTTGCGGTGCTGCAGATGGCTCACCCTCAGGACTGCTGTCATCGCTCGGCTCTACACCTTCCCAGGTGGGGTCAGTCACCTCATCGTCCACCAAGTCCTCCTCCACTTCCTCACTCTGATCATCCTCCTCATGTCTTGATCCCACCACATACTCAGTCATTGACAACTGTATATCATCCTCCTCATCAAGGTCTTGAGACAGTAATAGTGGTTGATGTAATGGCAACTGTGTCTCATCATCATCATCATCCACTTCCTTTGACCTTAAATGCCGTTCACCTCTGTCATCTTCTTGTGATTGGGTACCCTCTAGAGGTTGTGAATCAGGGCACAAGATGTCATGTTCCTCTGCAAGCGTGCTTGGAGAGAGGTTCAAATTAAGGATTGGTGATGAGACGAGCTCCTCACTATATCCCAGTGTGGGATCACTTCTTTGACCAGATCCTCTATGGTGGGAGGAAGGATGATCAGAGTGAGGATTATGTTGACCAGACTCTTGGCTACTGAGAGTGGACTTGGTGGAAGACAGGGTGGTGCTTAACCGACTGGAAGCAGTATCAGCTGACATCCAACCGACCACCTGTTCGCAGTGGTCGGACCTCGAGAGTGATGTCCTGCGACGCCCTGTAAAATGAGACATGAAGCTAGGTATGGTGGATGTCTTTCTGTCTTGTGCTCTGGCACCAGGCGCAGTTTCTACGCGTCCTGACCCGCGCCCTGAACTATCAGGATCACGTCCACTTCCCCGTCCCTTTTTACCCGCCTTCTTCATATTACACGGAATATGTGCTGCAAATCTGCAACTTTGCACAGTACACAGAATTTGCTTCTTAACTGCGGCTACGCACAGTGAATGGAATATGTGACTTTGATATTTTACAGTTTGAAGACTTAACAGAATGTTTTCCTATTCTGAAACTGTGCACAGTAAACAGAATTTGCTTCTTAACTGCGGCTCGGCACAGTGAATGGAATATGTGACTTTGATATTTTACAGTTTGAAGACTTAACAGAATTTTTTCCTATTCTGAAACTGTGCACAGTAAACAGAATTTGCTTCTTAACTGCGGCTTCACACAGTGAATGGAATATGTGACTTTGATATTTTACAGTTTGAACACTTAACAGAATTTTTTCCTATTCTGAAACTGTGCACAGTAAACAGAATTTGCTTCTTAACTGCGGCTACGCACAGTGAATGGAATATGTGACTTTGATATTTTACAGTTTGAACACTTAACAGAATTTTTTCCTATTCTGAAACTGTGCACAGTAAACAGAATTTGCTTCTTAACTGCGGTGACGCACAGTGAATGGAATATGTGACTTTGATATTTTACAGTTTGAACACTTAACAGAATTTTTTCCTATTCTGAAACTTTGCACAGTAAACAGAATTTGCTTCTTAACTGCGGCGACGCACAGTGAATGGAATATGTGACTTTGATATTTTACAGTTTGAAGACTTAACAGAATTTTTTCCTATTCTGAAACTGTGCACAGTAAACAGAATTTGCTTCTTAAGTGCGGCGACGCACAGTGAATGGAATATGTGACTTTGATATTTTACAGTTTGAAGACTTAACAGAATGTTTTCCTATTCTGAAACTTTGCACAGTACACAGAATTTGCTTCTTAACTGTGGCTACGCACAGTGAATGGAATATGTGACTTTGATATTTTACAGTTTGAAGACTTAACAGAATGTTTTCCTATTCTGAAACTTTGCACAGTACACAGAATTTGCTTCTTAACTGCGGCTACGCACAGTGAATGGAATATGTGACTTTGTTATTTTACAGTTTGAAGACTTAACAGAATGTTTTCCTATTCTGAAACTTTGCACAGTACACAGAATTTGCTTCTTAACTGCGGCTACGCACAGTGAATGGAATATGTGACTTTGATATTTTACAGTTTGAACACTTAACGGAATTTTTTCCTATTCTGAAACTGTGCACAGTAAACAGAATTTGCTTCTTAACTGCGGCGACGCACATTGAATGGAATATGTGACTTTGATATTTTACAGTTTGAAGACTTAACAGAATTTTTTCCTATTCTGAAACTGTGCACAGTAAACAGAATTTGCTTCTTAACTGCGGCGACGCACAGTGAATGGAATATGTGACTTTGATATTTTACAGTTTGAAGACTTAACAGAATTTTTTCCTATTCTGAAACTGTGCACAGTAAACAGAATTTGCTTCTTAACTGCGGCGACGCACAGTGAATGGAATATGTGACTTTGATATTTTACAGTTTGAAGACTTAACAGAATGTTTTCCTATTCTGAAACTTTGCACAGTACACAGAATTTGCTTCTTAACTGCGGCTCGGCATAGTGAATGGAATATGTGACTTTGATATTTTACAGTTTGAAGACTTAACAGAATGTTTTCCTATTCTGAAACTTTGCACAGTACACAGAATTTGCTTCTTAACTGCGGCTACGCACAGTGAATGGAATATGTGACTTTGATATTTTACAGTTTGAAGACTTAACAGAATGTTTTCCTATTCTGAAACTTTGCACAGTACACAGAATTTGCTTCTTAACTGCGGCTACGCACAGTGAATGGAATATGTGACTTTGATATTTTACAGTTTGAAGACTTAACAGAATGTTCTCCTATTCTGAAACTTTGCACAGTAAACAGAATTTGCTTCTTAAATGCGGCGACGCACAGTGAATGGAATATGTGACTTTGATATTTTACAGTTTGAAGACTTAACAGAATGTTTTCCTATTCTGAAACTTTGCACAGTAAACAGAATGTGCTGCTAATCTGCAACTTTGCACACTAAACAGAATGTGCTCTAATCTGCAACTTTGCACACTAAAAAGAATGTGCTGCTAATCTGCAACTTTGCACACTGAACAGAATGTGCTCTAATCTGCAACTTTGCACACTAAACAGAATGTGCTCTAATCTGCAACTTTGCACACTAAACAGAATATATGAAGTTGTTTTTTTTTTTTTTTTCCCCCCACACAAAATAAACTGCTGCCCCCACACACAGTAGTCCTAAAAGGACTTTTGGGTCTTTTTTTTTTTTCACAATTGCTTGTCTTCTCCCTACACTGACTTTCCCTTCCTATCCTCATCTCTCCCTGGCTAAGACTGAGCCGAACTCGCTGGTCAGGTGCTATACAGCACCCGATCACGGGTTCTGGCCAGCCAATCAGTGTAATGCCAGCAGCCAACATGGCTGCTGGCATTACACTGATGTCAGAGCCTCCCTGCACGTTTATTGGCTGCGCAGCAGCCGCGAAACGTGCGTGGAGGAGACCCGAACATGGCGGGCGATCACATGCGGTACTCGTACGAGTACCACCATGTGCCGAGCAGAGCGATGCTCGAGCCGAACCGAGCTTCGGCTGAGCATGCTCGCTCAACACTAATTTTCAGCCCTCTTCAAATTTTAGTGAATCTAAGCCTGCTGCCCCTATATCACGGCTGCCTCCAGAGGGGAGATCCCGGTTATTAAGATGGGGTTTAACATTTTTTGAGTAATGCAGCATAGAGGAAGCGGGCGGTAAGCGAAGGAATGCCTCCTAATGTCTCCAGATAGGGTGTCCTGGATGTTAGGGGGGTCTGATTGTAGAAAGGGGGGGGGGCAGACAAGTACTAATATTGTGGTGGAGAAGACTGTTTTTTTTGTGGGCTAGAGGGATGGACAGGGGGTGCGTATTATACACAGGAACTCATTATCGTACCTAAAATCTTGGGTATAATTTACACTTGCATATTATACACAGGTGTGTATTATATCTGAGATTTTAGGGTATATATATATATATATATATATATATATGTTAGTTGAAGAGCCCGTTACACGGGCCACAGTGCCACTGCCAGCCAGTCGCGGGGCAGTCATGCACAGTAGAGACTGCCCACGCCGCGACTGATACAGTGCCAGCTGGTTGAGGTGCAGTCATGCTCAGTAGAGACTGCCCGCGCTGCTCCTTCTGAGCACCCCGCTCTGTATCAGCCTCATCACTGGCAGTCTCTACTGCGCATGATTGCGGCGTTACACACGTTTTAGCAAATTATTATATAGGATATATATATATATAGAGAGAGAGAGAGAGTTTCACTATTTGTGTAAATATGTACATTTTTACTGTAAAAGCTCTCCAGGACACACTTGAAAATGAGAAAAATCTCAATGTTTTCTTCCTGGTAAAACATTTTCTAAATAAATAATTCAGTTCTGTTCCATCAAAGAAAGGCAAGAGTCAGAAAAAGACTAAAAACAAAAACTTTTTTCCAACTATTTTGTCAGACTAACAGGATTCAGCCCAAAGTTTGCATATATGAAAATATCATTCAAATCTGCCCATGTATCGTGTTAGTAGCAGATGCAGTTTAGGAGATATTGATGCTTTTTTTTTGCTCTCTCTCTGTGTGCATTGCCTTATGCTAGCTAAGCTCTGTGTACTACAGAAAGATTAATTATCATATAGTGATGCACTGAAAGAGAACACTTTCCTGAAATAAAAGTATCAATATAGCTTAAGAAAAGTATCTGCTAGGTTTTCAGGATGATGTGATACATAAGACATTTTCAATTAACATTTTAAATGTACAAACTTCCTTCATGTTATAGGTCTACAATAAAAGAGAAATCAACTTTTGTTAACTTAAGAATGTATGTTGTAGAGCTTTTTCTGGTGGGAGAGTTTTCATTCAAAGTTATTAAAGCTCAAACTTTTTTCACATTAACCTTAAGTACCAGAGGGGTATCCCAATGTATTGTTAGAATCATTCTGGTTCAAACCAACTGCACCAAAAAGGACATATTAAATTCCCACAAGTCTTAGATATACATGAGGATTTAACCCTTTGAGTTCTAGAAAAGTCTCCATTGTATTGTGAACAGCTGTCTAGTTATCAAGGGAGAGATGCTGTTAAGTTCGATAAGTGTCCAGGCTGAATATATTGTGGCGTATGAGCACCATCTCATCATGTGTACTAAGATGTCTTTTCCATTGTACCATGTGGATACACCTCATATAATGTAACACTGCCAAGCTTTCACCATGCCTTCGCCGGGCTTATGATTTTGCATTGTCTACTTTGAAAGTCACTCATTTTCACATTGAAATACAGATTAATGAGCCATTGCCATATGCACGAGGGTGTATTTATATGTTCATGTGGCTGGGATAAGCTCTGGAGATGATGTTGGAGTGAACAATTCCAACTTTTTCCAAACTGAGATGGCAAAGTTGGTATCTTCTCACATCTCTCTATGGAGTCATAGCGGACAGTTTTCTGTTTCTACTGGTGAGCAGAAACACCAGCCACCCTTCCTTAACAACTTGAGTGCAATAGGGATGAGCAATGCATTACCCTGCCTTGCAAGTTTTCTGTTTACATTAATCAACTGGAAAATCCACTATGAACTTAAAGGAGCAATAAACTTTTATTTAGGAAAACACATATTTTACAGGGCATTTCCTGCTGAATAAACCAAAGTCACTCCCATCTCTGTCAGATGTTTTATTCAAAAAGTATAGCAGTTTAACCTTTTGAGTGCCAGAGTGGTACGGAAGGCATTACTTTGCAAAGCGTTCCGTATAGGTCGGGCACTCAAAGGGTTAAATAATCAGGAAGTGAATTTACTGTGTTTACTTCCTGATATTTCTAACTGACAGGAAGTGACAGGCAGTTTCTATCACATTTTATGGAAAACTGTATGTCTCTGACTTTTCTGACTTTCCTCTCCATTAGAATCTAACAGAAAATCTAATTAGAATTTGACCACTAAATGAACAGCTGCTTTACTGGGTCTAAGTTTCTGTATATGATTTGTGAAGTGAGACGAAATTCTTTATGTTAAAACCCCTTCAGTGCCACAGGTGTGTGCAATGCATTGCTGAGCAATATGTTGCACATCCCTATGGCACTCATAGGGTTAAGGGAGAGCTGGTGCTTTATTAGTGCTGAAGTCTCTCCATCCCCATTCTTGGGTCATTCTTAGTTCATATAGTGAAGTGTGTTGTATTCTCCATGGTGAAGTGATTGCTACATATCACCAGACACATTTTGCTGTTGCATTGCCCCTTACTGCATATCTCTACAGGTGGGTAAAGGCTCCATTTTACTCACTGTGAATTTGTATTTGTCCGTTAGAGTGCAGCTGTTTTTCTTTTGCACGTGAGGCCCTAAAGATTGTATTTTCAATACAGAAATAGTGCTTTAACCTTTGAACTTTTATACATTTTGGGCCATATACGCAATGCGGAAATCTGGGTCAAATCAAGCGCACAAAATAAAAATAAAATCCCCATTGATTTAAAGGAGCAGTAAACTTTTCTCTATGAAAACCTACGTTATTGGGCTTTTCCTGCAGATTAAAACACTCCAACTTCTATCAGTTGTTTTATTCTATAGATGTAACCATTCAAACTGTCCTAAAGTGGCAAAGCTGTTACTATCACATTGTATGGAGAATTGTAGCTGGCGACTCCTCTCTCCCACAGAATGCAATAGAATGACTTAGGGCCATATGTTCAAAGAAGTAGTGAAACAGCTTTTGTCGTTTGTAACAACTTTTCAAAGTACAGTGTCGTTGCGATCATTCATATTTTAAGAGCGTGTCGGTTGTGACTGGAAATATGTCGTGTGTCCTGACTGAAATTGTCGTATGGAACGACAAAAAAATGCCTTAACTAAAGACAAAAATGTCTTAAAAAATGTCTTAACAACAAAAATGTCTTTAAAAATGTCTTAACTAACAACACAAATGTCTTAACTAAAGACAAAAATTCTCACATTCAGAACGCATTCCCTCCACTTTTTTCTTAACGTACAAATTTTGTCTTTTGAAAGACATAGTTTTGTTGTTAGTTACGACAAATTGTTTTCCTCTATACGACACTGGAGAATAGTTTAGCCACGCCCTAGCCATGCCCCTTCGCCCGTCAATTCTGGAGTTGTGTCGTACGCAACGGACATAACTAGTTTTTTGACGTATACTCTATAGAAAATATGTAGTTCATGCATTCAATTACTTATTTTTGTCTTTCATACGACAATTTTTTGTCGTTATCCCTTTGAACATATGGCTCTAAGGGCCATATGTTCAAAGAAGTAGCGAAATAGCTTTTGTCGTTTGTAACGAGTTTTCAAAGTACACTGTCGTTGGGAACATTAATATTTCCAGAGAGTATCGGTTGTGATTGGAAATATGTTGTTTGCCCTGACTGAAATTGTCGTACGAAACGGCAAAAAATGTCTTAACTAACTACAAAAATGTCTTTAAAAGTGTCTTAACTAACGACAAAAAATGTCTTAACTAAAGACAAAAATTCTCATATTCAGAAAACATTCCCGCCACTTTTTTCTTAACGCACAAATTCTGTCTTTTGAAAGACATTTTTTTGTCGTTAGTTACGACAAATTTTCTTTTCCTCTCTACGACACTGGAGAATAGTTTAGCCCCGCCCTTGCCCCGCCCCTTTGCCCGTCAATTCTAGAGTTGTGTCGTACACAATGGACATTACTAGAATTTTGGCGTGTACTCTAAATAAAATATGTTGTTCATGCATTCAATCTTTGTTTTTCATACGTTATCCCTTTGAACATATGGCCCTAAGAGTATCAGGTGAACTGGAGTGGGTGACTCAACTCTCTAATATAATACAGAAGAGCAGGTGAACTGAAGTTGAACTTTCTGGACACCAGAAGCTACTGTTCATAAAAAAATCAGTTTAAACTGTAATAACTTTGGAATTATGCATTTTCCAGCAGTGGGGCTACACTTGTTTTACACAGCAGGAAAAACACTAAACTATATGTTTATTTTTCTTTGTTTTTAATTCATAAAAAGGTTGATTTGTATTTTAAATTGGTTCTAAATGGGGCTTTTAACACCTTGAATTCCAAAAAGGCCTCTGGCATTCAAGTTAAAAGTTCCATTTGAGTCAATTGGGATGCTTATTTGTTCCATAGTGTGCCATTGTACTTGAGGCAGAATTATTACATTTTCTGTATGCAGATGAAGAAGACAGAATCCTCACCTTCATGTATCTCCACCTGGATGTTCGTCATCTTGTCATTAAAGAACCCTGGGATCTCCACCCGGCAGCAGTAGGTTCCTGTATCACTGCCAGTCACCCCAGTGATGGTAAGAGACACATCTCCTTGTGCTATGTTCCCCTGTAAATTGTATCTTTCAGATTTCTTCCAGGTCACTTTCCTGCCATCAGTCCTCACTATCTCACTGTTACATTTTGAAATGGGGCAGCTGCCTCGACCCCAGCACATGCTGACGGGGCTTTCACCAACACTGTATGAGCAGGGGATGACCAATGTATCACCCAGTGATCCTTTCACATGGTCTTTTGCTACTGACAGACCTGTGAGGAGAAATAAGACAAGGTGCCAGTGTGAATATGTACAGTAAAAAAAGTGGAGCAATTACGTGCCAAAATGGAGGGGAAGAATAGGAAAAAGGCAAAAAAAGGGCTTTTTTCCTACTCTTTGGCTGACCGAATTTCCATTCCAGTGGAAAGGAATCCATACCTTTGTTTTGGTGCCAGGTGTAAAGGGAAAAAAGTGACTTATAAGGCCACACACACAGCTAACATGGGAATTGAACCAGTTTTAGTTTGCTGCAGCTCCAATATCTTAAAGGAGCAGTAAACTTTTTTTATGAAAACACATATTTTATAGAGCATTTCCTGCTGAAAAAAAATAAGGGTACTCCCATTACTGTCAGATGTTTTATTCAAAAATTATAGCAGTTTAAATAATCAGAAAGTGAATTTATCTGTGTTTACTTCCTGGTAGTTCTAACTGACAGGAAGTGACAGGCAGTTTCTATCATATTCTATGGAGAACTGTATGTCTCTGACTTTTCTGACTTTCCTTTCCATTAGAACCTAACAGGAAATCTAATTAGAATTTGACCACTAGAGGGCACTGCTAATGTAAAAAAAAACATGGGTTTAAACTGTGATAACTCTGGAAATATAAATCTCTCGGCAGTGGGAGTACCCTTATTTTACTCAATAGAACAATCCCTAAAATATATATTTTTTCATAAAAAAAGTTTACTGCTCCTTTAACTTCAGAATCAGTCAGTTAACAATTTGAGACACTTTTTTATTCCGCTAGCTAGTGGAGGGACTAATTTCATGTTTAACCAAAAAATTGTGTGCAGTATACATACCTGGGAATGCTCCGGATTTTCCCCAGAGACTCTGATTTTTGCAGTGAATTACCAGTTCTCTGAGTACAGACACTGATTCTCTGCTGGTGGGGAATTTCTCATGAAACCACATCCACTTCTACTTCTTCCCACCATGTTCCTCCCATTTCCCTCCCACTTCTCCTCCTTTCCCATCCAGTTACTCACAGTTCACGCCTACTTTTGTGTCATGTCATTAATAGGGTTGCCACCTGGCCGCTATTTTACCGGCACAGCCGGTAATTAGCACTGCTGAGCTGGTGCCGGTATAACCTCTATACCGGCAATTGAAAAGCCGGTATTACTGCTTTGCGCCGCTTCCCACTATGACCAGTCACTTTGGCAGCCTTTAATGATGTCACTGACTCACTGTCACTCTCTAAGCCCTCCCTCACTCACCCGTGTCTTAGTGAGTGGAGGTGAGATGCCGATTATGCCGTACTGCGCGTGCGCATTGCACACTTTATATGCGCACGCAGGCTTCATTACAAGTGTACTCCACCATTGCCTGGTAGCAAGCACCTTCAATCCAGTGCGTGACGCTTTCAGGCTGTCACTTCTCTGTTCTTTGCTTACCTTGATTAGTTTAGCAGGTTTGTATATTCTCACACAATGGTGGGTCTGTGTGCTCGGGAGAAAGGGGGCTGCAGGAAGCTGCTGGAGGAGCTGCAGAGCCCAGACTTGATCTCTCTGGCACAGACTGTCACAATTTACAAATCGCATGATCAAAGTGTTCAGCAGGGAAGGTAACAACCTACATACTATGTAATGGGGGTAGTCAATTGTAGGATTTCCACCTTTTGGGGACAGCGACTCCCATCATCCCCAGCCAGCTGCTAACTGGTTGGGTATCATGGAAGTTGTAGTTCCCAACAGCTGGAGGTCCAGCAGTTAGCTAAATCTATACTAAACAATTCGGTATATGTATCTTGGATGGATGCTAATAGATCACAGTAGGGAACATCAGTTTGAACCTCTGAGTTCAGTGGCTGGCTGAGGATCATGGAAGTTGTAGTGTAGCAACTGGTTAACCACGTGGTATCTACACCTGCTCTAAACAAGAGTAAAACGTTGTGCATCTCTGTAGCTGAACTCTTTATGTAAAGCATTGATTCACCATGAATTGTGCCTTGTCCCTCACGGGTTAATGAAGTAGTTACGTGCAGTTTCCTGTAGAGTGAAGCAGGAGTGCTCTCGATTGCTGGCATATTTTTCATTGAAAAGTCTCTACAGTTTTAACACACACAGTGATAGGAACACCTAGTGACCACAGTAGAAATTTGAAGTTTAATGCTAAAAAATATATATATATTTTAACATGGTTACATAGTTGAAATATATTTTTTATATTAAACTTCAAGTCTCTCAGCAGTGGGGACACCTTTGTTTTTTCCTCAGCAGGAAATACTCTTGTGGGTTCTTTTTGGTTCCAGGGCAGCCTTTATGACATTTTTACATAGGTATTCTGCTTTAACCTCCTTCAGGGGAGGGCTGGCCTGGGGGGCAGGGGGGCAATTGCCCCCTGGGCTGGTCATGTGTCTGGGCTGGTGGGCCACTGCCTTACTCAATCTCCCACTTGTAAATGGAGCTAAACTAGTGATACCACAGAGCTTACATCTGAAATTAATCTAAATATAATCCAAACAGAGCTACAATAGTAGTATAGCCCATTTCCCTTGTAAGCTCTATGGCATCAATAGCACTGTAGTATCACTAATGTAGCCCCATTTCAACTGTAAGCTCTGTGGTATCACTTGCCTTACTTCACAACATTAAGGACAATTTTAAAATGAACAGGGGTGGGCTGGGACAGTGGGCTCGGCCAATAGTAGAAATGGGCCACTAGATTGTATTTGCCCTCTGGGCTGTATGTTTCCAGTCCTCCCCTGACCTCCTTGAGGACCAGAGTGATGTGCAACACATTGCCTGGAAATGTGTTTAATTCCCATCTAGGCCTCAAAGGCTTAATTGGGAGGTCTGATCACCTTTGTGTCTAGGGGATCCTTCACCATACTGGCCTGGGAGTGCTTAGTCTGAGAGAGAGAGAAAGAGAGAGTGCTTAGTCTGAAAGAGAGTGAGTGCTTAGTCTGAGAGAGAGAGAGAGAGAGAGAGAGAGAGAGAGTGCTTAATCTGAGAGATACAGAGTGCTTAGTCTGAGAAAGAGAGAGAGTGCTTAGTCTGCGAGAGTGCTTAGTCTGAGACAGAGAGTGTGTGTGCTTAGTCTGAGAGAGCGTGTGTGTGCTTAGTCTGAGAGAGAGAGAGTGTGTGCTTAGTCTGAGAGAAATAGAGAGTGTGCTTAGTCTGAGAGAGAGTGCTTAGTCTGAGAGTGGTCATGCAACATTGAGTGGTTCTGCCTCTTTTGTGGCTCCTCCCTTTTGTGACTCCGCCCTCACACAGATATGGCCGGTATTTTTTTTAGGAAAAGGTGGCAACCCTAGTCATTAATCCCTGTTGCCACTTGTGAGTAAGCCTGCCCCCTTTTGACACAAATCGCATCTTTTATATCTGGGACTACAGAGACAAAGTTCCCAGGTATGGCAGTTTGCATACATTGTATTTGCTTTGGGCCACATACACAGAACCAAAATTGTTGCAGTTTTAGGACAAGCCAACTGTAGTAACAAACAGAATTTCCCATTGATTTAAAAGAACTTTCATTCAACTGAACTGTAGACAGATTCTCAAAGCATTGCTTCATAATCCATTGGAGACCTCTCTAACATTCAAGGGGTTAAAAACCTCATTAAAATAAGTTAGTACTTGGTGGAGTTCTTCCAGAATTACTCACATTTCCGCCCCTTCTCCCCACGTCAC
Source organism: Rhinophrynus dorsalis (assembly GCA_037306005.1). Classification (NCBI taxonomy): domain Eukaryota; kingdom Metazoa; phylum Chordata; class Amphibia; order Anura; family Rhinophrynidae; genus Rhinophrynus; species Rhinophrynus dorsalis. The sequence continues at coordinate 93,862,908 of CM074721.1, forward strand.
TCTGCAGCTCTGTCTGGTACAGTCGGATGCAGCGAGGGACAAACTTCAGTAAGCAAAGGGAAATCCTGCCTTCCTTCGTCACTCGCTGTATCTGTCCAGCCCCAGGACTGGATTGCAGATTCAATGGGAGGCAGCCAGAAGGGGTGGGAGCGGGATCCTCGTACATTTAATATCTTGAGAACTATGTAAAAGTAAGTTGCTAAATATAGTGCAAATTGTTAGATTTACTATAAAGAAGACTCGGCGATCTACATTACTACATACTCTACCTTAAAATGCTAGAGAGGTCTTTAAAGGGATAGTAATACTTAAGTATTTCTAATCCCTATAGTAAAGTCCTATTAAAAATAAATGTATTGCCCCCAGTGTCATCTCTCAAACCTTTATGGTTTGAGAGATGATCGCTCCTAAAGTTGCCCTCTCCCTCCCCCTTCCCAGAAGTCAGCGTTGTAGCTGACTGAAGGGAAATCCGGTCATAGATCATCAGGCGGTTCTGCAGCAGAGCTGCGATCACGTTAATAATAAAAAAAAATATTTCACGAAAACGGTGTTCTGCTTGTGCTTGCAAACCAAGCACACGTAGAAGACCATTTCAGTGAAAGTTTTCTTTTTTATTAACGCGATCGCTGCTGTGCTGGAGAGCCACCTGAAAGTCGTACGACTGGCTTCCCTGCAGTCAGCTAGAATGCTGACTACTGGGAAGGGGGAGGGAGAGGGCAACTTTAGGAGCGATCATCTCTCAAACCATAAAGGGATATAGGGATCAGATGGCCACTCATATAGGTGTAATCTATAGACTGCCTGCACAAGCAGAGGAGTTAGATAAACTGCTGGTCAAGGAAATAACTAAAATGACAGTAAAAAAAGATGAGGTTATTATTATGGGTAATTTTATTCTGTCTGATGTGGACTGGAAAAACCAAGCAGCAGGTTCAGCAAGGAGTAGAGATATCCTAATTTCTTTACAGAGATGATCTCTTAGTCAATTGGTAGAAGACACAACTAGGAAGGAAGCCATGCTAGATTTATTACTTACAAATGAAGACTTAGTATCAGATGTAACTATAGGAGAGTGTTTGTGCTCTATCATCAATCATTGTGGTTTAATAAAAGGACAAAGGCTTAGTTGCGCCACATTAAAACAAAGGTTCTAGATATTAGAATGCTTTTTTTTTCTAAAATGGAAACATATTTATGCCAGTGTTTAACAACACAATTATCTTTAGATGCAGTCCAGGATAAATGGGATTATCGGAAATGTAATTTATCAAAGGGATAGTAATACTTCGTTTTATCTTTATTTTATTTTGTACGCATTAAAAAAACATGAAGAACGATATAAGGCTTACCTCTCAAACCTTTAAGGTTTGAGAGATATTCACAAGCAAAGCCCCCCCCCCCGCCCCTTTTACCTAGTGTAAGCCATCTCTTCTCAGATGTGGAATGCAGTCCATAGACCAGGCAGATAACAGCAGGGGACACTCTTATTCCTATGAAAACAATGAAAGCCCTGCCCCCCTTGACAAGTTTTTCAGGTTTTTCCCTTATCTTAATTGAAGATTGTCCCTCTCTGCAATCTACCTGGGCTTCTGATGTGGCTGAACAGTGTTACATCAGTAAAACGGGCGGGAGGGGGATACTTTGTAATTGAATTACTCTTGAACTACAACTCTGACAGAATTGAAATAACACTCTACAAAGTCCAAATACTATGATGATTAATTAGAACTGCTGTTATTATGAAACATTACTATCCTTTAAAGTCAACAGAACATTGCAGTAGACTTGCCAGCAAAGGAAAAAGTAAAAGGAAACCACTGTGGTACTCCATGGTGGCAAATATAGTAAAAGAAAAAAAGTAGCATTTAGGAAATATACGCACACACAGAAGGACGACGATAGGCATCTGTACACGGCTTGGCTGAAGTAGGCTAAATGCATTATTAGATCTGCCAAAGCACACACACAAAGGGGAATATTGCCCAGTCAATAAAAAAGGGGGACATAAATTTTTTTAGATATATAAGTGAAAGGAGGAAAATGAAACAAGGAATAGTTGAACTGAATACAAAAATGGAAGTTATGTAAATGAGAATAAAGGTCTAGCTGTATGTCTCAATGATTATTTCTGTTCAGGTTTAACAGAGGTAGGTGAAGGGAATGGACTTATGTTAGAAAAAGAAGTAGCGAGACATGGAAAGCATGCATTTTTAATGAGGATGAAGTCCTACTTCAACTCCTTGGTAAAAACATATAAACCAATGGTACCAGATGGGATGCAACCAAAGTTATTAAAAGAACTTAGGAACATTCTGACAAAACCTTTAACAGAATTATTCAATCAGTCTTTCATAACAGCAGTAGTTCCAGAAGATAGAAAGGTAGCAAATTTAGTTCTGCTACATACAAAATAGTATATAACAGAAGAAGAAAGCTGCTGCTTCAATCCGTTACAAACGCAAGTATACAACACAAGGCAGTCCCATAAGTGTGTGTGGAAATCACCTTTGAGTTCCCTTTAAGCAATCACATAGCTGATTTATCTTGGAGCGTGTGCTACTTCAAAGGGGCCTTCCTCCACCCTTCACTTGAATAGATACAATGTTAAAGAAGTGCACTACACTTATTCAAGTAATCCAAAACGCAGCTTCGATTGCAGTATAAAAACATCAATACTTTATTAGATGTTTACCATCAACACATACAAAAATACCTTCAGATTCATCCGAGTGTTATGGAAGTATAGGTGAGCACCATATCGTTGATATCTCTCATAAACCTTGGATCAACATGTTTCGCGTGCACTCACGCTTAATCATGACCAACTAAGGTCCAAAATGCAAAAACCAGTACATTTGAAAAAAATCTCTCATCCAATCATCTGTCCTCATCTCAGCTTTCCATCATTACCTCTAATGACGATGGATCTCCAAACGAGACAAGGGCATTCTACATCCTCATATCTTCAGTTAACCTCTTAATGGCAACACAGTACTAAAGTGTACATACATATCACAACTCAATGCTGGTATATAATCCTTTCAAAGAGCGTATTAGCGCATCGTCGCTCATACAAGAGGTTAACATGTGCCCAAACATCAAGCTTAAGGAAATCTTACGGTCAATTTCTTCGCTGAGAGAGTCCCACTGATACATACATATCACATTTAAAACATCAATAAAACCACAAATATACAGATGGTATGTAGAAGATAACTGGTATACGTTAACAAAATACTTATATACTTTTGACTCATAGATTAACTATGCGCCTGAATGTAAGAACTATATTTTAACTCAAAACAATAAAACCTGTCTCAGATAAAATGTATGCTCATAATCTGTTAATCAAAAGTGACATTACCCCTACTGGAAATATAGAATACATTCATCTATGTGTAAAACACAGACAGGATTATTAATAATAATATTCATTTTATAACTCATGTCACAGAGCATTCCATAGGAGAAGCAATCTATGTTTCATACAGATGACGTTGAATGTAAACCTCAAGTATTTAATTTTTTATTATTATAATAATCTTCACATCCCCTTCATCATTGTATAAATTCTTTCACATATGTATACATGAATTACTGCTCAATTGATGAAAATTACAAGATTCGAATTTATCTTCAAATCCAGATCCAAACTATACTCTCACCAATAAAATACTGATGTGGTGAAGGGATATACTCATATGTGATCCGTATATAATGACTCATACATAGCAATCTACATCATAACGTGTTGACGTGTTCTTAATGTAAAAATCCAAAAGACTTCTCTTTTACTAAGCTTGCTATCAAGATTACCTCCCCTCATCCCTAGAACAACTCGTTCAATACCTTGAACCGAAAAGCTGTCCATTGTACAACCAGATATTGAAAAATGTTCTGCAATCACTGACCTAATATTATTTGTACGTATGTCGCTTAAATGCTCATTTATCCTAGTTCTTAAACATCTCATAGTTTTACCCACATACTGGATCTTACAATTACGACAAGTAATAAGATATACAACCCCTTTTGAAGCACAATAAATATAACTTTTTATTGAATATGATTTCTGAGTTGAGCTGGATGCTAATGATCGAGAGACATCAAGCCATCTACAACTGCCACATCGTGTGCTGCCACATTTGTAGCAGCCTACGGTGGACAGCCAATTACTACATACAAAATGGTAGCAGGTAAGGGTCTGGCAACTACAGAACAGTAAGTCTTATGCCTGTAGTGGGGAAATTAATAGAAACCCTGTTAAAGGAATAAATTGTTAAATATCTTTATTTAAATGACTATCAAGAACCCAAACAACATTGGTTTACAAAAGGGATAGCTTGTCAAACTAACCTCATAGATTTTTTGACTGGGTAACTAAAGTAATACACCAGGGGAGCAGTAGATATAGCTTATCTTGATTTCAGTAAAGCATTTGACACTGTTCTGCATAGAAGACTCAGATATATAGACTCAGGATATAAAAATAGTTGAATGGAGACAGAAGGTTGCAATGGAGAATATTCAGTGGAAGGTTGTGTTACTAGTGGGATAGTAACTGGGGCTCATTCTTTTCAATCATTTTATTAGTAATATTGCAAAGGGTCTTCAAGGTAAGGTATGCCTTTTTGCAGATACAAAGATCCGCAACAGGGTAGCAATGCGTTGGATACCTCACTAGCATTTAAAGGGTTAACAAACATTTCAGCAGTAAAATCTATGCATTCATTTTAGTTTACATGTAAGAGAAACTTCAGTTTACACAAACACTAACACCTTCTAAAAATAAATCCCACTTGTTTTAATCGGAGCAGAAAAGTCTAATGTCCACTATGAATAATTTCACTGGTTCTCCAAAATTATTTTTCCTCACAGGACTCCAAACTCCTGTTCCAAAGATTCATGCCTCCATTTACATGATATACAATGCAAAGTTTGGAGAATCAATCAATGCACAACTTTTTAGCTTTATTTATTTGTTACATGTACTGTAAGATCTCTGTTATAATACACACACATTTTACCTCATTTCACTATATGTGAAGCGGGGTGTGCGTGTGTATAACCTGAGTTAAAAAAATAATGAAAAAAAAATGCTGGCATCCCCTCAATCTCTCTTCCCTCCCTCCCTCCATCTCAGTAAGTTATCTGGAGCCCCCTACTCCCCCCTCTATGCACTTCCATGACCACAAGCCCTGGAGCACTCTGCCCTGGAGCACCCTGATTAGGCAGCCAGGGCTCTGTCCAGCTTGCAGCATGCTTGATTTGCCACTCACTTCCTCCACTGCTGTTCTCCCCTGTAATATCCTCTCCCTATTGGAAGATGCCTGAGGGCCATGTAGGCACCTTCTAATTCTGGTAGGGCAGTACAGTAGTTTCAGTGCACAGAGACTGCAAATTGAAACTACGGAAGTGCTCTGTAGGGACTCATGGTTCGTTGCAATGGAGGTGTTCAGAGGGGAGAAAAGTGAGGGGTCCATATACCTTATTGAGGAGGAGGGAGGGAGAGAAAGAGGGGAGAGAGACTGAGGGGGGCCAGAATTTAGATTTTTTTGTTTGTCAGTAGGGGGTAACAGAAAGGGGATATGTATCAATTTACACCTGTGTATTATACCCAAGATTTTACAGTCCACTAAATGGGAAATTACTTAGGGATCCTCGTTATAGGAAGATTTATGAGTACTGACAATTGTAGCAGCTGCAAGAGCCAACAGGGTGCTCTCCTTCATGAAAAAGGAGTATAGATATATGTCCTTGATAAGGCTTATCTAGAATATGGAGAACACATTTGGGCACCAGTTCTTAAAAAAAGACGTTACCGAACTGGAAAAAACTGATAAAGGAATTGAGGACCTGTGTTATAAAGAGGTAGGCTGACCATACCTCAACTTTAAAAAGGGACACTCATGAAAAATGCATACTACAGGGTTGCTTTGATTTTGGTGTACTCCAGAAATATGCCTATTTCCTATGTGTCCCTTTTTAAAGGTGAAGTATGGTCAGCCTATATAGAGGCCATCCATTAAGACTAGAATAAGGTATTTTCCACTAAAACAAAGGCAGGGATTTTTTACAGTCGAGGTAGTAAAGTTATTGAATTTTTTGCATAGAGATACTGTGTTTGCATATACTGTGGTTGCTTTAAAAAAAAGTAATTGATACTTTTATAGGTCAGAACAATATTGAGCTGGTTTCAAACCAGTTAGAATGTTGATCCAGGAAATATCTAATTGCCATTTGAAGACTCCTGGGGATTAATTGGAAATGGTTTCAAAAGGTGTTTTTCTTTGCCTTCGTCTGGAAACAACAAGGGTGATATAGCATGGGCTGAACTTGATGGAAGCATGTCCCCTATTTGTTACAAAGTGACGGTTCAACTTTAAATTATTCAGTCAGTTCCAGCACAATGGCAGTTTGTTTACCTCACTGAATACTTAGTCTGTGACTCTATTCTCAAAAGAGGGATTTAATTCTGAAAGTGATTCATAACCTGTAGCAGAGATTTAGGGCTAATCCACACAGGCAACAGAACTGTTGCAGTGCTTTATGACAGTTCTGTCACCTGTGTAGTTTACCCACCTTTTTGCTGCATTTCACTGCTGATCTGCTGTCTTCCAGCTGGTCCACAGGACTGACAGCCAATATTACTGGCTGGCACCTTTGTGAGATGACCATTCGAGGGTTCAATGAGGATTACAACTCCAATGGTGCAAGTGTGAAAGGTCTGATGTGACCCCCATAGGCCTCTATGTAGACCTTCCTTAATGCAACTTTACTACATTCCTGTGCAAACACAGTGAAGTTACTGCATGCTTATAGTCTCCCTGAGTGAACAACACCAGTTTTGAGCTTGTTACCTTTTACCATGGGGGCGTTGGTGTCAACCATGTGAAAGGGCCCTTAAGGTGGAACAGATTTATGTTAGTGCCCTAAGTTTCAAGCTAAAGCATGCAGTATTGAAAAGCATTCATTGTCTGGTAGTGATGGCAGAGGTAATAGAGTACCTACGTCTGCAACAGGAATGGTAAATTAGAAAATCTAGAGTGCTGTGAAACAGAGTTTTACACATATTTTATTGCTAAAGGGAAAATTTACCCTCGGAATTAGATTATCTTAATTTGTTCAACACAGGTAGATGTCCTCCATACAGTAGTGATATCTAGCTGTTTTAAATTTGCATTATATCTGCATTTTACTAATTACTATATATAGTGATATTTGTTGAATATTTTATCATTCAGGTTTAAACAGTTTGCAGTGGACAAGAGAGAGATCAAAAACAGCTAAAAATTAGAATATAGATATACAGGTAGGGTTAACTACAAGAGGTACAGAGGGTGCAGTTGTGCCAGGTCCCATCTTCCAATGGAGCTCCATCTGGCCCAGAGTCCAATAAATTCTACTTATAACTCTGCTAAAAGATTTTTTTGTTAGCGGGCCCATAAAAATGTTTGCAGTGGAACCCTCCAATTACTACTTTTGCCACTGATTTACCAAAAAAAATTAAGGGACGGGTCACTTGCCTCTCTTGCTCTAGCCTTTTACAAATATTTCCAAAAGTGACACTAAAGTGAAAAACAGGCTTTTTTTAAATTTCCACCCCTTCAAACTGTACAGAAATATTTGAAAACTATGAAACTTTCTACTGTATTCATTAGCTACTTTTTTAGAAGACGTATGGCACCACACTGTTAGGAGCTGATATACTGTAGAGGGTGCCAGAAGCACAGAACCACACCAACTATAATGTCTCATACATCTTACATTATAGCGTCTACAGTAATAAAGAAAAATAAAGAAAACATACATTTTTGGAAAGAAGATAACCCAACAAATCAAATTTGGCCATTTGCCTTTATACCCCTAACCTGGTGTGCATAAATAATTCCAAAAGTGGAGATAAAAGGAATATTAGGCATTTGCTTACATTTTCACCTCTTCAAATGTACGGAACTATTTTAAAACTATGGAATATCCAAATGTATTGAGTATCTACTGGTTTTCTGAGGAAAAAAATTATCTCATCTGGTGTGAGTTGACATACCATGGGGGTGTCAGATGTACAAAATACAAGACCTGTTTATCTTTTGAAATGGGCTACTTGTGCAAAAATGGTCATAGCTATTAGAGATATAAAGAAAGGGTATGCAAGGAATACCATTTTGGAAATTAGAGATTCACCCAAAATAAATTAAAGGTTGTTTGCTTTTTACCCCATAGGCTGATTTGCACAAATATTACCATAATTAGAACGATGGGAAAATCCACCACTTCATTGATGCTACAATCTTTTAAAACTGTGGTATTTCTTACTGTATTCAGTATCTTCTACCAGCACAAGGTAAATTATACCCTTATTTATATGATGACATAGTATGGGGGTGTCAGGAGAACTAACCTACACTTGCTATCTTTCTTTTTCGAAATTACCTGCCTGACCTTAAATGGTCATAAACCTTACACATATGAATAAAAGGTTAGCAAGGTATACCATTTTGGAAAGTATACATTCAAATGCATCAAATGAGGGTACACTGGCATCTTTAGCACTAGCATGCTGTGCACATATATTTACAGAAATTGGTACTGTATGGAAACAATAGCTCTATTTCACATTTCTACTTCTTCAAATATACTATAACCATGCAATGTCATGCTGTAATCATTATAGGGTGACCAGACCTCACCTTTAACCAGGGACACATATGAAAAATACATACTGCAGGACTGCTTTGATTTCAGTGTAGTCCTGAAATATGCCTATTTCCTATGTCTTCCCAGTTAAAGGAAAGGTCTGATCAGCCTAAATCATTAGCTACTGCTTTTCCAAGAAAAATGGCACCCCATAGGTATGAGTTAACATACTGTAGGGGATTGCCTGAAGCACAAAACTCTGCCAATTGCAATCTTTCATTTATCATATGTTGTTCAAATATGATTTGCCTGTGCTAAAATGGTTGTAACAAATACAGAAATTAAAGAAATATTCACAAAGTATACACAAACAACAATCACATCAAACGAGGGGCAAATTGTCTTTCTACCCATAGCCCATAGCAAAATGATTCTAGATTGTTACTTGGAACCCTGTTGGTTTGGGTTGTCATATTGTAGTGGGTGCTACAAGTATGGCTACCAGTGGAACAAGGCTGGGGAAGCAGATAATGTGAGTGATTCTATGCCTACCAATGGAACAAGGCTGAGGTGACAGACAATGTATGAGTGATTCTATGCCTAACAATGGAACAAGGCTGGGGTGACAGACAGTGCATGTTTTGCTCTGTGGCTGCCAATGGAATAAGGCTGATGTATAAAAATGAATATGTGTTGTTCTGTGGCTACCAATGGAAAAAGACAGAGGAAGCAGACAGTGCATGTATGGTTCAATGGGTACCAATAGGACAGTAGGATAAGGCAGGGGCGTCAGACAGTGTATGTGGGAATCTGTAACTACCAGTGGACAGTGGAAACAGGCTGGGGGATCAGACAATATATATATGGAAATCTGTGACTACCAGTGTGTAATACAACAAGGTTGCAGAAGCAGGCAATGTGTGTATGTCAAAAAGGCATCCAACGCATTGCATACTCACGAAAATGTGACTTGCACATTGAAATGTTGACAAACTTTCAATAAATACCACTTACATAGTAACATAGTAAATTAGGTTGAATAAAGACACAAGTCCATCAAGTTCAACCTTCTCCTCATACCCCAGTAAGTGTATAGCTTTCCTGTTACCAAATAAGTTAGTCTTTATCAGACCTTCCTGATCTGCCTATTAATAAACAGTATAACTCTGTATAGTCCCTTTGGAAAGAAATGTATCTAATCTTCTCTTGAATGTATCCATTGTGTCTGGCATAACCACCTCCTTGGGCAAAGAATTCCACAATTTAACAGACCTCACTGTAAAAAAACCCTTCCTCTGCTGAAGTCTAAACCTCCTGTCCTCTAATCTCAAGGGGTGTCCCCTGGTCACCTGATCAGGCCTTGGAATAAATAGCTCTCCGCAGAGATCCTTGTATTGACCCCTCATATATTTGTACAATGTGATAAGGTCTCCTGTTAGTCGTCTTTTCTCTAGGGTAAATAAACCAAGTTTGTCTAGTCGTTCCTCATATGTCAAGTCCTCCATTCCCTTAATTAATTTTGTTGTTCTTCTCTGTACCCTCTCTAGTTCTAGTATATCTATATTCAGAACTGGTGCCCAAAACTGCACTGCATACTCAAGGTGAGGTCTTACCAATGATTTGTACAATGGCAAAATAATGTTATCCACTCTTGCTTCAATACCTCTTTTTATGCAAGACAGGATTTTGTTTGCTTTTGCTGTTGCTGTTTGACACTGGTCACTGTTTCCAAGTTTGCAGTTGACAAGGATACCGAGGTCTTTCTCTAGCAACGAGTCCCCTAAAATGATTCAATTAAGTTTTTAAGTAGCCTTGGGATTGTTTCCTCCCAAATGCATGACTTTACACTTCACCACATTAAACTTCATATTCCATTTGTTTGCCCAATCTGCCATTTTACATAAATCCCTCTGTAGAGAGCAATTATCCTGTTCTGAATTAATTACCCTGCATAATTTAGTGTCATCTGCAAATATTGATAATTTTCTTTCTATATCTATTTCTAGGTCAATTATAAACATGTTAAAAAGCAGCTGACCTAATACTGAACCCTGAGGTACTCCACTCTCCACTTTAACTGTATAGGAGAATTGTCCATTTACAACCGCACACTGTTCCCTATCCTTCAACCAGTTTTGTATCCAATTGCAAAGTCTCCTAGCCCCTGATTTCCTTATTTTATACCCCAGCCTTCTTTGTGGCACTGTATCAAATGCCTTTGAAAAGTCTAAATATACTACATCAACTGCCTTGCCATTATCAAGGTTGCTGCTTACTTCCTCATAAAAGTTGAAAAGGTTAGTTTGACATGATCTATTCTTCATAAAACCATGTTGATTCCTGCTAACAATCTTATTTTTTGTGTTGTAATCCTGAATATAGTCCCTTATTATCCCTTCTAGCAGTTTTACCACTACAGAGGTCAAACTCACAGGTCTATAGTTTCCAGGTTCTGTTTCTTAAATAGAGGCACTACATTGGCTCTTCGCTAATCTTGTGGCACTGAGCCTGTGGTGAGAGAATCTTTAAAGACTAAATATAGGGGTTTTGCCAACACTGCACTGAGTTCCTTAAGAACCCTTGGATGTATACCATCAGGACCCGGTGCTTTGTCAGTCTTAATTTTGTTCAGTCTACTCATGACATCTTCTTGAGTTAACCCAATATCTGATAATTGTATTGTTTTATTAGTTACGTGTTGAGGCTCTTCTACCATTCCTTGCTCCCTTATATATACTGATGATGCAAAGAAAGTGTTTAGAACATCAGCCTTTTCCTTATCCTCACTAATCAACACACCCATCTCATTTTTGAATGGTCCAATGCACTCCCTCTTAAGTTTTTTGCTACTTATATTTTTGAAAAACTTTTTTGGATTAGTCTTACTTTCCCTTGCAATTCGAGTTTCATTTTCTATTTTTGCTACCCTAATTGTCTTTTTGCAATCTTCATCGTACTCCCTGTATTTTCAGAAAGAATGTTCAGTTCCTGCAGACTTAAATAATTTGAATGCTTTTTTTTTCTTTGCCATTTCCTCCTTTACATGTGCACTTAACCACATTGGCTGTGACTTACTTCTTTTGCACTTGTTCCCCATTGGGATATACTTTTGGGTACATTTCCGCAACCTAAATTTGAATTCTGACCATTTATCCTCTGTATTTTTGTCTTTAAATAATGTATCCCAGTCTACGTGTTGCAGTGAAGCCCTTAAAAATGTTCTTTCATTCTTCTATATGTTGATATATGCACAGTATTGTATTTGATCATGAGCATTCTTTAAAGGGATAGTAATGTTTCATAATAAAAGCAGCTCTAATTAATCATCATAGTATTTGGGCCATGGAGAGTGTTATTTCAATTCTGTCAGAGATGCAGTTCAAGAGTAATTGAATGACAAAATATCCCCCTCCCGCCCCTTTTACTGATGTAACACTGTTCAGCCAGATCAGAAGGGGGGTGCACAGGTAGATTGCAGAGAGGGAAAATCTTCAGTTAAGATAAGGGAAAAACCTGAAAAACGTGTCAAGGGGTGCAGGGCTTTCATTGTTCTCATAGGAAGAAGATTGTTCCCTGCTGTTATCTGTCTGGTCTATGGACTGCATTCCACATCTGAGAAGAGATGGCTTACACTAGGTAAAAGGGGTGCGAGGGGAAACTTTGCTTGTGAATATCTCTCAAACCACAAAGGTTTGAGAGATAAGACTTATATCGTTCTTTATGTTTTTTAAATGCCTACAAAATAAAATAAAGATAAAACGAAGTATTACTATCCCTTTAACCAGTTTGTTGCTAGAATGTCTTCTATGCCTCAGGCATACAAGCTTTAACATATGTCTATGTCTATGCAATCTGCTTGTTACAATTTTTTTTTATTATTGTCACCACAGCAGAATCCACTGACAGTTATGTAAAGCAGAACTTCCTCTCATTTCTGTCACTCTCAGTACAACTTCCCTATTTCTGAAATATTGTTATGTTATTTATTTACAAAATGTAATGAGTAAGGACCAAAATGTTTTTTAGTCAGCAGAAAATTCTGGGGTGGGGAGGCATTCTCTGCTTTTTTTCCCCATTTTTATTTAGAAATCTGCTTATCAATCATTTGGATGTTGGAAAGGTCTCCAAAACATTGCGAAACAATGCATTAGAATCCAGGAGCATGATTAATCCTTTGAGTGCCAGAGAGGTATGCAGTGCATTGAGTTGCAATGCGTTGGATACCTCTCTTTTACACAAAGGGTTAAAGCTCTAACCCATAGCATATAATGGTGTCATGCTTTGCAGGTCTATCTAACGAGAAAAAAAATCTCTGAGATTTTAAAGGATCTGTACTTTATGAAGAACTCTTAACTTTTCATGTTGGTGACACACTTTTTAGACATGAATCATTTCGTGACACAGTAATTCAGTTTTGCTAGCAAACCGGAGGTTAAACTAATAATCACTTATAAGAGATACAGACACATACTTAAATTGTAATAAGAAGATGTATGGGGACACAATATATCTCATCAAAACCTTTCATTCATACTGCGGAAGGCATTAAGCATGTCGTGTGGTTTTTAAAAGGGCAACATGAGAATGTTGCGCTTCATATAAGCGCAAGATTCTCATGTTGCATTATTAAATAGATAGTGCATAACTGATTTTAGAAGTACTGTCCGTCAGAAGCAGCAGCTATGTGACAGGCAGCCTAGGCGTACAGGGACACTCCAGCCTGGCAGTCCAAAGAGAGGGCAGAGGTATAGAGGAGGTGGCATCTCAAAAGATTTTAACAGCTGAACCGCCAAAAGATTTGTAACAGCTGGAGTGCCTCCGTGTGCTGCATACATATTATGTATGCAGCACACAGAGGCACTCCAGCTGTTACAAATCTTTTGTGGCACTCCAGCTGTATGCAGCACACGGAGGCAATCTCCAGCTGTGTAAATGCGACCATTAAGTAGTAGTGTTTTGTCTCAGCTCCCAGTGTAACTCGTGCTTGGGTTGAATGCCAATCTCACGCTGTGTAAACGGCACCTTTGCCTGTGACAAACCTACACACTGCAGCTGACACACTAACGTGTTGTGACACACAGTTTGGAAAGCACTGTCTTAAAGGAACAATCACACCTAAACATGAAACTGGGTAATATCATATCAGTTTAGCATCTGTAAAATGTAGTTATTTTATTTTAGATCCCTAAAAATCTAATCTTAAAATTGTATTTTAATGCACTTGTAGACCATTTTTTATAGCCACATCTTGGTTAATTGTTTGTGTAGAGATAATACTGCTAATGTACGGAGATTAGCAGCCACTATTCTTCTACTCAGTCCATTTAAAGACAACGCAGAACAATCACTTCTTAGACATTCTATCAAGAGAGCAGTAATGGGAGCCCCTACAGAGCATATAATGTAAGGGTAGATTGTAGGCATCAGAAAGCAAATAGAGAGTTTTTAAAATGGAATAAAGACATTTAACCCTTTGAGTGCCAGAGAGGTATCCAACACTTTGTGTTATAGCCTTAGATCATCTTTAGATGTTAATGGTCTTAAAATACCAAGTAACAGTTTCACTTTAATCCAAGGTGACACTTAATCTGCTGTAGTAGTAGATGAATATTTTAATGGATTTCCAGGGACGTTCCCTGATTTTTGCTTTCTGTCCATTCATCCTGCTGTCCCTGTTTTTAAAACTCTCAACCTCATTTTCTATGTGTTTGTTATAAGTTTAATAGTTACAGATGTTCCCAACAGATTGATATTGCTTATTGTATGATTTTATGTAGTGTCAGTAATGTATATTTTGCTGTAGATATGCAGTTCTGTAGAAGGTTTTATGTTAATGTCATGCTCCTTTTGTTAGGACAAGAGACCATAGTCTAAAACTAGAGGGACACAGGTTTAGATGTAATGTAAGAAAGTTTTACTTCACTCAGAGGGGGTATAGTGGAATAGCGTGCCAGCAGAAGTGGTAGAGGTTAATACAGTGACAGAATGTAAGCATGCATGAGATAGGCATAAGGCTATGCTGAATATAAGAGAAGACCAAGGACCAAATAAGGTTTCAAGTTTTTACAGTAGGAAAACTGGGCAGACTAAATGGGCCAAATGTTTCTTATTGTCAGCGTTGACAGGGCGCTCCAGGGCACCGCCGGGGCACGTTGCTGTAGGTGGTGGATGGCTGCTTCCGGTTGGCCACCTTTCTAACGTCATCGCTGGTATCTTACCCTATAATATACTGAGCAGCCGCTCATACCGGTGCTCAGTTATCTCCGAGTTTCCTTCAAGTATACTTGTGTTTCGTCCAGGGGCGGACTGACCATACGGGCATTCAGTCACGGACCGAGGGCCCGTGACCGAAGGGGGCCCACCGCCTGCCACTTATGGGGCCCGTTTGTAGCGCTGCTCAGCTACTCTACAACTATGGCTGCCGGCGCGCCGTTCTAGTAATACAGAGCGCTGGGAGATGACATCATCTCCCAGCCTCTGCATTACTAGAGGCGCGCGGGACTTCGCACACGCCACAGGACTTCGCCACCCCGCTAGACCACCAGGGACTGAAGGTAGGGGCAGTGTGGAGATGAAGGGGCAATGTGGAGATGGGGGCATTGTGGAAGGGGAAATGTGGAGATGAAGGGGGCATTGTGGAAGGGGCTTTGTGGAGATGAAGGGGGCGTTGTGGAAGGGGCATTGTGGAGATGAAGGGGACATTGTGGAAGGGGCATTGTGGAGATGAAGGGGGCATTGTGGAGATGATGGGGGCATTGTGGAAGGGGCATTGTGGAGATGAAGGGGGCATTGTGGAGGGGGCATTGTGGAGATGAAGGGGAAATGTGGAGATTTCTGCAGGGGGCCCAGACCTCTTTTTGGACCAGGGGCCCTGGGTCCTGTCAGTCCGCCCCTGGTTTCGTCTGGACTCTCCTACTGATAGGTGACCCTCTGCCTGGACTTGACCTTGCATCTACACTGCCCGACTCTGACCCTCTAGCCTAGACCTGACCTTGTACCTACGCTGCCTGCCTCTGACCCTCTGGCCTGGACCTGACCTTGCACCTACGCTGCCTTACTCTGACCCTCTGCCTGGATCTAACCTTTCACTTATGCTGCCTGCCTCTGACCCTCTGGCCTGGACCTGACCTTGCACCTACACTGCCTGCCTCTGACCCTCTGGCCTGGACCTGACCTTGCACCTACGCTGCCTGCCTCTGACCCTCTGCCTGAATCTAACCTTGCACTTACGCTGCCGGCCTCTTACCCTTGGCCTGGACTTGGATCTCAGTGGTCTGTCAGCTCCATCTGCAGATCACTCAGGCACTGTTTATTTTTATATATATTATTACTCATATATATATAATTCTATGTTTCTATGTGTGCACAGTACTGAGCATCACTAGTGATACTCTATAATGTGACTGTCCATGGAAATTGTCCCTGGACTTTTTTTCCTTTTGGTCAGAATGATAACATAAATTAAAGGCTTACCTAGGTGAAGAAGGAAAATAAAGTAGATCTGACAATAAAATAGTGTCATTTCACGTGGTTCCCCAGAGAATAGGAGGCTGATTGCTGGGCTTGCTTCTCAATGTGATGTTTCAGTTGTTCAGTTCAGTAATCACACTGTTTATTACATCTAGAAAGCAGCTAAAGGGAACTCCTTTTGTGGTGAGTCATACAGGGCACATTTCAGCTGTACCACAACATTCACAGAAATGAGAAGCGAAGACCTGAATGCATGTGAGTTCCCACATAAGAACATCTAAAGGTGTGTTGGTTATGTTATGACTCTCTAACTCCAAGTCACAGTCATCACTTCACACCAAGCAAATGCCACTGCTCACTTGTAATATTGCAAGAAATCAAGAGGATTCACCACAACAGCAAAAAATAAAAAGAGTAGACAAGGAAATATGTTGAGAAGGAAAAAATGATCAGTTATTCGTTTAGCATAGAACACTATGGCTAATGCACTAAGGAGAAGTGGACCGATTTTCATAGCTGGTAACCTTTTTATACCAGACCCCCAGAGAAACTCATAGAACTGGGGATGGAGTTGTCCAAGGGACTCAGTTTGCATCATAATGAAGGTAGATCCAATCAGGTTAGGTGGGAGGGAAAGTTGAGGGGTGGGGTTTGCCCTGAAATGAGTGGGGATGCAAGCAGAATGAGGCTGGAGTAGGCAGAATGGGTACAAAAGTAGGTGGAGCTCACGCCGCACTCTGTGCCAAATAATCAGACTTTCCTCTTAGGCCTGGTAATTATGTCTGAAAACCGAGTCTACGGTGCAGATCCCGAGAGTTCCAAGATCTGGCAACTCTAGGGCAAACCAACTGTACTATAGAGAACTAATAAAACATCCCCAAGTTACCACGGATTTAAATGGGGATTTTAACCCTCTGAATGCTCAAGAGGCCTCCAATGCATTGTTTTGAGTTGTAAGGAATTGTATTTCCCCTCTTACCAAGGGTACAATTGTTCTTTGGGGGTTGATTGTGACTTAAGAAAACATACAGATAAGGGATAATAATTAAAATGATTGTATTATGTACAAAATCATAATACTGTCACAATTTGGATGGTATATACATGAATAAAACAATATTAAGAGTCACAGAAATGTAAAAGATGGAATTAAATCGGATACCAGTAAATTATATGATGACAGTCTCCTCACACACTCCAACACAACTCTTGGTTTCTGGTCTGCTCTGCTGGGCTCACATCTGGACTCTCAAGGACAGGACCTACTCCCAGGGTGCTCTTCTCTTGCTGTTCTCCTTTACTGCTCTACCCTGTGCAAGGCAGAGTGTGTGTGGGCGGATATTTGCAACCCTCTGCAAGAAAAGTGTAGATTTTCTCTTGGTCCCTGTCTTATCAACAGTCCCGCTGTGTTAACCCCAGCATACAACACAGCTTTGAATTCAATGTATTAACTGTTTTAACTGTGAATTCTGTGTCCTTATGCTCAGAAATGCTTTAGATTTGAGAAATGGAGTTTATCCCGAAAGCTTGTCAATCCATAATTCTGTTAGTCCAATAAAAAAGGTATTACAATATATTCATTTTGTTTGTTATTTTACATCTACATAACTGGACTAATACGGCTACAATCTTAAGTCTATATATACATACACACATATACACGTTTATATCCATATAGATACAGGCATGTATGCATACATAAACACACATCTACATCTCCACAGACAAACCCCTGTTATAAGTCATATTTTATCAATTTGACTTCCTTACAGAGTTGGAGACCTCTCGATCATTCAAAGGGATAAAAGCCCCATTTAACTCAATCTAAAAAGCATTCCTGCTCTAATCCATTTAGATTGCCCAGAAACTGTAAGCCCTGTGTAGTGTATATTTCATACCTGTGCATATGTTAATTTCAAACAACCGAGGGTTTTTTGTAGCATAGTTTGGCCAAAGTATGTTAAAAAAACAAACAAATCAGGGGGGTATTTGCTCTCTATATACACATTGCTGCGTTCCTGACTGGAGATTCCCTCTCTATATCTGTATTCAGGCTTTGAGCTATAAGGAAGATAACACAGAGGACTGGATTTAGATTCCAGGCTCCTCTAAGCAAGGCACTCTGGGCCCCTTAGCTCCACCCATGGCCACACCCCACTCCTCACATGACCACGACACCAGTCTCATCCACTGTTTCCTGGCACAGAATATACCTTTGGCCTACAACAAGCAAGGACATACAAGGAGAAGAAAAGAAGGGCGCACCCTAGTGCAATATGAATTGCCAATGAAGGACCTCCACCAGTACACCACTGTACTCACAATTTTACAGACCACTAATAGTGATCACACACACAAGAGAGGGTATCTGACTGCACCCACTCAGTCACTCTGAAAGATGGATGCCGTGTCTTCAAAAAAAGCTCCAACTGGGAACCTTGAAACAGAAGAAAAACACGAACAGGAAAAGCGCAAACAACCAACAGATATAGCCAAGGTCTGTCTACCGGATGCAAAAAAACCCGCAAAACTGAGTTTTTTGCATCCGGAAGGGGAACCATGGATACGGTGGCATTTAAGAGGTGAGAGACTTGGGGATACCAGACAGTCCTAGGATATATCTGATGGGAGTTTGCGCTTTTCCTGTTTGTATTTTTCTTCTGTTTCAAGGACATGAAAGCTTTAACCCCTTGGTTGCTAGAGAGGTCTCCAACGCATTGTGGAGCAATGCGTTGAAGAGCTCACTAGCAACCAAGGGGTTAAATAATAGCCTGTAAAGGGGTGTATAAACTACTGCATGGATACAGAGATTGCTCTGGCCCCACCCACAATTCAGAATGTGGGTGCTGCCAGCACAGCTAAGGCACCCCTCAAAATTTGGAGTTCTAGGCAGGTGCCTAGTCTGCCTATTGGGAAATCTGTCCCTGATAAGACGAGAGAAATATACAAGCAAATTTAGAACTGCTTATTAGTAAGTGGATAATGTTGGCTTGTTGATTCTTTAATTAACACAATCCTGATTGGAGATCTCCTTCTCTCTTTCATATCTTTTGGAGAACGATTGGAAGAGGACGTTTTCTATTGGAGGACATTGCAACACTATATATAAGACTGTTACATCTTTCCAATATTATATTATGGCTCTGTTTATACAGGTTCGCCTGTGTTTCTGTTGCTTCTGTACATTGGCCAAAGTATGTGTGCGCTCTCTTACCATACACCTCAACTTCAAGAGAGTCCTATCCAGAACATATATAAATATAAAATAAAATAATAAAATAATAAATAAAATTAGACTTGATAAAGCTGTTTGTTGAAACTCGTCAATAGGGTAAATTAAAACCTAATAGAACACTAGTTAAAATCTCCTAAACCACCACATTCTTAGGCCAAACTATGCTACAAAACCCTCAGTTGTATGAAGATAACATATACACAGGTATAAAATATACACTACCCAGGGCTTACATTTGTGGGCAATCCATATGGATAAGTGCAGGAAAGCGGTTTCTTTTGTTTTTCCTCTTAGTTTTTTGCTAGTTTGGGTACTTGTAGAATCCCTTTCCTTGCTGCTTTCCATATCTCATTCAGGAACTATTGCACCATTATTCAAAGTATATATGTATATTCATGGGGGGAGGTTCACTAAGGCGTGATAAAGAGGTGATAACGTGGAGATAACTTCTCCAGTGATATCCCTTCTCCAATTCCTATGTCATTCTATGGAGTCTATGCACTAAGATCTCCAAAAACGGAGAAATGTTAGAGCATTGGCTCCATCGAATAACATAGGAAATGGAGAAGAGAAATCACTGGAGATTAGTGATGAGCGAGCGTGCTCGGCCGATGCTCGGATCGGCTCGAGCATCGCTCTGCTCGGCACATGGCGGTACTCGTCGAGTACCGCCATGTGCTCGCCCGACATGTTCGGGTGGAAGGGATCTGTGCCGGAAGAGGCACAGATCCGAAGAAGCTCCGCTGGACCACCAGGGACTGGAGGTACGGGGGCATTGCGGAGATGAAGGGGGCATTGCGGAGATGAAGGGGGACATTGTGGAAGAGGGGCATAGACTCTATGCCCCTCTTCCACAATGTCCCCCTTCATCTCCGCTATGCCCGTCTTCCACAATGTGCCCCTTCATCTCCGCTATGCCCCTCTTCCACAATGTGCCCCTTCATCTCCGCTATGCCCCTCTTCCACAATGTCCCCCTTCATCTCCTCTATGCCATAGAGGAGATGAAGGGGGACATTGTGGAAGAGGGGCATAGCGGAGATGAAGGGGCACATTGTGGAAGAGGGGCATAGCGGAGATGAAGGGGCACATTGTGGAAGAGGGGCATAGCGGAGCTGAAGGGGGACATTGCGGAGCTGAAGGGGGCATTCTGAGATGAAGGGGGCATAGCGGAGATGAAGGGGGCATTGACCAGGCACCCTCCCCTCATCAGAGCAGGGGGTGCCTGGTGTTGCCCCATTCATTCCAATGGGGCTCGGGTGCTCGGCCGAGCACTCGAGCCTCAGGGGGTGCTCGGTCAGAGCACCCGAGCACCCGAGCATCGTGGTGCTCGCTCAACACTACTGGAGATGTTATCTCCACATTACCACCTCTTTATCACGCTTCAGTGTAAAACCCCCATGGTGTCTTAGCGCAGTGAGTTTTACTTTCTGTTTTAAACAAAAAAATTCTTCTTTTTCACTTCTAGCAGCTTTTTTACCATATTTAGTCTTTATTTAAAGGGATAGTAATACTTCATTTTCTCTTTATTTTATTTTGCAGGCATTAAAGAAACATGAAGAATAATATGTCTTATCTCTCAAACATTTATGGTTTGAGAGATATTCACAAGCAAAGTTTCCCCTCCCGCCCCTTTTACCTAGTGTAAGCCGTCTCTTCTCAGATGTGGAATCCAGTCCATAGACCAGACAGATAACATCAGGGGACAATCTTCTTCCTATGAGAACAATGAAAGCCCTGCCCCCCTTGACAAGTTTTTCAGGTTTTTCCCTTACAGTAATTGAAGATTGTCCCTCTCTGTAATCTACCTGGGGACCTCCCTTCTGTTCTGGCTGAACAGTGTTACATCAGTAAAAGGGGCGGGAGGGGGATACTTTTTCATTGAATTACTCTTGAACTACAACTCTGACAGAATTTAAAGAACACTCTCCAAAGTCCAAATACTATGATGATTAATTAGAGGTGCTTTTATTATGAAACATTACTATCCCTTTAACTTTATTTCACATAACTATAATTCAAATGCACTTATAGTTTAAACATGCACAGTTTCTTAAAGGGTTGTTTTTAAAAGCATAGTATCTGGCCATTTGCTTACTGGCTTGCCTTCTGGGATATCCCTTTAATGAAGTATACAGGTATCCTGTGGCTTGTAGTGGTGGGTGAACCAAACCTATATAAACCTTGGCTGGTGTAGTATTCACTCCTCTTAGGTCTTCACCTATCTACTGCAAAACTGAGTCAATCTTACCAAAAAAGTATTTGGTTTTTGATTGGTGGGTTGGGTGATTGTAACTAATGTTTTATTAGGTTTTAATTGACCGTTATCTACGCATCTCCACAAAAAAGCTTTATCAAGTCTAATTTTATTTTTTTATTTTTTAGTTATGATTTATATATGTTTTGGATAGGACTCTATTGAAACTGAGGTACCTTGGCGTGGTAAGAGAGCTTAGACATACTTTGGCCAAACTATGCTACAAAACACTCAGTTGTTTGAAATTAACATATACACAAGTATAAAATATACACTACACAAGGCTTACAGATTGTGGGCAATCTATATGGATTAGCGCAGGACTGCTTTTTTTTAATTTTTGCTCTAGGTTTTTTCCTAGTTTGGGGATATGAAGAATCGCTTCTTTCCTTGCCGCTTTCCATATCTCATTCACAAAGTATCTCAACTTTATATTATATATGTATATACATGGTGTCTCAGCGCTGTGAATTTTTTTTTCTTTTTTTCCATTTAAATCAATGGGAACTTGGGAATGTTGTATTTGTTCTCTATGTATTTGAGACCTCCCTTGCATTCAGTGGGTTGAAAGCCCCATTTAGATCAATGTTTTTTTTTTTATTTCTCCATTGTGGTCAGGCAGTTTTGGCCATGGATAGTGCTATATCTGCTTAGTGCATCAGCCTCTAAGAAAGATTAACTTGTATGTGTCATTGTACAATCTCAGATGAGAGTTGGTACTGTGTTAGCCATAGAAATACAGGAGGCAAATATAGTTGTCGATACCTTTATTGGCTAACTAAGCAGATTTAGGATGCAAGCTTTCAAGACCTCTTAGGTCTCTTCCTCAGGCATATTATACAGATAAATATGAAAACATTGCTCTTATATACAAGTACACATTGCATTGTTTAGAATAGAAATCGGATAAGAAAACTCAGTCCAGAACCAGGACACAGTGTCAGGGGCGTTAAATTAACTGTACTGATGGGGCTGTTCTGCACTCAGAGAGACAGAAAAATATGGGAGGTTAAATTAATGTTGAAGTGTAATGCTTTGCAGAGAATTCCTATCACATTATCACATTGTGTATTAACCTTTCCTTCAGTCCCACTGGGCTCATAAATACCTGTAACTCCTAAGTGGAAGACTGCAATTTACCATTGACTGATCAAATTATCTGGGTCTGGACTGAATTTTCTTATCTGATTTCTATTCTAAACAATGCAATGTGTACTTGTTTATAAGATATGTTTTCATATTTATCTGTATAACATGCCTGAGGAAGAGACCTATAGGTCTTGAAAGCTTGCATTCTAAATCTTCTTAGTTAGCCAATAATGGTTTCAACAATTATTAACACTTATTAACATTGAAATAAATTTGAGCATCCTGTGTTTTTTTATTTATATACATAATCCAATGAATAGCAACTTTTAAAGGAAAAACTATACTTTAAGAATGTGTAAATATTTGTTTAAGGCAGTGGTTCTCAACTTGGGTGCAGTGGCATTTTGGGGTGCATTTGAATATTGAGTTTCAAATATAAATTTAAGGACACATTTAGATTTATGCACAATATGCTTGAGTTTGTCAATATGATTTTGAGACCTAAATACAGCTCTATAATTATATATTTTCCCTTCATTAAGTCTGTGAAAAAAGAGGTGCCCTGAAAATACCAGAATGCATGTTAGGGGGGTGCCTGCCACGTAAAAGATTGAGAACCACTGGTTTAATACTTTGAGTGCCAGAGAGGTATCCAAGTGTTGAAAAGCACTGGTTACCTTTCCGGCACCCAGTTGACATCTATAGATATCTATAACTACAGATGCAACCTCTATATCTACCATGGACATAAACATTCAAAATCAATAATCCTTAACAACCATTAATCCCAAACCAAAACCATTCTATCTTGCAGAACTATATAAGAAGATCAAATTTTGCAATTGAAGTCTCCAGCTAGAGGTTTCTGCAGACATCCAATATCAGACTAATGGATCAAGAGCTATTTCCTAGACAAGCAAATTAAAGAGATTGATTTACTTGATTACATTTTTATGTTAGTATATTTTCACAGTCAAAAAGGAACAGGAAATGTTCTCCTTCATTCCATTATGTATGATAAAAATAGAATACATTCAAAAACATTTATATAAATACGAGTTGTCTTTAATTTGGATTTCCCACTGGCCTCCATGCTGGCTATAGCTGGAAACTGGAAAACAGTCATATAATTGTTACAGTTGCCCATATGGATAGGACTGCTCATGTCTCTAAAGATAGGTACTTAAGATATGATAAAATATGTGAGGTTAAGCATTAAGGGGGGTTATACACTAAGGAGTGATAAAGAGGTGATAAAGCAGAGATGACTTCTCCAGTGAGATCACTTCTCCAGTTCCTATGTTATTCTATATACCCTATGCACTAAGATCTCCAAAGCTGGAGAAATCTAGGTGCATTGGCTCCACAGAATAACATGGGAACTCGAGAAGTGATATCACTGGAGAAGTAATCTCCTCTTTATCACCTCTTTATTACACCTTAGTGCATTTCCCCCATTATGTGATAAAGAAGTGATAACATTGGAAAAATCTTAGTGCATTTGCTCCATAGAATAACATAGAAATTGGAGAAGATATACCACTGGAGAAGTCTCCACTTTATCACCTTCCTATCACACCTTAGTGCATCTCCTCTCCTCTGGTGGGAGATGCACTAAAGTGTGATAAAGAAGTAATGAAGCAGAGATGACTTCTCCAGTGATATCACTTCTCCAATTGCAATGTTATTGTATGGAACCAATGTGCTAAAATGTCACCACTTTGGATATCTCAGTGCATAGTCTCCATAAAATAACATAGGAAATGGAGAAGTGATATCACTGAAAAAGTAAAGCCTAGCCACAGCCTAAGATTCTCTGTGGGAGATGCTCTAAGGTGTGTTAAAGATGTGATAATAATGGTGAGATAACTTCTCCAGTGATATCATGCTCTAAGATTTATCCAACTTTGGAGACCTTACTGAATAGGCTCTATAGAATAATATAGGAAATGGAGAAGTGATATCACCGGAGAAGTCATCTCCACTTTATCACATCTTTATCTCTCCATAGTACATAAACCCCCTCTGTCTCACTTATCCTTTCTTTCCTTCTTTACACATGTTAATTTGTTACTGGTCATACTATGACTGTTGTCATTCTATGAGTTTGTTAATTCCTTATACTGTCTACACTTACCTTGTTTGCCTTCACCACACTCCAGTGCAAAAGGCATAAAGTATAAGGAATGACACCACATACCAATTAAATGGATAGAACAGGCCAAGCTTTATTGAACAATGAATGAAATCTGTCAAAGTTATTAAATGCTTGTTGAATAATACAACATTTCCAAAGTCTAATCTAATACTATTCCTATCCTTTTCTCGCCACTACCCACCCACTCCCTGTCTGCCTCTCTTAAACCCTTGACCCCCTACTCACTAATTTCACTTCCCAAACCTCCCTTCTTACATGACCCCACCTCCTCCCCCTATTATTGCTCTGAAGAGGGGGTTCTTATCCCCTCCTCAGCAGTATTATTTCACCCTAATCAAGTCTCTTGTTTCCCTTTCCCTCATCTTAATACAGTATGATCACTGACTGATATGTAGGATACCTATTTTATCATGACTGAAAAGTTTCCTCTTCAAATGCCAATGGATTGGTAAGCACTAGCTGAAATATAGAATCCTTACTTCATAGTTCATTTTGTATCAATGTGATACCTGAGTGCAATACTGAGCACAGTGTGTTTCTGTATTTTAAATAAAATACAAGTTTTAAAAAAGGAAAGATCTATTTATCTTTGAAATTGATGTATTTCAGAAAAAGAAACAAGAGGGAACATGCGCCTCTAAATGCTGACACCTTTGACCTTGGACCACCACCTTCGTGCACAGACACCACTGTAAGAATACTACTTACATTCTTCTGAGGCAATTGGTCTTATATTAATGACATCCTGTGTTGCAACAGCACGTACTACGTTCCAACAACACTCCCGGATCTGTTGTTTTTTTAGTTTATTTTTCGTGTCACACCCTTTTTACACCTCTCCTCATTAACATAATTAGACCAAACTTTCAAGTCCAAAGTCTCACCTGCTGTGTTACCAAATCAAAGCGCACAAAAACACCATATCTATAAACTATACTGCTATTATACAGACCCTAATACTAATATTTTACCCAATAGGATCCTTACTTGTAAATAAAACTCCCTATCTCTATCTCTTTGTTTAACCCATTCAGAAGCATAGCTTCAAGTTTGTGGATCCAATAGAATTCCCTTTTACATAGTGTCTCATATCTATTTAAATAAGATACCGTAAATCTTTCCAAACCCTTTACAGTAAAACACTGACTTTTCCCTAATGGACATTGATCAAAATGTTCTGGAACACTATGGTCTGTCTCCTTCCTTTTTATTTTTCTTCTATTGTTCTCCTATTCTAGTACAGAGTTGTCTCATAGCTCTTCCGATGTAATGCTTCCCACATTTTCATGAGATCATATAAAACACGAAAAGTGGAATTGAAATTAATACATTTCTGTATGGGAAACTCTGTCTCTGGATCATTAACATTTTAAAAAAAAACTTTGTTCCATGTTCCACATTTCTACAATGTAAACATTTATTTTTACATAGCGGTTTGAGAGGTATGGTTTTTTGCATTTAGCACAACTTTTTAAGCTCTTATAAATGCAAAAAACTTTTTTTATTTTTTACATTACCAACCCTTTAAGAAGTATTTTTTTTGTAATTGGAACACTTAGTTAGTAGGGAACTAAGCCATTGGTGGAATGGATTATTAAAACAGTATCCCAAGGGGACTGCTCATTCAGAAGAAATCCTTTTCCTCTTTACAAATGGGTGGAATATGACCTTAGATGAGTGTTCATACAAGTTAAGGTATCCTGTTGTGTATGAAGAAAATTGAGGGGGAAATACGAGATATTCAGGAAGTTATCAAATCATTTGTAGATAGTGCACAATTTAAAAAGATAGATCATACATTGAATGAAAAAATAAATAAGGTAGAGGATAGTTTGAGAAGTAGAAAACAAAATAAAATGAGAAGGGATGAAGGGGACTACCGTGATAATAAGGTCCGATCATAACAAATATAAAATAGATAATACTAATAAATAACATAAAAATGGGACCAATAATCCAAAGCTAAACTTACACGGGTAGTAACCACAGCCCTTGTTCATAATGAGTCGCAGAGTACATCTGAAAATCAGAATACAGTACCCCAAAAGAACTCAAATCAAAATAAGAAACAAACTAATGATGTAGTGGAGGTCAAGGTAGAGAGTATAAGTACACATAATAGGTTTTCTGTTTTAGAGGGAGAAGAACAATGGAATGAAGGGGAAAAGGTATTAAGCATTGTTTTTCCATCTCTTTTTTGGGAACAAAGTTTGGGAAACATGGTAAAGATGAAGGGAATGGGAAAGAGGATCAAGGGAAATATGTCGAGGAAACCAGGAGAAAGAGTGGAGGCAAAAAAGATAAAGAAATAATTTTATTAGCTGGACAGAATGTGGATGGGATCTATAACCTGTCCCGTATATAGATTTCCAAAAACTCAACTAAATGTTTAAAAAGAGGCCTAAAATTTGCTCCGACATCTACATTGAATGATTTCACTTTTTTTTAGATCTTCAGAGATTCGTCAGAAGACTAACTCTGAAAAGATACTTCAACATTAAAGAAAGTGGTAGTGTTAATTTGGGAGGTAGAGATTGCAAAATACATGCTTTAAATATGGATGATAAAGAAGATTTGTATATACTGGAACAGTTGTGCATAGAAGGTAATGTGGTGGAACAAAGTTTAGGGCTAAAACCCATAGACGTAACTCCAAGTATGATTCAAACAGATTTTAAAATGGAATCAAAGTTTTGCCTGGTGTCGAATAAAGGATCCTGTACTGATATATATATTTTTTTTTTTTTACAAATTAGTGATAGAGGATTATAATAAGAAAATAAAATATAAAAAATGTAAGAGGTTTAATATAACCTAAACAGAAAGACAGGCTATGAAGGTGTTGTCCCAAAATTATTTCATAACAATCAGGGAAGCAGATAAGGAAAGAGAAGATAATGGTCAAGGATACTAAGGGATATATCAAAGAGGGATATAGACTGTAGAGTAACAGTCAATCCTATAAAAAACTGAACAAGAACCCCAGAGAAGAATTTGAGTTGGAGTTGAACCAGTTTCTTGATGGGATGTTCAGGAGGGGAATTATTACCAGGGAGGAATATCAGTTTATTGTTATTACTTAACCTGGTATGCCTTTTTGCTATCACAGGCCCACACTGTATAAATCTTTTGTAGACCCTCTTGAGCTCCCCATCATCTCTGGTATCAACTCCTACACTTCAAATATCTAGGACTTCCTAGATATTTTTTTACCAAAGTATGTGAGGGAGCATCCCTCGTATGTGAGGGACAACATATATTGGATAAGATAGCTTGAATTCAATGGAAAAAGGGTAATTTTTTGGTGGGCAACTCTGGATGTTAAGGCTTTGTATACCTCAATAAAACTTGAGTATGGTGTAGAAGCTGTCTCTTTCTTTTTAAATCAAGACAAAGAAATGCAGGAGGTACAGAGATAATTTCTGACTCCCTGCATAGAATTCATTCTCATCCACAATTTTTTCAGCTTCCAGGACTCGTTCTTCCTCCAGATACAGGGTACAGAGATGGGAACCAGGTATGCCCCCTCATACATCAACCTCTTTATGGGGTATTGATTGTATTTGAATATATTTTCCCAAGACATGTGGGGGGACAGCCTGGTGATGTATGGTCGCTATATAGATGACATCATCCTGATCTGGAGGGAGAATAAGGCATATCTGGAGAACTATATTGTGGGTCTGAACAATAATGACAAATGTATTAGACTGGTGTATAATATAGAGGAAACGTTTACATTTCTTGGATCTTTCCCGGATAGTGGATGAAAATGGCCTAATTCAAAGTATGATCTACAAGAAAGAGGTAACTAGAAGTCCGTACATAAAGACGGGCAGTTGCCACTTATCTAGGTGGATCAAAAACATGACATTCAGTCAGTACCATAGGCTGAGAAGTAATTGCAGAAAATGGGAAGACTTCAAAGCCAAAGGATAAGAACTAATAAAATAGTTTCTTGTAAGAGGAAGATGGAAACATCCAGAAAGCCTTCAGTAGGGTGAAAAATCTGAATAGGGAAGACATTTTGAAACCTGAAAATAAGAAAAAGTTAGATCAGAGGAGAAAGCAATATCAGGGGATCCTGTTTGTTAGTCAATAATATATATTGTCTATAAATATTGAAAACATAATTACAAAAACATTGGGAGTTTTAAAATTGGACCCACATCTTAAGGAAGAAAGAGGTTCACATTCGACAATGGTGTATAGAAGAAGTAAAATGCTAAGAGATACATAGCACCAAGCAAACCCAAAAAGATAAAAAAAATCAGTACAAGTTGGTTTCCTTTTGAACTTAAAGGGTAACTTTAAATGTAATACAAAAACATTTTTATATTATAGAAATATGGAACACAGAACAAAGTTTTTTTAAATGTTCATGATCCAGAGACAGAGTATCCAATACAGAAATGTATTAATTGCATTTCTTCTTTGGTGGTTCATATGATCTCATGTAAATATGGGAAGTATTACATCGGAAGAACTATGAGACCACTCCGAACTAGAATAGGAGAACACAGAAGAAAAATAAGGCGATGGGAGACAGACCATAGTGTTCCAGTACATTTCAATAAATGTTCGTTAGGGAAAAGTCAGGGTTTTACGGTAAAGGGTTTGGAAAGTATTACAGTATCCGATTTAAATAGATATGAAACACCATGTAAAAGGGAATCCTATTGGATCCAGAAACTTGAAGCTAAGGATCCTATAGGGTAACATTTTAGTACAAGGGTCTGTATAATTGCAGTATTGTTTATAGATATTGTGTATGTGTTTACACATTATACAGTTATCCCTTTAGCTCTGTATCATATATGATACATGTTGTGCACTCCCAAGGGAACAATTTTGGGGGGCAGGCAGCATCTATGGGGATTTGTGGCTACCACTTGTCTCCCCGCCCTTTTCCCATGCCCAATGGTAATCATAGAACCCCATATACACTGCTTGGCCTCAGACTTGTTCCCTTGACCACTGGTGGCCACAGATCCCCATGTACACTGTCTGACCCTCTCCAGCCTTTTTCCTTTGCCCATTGCTAGCCACAAATCCCATGGGCACTGCCTGGAAGAAGGCTGGGGGTGTCAGACAATATATGTGGGGTTAACACACAATGGTGTTGTTCACCATGCTCCCCAACAACCTAAATCTCAATCCTACAAACCTCCATCTCAATCTGACATGTACTGCACACCTACAACATACACTGCCCCCTCCAAAATACTACACCCCCTTGTTAAATCCGACATGCTTCCCCCTTGTTCAGTTCCACATGAAGTCCGGAGTTAACCCTTTGAGTATCAGAGAGGTAGGCAATGCAATTCTTTGCAATGTGTTAGCGTACCCCTTTGGTACTCAAAGGGTTAATAGGCAAGATATGTGGCTGCATATCGCTTGCCCTTATGTGTATAAAACATGCTTATGGTTTAACCCCCTTAAGGACCCATGACGTGACAGGACCTTCATGGGAAAATTTCCCAAAAGGGCCAGGGATGGTCCTGGCACATCATGAATTTCAGGGCTCCGTGCACGGATGCATGCCATTTGCGGAGCCCTGAATCTACCCGCACAAAAAAAAAATGCTGCCAGTCCTTAAGGGTCTAAAAATACAAAAAAACCCTCATGCTTTTGCTTTAAAAATCAGACCTCACAAGGGGTATCGGTACCCCTCCTGATACCCCCTTGGCATAGGGTAGGTGATCAGTTGGGTGACAAGGAACGCAAACTGCTGCCTTCCTTTTCTCCCAGCTCGAGTTTGCAGCTTGTTCTGTAATAGATGGCTCAAGTAGGACTCCCACTAGTGAACCCGGTCATTGGATTAATTAATTAATTCATGAAAAGCACAGCATGTCAGATTCAACAAGGGGGGTGCAGTGTATGTCGGACGTGGGCAGTACATGTCGGATTGAGATGGGGGATGACAGCATGTAGGATGTTTAGGAAGTTGGACAGCATGGGAAACAACACAATTTTGTGTTAGCCACACATACACTGACATATCCAGCCTTCTTCCCTTGCCCAGGCAGTGCCATGGGGATTTGTGGCTAGCAGTGGGCAAAGGTGAAAGGCTGGAGAGGGTCAGAAGTGTACATGGGGATCTGTGGCCATCAGTGGTCAAAGGAACAAGTCTGGGGGCCAAGCAGTGTATATGGGGTTCTATGGCTAACACTGTACATGGGAACAAGGCAGGGGGCAAGTGGTATCCACAAATCCCCATAGATGCTGACTGACCCCTAGCTTTGTTCCTCCAGGAGTGCACAACATGTATCATAAGTGTGCAATGTTTGGTTTACTTTTTTTTTAACCCTTTCAGTACTACAGGGGTGAGCAATGCACATCCCTATGGAACTCAAAGATATAAAGGAGTTATTTTGTCCATGGTGCTGAAAGCATTCTGTTCACTCCCCTACTGGTCAAGCGGGGAAGCAGACAGAATGCTCTTCAACTTTAGAATTGTCGTAGTGTTGGTGATGTGAGAAGGGAGGAAATATCGACAGAACTTTGACAACCCTGTATGCTAATATGGACTTTCTCCACCCCTCCCACGAGCATTTTAGTGAATATGTCAAAATGTCAAAGTGTTTCAAACACAGAGACAAAATCATATCACCACAGCATTGACCTTTAGTGAATCTATGCCACACTCATGGCCACACCCCCACTCATCACTGACTCATATTCCAGCCCCATTCAGTGTTCCCCCTATTTATATTTACAGTTATTCTGGAGTAAACCAACTGCAACATAGGGGACAAACAAAAATTCCTGGTAAAAGAAATTGGGCTTTTAACTCATTGGATGCTAGAGAGGTCTGTGCTGAGATACAGGAAAGGATCATGGGCACTGATATCCTCCTCCTGATACATATATTGTGACATATAAGGAGGCGACATGAGAATCTTGCACTTTTTATGCCTGGCGAGATTCTCATGTCACCCTTTTAAACAACGCGACAAGCTGAATGCGTCCTTTCCTATCACGCACTTTTAAGTGAGACTTAAAATGATCCCCTATAGAGGTATCCAGCACATCATTTCTCAATGTGTTGGAGTCCTCTCCATCATCCAAGAAGTTAAACAATGGCCAGTAAAGGGTTATACAAATTAGTATATAGATCAGTTGGTGTCTGGTGTATGGGCACTGGGGTTGCTCTAGCCACACCCATTACTTAGAATGCACAGCTGTGGTGCCCCTAACAACTTAGCAGTCCTACATAGTTGCTTGCTCTGCCCAATGAGCAACTTTTCCCTGCAGATTGATTCATGGATGAGCAATCAAGTCCTTATTCTATAATATAAATATTATCTGTAGTCTGGTTCCTTGAATTTTGCACATTTGCTTGTGCTTCCATCAGTATAGCACTGTAAAGGAAATAATGAGAGACATTTTTAGTTGCCAAATATTACATGGATACCAAAATATTTAAATATAGACTTATACTGTACTGACCAGCACTGACACATACTAATACCTTGTGGTGTTTAAGCCTTCTAGGGGAGCTATGACATTTGATTAAGCTGTTTAACAGAAGAACTTTCATAGCCTGGTGTAATTTATACAGCAATTAGTTATATCTATTCACTATTTTTTAGATTTAAATTCTGCTGTAGTCTATAATTGCTTGGATACATTTTACTTCTGCTAGCCCATTAGAATAATCAGCAGTGTTCTCTCTGTATTGCAAGAGCATGGAGAGAAAGCCCCACCCATGAATCTAATGGGCCACGAGGGTGTTCTCAAGTTAGTTACGTGTCCCCATGCAGTTATAGACTGCAGCAGAGCGCTCTATTGATGACTCCTGTTGTTAAACAAACTAAGAACCAATTACTCAAAGGGTAAAATTCCCTTTTAAGGACCTGAGGGGTGGCAACATTATACATTGCACACCCCAGTGGTCCTTAAAGGGTTAATATCTTCCACAATTCCACTATTCTATGTTTTAACCCCTAGAGTGCCAGAGATGTATCCTGCACTTATGTTCATTCCACTGGTATTGCACAATAATGTCAGAGGCCCCCACCTCCATTTACAGATAACCAAGCAAAGGGCATTGCTAGGAAATGAAGGGGCTCAAGCCCAGAGTCACACTATATTAAAAGCCATGAACTTTGATGTCAGCACATTGTATGTAATGGTGTACTACTCTGCTGATCTCCTTAGTTACTTTGGTACAATTGAACTGTATGGCACATTAATAATGAATTAAACATGCTGTAAATAATAAGGAGAATAGGCTTTATAAATGTAGGACATAACCTATCAGCTACGAGAACTGAGATCCATCGCTTAACACTCTACCATTATCCAGGGCTGGATTTACATCTCTGGAGCCTGTAGGCACCCCCCCCCCTGCCATCTCCACAATGCTCCAAATCTCAATATTGCCCTCACATTGCCCCCCATCACCTTCATATTGCCCCCATCAGCTCCACATTACCCCATCATCTCAACATTGCCCTCACATTGACCCCCATCAGCTCCACATTGACCCCCATCAGCTCCAATTTGACCCCATCACCATCAGCTCGACATTGACCCCATCAGCTCCACATTGACCCCATCAGCTCCACATTGACCCCCATCTGCTACACATTGACCCCATCAGCTCCACATTGACCCCCATCTGCTACACATTGACCCCCATCAACTCCACATTGACCCCCATCAGCTCCACATTGACCCCATCACCTCCACATTGACCCCCACCTGCTACACATTGACCCCATCACCATCAGCTCCACATTGACCCCCACCTGCTACACATTGACCCCATCACCATCAGCTCCACATTGACCCCCATCAGCTCCACATTGACCCCACCACCATCAGCTCCACATTGACCCCATCAGCTCAACATCGCTTGCCCCCCATCATCCCCATATTGACCTCACATTGCTCCCATTATCTCCAAATTAACCCTTTGAATGTCAGAGTGGTACACAACGCATTGCTTTGCAATGAGTTGCTTACCACTCTGGCATTCAAAGGGTTAAGCCTCATTCTCTCCCCCCACATCCGTTTCCTACCTCTCTGGTGGTCCATACAATGCGGCGGCTGGCGGCTCGGCGCAGCATGGCAAGCCGCGCCAAGTCAGAAAAAAAAAAAAATCAATTGTAGTGGCAGGCGCCCCTCTGTAGGGTGCGCCTGTAGGCAGATGCCTACTCTGCCTTAAGGAAAATTCGGCCCTGCCATTATCACGGTACCTGTGCTCAGGCCGCAGGTGGCGACATTATTATGCCTGATTCACTGCCTCTCTCTTATTGGTCTTGCTATCCTGACTCCGCCCAGGGCCAGCCTTTATATACTCTGTCATGTCTATACTGAGGCGCCCTTTCGTGGTGTACCTGTTCCTGGTGTTTATTCCTGTTTTTCTCTGATCGTGTATGACCTGGCCTGCCTGACGACCTTCCTGCGCATTCTGTGTTGCTGCTCCATTGCCGACTGATCTGGCTGAGAACTCGCTCCGTTGCTGACTGATCTGGCTGAGAACCCCCTCCGTTGCTGACTGATCTGGCTGAGAACCCGCTCCGTTGCTGACTGATCTGGCTGAGAACCTGCTCCTTTGCTGACTGGTCTGGCTGAGAACCCGCTCCGTTGCTGACTGATCTGGCTGAGAACTCTCTACGTTGCTGACAGTATCTGGCTGAGAACCTGCTCCATTGCCTACTGTACCGGCTGAGAACCCGCTCCGTTGCTATCTGTGCCTGGCTGAACCCGCTCTGTTGCCTCTATCTGGCTAGCATTCCACTCTGTTGCCTTCCTGTTGTGCTTGTCAGTAGTAGCGCCTTGTGGCGCTTCCATTCTCTTACTGACTGTAGGCTGAGCATTCGTGTTATAGCCGCTTACTGTATAACCGCCGCAGGCGGTGTGCACATGCAAAGTACCGGTTCTTTGCTGTATAGCACTGACTGAGTTACTCTGATCTCCATCTGTGTCCTCCTCTGCTTTCATAGCTGGGCTCACTCCCTGTGGGAGTTGCAGACTTCTCTCTGGTCGTTTCCTCTTGACCCTTTCAGTGCCTAGATCCTCTAGGCAGGGTCAGTGCTCCATTCCCTTCTGCAGTAGCCTCCAGGCTCTAGAGCCAGCTGTTGCGTTTCATCACACGTTACTAGTGTGCGGAGACACCACTTGCCTTCATATAGTGTATCTTGATCCACCCCTAGCATTCTAGGGTTTTCCTACTAAGCGGTTGCCTTGGTCCTACCGTGACCCTAGTCCCTAGGGTCAGTGTTGCCTCGTTACTAGTGATGAGCGAGCATGCTCGGCCGAAGCTCGGTTCGGCTCGAGCATCGCTCTGCTCGGCACATGGCGGTACTCGTACGAGTACCGCATGTGCTCGCCCGCCATGTTCGGGTCTCCTCCCCGCACGTTTCGCGGCTGCTGCGCAGCCAATAAACGTGCGGGGAGGCTCTGACATCAGTGTAATGCCAGCAGCCATGTTGGCTGCTGGCATTACACTGATTGGCTGGCCAGAACCCGTGATCGGGTGCTGTATAGCACCTGACCAGCGAGTTCGGCTCAGTCTTAGCCAGGGAGAGATGAGGATAGGAAGGGAAAGTCAGTGTAGGGAGAAGAAAAGTGTGTTTGAACAACATATAAAGAAAGACCCAAAAGTCCTTTTTAGGACTATTGTGTGTGGGGGCAGCAGTTATATTTTGTTTTGGGGGGCAGAGTTTAAAAAAAAAACGTCACATATTCCGTTCACTGTGCCTAGCCGCAGATTAGCAGCACATTCTGTTTAGTGTGCAAAGTTGCAGATTAGCAGCACATTCTGTTTAGTGTGCAAAGTTGCAGATTAGCAGCACATTCTTTTTAGTGTGCAAAGTTGCAGATTAGCAGCACGTTCTGTTTAGTGTGCAAAGTTGCAGATTAGCAGCACATTCTTTTTAGTGTGCAAAGTTGCAGATTAGCAGCACATTCCGTTCACTGTGCCTAGCCGCAGATAAGCAGCACATTCTGTTTAGTGTGCAAAGTTGCAGATTAGCAGCACATTCTGTTTAGTGTGCAAAGTTGCAGATTAGCAGCACATTCTGTTTAGTGTGCAAAGTGTAAAAAATAAAAGTCACTTATTCCGTTCACTGTGCCTAGCCGCAGATAAGGAGCACATTCTGTTTAGTGTGCAAAGTTGCAGATTAGCAGCACATTCTGTTTAGTGTGGAAAGTTGCAGATTAGCAGCACATTCTGTATAGTGTGCAAAGTGTAAAAAATAAAAGTCACATATTCCGTTCACTGTGCCTAGCCGCAGATAAGCAGCACATTCTATTTAGTGTGCAAAGTGTAAAAAATAAAAGTCACATATTCCGTTCACTGTGCCTAGCCGCAGATAAGCAGCACATTCTGTTTAGTGTGCAAAGTTGCAGATTAGCAGCACATTCTGTATAGTGTGCAAAGTGTAAAAAATAAAAGTCACATATTCCGTTCACTGTGCCTAGCCGCAGATAAGCAGCACATTCTATTTAGTGTGCAAAGTGTAAAAAATAAAAGTCACTTATTCCGTTCACTGTGCCTAGCCGCAGATAAGCAGCACATTCTGTTTAGTGTGCAAAGTTGCAGATTAGCAGCACATTCTGTTTAGTGTGCAAAGTGTAAAAAATAAAAGTCACATATTCCGTTCACTGTGCCTAGCCGCAGATAAGCAGCACATTCTGTTTAGTGTGCAAAGTGTAAAAAATAAAAGTCACATATTCCGTTCACTGTGCCTAGCCGCAGATAAGCAGCACATTCTGTTTAGTGTGCAAAGTTGCAGATTAGCAGCACATTCTGTTTAGTGTGCAAAGTGTAAAAAATAAAAGTCACTTATTCCGTTCACTGTGCCTAGCCGCAGATAAGCAGCACATTCTGTTTAGTGTGCAAAGTTGCAGATTAGCAGCACATTCTGTTTAGTGTGCAAAGTGTAAAAAATAAAAGTCACATATTCCGTTCACTGTGCCTAGCCGCAGATAAGCAGCACATTCTGTTTAGTGTGCAAAGTTGCAGATTAGCAGCACATTCTGTTTAGTGTGGAAAGTTGCAGATTAGCAGCACATTCTGTTTAGTGTGCAAAGTGTAAAAAATAAAAGTCACATATTCCGTTCACTGTGCCTAGCCGCAGATAAGCAGCACATTCTGTTTAGTGTGCAAAGTTGCAGATTAGCAGCACATTCTGTTTAGTGTGCAAAGTGTAAAAAATAAAAGTCACATATTCCGTTCACTGTGCCTAGCCGCAGATAAGCAGCACATTCTGTTTAGTGTGCAAAGTTGCAGATTAGCAGCACATTCTGTTTAGTGTGCAAAGTGTAAAAAATAAAAGTCACTTATTCCGTTCACTGTGCCTAGCCGCAGATAAGCAGCACATTCTGTTTAGTGTGCAAAGTTGCAGATTAGCAGCACATTCTGTTTAGTGTGCAAAGTGTAAAAAATAAAAGTCACATATTCCGTTCACTGTGCCTAGCCGCAGATAAGCAGCACATTCTGTTTAGTGTGCAAAGTTGCAGATTAGCAGCACATTCTGTTTAGTGTGCAAAGTGTAAAAAATAAAAGTCACTTATTCCGTTCACTGTGCCTAGCCGCAGATAAGCAGCACATTCTGTTTAGTGTGCAAAGTTGCAGATTAGCAGCACATTCTGTTTAGTGTGGAAAGTTGCAGATTAGCAGCACATTCTGTTTAGTGTGCAAAGTGTAAAAAATAAAAGTCACATATTCCATTCACTGTGCCTAGCCGCAGATTAGCAGCACATTCTGTTTAGTGTGCAAAGTTGCAGATTAGCAGCACATATTCCGTGTAATATGAAGAAGGCGGGTAAAAAGGGACGGGGAAGTGGACGTGATCCTGATAGTTCAGGGCGCGGGTCAGGACGCGTAGAAACTGTGCCTGGTGCCAGAGCACAAGAAAGAAAGACATCCACCATACCTAGCTTCATGTCTCAGTTTACAGGGCGTCGCAGGACATCACTCTCGAGGTCAGACCACTGCGAACAGGTGGTCGGTTGGATTTCAGCTGATACTGCTTCCAGTCGGTTAAGCACCACCCTGTCTTCCACCAAGTCCACTCTCAGTAGCCAAGAGCCTGGTCAACATAATCCTCACCCTGATCATCCTTCCTCCCACCATAGAGGGTCTGGCCAAAGAAGTGATCCCACACTGGGAAATAGTGAGGAGCTCGTCTCATCACCAATCCTTCATTTGAACCTCTCTCCAAGCACGCTTGCAGAGGAACATGACATCTTGTGCCCTGATTCACAACCTCTAGAGGGTACCCAATCACAAGAAGATGACAGAGGGGAACGGCATTTAAGGTCAAAGGAAGTGGATGATGATGATGAGACACAGTTGCCATCAAATCAACCACTATTACTGTCTCAAGACCTTGATGAGGAGGATGATACACAGTTGTCAATGACTGAGTATGTGGTGGGATCAAGAAATGAGGAGGATGATCAGAGTGAGGAAGTGGAGGAGGACTTGGTGGACGATGAGGTGACTGACCCCACCTGGGAAGGTTGAGAGCCGAGCGATGACAGCAGTCCTGAGGGTGAGCCATCTGCAGCACCGCAACAGGCTGGAAGAGGCAGTGGTGTGGCTAAAGAAAGAAGGCGGACCGCACCAAACCGGCCCGCAAATGTTCCACGGAGCACCCCCTTGCGTAAATCTCCCTTGCCAAGGGCTAGGTGTTCCGCGGTATGGCGTTTTTTTAAGGAAAGTGCGGATGACAAAAAAATTGTAGTTTGCAACCTGTGCCACACCAGAATGAGCCGAGGCATGAACACTAGAAACCTCACCACCACCAGCATGATCCGACACATGGCATCCAAGCACCGTAATAAGTGGGAGGAACGCCCGGATCGCCAATCTGTGTCTGCAGGCCACACCACTGCCTCCTCTTCCCCTGTTTTCGGTGCCGGCCAATCGCCTGTCGAAGGCGCAGGCCCGCATACCTCCCGCCCTGCACCTGTACCATCTGAAGCACCATCAGCGACCACATCCACTTCCCTGTCCCAGCGCAGCGTCCAAATGTCGTTACCCCAGGCATTTGAGCGCAAGCGAAAATACCCAGCCACCAACCTACAGGCCATAGCACTAACCTCATACCTTTCCAAATTACTGGCCATAGAAATGCTGCCATTTAGGCTTGTGGAGACTGAGTCCTGATGGCAGCAGCTGTCCCTCGGTACGCAGTCCCCAGCCGCCACTACTTTTCCCGGTGTGCCGTCCCCGCCTTACACCACCATGTGTCCCGTAACATCACCCGTGCCCTGACCAACGCAGTTACTGGGAAGGTCCACTTAACGACTGACACATGGACAAGTGCTTGTGGCCAGGGACGCTACATTTCCCTGACGGCACACTGGGTGAATGTCGTGGAGGCTGGGAGCGACTCGGACCCTGGGATGGCACAGGTGCTACCCACGCCGAGGATTGCGGGCCCTACCTCCATCAGGGTTTCCGCCAGCACCTACGTTATTGGCTCCTCCTCCTCCGTTTCCACCTCCGAATTCTCTGCGCGCAGCGCCACTCACCCATCAGCCGGTAGCTGGAAGCAGTGTAGCACTGCAGTGGGGAAGCGTCAACAGGCCGTGCTGAAGCTGATCTGCCTTGGGGACAAACAGCACACGGCCTCAGAGCTGTTGCAGGGGATTAGTCACCAGACCGAGCAGTGGCTCTCGCCACTCAACCTGCAACCAGGCATGGTTGTGTGTGATAATGGGCGTAACTTGGTGGCGGCTTTGGAGCTCGGCAAGCTCACACACGTACCATGCCTAGCGCATGTATTTAATTTAGTGGTTCAGCGATTTCTAAAAACCTACCCCAATTTGCATGATCTCTTGACCAAGGTGCGCCGCGTGTGTGCACATTTCCATAAGTCATCAACAGCTTCAGCCGGCCTGTTGAAGCTGCAGCAGCGCTTACAATTGCCAGCTCACCGGCTGCTGTGTGACGTGAGCACGCGCTGGAACTCCACATGTTGGCCCGGCTTTGTGAGCAGCAGAGGGCAGTAGTGGAGTACCAGCTGTTACACGGTCGTCGCCTCTCCGTTCAACTTCCTCTAATCAGAAGTGAGGAGTGGGAATGGATGTCAGACCTCTGTGAGGTTTTACGCAATTTTGAGGAATCGACACAGATGGTGAGCGGCGATAACGCTATTATCAGTGTAACCATCCCACTTCTGTGTCTACTGAAACGCTCGCTGCTCACAATTAAAACCGACGCTTTGCATGTGGAAGAGGTGGAAATGCGGGAGGAAGAGATTACACAAGGTGATAGCCAGAGCACCCTCACTTCGTCTTCTCAGCGACAATTGGAGGAGGCGGAGGAGGAGGAGGAGGAAGACACGGTTGCCTCCGCTACAGAGGGTAGCCATGGAACTTTAGTTCCATCTCTTCAGCGTGGGTGGGCAGAAGAGGAGGAAGAGGATGAGGAGATTGAGAGTCATCCTCCTGGTGAGGACAGCGAAATCTTGCCTGTTGGTACTCTGGCACACATGGCTGACTTTATGTTAGGCTGCCTTTCCCGTGACCCACGCGTTATACGCATTTTAGACAACACGGATTACTGGGTGTTCACTAGTGATGAGCGAGCACCCCAATGCTCGGGTGTTCGGGTGCTCTGACCGAGCACCCCCTGAGGCTCGAGTGCTCGGCCGAGCACCCGAGCCCCATTGAAGTCAATGGGAGGACTCGAGCATTACACCAGGCACCCCCTGCTCTGATGAGGGGAGGGTGCCTGGTCCATAGGAAAAGGGCAGAAAAGGATGGAAACACCACAGAAATGGTTCAGGGACAGCATAGGGAGGATGTCTGGATGCATCTTGGACTCCAACATCGCTGCTGGGAACGATCTTTCGCCCGTAGTACGCCATTTTTAGAGACTGACCATAAAACACACAAAAAGGAAAATAAAAACGACTTTAGGCGAAAAATTGTTACCAAACAATATTTGCTGTATATTTACTTGTATATCATCTGCAAATTCTCCCAAAAATTTCCTTGATTTTCTGAAGTGAGGCCATGATTAAGAGGGAAACGTGCGCAGAGGCAAATTCTCCCAAAAATTTCCTTGATTTTCTGAACTGAGGCCATGATTAAGAGGGAAACGTGCGCAGAGGCAAATTCTCCCAAAAATTTCCTTGATTTTCAGAACTGAGGCCATGATTAAGAGGGAAACGTGCGCAGAGGCAAATTCTCCCAAAAATTTCCTTGATTTTCAGAATTGAGGCCATGATTAAGAGGGAAACGTGCGCAGAGACAAATTCTCCCAAAAATTTCCTTGATTTTCAGAACTGAGGCCATGATTAAGAGGGAAACGTGCGCAGAGGCAAATTCTGCAAAAAATTTCCTCGATTTTCAGAACTGAGGCCATGATTAAGAGGGAAACGTGCGCAGAGGCAAATTCTCCCAAAAATTTCCTTGATTTTCAGAACTGAGGCCATGATTAAGAGGGAAACGTGCGCTGAGCTGACCATCTAAAACATTATGGGTGAGGGTCTGCTGCAGAGCTGACCATCCTAAACATTATATGCGAAGGCCCGCTAGTGAGCTGACGCTATAAAACATTATATGAGAGGGCCCGCTAGAGAGCTGACCCAATAAAACATTATATGAGAAGGCCCGCTGGTGAGCTGACCTATATAAAAATTGTCAAACAGGGCCCGCTGGTGAGCTGGCCCTATATAAAAATTATAGCACAGGGCCCGCTGGTGAGCTGGCCCTATATAAAAATTATATCACAGGGCCCGCTGGTGAGCTGGCCCTATATAAAAATTATATCCCAGGGCATATGGAAGAGGAGGAGGAGGATGAGAAGATTAAGAGTCAACCATATACCCGTTTTTTGGGTGGAAGGGGTGAATGGGAATACAGAGTATTCCCATCATTGTAAATAACATATATAAAGTGAGTTTATGTTCCCCCGGGGCTTTCCTCCAGTGGAGTGGAGAAGTCAGGGGAAATCCAGGCCTTGTTCATTTTTATAAGTGTCAACCTATCAGCATTGTCGGTGGAAAGGCGGATACGCTTATCTGTTATGATGCCACCAGCAGCACTAAATACCCGCTCAGACAGAACGCTGGCGGCAGGGCAGGCCAGCACCTCCAAGGCGTAGAGTGCCAGTTCATACCACGTGTCCAGCTTGGACACCCAGTAGTTGTAAGGCACAGAGGGATCATTGAGGACGCTGACACGGTCTGCTACGTACTCCTTCACCATCTTCCAAAACTTTTCCCTCCTTGTGACACTAGGCTGCGCATCAGGGTGAGGGTGCTGGCGGGGTGTCATGAAGGTGTCCCACGCCTTGGAGAGTGTTGCCCTGCCTTTCTCGGAACTGCTGTGTGCTCCCCTTTTATCCCCTTCTCGGTTGGCCAAGGTAGCACGTACTCTGCCGCCAGCGTTGTCAGATGGAAAATTTTGGAGCAATTTTTCAACAAGAACCTTCTGGTATTGCACCATTTTGCTTGTCCTCTCCACCGGAGGAATGAGAGATGAGAAATTCTCTTTGTAGCGGGGGTCCAGAAGGGTGAACACCCAGTAATCCGTGTTGTTTAAAATGCGTGTAACGCGTGGGTCACGGGAAAGGCAGCCTAACATAAAGTCAGCCATGTGTGCCAGAGTACCAACAGTCAAGATTTCGCTGTCCTCACCAGGAGGATGACTCTCAATCTCCTCATCCTCTTCCTCCTCTTCTGCCCACCCACGCTGAAGAGATGGAACTAAAGTTCCATGGCTACCCTCTGTAGCGGAGGCAACCGTGTCTTCCTCCTCCTCCTCCTCCTCCTCCTCCTCCGCCTCCTCCAATTGTCGCTGAGAAGACGAAGTGAGGGTGCTCTGGCTATCACCTTGTGTAAGCTCTTCCTCCCCCATTTCCACCTCTTCCACATGCAAAGCGTCGGTTTTAATTGTGAGCAGCGAGCGTTTCAGTAGACACAGAAGTGGGATAGTTACACTGATAATAGCGTTATCGCCGCTCACCATCTGTGTCGATTCCTCAAAATTGAGTAAAACCTCGCAGAGGTCTGACATCCATTCCCACTCCTCACTTCTGATTACAGGAAGTTGAACGGAGAGGCGACGACCGTGTAACAGCTGGTACTCCACTACTGCCCTCTGCTGCTCACAAAGCCGGGCCAACATGTGGAAGGTGGAGTTCCAGCGCGTGCTCACGTCACACAGCAGCCGGTGAGCTGGCAATTGTAAGCGCTGCTGCAGCTTCAACAGGCCGGCCGAAGCTGTAGATGACTTACGGAAATGTGCACACACGCGGCGCACCTTGGTCAAGAGATCATGCACATTGGGGTAGGTTTTTAGAAATCGCTGCACCACTAAATTAAATACATGCGCTAGGCATGGTACGTGTGTGAGCTTGCCGAGCTCCAAAGCCGCCACCAAGTTACGCCCATTATCACACACAACCATGCCTGGTTGCAGGTTGAGTGGCGAGAGCCACTGCTCGGTCTGGTGACTAATCCCCTGCAACAGCTCTGAGGCCGTGTGCTGTTTGTCCCCAAGGCAGATCAGCTTCAGCACGGCCTGTTGACGCTTCCCCACTGCAGTGCTACACTGCTTCCAGCTACTGGCTGATGGGGGAGTGGCGCTGCGTGTAGAGAATTCGGAGGTGGAAACGGAGGAGGAGGAGCCAATAACGTAGGTGCTGGTGGAAACCCTGATGGAGGTAGGGCCCGCAACCCTCGGCGTGGGTAGCACCCGTGCCATCCCAAGGTCCGAGTCGCTCCCAGCCTCCACGACATTCACCCAGTGTGCCGTCAGGGAAATGTAGCGTCCCTGGCCACAAGAACTTGTCCATGTGTCAGTCGTT
This sequence comes from Rhinophrynus dorsalis, assembly GCA_037306005.1. NCBI lineage: Eukaryota > Metazoa > Chordata > Amphibia > Anura > Rhinophrynidae > Rhinophrynus > Rhinophrynus dorsalis. Next base: position 93,906,539 of record CM074721.1, read on the forward strand.
AAGTGGACCTTCCCAGTAACTGCGTTGGTCAGGGCACGGGTGATGTTACGGGACACATGGTGGTGTAATGCGGGGATGGCACACCGGGAAAAGTAGTGGCGGCTGGGGACCGCGTACCGAGGGACAGCTGCTGCCATCAGGCTGCGGAAGGACTCAGTGTCCACAAGCCTAAATGGCAGCATTTCGATGGCCAGTAATTTGGAAAGGTGTGAGGTTAGTGCTATGGCCTGTGGGTGGGTGGCTGGGTACTTTCTCTTGCGCTCAAATGCCTGGGGTAACGACATTTGGACGCTGTGCTGGGACAGGGAAGTGGATGTGGTCGCTGATGGTGCTTCAGATGGTACAGGTGCAGGGCGGGAGGTATGCGGGCCTGCGCCTTCGACAGGCGATTGGCCGGCACCGAAAACAGGGGAAGAGGAGGCAGTGGTGTGGCCTGCAGACACAGATGGGCGATCCAGGCGTTCCTCCCACTTACTACGGTGCTTGGATGCCATGTGTCGGATCATGCTGGTGGTGGTGAGGTTTCTAGTGTTCATGCCTCGGCTCATTCTGGTGTGGCACAGGTTGCAAACTACAATTCTTTTGTCGTCCGCACTTTCCTTAAAAAAACGCCATACCGCGGAACACCTACCCTTTGGCAAGGTAGATTTACGCAAGGGGGTGCTCCGTGGAACATTTGCGGGCCGGTTTGGTGCGGTCCGCCTTCTTTCTGTAGCCACACCACTGCCTCTTCCAGCCTGTTGCTGTGCTGCAGATGGCTCACCCTCAGGACTGCTGTCATCGCTCGGCTCTACACCTTCCCAGGTGGGGTCAGTCACCTCATCGTCCACCAAGTCCTCCTCCACTTCCTCACTCTGATCATCCTCCTCAAGTCTTGATCCCACCACATACTCAGTCATTGACAACTGTATAACATTCTCCTCAACAAGGTCTTGAGACGGAAATAGTGGTTGATTTAATGGCAACTGTGTCTCATCATCATCATCATCATCCACTACTTCCTTTGACCTTAAATGCCGTTCACATCTGTCATCTTCTTGTGATTGGGTAGCCTCTAGAGGTTGTGAATCAGGGCACAAGATGTCATGTTCCTCTGCAAGCGTGCTTGGAGAGAGGGTCAAATGAAGGATTGGTGATGAGACGAGCTCCTCACTATATCCCAGTGTGGGATCACTTCTTTGACCAGACCGTGTATGGTGGGAGGAAGGATGATCAGAGTGAGGATTATTTTGATCAGACTCTTGGCTACTGAGAGTGGACTTGGTGGAAGACAGGGTGGTGCTTAACCGACTGGAAGCAGTATCAGCTGTCATCCAACCGACCACCTGTTCGCAGTGGTCGGACCTCGAGAGTGATGTCCTGCGACGCCCTGTAAAATTAGACATGAAGCTAGGTATGGTGGATGTCTTTCTTTCTTGTGCTCTGGCACCAGGCACAGTTTCTCCGCGTCCTGACCCGCGCCCTGAACTTTCAGGATCACGTCCACTTCCCCGTCCCTTTTTACCCGCCTTCTTCATCTTACACAGAATATGTGACTTTAATATTTGAGTTTGAAAACTTAACAGTATTTCTTACTATTCTGCAACTCTGCAGAGTACACAGAATAGGCTGCTAAACGGCGGTGATACACACTGAATGGAATATGTGACTTTAATATTTGAGTTTGAAAACTTAACAGTATTTCTTCCTATTCTGCAACTGTGCAGAGTACACAGAATAGGCTGCTAAACGGCGGTGATACACACTGAATGGAATATGTGACTTTAATATTTGAGTTTGAAAACTTAACAGTATTTCTTCCTATTCTGCAACTGTGCAGAGTACACAGAATAGGCTGCTAAACGGCGGTGATACACACTGAATGGGATATGTGACTTTAATATTTGATTTTGAAAACTTAACAGTATTTCTTACTATTCTGCAACTGTGCAGAGTACACAGAATAGGCTGCTAAACGGCGGTGATACACACTGAATGGAATATGTGACTTTAATATTTGAGTTTGAAAACTTAACAGTATTTCTTACTATTCTGCAACTGTGCAGAGTACACAGAATAGGCTGCTAAACGGCGGTGATACACACTGAATGGAATATGTGACTTTGATATTTGAGTTTGAAAACTTAACAGTATTTCTTACTATTCTGCAACTCTGCAGAGTACACAGAATAGGCTGCTAAACGGCGGTGATACACACTGAATGGAATATGTGACTTTGATATTTGAGTTTGAAAACTTAACACTATTTCTTACTATTCTGCAACTCTACAGAGTACACAGAATAGGCTGCTAAATGGCGGTGATACACACTGAATGGAATATGTGACTTTAATATTTGATTTCGAAAACTTAACAGTATTTCTTACTATTCTGCAACTGTGCAGAGTACACAGAATAGGCTGCTAAACGGCGGTGATACACACTGAATGGAATATGTGACTTTAATATTTGAGTTTGAAAACTTAACAGTATTTCTTACTATTCTGCAACTGTGCAGAGTACACAGAATAGGCTGCTAAACGGCGGTGAAACACACTGAATGGAATATGTGACTTTGATATTTGAGTTTGAAAACTTAACACTATTTCTTACTATTCTGCAACTGTGCAGAGTACACAGAATAGGCTGCTAAACGGCGGTGACACACACTGAATGGAATATGTGACTTTAATATTTGAGTTTGAAAACTTAACAGTATTTCTTACTATTCTGCAACTCTGCACACTACACAGAATGTGCTGCTAAACTGCGGCGAAGCACACTGAATGGAATATGTGACTTTGATATTTTAGTTTGAAGACTTAACAGTATTTCTTCCTATTCTGCAACTCTGCACAGTACACAGAATGTGCTGCTAAACTGCGGCGAAGCACACTGAATGGAATATGTGACTTTGATATTTTAGTTTGAAGACTTAACAGTATTTCTTCCTATTCTGCAACTCTGCACAGTACACAGAATGTGCTGCTAAACTGCGGCGAAGCACACTGAATGGAATATGTGACTTTGATATTTTAGTTTGAAGACTTAACAGTATTTCTTCCTATTCTGCAACTCTGCACAGTACACAGAATGTGCTGCTACACTGCGGCGAAGCACACTGAATGGAATATGTGACTTTGATATTTTAGTTTGAAGACTTAACAGTATTTTTTCCTATTCTGCAACTCTGCACAGTACACAGAATGTGCTGCTAAACTGCGGCGACGCACACTGAAAGGAATATGTGACTTTGATATTTTAGTTTGAAGACTTAACAGAATGTGCTCTAATCTGCAACTTTGCACACTAAACAGAATGTGCTCTAATCTGCAACTTTGCACACTAAACTGAATGTGCTCTAATCTGCAACTTTGCACACTAAACAGAATGTGCTCTAATCTGCAACTGTGCACACTAAACAGAATGTGCTCTAATCTGCAACTTTTCACACTAAACAGAATATTTTTATTTTTTTTTTTTTTGTTTTTTTCCCCCCACACAAAATAACCTGCTGCCCCCACACACAGTAGTCCTAAAAAGGACTTTTGGTTCTTTTTTTTCACAATTTTTGTTTTTTTCCTCCCTACACTGCCTTTCCCTTCCTATCCTCAGCTCTCCCTGGCTCAGACTGAGCCGAACTCGATGGTCAGGTGCTATACAGCACCCGACCACGGGTTCTGGCCAGCCAATCAGTGTAATGCCAGCAGCCAACATGGCTGCTGGCATTACACCGATGTCAGAGCCTCCCTGCACGTTTATTGGCTGCGCAGCAGCCGCAAAACGTGCGGGGAGGAGACCCGAACATGGCGGGCGAGCACATGCGGTACTCGTACGAGTACCGCCATGTGCCGAGCAGAGCGATGCTCGAGCCGATCCGAGCATCGGCCGAGCATGCTCGCTCAACACTAGTGTTCACCCTTCTGGACCCCCGCTACAAAGAGAATTTCTCATCTCTCATTCCTCCGGTGGAGAGGACAAGCAAAATGGTGCAATACCAGAAGGTTCTTGTTGAAAAATTGCTCCAAAATTTTCCATCTGACAACGCTGGCGGCAGAGTACGTGCTACCTTGGCCAACCGAGAAGGGGATAAAAGGGGAGCACACAGCAGTTCCGAGAAAGGCAGGGCAACACTCTCCAAGGCGTGGGACACCTTCATGACACCCCGCCAGCACCCTCACCCTGATGCGCAGCCTAGTGTCACAAGGAGGGAAAAGTTTTGGAAGATGGTGAAGGAGTACGTAGCAGACCGTGTCAGCGTCCTCAATGATCCCTCTGTGCCTTACAACTACTGGGTGTCCAAGCTGGACACGTGGTATGAACTGGCACTCTACGCCTTGGAGGTGCTGGCCTGCCCTGCCGCCAGCGTTCTGTCTGAGCGGGTATTTAATGCTGCTGGTGGCATCATAACAGATAAGCGTATCCGCCTTTCCACCGAAAATGTTGATAGGTTGACACTTATAAAAATGAACAAGGTCTGGATTTCCCCTGACTTCTCCACTCCACTGGAGGAAAGCCCCGGGTGAACATAAAGTCACTTTAGATATGTTATTTACAATGATGGGAATACTCTGTATTCCCATTCACCCCTTCCACCCAAAAAATGGGTATATGGTTGACTCTTAATCTTCTCATCCTCCTCCTCCTCTTCCATATACCCTGTGATATAATTTTTATATAGGGCCAGCTCACCAGCGGGCCCTGTGATATAATTTTTATATAGGGCCAGCTCACCAGCGGGTGCTGTTTGACAATTTTTGTATAGGTCAGCTCACCAGCGGGCCTTCTCATATAATGTTTTATTGGGTCAGCTCTCTAGCGGGCCCTCTCATATAATGTTTTATAGCGTCAGCTCACTAGCGGGCCTTCGCATATAATGTTTAGGATGGTCAGCTCCGCAGCAGACCCTCACCCATAATGTTTTAGATGGTCGGCTCAGCGCACGTTTCCCTCTTAATCATGGCCCCAGTTCAGAAAAATCGAGGACATTTTTTGCAGAATTTGCCTCTGCGCACGTTTCCCTCTTAATCATGGCCCCAGTTCCGAAAAATCGAGGAAATTTTTTGCAGAATTTGCCTCTGCGCACGTTTCCCTCTTAATCATGGCCCCAGTTCCGAAAAATCGATGACATTTTTTGCAGAATTTGCCTCTGCGCACGTTTCCCTCTTAATCATGGCCCCAGTTCCGAAAAATCGATGACATTTTTTGCAGAATTTGCAGATGATATACAAGTAAATATACAGCAAATACTGTTTGGTAACAATTTTTCGCCTAAAGTCGTTTTTATCTTCCTTTTTGTGTGTTTTACGGTCAGTCTGTAAAAATGGCGTACTACGGGTGAAACATCGTTCCCAGCAGCGACGTTGGAGTCCAAGATGCATCCAGACATCCTCCCTATGCTGTCCCTGAACCATTTCTGTGGTGTTTCCATCATTTTCTGCCCTTTTCCTATGGACCAGGCACCCTCCCCTCATCAGAGCAGGGGGTGCCTGGTGTAATGCTCGAGTCCTCCCATTGACTTCAATGGGGCTCGGGTGCTCGGCCGAGCACTCGAGCCTCCGGGGGTGCTCGGCCAGAGCACCCGAACACCCGAGCATTGGGGTGCTCGATCATCACTACTCGTTACCATTGGGTTCAGTACTTCCCAGGCGTCTGGGTCTCTTGCCAATTACCTCTACTGGACTCCTAGTGTTCTATGGTCCTGCTGCCAGTGCTTGGGCTGCATAGACTCCGCTAGTCCCTAGTCCGCTAGGGTTTGGTTGCCTATTGTCTCATGTACCTCCAGTCATTTGGGTTCAAGTTCAGAACTCTCTCCAGCCAGCTGCTGCCTCCATCTCTGTCTATACATCAAGGGACTGGATTGTTATTGCTATATATGTTCTGTTATTGTGGGCTTGTAGACCTAACCTATTGTATGTACTTTATCCTAATAAAGTCATTTTAACCTTACCAGTCGGGTCTGAGTGTTCATCAAAAAACTGTGACAACCATTACCTATTCATTACCATTACAATTCCTTCATCATTTGCCCTGCAGATGTCCATTTGCCCTGCATGTTGGGTGACATCAAGGCTTCATTCTGTACTTCTGGGAGATTTAAATCCTTTCCAATAAATCCCCTTACTAGCAAGTTTGCTGACATGCGGCAGCAAGGTAGAGGATAGCAATGTTATTCCTCTTCAAGAAGCAGACCACAGAGGTTTCATGGCAAATGGAAAATATATGGAAGAGTTGTACGCTATGGGTTATGGTGTTAAAAGCCATGTTTAACTCCATAGGAATGTTGCGAAATTGTATTTGTTTACTAAGATATGGTTGGTTTGCCCCAGGGTTTCACTCTTTAGCTACCTGCATAAGGTCCTGAGTAGTGATGAGCGAGCATGCTCGGCCGAAGCTCGGTTCGGCTCGAGCATCGCTCTGCTCGGCACATGACGGTACTCGTACGAGTACCGCATGTGCTCGCCCGCCATGTTCGGGTCTCCTCCCCGCACGTTTCGCGGCTGCTGCGCAGCCAATAAACGTGCAGGGAGGCTCTGACATCAGTGTAATGCCAGCAGCCATGTTGGCTGCTGGCATTACACTGATTGGCTGGCCAGAACCCGTGATCGGGTGCTGTATAGCACCTGACCAGCGAGTTCGGCTCAGTCTTAGCCAGGGAGAGATGAGGATAGGAAGGGAAAGTCAGTGTAGGGAGAAGAAAAGCGATTGTGAAAAAAAAAAAAGACCCAAAAGTCCTTTTTAGGACTACTGTGTGTGGGGGCAGCAGTTTATTTTGTGTGGGGGGGCAGAGATATAAAAAAAAAACTTCACATATTCTGTTCACTGTGCCTAGCCTCAGATTAGCAGCACATTCTGTTTAGTGTGCAAAGTTGCAGATTAGAGCACATTCTGTTCAGTGTGCAAAGTTGCAGATTAGCAGCACATTCTTTTTAGTGTGCAAAGTTGCAGATTAGAGCACATTCTGTTCAGTGTGCAAAGTTGCAGATTAGCAGCACATTCTTTTTAGTGTGCAAAGTTTCAGATTAGGAGAACATTCTGTTAAGTGTTCAAACTGTAAAATATCAAAGTCACATATTCCATTCACTGTGCGTAGCCGCAGTTAAGAAGAACATTCTGTTTACTGTGCAAAGTTTCAGATTAGGAGAACATTCTGTTAAGTGTTCAAACTGTAAAATATCAAAGTCACATATTCCATTCACTGTGCGTAGCCGCAGTTAATAAGAACATTCTGTTTACTGTGCAAAGTTTCAGATTAGGAGAACATTCTGTTAAGTGTTCAAACTGTAAAATATCAAAGTCACATATTCCATTCACTGTGCGTAGCTGCAGTTAATAAGAACATTCTGTTTACTGTGCAAAGTTTCAGATTAGGAGAACATTCTGTTAAATGTTCAAAAAAGTATAAAATATCAAAGTCACATATTCCATTCACTGTGCGTAGCCGCAGTTAAGAAGAACATTCTGTTTACTGTGCAAAGTTTCAGATTAGGAGAACATTCTGTTAAGTGTTCAAACTGTAAAATATCAAAGTCACATATTCCATTCACTGTGCGTAGCCGCAGTTAATAAGAACATTCTGTTTACTGTGCAAAGTTTCAGATTAGGAGAATATTCTGTTAAGTGTTCAAACTGTAAAATATCAAAGTCACATATTCCATTCACTGTGCGTAGCCGCAGTTAATAAGAACATTCTGTTTACTGTGCAAAGTTTCAGATTAGGAGAACATTCTGTTAAGTGTTCAAAAAAGTATAAAATATCAAAGTCACATATTCCATTCACTGTGCGTAGCCGCAGTTAAGAAGAACATTCTGTTTACTGTGCAAAGTTTCAGATTAGGAGAACATTCTGTTAAGTGTTCAAACTGTAAAATATCAAAGTCACATATTCCATTCACTGTGCGTAGCCGCAGTTAATAAGAACATTCTGTTTACTGTGCAAAGTTTCAGATTAGGAGAATATTCTGTTAAGTGTTCAAACTGTAAAATATCAAAGTCACATATTCCATTCACTGTGCGTAGCCGCAGTTAATAAGAACATTCTGTTTACTGTGCAAAGTTTCAGATTAGGAGAACATTCTGTTAAGTGTTCAAAAAAGTATAAAATATCAAAGTCACATATTCCATTCACTGTGCGTAGCCGCAGTTAAGAAGAACATTCTGTTTACTGTGCAAAGTTTCAGATTAGGAGAACATTCTGTTAAGTGTTCAAACTGTAAAATATCAAAGTCACATATTCCATTCACTGTGCGTAGCCGCAGTTAATAAGAACATTCTGTTTACTGTGCAAAGTTTCAGATTAGGAGAATATTCTGTTAAGTGTTCAAACTGTAAAATATCAAAGTCACATATTCCATTCACTGTGCGTAGCCGCAGTTAATAAGAACATTCTGTTTACTGTGCAAACTGTAAAATATCAAAGTCACATATTCCATTCACTGTGCGTAGCCGCAGTTAAGAAGAACATTCTGTTTACTGTGCAAAGTTGCAGATTTGCAGCACATATTCCGTGTAATATGAAGAAGGCGGGTAAAAAGGGACGGGGAAGTGGACGTGATCCTGATAGTTCAGGGCGCGGGTCAGGACGCGTAGAAACTGTGCCTGGTGCCAGAGCACAAGACAGAAAGACATCCACCATACCTAGCTTCATGTCTCAGTTTACAGGGCGTCGCAGGACATCACTCTCGAGGTCCGACCACTGCGAACAGGTGGTCGGTTGGATGTCAGCTGATACTGCTTCCAGTCGGTTAAGCACCACCCTGTCTTCCACCAAGTCCACTCTCACTAGCCAAGAGTCTGGTCAACATAATCCTCACCCTGATCATCCTTCCTCCCACCATAGAGGGTCTGGTCAAAGAAGTGATCCCACACTGGGATATAGTGAGGAGCTCGTCTCATCACCAATCCTTCATTTGAACCTCTCTCCAAGCACGCTTGCAGAGGAACATGAAATCTTGTGCCCTGATTCACAACCTCTAGAGGGTACCCAATCACAAGAAGATGACAGAGGTGAACGGCATTTAAGGTCAAAGGAAGTGGATGATGATGATGAGACACAGTTGCCATTAAATCAACCACTATTACTGTCTCAAGACCTTGATGAGGAGGATGATATACAGTTGTCAATGACTGAGTATGTGGTGGGATCAAGACATGAGGAGGATGATCAGAGTGAGGAAGTGGAGGAGGACTTGGTGGACGATGAGGTGACTGACCCCACCTGGGAAGGTTGAGAGCCGAGCGATGACAGCAGTCCTGAGGGTGAGCCATCTGCAGCACCGCAACAGGCTGGAAGAGGCAGTGGTGTGGCTACAGAAAGAAGGCGGACCGCACCAAACCGGCCCGCAAATGTTCCACGGAGCACCCCCTTGCGTAAATCTCCCTTGCCAAGGGGTAGGTGTTCCGCGGTATGGCGTTTTTTTAAGGAAAGTGCGGACGACAAAAGAATTGTAGTTTGCAACCTGTGCAACACCAGAATGAGCCGAGGCATGAACACTAGAAACCTCACCACCACCAGCATGATCCGACACATGGCTTCCAAGCACCGTAATAAGTGGGAGGAACGCCCGGATCGCCAATCTGTGTCTGCAGGCCACACCACTGCCTCCTCTTCCCCTGTTTTCGGTGCCGGCCAATCGCCTGTCGAAGGCGCAGGCCCGCATACCTCCCGCCCTGCACCTGTACCATCTGAAGCACCATCAGCGACCACATCCACTTCCCTGTCCCAGCGCAGCGTCCAAATGTCGTTACCCCAGGCATTTGAGCGCAAGCGAAAATACCCAGCCACCCACCCACAGGCCATAGCACTAACCTCACACCTTTCCAAATTACTGGCCATCGAAATGCTGCCATTTAGGCTTGTGGAGACTGAGTCCTTCCGCAGCCTGATGGCAGCAGCTGTCCCTCGGTACGCAGTCCCCAGCCGCCACTACTTTTCCCGGTGTGCCGTCCCCGCCTTACACCACCATGTGTCCCGTAACATCACCCGTGCCCTGACCAACGCAGTTACTGGGAAGGTCCACTTAACGACTGACACATGGACAAGTGCTTATGGCCAGGGACGCTACATTTCCCTGACGGCACACTGGGTGAATGTCGTGGAGGCTGGGAGCGACTCGGACCCTGGGATGGCACAGGTGCTACCCACGCCGAGGATTGCGGGCCCTACCTCCATCAGGGTTTCCGCCAGCACCTACGTTATTGGCTCCTCCTCCTCCGTTTCCACCTCCGAATTCTCTGCGCGCAGCGCCACTCACCCATCAGCCGGTAGCTGGAAGCAGTGTAGCACTGCAGTGGGGAAGCGTCAACAGGCCGTGCTGAAGCTGATCTGCCTTGGGGACAAACAGCACACGGCCTCAGAGCTGTTGCAGGGGATTAGTCACCAGACCGAGCAGTGGCTCTCGCCACTCAACCTGCAACCAGGCATGGTTGTGTGTGATAATGGGCGTAACTTGGTGGCGGCTTTGGAGCTCGGCAAGCTCACACACGTACCATGCCTAGCACATGTATTTAATTTAGTGGTTCAGAGATTTCTAAAAACCTACCCCAATTTGCATGATCTCTTGACCAAGGTGCGCCGCGTGTGTGCACATTTCCGTAAGTCATCAACAGCTTCAGCCGGCCTGTTGAAGCTGCAGCAGCGCTTACAATTGCCAGCTCACCGGCTGCTGTGTGACGTGAGCACGCGCTGGAACTCCACCTTCCACATGTTGGCCCGGCTTTGTGAGCAGCAGAGGGCAGTAGTGGAGTACCAGCTGTTACACGGTCGTCGCCTCTCCGTTCAACTTCCTCTAATCAGAAGTGAGGAGTGGGAATGGATGTCAGACCTCTGTGAGGTTTTACGCAATTTTGAGGAATCGACACAGATGGTGAGCGGCGATAACGCTATTATCAGTGTAACCATCCCACTTCTGTGTCTACTGAAACGCTCGCTGCTCACAATTAAAACCGACGCTTTGCATGTGGAAGAGGTGGAAATGCGGGAGGAAGAGCTTACACAAGGTGATAGCCAGAGCACCCTCACTTCGTCTTCTCAGCGACAATTGGAGGAGGCGGAGGAGGAGGAGGAGGAAGACATGGTTGCCTCCGCTACAGAGGGTAGCCATGGAACTTTAGTTCCATCTCTTCAGCGTGGGTGGGCAGAAGAGGAGGAAGAGGATGAGGAGATTGAGAGTCATCCTCCTGGTGAGGACAGCGAAATCTTGCCTGTTGGTACTCTGGCACACATGGCTGACTTTATGTTAGGCTGCCTTTCCCGTGACCCACGCGTTATACGCATTTTAGACAACACGGATTACTGGGTGTTCACCCTTCTGGACCCCCGCTACAAAGAGAATTTCTCATCTCTCATTCCTCCGGTGGAGAGGACAAGCAAAATGGTGCAATACCAGAAGGTTCTTGTTGAAAAATTGCTCCAAAATTTTCCATCTGACAACGCTGGCGGCAGAGTACGTGCTACCTTGGCCAACCGAGAAGGGGAGAAAAGGGGAGCACACAGCAGTTCCGACAAAGGCAGGGCAACACTCTCCAAGGCGTGGGACACCTTCATGACACCCCGCCAGCACCCTCACCCTGATGCGCAGCCTAGTGTCACAAGGAGGGAAAAGTTTTGGAAGATGGTGAAGGAGTACGTAGCAGACCGTGTCAGCGTCCTCAATGATCCCTCTGTGCCTTACAACTACTGGGTGTCCAAGCTGGACACGTGGTATGAACTGGCACTCTACGCCTTGGAGGTGCTGGCCTGCCCTGCCGCCAGCGTTCTGTCTGAGCGGGTATTTAGTGCTGCTGGTGGCATCATAACAGATAAGCGTATCCGCCTTTCCACCGAAAATGCTGATAGGTTGACACTTATAAAAATTAACAAGGCCTGGATTTCCCCTGACTTCTCCACTCCACTGGAGGAAAGCCCCGGGGGAACATAAAGTCACTTTAGATATGTTATTTACAATGATGGGAATACTCTGTATTCCCATTCACCCCTTCCACCCAAAAAATGGGTATATGGTTGACTCTTAATCTTCTCATCCTCCTCCTCCTCTTCCATATACCCTGTGATATAATTTTTATATAGGGCCAGCTCACCAGCGGGCCCTGTGATATAATTTTTATATAGGGCCAGCTCACCAGCGGGCGCTGTTTGACAATTTTTGTATAGGTCAGCTCACCAGCGGGCCTTCTCATATAATGTTTTATTGGGTCAGCTCTCTAGCGGGCCCTCTCATATAATGTTTTATAGCGTCAGCTCACTAGCGGGCCTTCGCATATAATGTTTAGGATGGTCAGCTCCGCAGCAGACCCTCACCCATAATGTTTTAGATGGTCGGCTCAGTGCACGTTTCCCTCTTAATCATGGCCCCAGTTCAGAAAAATCGAGGAAATTTTTGGGAGAATTTGCCTTTGCGCACGTTTCCCTCTTAATCATGGCCTCAGTTCAGAAAAATCAAGGAAATTTTTGGGAGAATTTGCCTCTGCGCACGTTTCCCTCTTAATCATGGCCTCAGTTCAGAAAAATCGAGGAAATTTTTGGGAGAATTTGCCTCTGCGCACGTTTCCCTCTTAATCATGGCCTCAGTTCAGAAAAATCGAGGAAATTTTTTGCAGAATTTGCAGATGATATACAAGTAAATATACAGCAAATACTGTTTGGTAACAATTTTTCGCCTAAAGTCGTTTTTATCTTCCTTTTTGTGTGTTTTACGGTCAGTCTGTAAAAATGGCGTACTACGGGCGAAAGATCGTTCCCAGCAGCGATGTTGGAGTCCAAGATGCATCCAGACATCCTCCCTATGCTGTCCCTGAACCATTTCTGTTGTGTTTCCATCATTTTCTGCCCTTTTCCTATGGACCAGGCACCCTCCCCTCATCAGAGCAGGGGGTGCCTGGTGTAATGCTCGAGTCCTCCCATTGACTTCAATGGGGCTCGGGTGCTCGGCCGAGCACTCGAGCCTCCGGGGGGGCTCGGTCAGAGCACCCGAACACCCGAGCATTGGGGTGCTCGCTCATCACTAGTCCTGAGTGATCAAATTCTTTGTTTGTTTTGGAACCTAGCACCTACTCTGACTAAGAATGATTTTAAGTATTCAAAGGTCTTGGGAAGTGGTTGTTCAACTAAAACAATGGCCTGACAGCAACTGTACCACTTGTGACCCCAATAGTTTTGCCATTGCTATTTTGTAGATAAGGGGTAGTAAGCACCCTGTTTATGCTCCATCCTATAGATACCCATGAAAATCCCTCTACAGCTGCCACAAAGCAAATATTTTTAGGCAAAGTAGGCAACTGCCTACAATGACATATTTTGAAGGGAGAAGCCTATGCTGTGCTAGCTACACCAACATACTGATCTATGGGTGTGGTCATTGTAATCCCAATACTTTTGCACCAAACACACTCTAAAGGTTTATGGTGGTCACTAGTTTATTTACCAGTTTATTTACCAGGATTTAGATAAACTGAGTGAATGGGCAGAAAAGTAGCAGTTAACATTCAATGTATATAAATGTAAGGTTATACAGTTGGACTGTGGAAATAAACGTGTTACATATACACTAAATGGGCAATAACGTGGATAATTGTCATTAGAGAAAGATTTAGGGGTACTGATAGATGATAGACTTCACAGCAGTGTGCAGAGTCTCTCAGATGCTGCAAGAGCAAATTGGGTACTATCCTGCACAAAAAGCGGTATAGATGCGTGGGATGCAAATATAATTCTACTCTATATAAATCCTTGGTAAGGTCTCATCTAGAATATGGAATACAGTTTGGGGCACCAGTTCTTGAAAAAAACATAATTGAACTGGAAAAAGTACAGAAATTAGCAACAAAAGTGATAAAAGGATTGGAGGATCTGAGTTATATAGAGAGACTAGCCAAAATGGGTTTGTTTACATTAGAGAAGATATGTCTAAGGGGTGATATGATTACCATTTATGAATATATTCTAGGTCAAACAAAGAATTCTCCCATGAATTATTTACTCAAAGAGCTGAGCTAAGAATGCAAGCTCATCCATTAAGACTAGAAGAAAAGGGTTTTTGACTAAAACAAAGGCATGGATTTTTTTTACACTAAGGGTGGTAAAATTATGGAATTTGTTTGCTTTGGGATACAGTTCTTGCAGATACTGTAACTGCTTTCAAAAAAGTAATGGATATCTATCTAGCACAGAACAATAATGATAATTATGACAGTTGGCTTTAAAGCAGATAGGTTGTTGATCTAGGGAACTATCTGACTTCCATTAGAGTCAAGAAGGAATTTTTACCCACTTGGGGCTTAAACGGCAATGGCTTCAATAGGGTTTTTTGTTTGCCTTCCTCTGGATCAACAGGACTGATTTGGCATGGACTGGGTTTGATGGACACATTTTTCAGCCTCATCAACTATGTTACTTCCTATGATAACCAATACATCAGAGTCCTCACTAGCAGCAAAGTGTTAAGCTTGTTCTTGTGCTTGTCTGTAACTAGCCTAGGGTATTTGCTGTGCCAGGAAACAATGGATGGTGCTGGGGGAGAGGTCAAGTAAAGTGAAAGTGTGGCCATGAGTTGAACTAGGAGTGCCCAGGTTGCCATGCCAAGGGTTTCCTGAGAATTAAATCCAGCAGTGACCATTAAACATTTTTATGGGTATTTTACTAAATACCTGTTAGAGTTGCTTACTTTCCTAGCATGGATCCTCCCTAGAAAACACAAAGAGAAAACAAGTTAGAAAAATGTTGCCTGTACCCTTTAAGTCCTTCCAAACCATACACAAAGACATCCAACATTTAGGCCAACCAACTCATTCTGTAACTACATGTACTTATCACAACCTAGGCCATAAAATAAAATGATACAAGTTCTCCAAATGCTGCTCCCCTTGTACACATATATCATCTTATGAATGATTTGCTATTCTTATCTCACCAGATCTAATGAATACATTTTCTGAATGTTTTATCCATTGTAGTTTCCTGGGCTCCAAAAAAAAGGATTGAAGACAAGCCCTCTTAATATCCTTGTTCACAAGAATAGCTAGACAGCATGCAATTAGTTATCCCTTCAATGCTAGAAGTGTCTCCAAGGCTTTGCAAAGCAAGGTGTTGGATAAATGCATGGAAACCAAGGAATTAAAGGGGCACTGTCATTACATTTTTTTAAAATATTTTTTATGTACACTCGTTTAACCCTTTTTGATAAATATATCTTTAAAGGGATAGTAACACTTCGTTTTAACTTTATTTTATTTTGTAGGCATTAAAAAAAACATGAATAATGATATAAGTCTTATCTCTCAAACCTTTATGGTTTATGAGATATTCACAAGCAAAGTTTCCCCTCCCTCCCCTTTTACCTAGTGTAAGCCGTCTCTTCTCAGATGTGAATCTGGTTGTATGACCAGACAGATAACAGAAGGGGACAATTTTCTTTGTATGAAAACAATGAAAGCCCTTCCCCCCTTGACAAGTTTTTCAGCTTTTTCCCTTATCTTAATTGAAGATTGTCCCTCTCTGCAGTCTACCTGGGCACCTCCCTTCTGATCTGGTTGAACGGGGGGGGGGATACTTTGTGAATATCTCTTAAACCATAAAGGTTTGAGAGATAAGACATATCATTCTTCATGTTTTTTAATGCCTACAAAATAAAATAAAGTTAAAATGAAGTATTACTATCCCTTTAAAAGCTTTATCAGTCATGCTGTATTACTGTAAGCAGTAGAATGTGTGGATATTTAGTGGGCAGCTCAGGTGGGCCTGTTACCCTAAGACAAGTTTAGTTTGTTTTACAGAGACAGGAAAGTACTGTTTGCACGAGAAATGCTAGCTAACCCCAGACATATGGTTCAGCTTTGTTTGAGCCTTGCCAATGAGGTGCAGCTGGTTTCCCTAGGCTCTGAGAGCAAGGCATCCACATCTGGATTGCTATTAGGGAGACACCGTAAGAGTTTTTTTTTTTTTTTAAAGACACCAAAGGATGTCAGAAGCTCTGAGCATGAAGAAATGCAATGTTGCCTGTTCTGCAGCTCATCACCAGTCATGAGCATCATATTTTAGCTCTCTAGTGTATTTCTTTTCTTTTCTTTTCTTGTCAGTGTGGTGCAGCCAATCTCTCTGGTCAATGAGAGAAAGGGCTCTATGTCTGGACTACCCTTAGTGAGATACCATAAGCGTTTTCCAGCGGCACCTCACTGATTTCCAGCTGCACCTCACTGATGAGGTAAAAAAGCATACATCTAATGTTCCCGTGCAGAAGGGCTTGCCCATAGGTTTGGAACTGGATTGCCCTTTTGGGCGGGATTAGTCTAATATGTACATGGAACTTTCTCCTCGGTAATGGCACTAAATGCACTAAAATGTGAAGCTTCTGAGTAGTGACTGTTTGATTTCTCCTACTGACAGCTGTAAAGCTGTCAGCAGGAGATCTGTGTTGGTCGACACACTGGCGCTTGAGAAGTGCCGCGATCTCGTTACTTACATGGATTCTCTTCTTTGGAATGGTCTAAAACTTGTGCATAGTGTTCAGGCACACGTTTTAGACCATTCCATTGAAGGGATTCCGTGTAAGTAACGAGATCCAGGCACTTCTTAAGCGCCTCCGTGTTGACCGACACGGATCTCCTGCTGACGGCTTTACAGCTGTTAGTAGGAGAAATCAAACTTTAAACGCCTGTATCTCTTAAACCATAGCGGTTTGAGAGATACGTTTTTTTGCATTTAGCTGAGCTTTTTAAGCTCTTCTACATGCCAAAAAATTTATTTAGACATTACTAACACTTTAAGTGTTACTATTCTTTTAAAGATACATCCTGGAAAACTGCTCTAAACAATTAGGGATGAACAGATGCAAAACCCATAATCAGACACTTCACATACCCGGTGCTTCAAGACACTCAAAAATATACTTCTCATATCTGTTTATTAAAGGTAAGACTCCTGGAGTGGCCTCCATTTCCCCTTCTGCACATCCTATTTATTTTTATTTTTTTATGCTCCACGGTTTTTGTACTTTCTGCTTCCTATTCTCACTCTTCAGCCCAGTTTCATTCCCTTTTCCTTCTCTGTTTTGTTAAAGGGAAAGTAATGTTTCACAAAAACAGCAGCTCCAATTAGTCTTCAAAGTATTTAAGCCATAGTGTCATTTCAATACTGTCAGAGTTATAGTTCAAGAATAATTGAATAATAAAGTTTCCCCCTCCTGCCCCTTTTAGCTAGTGTAAGGCGCCTCCCCTCAGATGTGGAATCTGGTCTTAAGACCAGACAGCTCACAGCAAGGTACGATCTTCTTACTGTGAGAACAATGAAAACCCTGTCCCCCTTGACAGGTTTTTTTATGTTTATGCTAATTGAAGATTGTCCCTCTCTGTGATCCATCTGGACATCATCTTGTTACTCTGAGTGGATCAGTGTTACATCAGTAAAAGGGGAGGGAGGGGGATAATTTATCATTCAATTACTCTTGAACTACAACTGTAACACTTTCCATGGCCCAATATTATGGATATTAATTGGAGCTGCTTTTATTGTGAAACATTACTATCCCTTTAAGTAACAACTAAAATTTCAATGCACAACAGGAATGAGTAAACTACATATATATCATGTTGTATGTGCAATTGCCGTAAAATCTCAGGTATGATACGCACCTGTGTATAATACACAGGTGTATATTATGCCTATGATTTCAGGGGGAAAACAAGAGTGCCTATGTATAATATGCACCCTTGTTTTCCCCCTTACTAAAAAAAAAAAATTAGAGGTAGCAGATATCTTCTCTCCCTCCCCTGGCACTCTCCGCTTTGAAAATAAGGTTTACTTTGCGCAAGTGAAGTTCCCACTGAATTGAAGAGAAGGAAAATTAAAAACGTCTTCCATGTAAATCTTCCATGTGAGCGGCATGCTTGCATTTGCAGCACGCTTCCTTCAACTGGCTTTTAGGACCTTCAGCGTCCAGCCAATGGTAATGCCCTGTGAGGATCTCAAGGTCCTCACAGGGCAATACCATAGGAGGAAGGTCCTGAAAGCCCATTGTATATTTATATAATACACACCCCGCACTTCACATAAAGTAAAGTGGGGTAAAATTGTACGTATTATACCCAAGATTTTACGGTAGTTGTAAATCTTTAATATAAGGATTAAAAAAAAACAAATATAGGAGGGTTTAAATGCTATTTTAAATTAAATAAACGTAACTTAGGATAATCGGCCCACTTTTGGTCACTTTCCCACAGAGTTCATTGAACTTGGGGGCGTCCTTATTGGAGTCCCTGCTGGAGTGCATGTTGGATCGGTATAAATGTTTAATTTCTTACAATGTCATTTCTAACCTAAAGTTACAAGTTTCATTTGTATTTTTATATTAGTTATTTGTATTTTTCTATTTTGTTTGTGCACACCAAGTTTGTAGTGAACAAGCCCTTATCCTCTCCAGAAATTTGGTGCCTTTACGGAATAAAAAAAATATTGTTGTAATCTATTGGACGCTAGGTCTCCTCTTCAATTTGTTTTCATGTATATTCACTATCAGCCATTTATTTTCTTCTAATAAACTTTTACTCTTCACTGTTTCATAAGCTAACACGTTTGTGTATAATGAAACATTTCAAAGTTGAATATCTGTTTGTTTTTTCAGATAAAAAAGATACACTCCATGTATAGAATGTCACTAGACATAAAATGGTTATTGGTTTGGCAATTCTCTTATACTTACGTTTATATATAATAATTGCTATCGAGAAGATGGACAGGAGAGCGACTATTATAATTATATATAGCACTGATTTCCTTTCATCTGTGTCAGGAATTGAATCATTGAAAAGAAATGTCTGAAAATAAAAAGCAAGATTATTATAAATATATTGTCCATTCAGAGTATGGAAAATAAAATGCATGTGTGTTTGTGAGTGGGTGTGTTAGAATTACATTTGATTAGCACCTTCAAATCCAGAGGGTTTTGCTTTGCAATATTAACAGTGAAAATGTATGTGTGCTTATGTGTATGTATATATATATATATATTATATATATAAATATATATATTTATATATTTGTATGAAAGGATGCACTTATGATAATTCAAAGAAATTCCTGGGTGCCGGATAGTATAATGAACATTTCAGGAAGGGATCAGCACTGTCAGGAAACTTTTTCTAGTGCAATAAACAATTTATTGGAAGATCAAAGTTTCGATCCCATCAGGGATCTTTATCACGATGGCTACCAAACACTCAACACCGCTCTTAAATACCCTATGACCTTTGACCTTATCATACGAACAAGTATGATATAAAAACAAATATTTTGAAAATAAAATATACCACAACATCTGCTACATTGATGTAATATGCTAATATCAAACTAGGTGATACCACCGTGTAATAACAGACATTTTATAACACCTCACTAGTGCAGGGATATAATCAAAAGAAACAGACTTCAAACTTCTCCTAAATATACATTTCCATTTGTAAGCTAAATGCTTAATGTACATTGCAGGTAATCCAGGACACGGCAGCTGATGCTGTGCGATGTCAGGGAGACCCACAGTGATTGACGACATGCTAATTATTTATTTCATGCTTTACTATACATATAGAGGCAATATACCATGCAATCACTATACGGATTCAATAAGATATATGGAAATGTATATTTAGGTGAAGTTTGAAGTCTGTTTCTTTTGATTTTATCACTTCACTAGTGAGGTGTTATAAAATGTCTGTTATTACACGGTGGTAGCACCTAGTTTGATATTAGTATATAATATCAATATAGCAGATGTTGGGTATATTTTATTTTCAAAATATTTGTTTTTATATCACACTTGTTCCCATGATAAGGTCAAAGGTCATGGGTCACAGGGTATTTAAGAGGGGTGTTGAGTGTTTGGTAGCCATCTTGATAACGATCTTCCAATAAATCATTTATTGCACTAGAAAAAGTTTCCTGAAAGTGCTGATCCCTTCCTGAAATATATCTATACATCCTATATAATAATTCGCTAAATCGTGTGTAACGCCACGACATGGGCAGTAGACACTGCTGAGCGTGCTGCAGTCATGCGCAGTAGAGACTGCCCACGCCGCGGCTGATAAAGGGCTGGGCACTCGGAAGGAGCGTTCAGCTCTGTATCAGCCGTGGAGCGGGCAGTCTCTACTGCGCGTGACTGCCCCACAACCGGGTGACACTGTGGCCCGTATAACGGGCTGTTCAACTAGTATATATATATATATATATATATATATATATATAATTTGCTAGGATTCATCGCTCCCTGTGCGCATAACACTCACAGACACAGAGGCAGTGGAGCGAAAAGCAGCGTTAGAGCGTCACACTCCAGGGATCAGCAGTGGTGGAAGGAAAAGCAGCGGTAGAGTGGCACGCTCCGGGATCATCGCAATACCACTGCTCTCCCCCTCCCCCGCTGCCATGCTTATGACCTACACCCCGTCGAAAGATGGGCATTAACATAGTATATATATATATATATATATATATATATATACAGTAATGTGCTTAGGCAGGTGTGGAAAAAATGCTGTAAAGTAAGAATGCTTTCAGAAAAATTAACAGTTAATACTTTATTTTTATCAATTAACAAAATGATAGTGAGTGAACAGAAGCAAAATCTAAATCAAATCAATATTTGGTGTGACCTTCCTTTGCCTTCAAAACAGCATCAATTCTTCTAGGTACACTAGCAAACAGTTTGTTAAGGGACTCGGCAGGTGATTTAGGAGTCTCAGTTGCTTCTCTCTCTTCATGTAATCCCAGACTCAATGATGTTGAGATCAGGGCTCTGTGATTACCCTACCATCACTTCCAGGACTCCTGACTTCACCTAACTTCTGACCATACTTCTCCGGACAGTAGATGGGTGTACCAGGATTCCAATGTTTTCTGTCAATTCTGTCAAGTTGATGGCACAGCTGGACATCTTCCGATTGTGAAGGGGTCAGCATGATGTGTCTTTCATCAGCTGCACTATGTTTCCTTGGCTGACCACTGCATCTACAGTCCTCAACATTGCCTGTTTCTTTGTGCTTCTTCAAAAGAGCTTGGACAGCACATCTGGAAACCCCTGTCTGCCTTAAAATTTCTGCCAGGGAGAGACCTTGATGATGCAGTATAACTACCTTGTGTCTTGTTGCCGTGTTCAGTCTTGCCATGGCGTATGCCTTTTGACATTAAACTTTCTTCAGCAACCTCATCTTATTAGCTGAGTTTGGCTGTTCCTCATCCAGTTATATTCCTCCTACATAGCTGTTTCTGTTTCAATTAATGATTGTGTTTCAACCTACATATTATATTGATGATCATTAGCACCTGTTTGGTATAACTGTTTAATCATACACCTGACTATATGCCTATAAAATCCCTGACTGTACAAGTGTACTTGGAGAAGATTTGATGCTGTTTTGAAGGCAAAGGGTGGTCACACCAAATATTGATTTGATTTAGATTTTTCTTCTGTTCACTCAATATCATTAATTGATTAATATAAACTATAAACATGTCTATTTTTGAAAGAATTCTTGCTTTACAGTATTTTATCACACCCACCTAAGACTTTTGCAGTACTGTGTATATATATATATATATATATATATATATATATATATATATATATATATATATATATATATATATACTAGCAGTGTGGGACGGCGTTGCCCGTCTGTTTTTGTTTATGAAAGTTCTGTAAAATGCATGTGATCACATTCTGTTTTAGCTGTCCGCCCCCCCCAGTTGACTTGAACTGCCATAGTGTCCCCTTAGTGAGAAACACACACATCCCATACTGAGACACACATACACCTGTAGTGAGACACACACATCCCATAGTGAGAGACACATGCCATAGTGACACACATAAACACATCCCGTAGTGAGACACACACATGCCATGGTGAGACACACATAAACACATCCCATACATAGACACACACACATACATGTCATAAAGAGACACACACGCACACCATAGTGAAACACACACACATCCCATACAGAGACACACACGTCATAGTGAGACACACACACACACAAATACACATCCCATACAGATACACACATGCACATCCCATAGTGAGCACACACATACACAGCCCATACAGAGACACACACACATGCCTATGTGAGACACACACATATACACATCCCATACAGACACACACCCCCACCATAGTGAGACACACACATACACATCCCGTACACAGACACACACATCCCATAGTGAGAGACACATGCCATAGTGACACACATATACACATCCCGTAGTGAGACACACACATGCCATGGTGAGACACACATAAACACATCCCATACATAGACACACACACACATACACATGCCATAAAAAGACACACACGCCATAGTGAAACACACACACATCCCATAGAGAGACACACACATCATAGTGAGACACACACACATATACACATCCCATACAGATACACACACATCCCATAGTGAGACACACAGACACATCCCATACAGAGACAGACACACACATCCCATACAGAGACACACACACTCCATAGTGAGCACACACATACACAGCCCATATAGAGACACACACACATGCCTATGTGAGACACACACATATACACATCCCATACAGACATCCCCCCCACCATAGTGAGACACACACATATATACATCCCATACACAGACACACACGTCCCGTAGTGAGAGACACACATGCACACCCTATAGTGAGACAGAGAAATACACATCTGTAACGGGCCAGGACCCGTTACTAGATATAGGTTTCCCTATCATAAATGGAAGACCAGTTCTTTTAAAAGAGTTGGAGGTTCACGGGGATTTTGGGCACCTACAGGACTGTGGGGTTTTCTGCTGTCGGCTGCAGCCTGATTGGAGGAGCAGAGTTAAAGGGCCGCCATAGGAATAACATGGCGAATGGTTGGCTGCAACCTGATTGGAGGAGCAGGAGTTAAAGGGCCGCCATAGGCATAACATGGTGACTGGTCAGCCGCAAGGATTTGGGATTGGCCGCAAGGACTTGGTAGCTCAGCTGCTCATTGGCTGAGCCTACAAAGCGGAGTAAAGTCTCTGGCGCTGGCGCCGCCAAGTCTTAGCCCCATTGTATAGTCAGGCAGCCCCGACCCATTGTATGCACCTGTCACCCATTGTAGCCAGAGTTCCCATGCCTCCCATCCTTTGTGTGCCTAATAAAATTATGTGTGTGACATTGTTCCCCTGAATACAGGCCTTTGTATGTCATAGTTGATGAAGATATCTTAACATGTTTAACTGAACATAAAAGAGCTGGAATTCTGGAAAATAAAGTTGTTCTGCTTGATCCTGAATTGCGTCCTTTCACTTTACTGTGGGATGGTATCAAGGGTCTCCTTGTGACCCCCATCCTAGGAAGGAAAGCTGCCCAGCGCACCGGTGTCTCTGTCTGGTTGTAACCGATCTCAGGATTCAGATTCCCGGCATGGCGGCCTGAGTCCATCCGCGGACTTCGGACCCGTTACAACATCCAATGCAGAGACACACACCCATACACATGTAGGGTTGCTACCTTTTCTTCAAAAAATACCGGCCATGACAACCTCTCCATAGACTTAACATTGGACAGAAGCCAATTTTTTCCCGGCCTGCCGGTAAAATACCAGCTGGGTGGCAACCCTATACACATGGCATAGTGATTCACACACACAAACACACACACATCCCATAGTGAGATACACACATATACACATCTCATACTGAGGCATACACACACGTATAACCATCCATAAGTGTATATTTGTTTTTAATTTGCAATGCATTGCCTACCCTTCTGGCAGTGAAACAGTTAATGCAATGTACTCTTTTTTTTCCCCACTGGGCTTCAAGGGTTAATATCATATCTGTGAGTGATGGTATTTCAAAAGTTCCCAGCTATGGCCAAAGTGAGAGACACACACACAGCCACACACACATACATACATACATACATACATACAGATCTCATAGTGAGACACACACACACATATTCCATACTGTGACACACATACAGATGTCATAATGAGACACACATACACATCATACTTAGACACACATACACAACCCATAGTGACACACACATACACATTCCATACTGAGGTCAGGGTATTTCTCCCATCAGCAAAAACAGGTTTTGGTTCCTTCCAACTTCCTGTATAGTGGAGGAGGTGGGGTGGTTGCTAGGCAACCAGCAGACATGGCTCTGTGCAGGTAGGAAAGTTTGTAGGGAGGGGAATCAAGTGAAGTAAGTTATTTGGCTGTTATTTTGTTGGAGGAGATCACACTGTGTGGTGTAAACCTGTAGTCATTAGTAGGAGTGTAGCTGTGTGTGAGTATGGAAGCAGAAACACAGTGACAGCCTTAACCCTTTGACTGCCAGAAAGGAATCCCATGCATTGGGTTGCAATGTATGGGATCCCTTTATGGCACTGTGAGTTTGATGCTGTGTGTGAGTGTGTGTGTTTGTTTGAAGCTGTGTGTGTTTGGGGTGTGTGTTTGGTGCCGTGTGTGTTTGGGGTGTGTGTGTTTGGTGCTGTGTGTGTGTTTTATGCTGTGTGTGTTTGGTGGTATGTGTATTTGTTTGGTGCTGTGAGTGGAACATGTGTGTATTAGGGTGGTGTAGGAGCAAGTGGCAGCCATTTTGTTTTTGTCCACAGTTGAATAGTGGTGGGCGTGCTGGAGAGTGGGGGTGGGCCAACTCCCTGCACTACTGCAACTCCTGTGAAAATCACTCCCCCATTGAATTACCCAATGGGAGCTGTAACTCCTTCTTATTGCCACCCCTGGGTGTGTGTCTCTCCTGAGGAGACATAAATTATGCAATGAGCCTTTCTCTTTTATAAAGATATAAGATATATATATATATATATATATATATATATACATATATATTTATATATATATATATATATACATACTGAACACAGGGCTTACAATTTTATGTCCTTTGCTACTAGCCTGACCTGAAAAGTTACTTGCCACTGCAAGCCATAACATACCTACCAGGGCTGAATTTCTATTCGCCAGGGCTAAATTTTCACTCACCATTGGCTAGTGGCGAGTGGAAATTTTGAGCCCTGCTGAACATATATTGTCGATAGTGGCACTCAAAATGCATTGAAAAGAAAATAAGTTTATAAAAACTAAATGGTGCATATGTGTGATGACGTGTGCATGCATGTTCTTGTCTGATTTTCCTTCGCACACGAACTATCGCTGAAACAACGTTCCTTGGAAATTCTTACTGGACAAAAATGGAACTTCTCTCCCATTTCTAAAGATAATATAATATAAAAAAGGTAAACCTGGTTGTTTTCTTTGATGTCAGTTCCATAAATCAAGGTAGTTTCTAGTTGAGATCTTGAACATAAACCCACTGAAGAATCGCAACCTGAAAAATCTATAAAGCAAATTTTAGGTTCACTTAGGGAAATCACTGAAATAACCGAACAAACTAATATACGGATATATAATTCATAACGGATTTAACCTACAGCAGGGGTAGTCATTATTTAGACATAGCGTTACTATCACTTTAAGCTCATAAAGTACCCTTTCTTTCTTTTTCTGTGTTTTTTTTAACAACTCGTTCAATTATCCATCTTGTACACTTGACTTTAATTTTTTTTTTTTTACATTTTTTTTTCAATGCCTTGGACAGGGCTAAATTTACATCCTAGGTGACCTTAAGCAAGGCACTCTATTTGCCCTTACTTTTTCCCATTGCCACACCCCCACTCCTCACATAACCCCACTCTGAGTCAAATACAGTTACATCACAGACTCATTTTAGAGACTACAACTAAGGGGCACTCACTTCACAGAAAGTGAAAGGATGGGAAGAACTGAGAAAGTCGATAAAAGGTAAGTACACAAAATGAAATAAATGTAAAATGTATGAATATATGCTACTACAATAAAACATGCTAGAATAGAACATTACTATTCATTCAACACTCTTTTTAAAATATGAATAAGTTATCAGAAAAAAAGTCTTCCACCAGCCTCTGATGCAACCATCCAAAATCTTACATTCTAAGGCAGGGGTAGTAATTGTTAGATCTCCAGCTGTTGGGGAATATAACTTGCATCGTCACCAAACAGCCAATGGATGGTTTCGGTGGATTAGAGTTGTAGTCCCGACGGCTGGAGATCCAACAATTGATTATCTCTGGTCTATGAAATATCTAGAAATATATCTGTCATGCTGTGGCTGGCTGCTCCTTCTGCCGCTTGTTTAATTTTGGATCAGCCCATCATTTTTTTCATTGGGTGCGCTTTCGGTTTTATTCCAGCTTGATTGCTTGTCTCACTGCCCGATTATTCGAGTTCCAGTTTTGACTTGTGGTTCGTCTCATCCAGTGTTTTTGTTTCTTCGGGTCCTTTGGTATTGACTTCCTGCTTGGTTCTTGATTATGCCTCTGGTCTGCCCCATCTCTGCACCATTCCATGGATTACCTGGCTTTCACTCATCTTGTCTTCTGGATTTCCCCTTGTCTCTCCGATTAGGTCTGTATGCATTTTTTGATTTGTTGGTATTGACTCTGGCTTGGCTATCCATTTTACTTACCTGCTCTTTCACCCTCTGTCCATTAGTTTGCTCCTGCTTCTGTTCTCTGGTATCTCTTTGTCTGATCTCATCCTTCATCTCTCACTGGGTGTCCTCATAGTGCACAGTTTACTATAAACTTCCTTTCATCTTTGCTATCTCTGAGAAGAGTATTCTCTGTGGATTGCGTTGTAGGGTTTCCCTAAGAGCTCAGCTCGACCCTAGAGCATTTATTCTCTTCTTTGCTCTAACAAATGTTCTCCCCCACATAAGTCAGCATGATTTATTTTTTTTATTACAGCTGAGCTTACATTTGTTGTATTTCATCTGATCAGCACTGCCCTGCAATGTATATGTTTACAGTATCCTTTATTCAGTATTGAGTACAGCCTATACATTTATTGGATTTCATCTGATCAGCACTGCCCTGCAGTGTGTATGGTTACTGTATCCTTTATTCTGTTGTGACTACATTCAGTTATTTTTATCTTGGGTTCTTTTTTACCACTAAGGTGGTGCCCATCAGTATTGTCTTGGCTATACCATCAGTCTCCCGCAGTTGTGGCTCATTCCTCAAGATTATCGCAGATGTCACCTCACTAGCCTCCATCAAGGCCCATATGCTCATCCAGCTCCAGGCCCCAGCTCAACTGGGGTCAGGTATCTGGCTTTGCGGCCAGCACCTTTATGTTCTGGCTGAAGCCGCTTTAATAGTATATTGGGTTCTGACCACATTCGCAAGCTATGGTCTCTAGCTTTGATCCCAAACTGAATGAATGAATGAGTATTTTCTGTGCTGGCCACTCCCACCTTCTAGATTGTGTGGGATTGGCCAGCCACTCACACATTCTAAATTATTAGTGTGGCCTGAGAAATCCCAATGCCTCTGCACCAGACACTAACTGATTCTTTATGGTGAAGGGATTATTTACAATGTTAGATATATTTCCATTTTTAACCCCTTAGGGGTAATGTGCTGAAGTCCTCTCTAGCATTGAAGGGGTTGAAATCCTGTTTGTAATTGTATATTGCAGGCTAAGTGCATTTTCTGTGTCAGCTGATGGGATTGGAGGTGGGTCATGTAAACAGTGGAGGTGGAGTTATGTTGGGTCTAAAAGCTCCTAGGACGACTTGTCTAGGGGCACCTGAGATGTAAATCCAGCCCTGTATATGTCTGTAGTAATTATCACTTGTTTCTTACCATTAGTCTGAATATCTGCTGAAGATGTGGCTTTTGCAGTGATGACGGTGCTGTCAGTGGTTGAAATTTGTCCTTTACTTGCTATAGGGAATGCAACAAACGTGAGAGGTTCATAAAATGTTTATATACATAAACAGAGAGAAAAAGGTTTACTCATGGTATATTATACTGTAGGTTGTTATTATAATTATTTTATTTATAACTAGTATGGAAGCCCGTATACACGGGCTAAAGTGCACCCAGCTGCCCCGGCTGCTGCCCTGGAGCCGGGAGCAGAGACATGACGTGAGCCGTCCGGAGTGGGGGCAGCACGTTCGGTGATTCTCTACTGCGCATGACTGCAGTCATGCGCAGTAGAGACTCGCCGAATGCGCTGATCCTTAGCGGGGAGCTCTAGACGGCTCACAGCAAAGCTCCCTGTGTGCGAAACCACACATGTACAGTAGAGACTCTCTACTGCACAAGTGCGTTACAGATCACAGTGAGTGACGCATTCTACCACTCTATGTTATAGGATTACATTATTATTTATTATTATATTAAATCTATATCAGTTGCTCTGGAATTCTACAGCAACCTTACATCCTAAAGGAAATTTGTCAAGAGTGTATTTTTATTTGTCCCCACAATATGAATGAGAATAAAAAGTATACTGTTCATAACAATTTAAAAAAATATACATTTGAAACAAAGTGTTCACATTTTTTATCAATGTCTGCATAGAAAAACATGACACTCTAAATGGATGTTCTTATCACACCAAAAGTGCAATGTCACCCTTGTTAAGAACCATTGATCTATATAATTTATTTTTATATTTGATCTCTGATTATGTTGCTAGCTCCTTTCATACTTCCGTATGTCCCATTTGATCAGTTTAGGACCGCTGAAGCCTATTGTTTATTGTGAGAAGGTGTGATCTAGAAACAGACGTCAACAGAAATAAGTATATATAGGTTAGTGCAGATAAAATGCAAAATCAATATAAAAACATACACCTGACTTCTATATTGGTAGCATTGTAGGATCCAAAAGTTTATGTGGTCTGTTATTTTTTATATCTTGACCAGGGACCAGCAGTGGTTTAAATCAGCACTACCTTAACACACACTGACCAAAGTGTTCTGGATGGAAAGTCTAAAGATGAAGACACCTGATTCAGTGCCTAGTTTTTCACTTAAATATGGTTGGTTACAAGACTTTTGATATTCTCTGTATACACTCACACACTTCAAAATACAGCACTACACTAATCTTCCACACAAAGCATTACAAATAAATACAAACATAACACTCCACACATTACCCCATCTTCCAGAAATGACCATTTCACCCATACTTTCACTTTTATTTCACATTTCCCCATTTAATGTATTATTTATTTTTCCATGATTTTCTGTTATTTTTTAATTTGACATATTTGTTTCACAACTCTTTTCAGTTTATTTTATAGTTGTTTTATTTTCGGAGTTTATTTTTTTCTTTGAAAAAGTCTGTTGTTGTATAGTACGAGGGAGTGAGTGTGTGAGCTTAAGTGACATTGAGCTTAAGTGACATTGAGTGAGCGTATTTTCACGTGAGTGAAAGAATGGCTGCTGGTGTGGGGAGGTGGGGAAGGATAGCAGAGGCAGATGAAAAGCAAGCTAGCACAGAGGATAGTGGTGGTCTGGGCAAATAGTGAAAGGGAGAGGGAAAAGAAAATATAGTGGACGAGGAACAGAGTCAGTAAGGCTGGGAGGAGTGTTAGGATGGCCTCTAGAGATTGGCATACCCTTAACCTCGGTGATAGTGGAGTTAGACAGCCAAGAGGAAAAGGACATGGAGGAATAGAATGGTTGTGATCACAGAGAAAGGGAAGAAATCTGCTAGGCATCCTTCCCACCATTTGAGGAAGCAGAGGAGCTCAGAGGCCCCAAATTCAACCAGGAGGAGAATGAGGTGCTGATCATGGTGTTGTAGCCAACACCCAAGTCTTCTTCAACATGGACCATTCTACAACAGCGATCCAGTGCAAGGCAGCATGGAGGGAGGTGCAAGAAGAAGTGTCCTCCATCAATGTCTTTATGCACAGGTACTACAACAGCAAGGCAGCACTGAAGAATAAGATATCCTGGAGAAGACATCTTTGAGTGCGACTGGTGGAAGACATCTAGTGGTCATAAACTCAAACTCTTGGGAAGAGATGCTGAGGTGTTCCATGGTGCCTGATATTGTTGCCAGATTGGCATGAGGGATCAACACTTAAATTTGTTTCCTGCTGTTCAGCCCCTTGAGGTCCAGATGGGTGTACAATGCATTAAGGATCAGAGGGGCTTACTAAGTATACAGCCCCATACAAGCTTGTCCCGTGTTGCTCAACCCCTTGAGGATCAGAGGGGTTGTGCAATATATTTCAAAGCAATGCACTGCACACCACTCTGGTCCTTAAAGGGTGAAATATGTACCCTGGCCCAGTTTCCTAAATATCCATCCCCAGATAGGGTGGTTCCACTCTGAGTAATCCCTCTAGGGTCACAGTGATGTACAATGCATTATGAAGCACTACACTCCCATTTGCCTCTCAAAGGTTTAAATAAAGTAAATTAACCATGACTTTTTTAACCCACTAAATGCTAGTGAGAGTGCCTTGGATATAGTGCCAGCATTTAAGAGGTTAAAACAATGATTTAAATTAATCAGAATTTGGGGATTTTTTAAAAATCTTTTCCCTATGGTCAATTTGCTCTAAAATTACTCAGTTGATTCTTCATACATTAGTTTTGCTGTGTTACTTTTGTGTAAACAAAAGGCCTACTCACCTTCAGTTACTTTCACCATGATCACTGTCCTCTGGTCTGGCCCCCAGAATTTCACATGGCAGCAGTAGCTTCCTGTATCATGGCTGGTCACCCCAGTGATGGTCAAAGACACGTCCCCCTTTGATGTTTTTCCTTGTAATGTGTATCTCTGAGGTCCCTTCTTGGTAAATCTTCTGCCATTAAATTCCATAATGTTCTTATTGCAAGAAAGAAATGAACAACTGCCTCGTCCCCAACACACAGGGTAGGTACTTCTAGTAACAGAGTATGTACAGGGTAAAACCAAGGTATCACCCACTTGTCCCTCTACATACTTAGTAGATTCAGTCAGGGCTGTGAAGAAAGAGAACAAAACTGAAAACAGAATTGAATGAGGCTGGTTTAGGCCTAGATTACAATAAGATTCCAGTTCACGTCTGTGGAGAAATTTGTAAATAAAGCCCTTTATAAAATGATCAACAGCAGTGTAATCTGAGTCTTGATAAGAACTGGGGGATTATGCACCAAGGAGTGATAAAGTGGAGATGATTTCTCTAGTGATAGGACTTGGATAAGTGATATCACTGGAGAAGTCATCTTCACTTTATCATCTCTTTATCACACCTTAGTGCATAACCTCCCTGGAATAATTCTGAGTTAAACCAGCTGCACTGTAAGGGGCATAAAACCATTCCCTTAGATTTAAATGGGGCTCTTAACTAAACAGTAGTGAATAGTCCTATTTTTCCCCACAGGACATTTTGAAGAAAAGCAATAATTTGCCTCTTTTTTCCACATTTTAGCTAATCCCAATGCATTTCTTGTGACAACGTTTACATTTTTCACCTTTTTTTATATGACCTGATAATTCCTTCCATAATACTGGGGTTTCAGACTCTGTATATGTGGTTCTATGGCTACCAGTGCAGTCTGATAAGGGTGGAGGACAGTATGTGTGGCTCATTGGCTAAAGTGCAGCTGGACAAGGTTGGGGTATCAGTATGGATAATTATATGGGTGACAGTGCAGTGGGACAAGGCTGGGGGTCAGTATGTGTGGTTCTCTGCCTACCAGTGGGAAAAAGCTGTGGTCAGTATGTGTTCTATGCGTTCCATGGGACAAGTCTGGGTCAGTATTTGTGGTCCTATGACTACCAGTGAGACAAGGCTGGGGTCAGTTTTATAGTTCTATGGCTACCAATAGTGCAATCTATAACAAAGACTATATTGAGCACTCATCAAGAACAAACAAGATAAAGTGTATTGTTTTAAGGCATGGTAGCCTTTCAATATTGCTACAAGTCACGTTTTTTACTCCATATGTACCACTGCAGGGAGGAAATTTGCATATCGATATCAGACTGATCCTGCCCACAGACTGTCCAGCTCCGAAATATTAGGCAAATTCTCTCTGTACAAGAGAACCAGCAAAACCACAGACATACTTTTCAGCCTATGTGGGCCTCATTGGTGTGATGCAGCTGACTCCCTCTAGGCTCGTGGAGAGCAAGGGCTCATGCCTGGGATACCCTTCCATTTTGTCCTTCTTTCAGCAGTTTCCTCTTTTTCTTCCAACACAGACTGTCAATGTGGTAAACTGACACTCCCTTTTAAACTGAGGTAGCATGTGGGAATATATATATGGAAAACTCTACACCTGGGAGAGAATTACATTATAATTATATAATTCACCAAAGGCAAAAAGTGCTGTTTTTCACATTTCTCTTTTCAGGCCAAAGGTTTCACCCGTCCCTATTAACTCATTCAATGGTACAGGAATTTGAAAAGCATTGCTTCACAATGTGTTGGAGTCACCTTCGGTATTGTAAAGGTTAAATTTGGGTATTTTTTTTATGTCTCCTATGATGTAGTGGACTTGCTCCAGAATTGCCTCATTTCTCTTCATATAAAGGTCTAGATTACATTGCAGTTGATAAGAGTTATTGCTTGTTTTATCAAACAGATTTGCAATGAAGTCTGTGGAGACATTTGTAGATAAACTCTGTAATAAAGTTATCAGCTGCAATGTAATCTGGACCCAAATCAGCCTCTTTGCATTTTCTTCATCGATACCATAAATTCGGGAATAGAAGGATGAAACTCACATTGAAAAATTGTCATGAATCAGTCAAATGTATTGGAACGAAAGCTGTTATTTATTTTGGGGGGATTTTAACTCCTTACTTGCATTGCAATATGCTGCAACCCCCCCCCTCCAAACAAGCAAAGAATTGAATGAGTGTTGATTTGTATCTCTTCGACTAAGATGCAGTATCATTCTGCAGGCATCTGTAGTTGAAAAGGGGTTAAACTTAATGTTCATTAGACATGTAAAGGTTAAAAAGGAACATAAAAAATACATTTCAATCCTTTAAGTGCCAGGAGGTGACTAATTCAATACACAGCCGTATTGTAGTTGAAGCCTTACATCATATAATGTGTATATAGACAAAAGGGGAGATAAACTAAGGAGTGATAAAGAGGTGAAAAAGTGGAGATGACTTCTCCAGTGATATCACTTCTCCAGTTCCTGTGTTATTATCCACAGCTGGAGAAATCTTAGTCCATTGGTCCACACAACAACATAGGAAATGGAGAAGTGATATCACTGGAGAAGACATCTCCACTTTATCAACTCTTTATCACACCTTAGTGTATAACCCCAAAAATGTTGCAGGGAAGTTTAGATGAAGCATGAGAATGGAGCTGATTCATCTTCACAACTCCTGCAGCACTGGACAGCATTTCTTCAATGATGCAGGAGCCCAAAAGACTTGTCCTAAATTTGGTCTTCTGATTTATATTTAGGAATGCATGCTACTGTGCTACAGACCAACTTTTTCCTTTTTTTTTTAGTTTCAGATAGTAATGAGAGACAAGACCTAAAATAGAAGATTGACATGAGTGCCCTCTCTTTTTTTGTTTAGATACTCATACTGGGTCTTTGCTGGCGGTGCATTTTTTATTTATAACTCTGCCCACTTCTCCTTCTTCTTGCCCTGTTCCTCCCACATTCCACCACCTAGTCCTCCTTCCCTCCCTGTTCCTCCCACTTCCTGTCCCTTCTCCCCACCCTGTTCTGCCTACTTCCCACCCACTTTCAAAGTACCATGTTGATAAGCACTGCCACCTGATTAAACCACACCCCGTTTATGACACTAATTGCATTGTTTACTTATCTCCAGTTGCAGCACATGAGCCCTCTTCAGGGGTTGAAGCAGATGAAGTTCCCAGGTATGATAAAGAGATGTGTCTCAATGCAGTGTTTCCAATGACTGCAGACATTGGACTATATGTGTAAATGCAAATTAGAGTAATTCTGAGGCAAACCACCTGCACCATAAGAGACAAAGAACAATCTCCATTGATGTAAATGGGACTTTTAATCTCCATTGCAAAGACCTTTCTAGCATTCAAGGGGCTAAAAGCCCCATTTAAATCCACTGGAATTTGGGAAATGTTTATTTGACCCCTATGTTTGTCCCACGATTGCTCCAGTTTGCTTTCATACATACAGTCTTATGCATAAAGAGAAGTATTTCTGGAACAGATCAAGCGAACTACAAAAGAAAAATTCCCCAAATTCCATTTGATATAGATTGGATTTGTAAAGGACCAATGATCCCTAAATTTAAATTGCATTAATAGAACACCATTGGTGAGATACACTAAGGCGTGATAAAGAGGTGATAAAGTGGAGATGACTTCTACAGTGATATCATTTCTCCAATTCCTATGTTATTCTATGGAGCCAATGCACTAAGATTTCTCCAGCTTTGGAGATCTTAGTGCATATGATACATAGAATAACATAGGAACTGGAGAAGTGATATTGCTGGAGAAGTTATCTCCACTTTATCATGACTTTATTACTCTTTAGTGCATAACCCCCAGTGTGTGTTTTAGCGGGTACATTGAGGCAACGGCTGTGAGTGTACCTTTATTCATTTGCAAAATGTTGGATGGTATGCAAACAAATATAACAAATACATGGTTTAGGGCTGCAGTTATTATTACTGGGCTGCAATGCTTCCCATGTATCCATGTGTTTTTATATGTGTTTTTGGTTTTAAAGTGATGATCTGATCTGTCAAACCACCCCCCCCCCCAAAAAAAATGAAGCAAGTCTGGGACAGTGGACAAACCAACCAAATCGTAATTAATGTAATTAAAAATTCACAAAACACAATGTGTGTCCTGCCTCTAACATGCAACTAAGCACAGCCAAGGACAATAAGTACAAAGAGTAATAAAGTCATGATAAAGTGGAGATAACTCCTCCAGTGAAATCACTTCTCCAGTTCCTATGTTATTTTATGTAGCATATGCAGTAAGATCTCCAAAGTTGGAGAAATCTTAGTGCATTGGCTCCATAGAATAAAATAGGACATGGAGCAGTCTTCTCAGTTTTATCACCTCTTTATCAAAACTTAGTGCATCTTCCCTCTTCTCTGCATATACTGATCTTTTAATCCTTTAACCCCTTAATGACCCATGATGATCCAGGACCGTCATGGGTAGAATCTCGTTAAGGACCCATGACAGTCCTGGACTGCATGGGTTAAATGATAGCAGAGAGTCTCCGTGCACGCTGCTATCATTCATTCCAGGCTGAGACTGAGCGCTCCGAAATGCATACTGCCTCTGTGTCTCCCCTCTGCCTCCGTGTCCCTTACGATCAAAGTAAGGGGCAGAGAAGCAGAGAGGAGACACCTAGTGGAAAACAAAATGCAGCAGCTGGGGGTATTAACCCCTCCACTGCTGGTGCTGGAGGCTGACTGGATGCAGGTCAATTTCTGACCTGCAAAATACATTTTTTTTTTTTTTTTAAACATAATTTTTTTTTTTACAAAAACAAAATTTTATTAAAAAAAAAAACATGTCAAGAAACAAAATTGGTAGTGTGATTGTTGTGGAGCCATGTGGGAAAATAGGGTGGGAAAAAGGGACATAGGGATTTTCACCCAAGGGGAACAGTGCCCGCTTAAAACTGCCCATTTTCTAGGTATGACTGACCGGTCATACCTTTCATGCAGTCTCCATAAAAATTGAACCTATTGCTCCCAAATGATCACAAGAGAAAAAAAACTGTGTTTTTTTACTTTTTTTTACCGTTTTCCTTAATTTTACTAAAATAAATGGTGGGCTATCCGTATAATTGTGGTATCAAAAGAAAGCCCTATTTGTGCATAAAAAAACAGTATATAATTTATGTGGCTGAAATAAAAGCCTTAGAGGGAAAATACTGTTGAACAAAGACATAGGGCCACATGTTTAGAGGGATAACGACAAAAAATGTTGTATGAAAGACAAAAATAATTAATTGAATGCATGAACGACATATTATCTATAGATTATACAACAAAAAACAAGTAATGTCTGTTGTGTATGGCAAAAGCAAAACAGCCAAAATAAACTTTTAAGTTTTGTTTGAAAGTTTAGTCCATGAATAAGAGCTACATATGCTCGAAACGCGTCAGACTGTTCATAGTAGCTGACTCTTATGCCATGTCTCAGGATTTTATTATTATATTCAATAAAGTGAAGTTTTTATGAACCTATGATGATTCAGAAGACCGTCATTTTAGGTAAACCACCTGATCTGGGTGTGCTCCTGTGTTGTTTGTATTGTCTGTTGTGTACGGCACAACTCCAGAATTGCTGGGCACAGGAGCGGGGCAAGGGCGTGGTTAAATTATTCTCCAGTGTCATACAGAGGAAAAGAAAATGTGTTGTATCTAACGACAAAAAACTGTCTCTGAAAATATTAATGGTCCCAATGACACTGTACTTTGAAAAGTCATTACAAACGAGAAAAGCTATTTCGCTACTTCCTTGAACATATGGCCCATAGTCAAAAAGGTCAGAATTGCTCCAGTCCTTAAGTGAAACCCACCTCAGATTTTCCCGGTCCTTAAGGGGTTAAATGCACTTCTCTGGCACTCAAGCGGTGAGCACAGAATGGTCAATGGTGAAAAACATATATATTTTTCAGGGTTTATCCTGTCGTGTAAAACAATTTTTGAATAAAACATCTGTCAGCCATGGGGAATAACATTGTTTTACTCAGCAAATAAACTCTGCAACATGCAACATGTAATATAACCTCTGCAACAATAAGCATTACTATACCTTAGATAATGAGATTTTCTTTACATATCATAGTATTTTTCTGTACTATAAGTAAAATTTAGTTACAGAATATCAAACCTCTCTAGTGTCCCTCTTTAGGAGAGACAGTCCTTTGAGACCCAAATCCCTCTGTGCCTCTTTCCCACCCTGGTGTCCCTGAGTTTAGGGGATCAGACTGTGTGGTGTGTGTATATCTGTGTATCACATGATTTCACAGCAATAAAACTCACATTAACCCCTTAACGACCCTTGTTGGTCATAGTATGTCATGGGTAAATCTGACTCAAAGACCCATGACGTACTATGACCGTCATAGAATTCCAGTCTCCCCCAGCAGCTGCACACCGTTCAGGGAGTCCGGAATCCAAATCAGAAAAAAAAATGTGCTGTGGTCCTTTAGTGACCGCCGCGTGCCTGCGTGGCCGGTCGTTAAGGGGTTAATGTCTGTTTAAACTTCAGTTTATGTGTTTATATTAGTCTTTTTAAATAAAATACTTTGGTCTTGCTGTAAATAATTTATTCAGATACACTAAGTGATGTCAAGTGTCAGGAAATAACCTACAAGTTCCCAGTAATTCCTTGCCTGCCAGCCACACCCCCAGCAACACCACCTAAAACAAAAGTGTCCCTCTTTGACTATTTGAAATGTTGGGAGATATGGAATATGCTTGTGATTAGTTTTGTGCCTGAGATTCTCTCTGTTACCTGCAGAATGAACCCTGCAGATTTCTTCCTCCCTTTTGTGCTGAATCAAAGTTATGAAATACTCATGTTGATTTATAAGCTATAAAAGCTAAAAACTAGGTACTGTACCTATTAAAAAAGTAAAGATGCAGGAATGTGTTTTGTTTTAAAGGGATGGTCTGGTAACCATAAAAATACAGTATGGTATGGCCCAGTATAGGCTAGGATTACATGGTAGATGATAAAGTAGACTGTCCAAGCCTTATCTTTAGTGGGTGGTACGTATGAAAAATGCATATTTCAGTGCAGCCCTGAAGTATGCATATATCCTGTTTGCCTGGTTAAAAGTGACATCTGGTCATCATGATAAACGTTATCACTGTTTTTATCTAACAGAGTCCTATTGAAGTCTATGGGGAATTTGTAGATAAAACCAGAGATATACTTATTAACTGAAATTTAACCCTTTGAGTGCCAGAGAGGTACCCAATGCATTGTATACTCCTCTGGCACTCCAGGGGTTTTGAGAATATTTATTTATCCACTATGATGCAACTGGGGATTCTACAGAATCTAGCCTTATTATATTTGTACTTTAACCCTTTGAGTGCCAGAGGGGTACGAACGCGTTCCTTACCCCTCTGGCACTCAAAGGGTTAATCTAGGACTTTGTTAGTAGGAGTGATTTGAGGTAAAAGTGAATAAGTCTACACTTACCAGGGAAGAAAAGGATTTTGAGCACAAGCCTCTGCAGGAAGCCAAAATCCATTGGTCTGAAAATCAGACGGTTTCTACAGTCTGTCTGGTATTCTTCACATGAAGAGAGAGTGTGCACAGGAAAAGACAAGGGGAAGTGATCATGGTGTTGTGGCTATACTAATCACACATAGGGTCATATGTTCAAAGAAGTAGCGAAATATCTTAACTAAAGACAAAAATTCTCACATACCGAACTTCACATTCCCTCCACTTTTTTCTTAACGTACACATTTTGTCTTTTGCAAGACATTTTTTTGTCATTGTATACAACACATTTTCTTTTCCTCTATACGACACTGGAGCATAGTTTAGCCACGCCTCGCCCCTTCTCCCAGCAATTATTGAGTTGTGTCTTACACAACAGACATTACTATTTTTTTGTCTACCGTAAAATCTCGGGTATAATACGCACAATTTTACCCCACTTCACCTTATGTGAAGTGGGAGGTGAGTATTATACATAGGTACTCTTGTTTTCCCCTAAAATCTTGGGTATAATATAGACCTGCTTATTATACACAGGTGCGTATTATACCTGAGATTTTACGGTATATGGCCCATTCTCAAGCAGCGGATAGATATGTATATCCCCTGTTATCACTTCTCATATTAAATACTTTAGTATATTAATATATATATATATATATATATATATATATATATATATATATATATATATATATATTAAAATAAATTAAAATGTTTTTTAATTGATTTTAATATGTATATTTATTTTTTCTTTCCTACCTATGGTATACAAAGAGTTAGTGCATTTACATTTGGAAATGAAGAGGATAATATGAGAAGTGATAAAAGGAGACTGACAGAGGAAGCATATTTCTGTTCTCCCCAGAAGAAGGACAGAGAGCTTCTTTGAAACATATTAGAAAATCTATTATTATTTGTACAAAACGGGAGGGAGGGCAAGAGCAGCCAGTGGGACAAAGTGCAGAGCTTCAGTACCCCACCCCCTCCCTGGCCAAAAGACGGGAGAGAGGGTTAATGCAGCCCGTGGGGCATGGTGTAGAGCTTCAGTACCCCCTCCCCCTCCCAAAGGGGAGGGGGGAGAGCAGCCATGGGGCATGGTGCAGAGCATCAGTACCCCCTCCCCCTCCCGGGCCAGAAGGCTCAGACAGGAGGGGGGTGCAGCTGCCCAAGGAGCAAGGTGCAGAGCTGCAGTACCCCAACCCCCTCCCGGGCCAGAAGGCTCAGACAGGAGGGGGGTAAGGGCTGCACTGGGGCAAGTTGCAGAGCTTAAGTGCCCCACCCCCTCCCTAGTTTAATAGAAGGGGCTGAAGGCAACCAATGGGGCAAGGTGCAGAGCTTCAGTACCCCTCCCCCTCCGGCCAAAAGGTCCACAGAGGGGGGGGAGGGCAGCTCATGGGGCAAGGTGTAGAGCTACTATATCCCACCCCCTCCCCATCCAAAAGACGGGAGAAGGGGATTATGGCAGCCCATGGGGCATGGTGTAGATCTTCAGTACCCTCTCCCCCCTCCCAAAGCAGGAGGGGGGTGGAGCAGCCATGGGGCATGGTGCAGAGCATCAGTACCCCCTCCCCCTCCCGGGCCAGAAGGCTCAGACAGGAGGGGGGTGCAGCTGCCCAAGGGGCAAGGTGCAGAGCTGCAGTACCCCCACCCCCTCCCGGGCCAGAAGGCTCAGACAGGAGGGGGAAAGAGCTGCCCCCCAAGGGCAATGTGTAGAGCTTCAATACCCCACATCCTTCTGTGGCATACATTCCAGAATGAGCATTACATAGTATGCATTGCTATTTATTCATATCATATTGACTGTATCCCACAATTCTTTGCAGCTATAGCCTGCTACTACTTGTCTCATGTGATAACGAGCATATCCCACATTGCACTATATGTACAGGTTGCATTTAAAAAAATAATAATAATAATAATAAAAATGTATTTTTATGAGTATATCCCACAATTCACTGTTTGCAGACTGCAAGACTTTTACATTATAGGCACTTTGTGTTTTTTTTTTCTTTTTTACATTGAAATAAGTATATGCCAAAATATATGCATCCCACAATGCACTAAGTCCACAGAGTGCTAATATCATATGACAACGAGCATATCCCACATTGCACGATATGTACAGATTGCATTTAAAAAAAATATATGTATTTTTATGAGTATATCCCACAATTCACTGTTTGCAGACTGCAAGACTTTTACATTATAGGTACTTTGTGTACAGATGGACAGGACTTTTTTGTTTTATCAAAGATCTTTATTGAACAATTTCAGTTTATAAATTATTTATTTGAACATATAAACATCAAATGTATGAATGTTATTCGTAAAAACTAGCAATAATACATTTTTTTTTTAAAATTAGTTGGGATTCAGGATTACTTAAAGTCTTTGCCCATTTGTTTCCTATCTCAAACATCCCAGATAGTAAGCGAAATGTCTTCCAGACACAGCGCTAAAGTGCTCTTCACCTATAATTGACTCAATCTATTTGCTACAACATTTGCACCTAGTTTATAATCTGTTTAATTATGTAATTGGCTTTGTGTTTCTTAGATCTAGTTCATCCTCTTTTTATACAATAGTAAAATTATCTCTTCAAATAGTCCAACCTCATATGCCAACTTTTACACATTTTCTCTTTCGTTTTACAAAAAAAAAATCTCCCTAACCTGACAAAGTATTAACAAACTCACACCTTCGATTTTTTTATTTTTATATTAACAGTCATACTGATTTCTCACTTCCACATGCTCCAGCAAACTAATATGCCTGTTTCATGTACTCTTTCATATATTTTCTTTGTCTCATATTCAAATCTTAAAGTGTTATTTACCTAGTCATAAGTCAAGATGTTTGTGTTTGTTCTGCCGCCATAGCTTGTCCCATTTCATTTACCCTAGTCCTGTTGTTCTCCTAACACTCTACCTGGGACTTTCAGGGCACACCTATTATCTTATTTGTCTATTGTTTATCATGTAATAAAAGGTACAAAATGCAGAAATCAATAGTTGTTTTCAAGGCTTACAATCAGAATAAGAAAAACAAACATATTGTTCATAACAAATTCCATAAACATACATTTGAAGCTCAGTATTCACATTTTTGTACAAGTCATTATAGAAAACAAGAGGCACCCTAAGTGTATGTGTGTCCATGGCAAACCAAAGTGTCACAGCACCTTGATTGAGAATCACTGCCCTAGACAAAGTATGGCCCAGGTTTTCAGGCAGATGAAGCTTTTCTTGTTTAGTTTGGATATTACTCCTCCCAACTGCAGAATGAGGATTAAGGTACAGCTACTATTACCCCAAAGTCAAGGACAAACACTTTTATAACTTTCAAATCATAGATGACATATCCCACATTGCACTGCATTTTGCAGACTACTATACTTTCATATTATTGCAGAATGAGGCTTAACCTTTTGATTTCCAGTGGGTTTGCCAAAGCATTGCATTATTTAGCCCTCCAGCACTTGAAAGGTTAAGGCCCCAGTACTGATACCTCTATGTCAAAGGAAGACACTTTGCAGCTACCTGTCAACACAACAAAATGTACAAAACAGGTTTGTTCCTAGTTGAGCATCTCTGACTTTTAATATACATATGCAAATTACCCATGGGATTAGTCACCCCAAGGGTAATAGGGGGAATCCAGCACTGGACCCTTTGCTGACATCACTTAGTGAAATTACATCTGGGGTTAATGGCTTTTCATGTTCAGAGATGAATTGTCTGGTCTTTTGTGGGAGGAGTATTGTAAGGGCAGGACCAATATGATATGCATTAGAATATTTTCTCTTTGTGAAAGGCAATAGTGAACTAAAAGAGATTGCACTCTGGGTAGAACACCATTCCTGCAGATCCTGCAAATGTGTATTGTAGGTTTGTTCGTAGTTGAGCATCTCTGACTTTTAATATACATATTCAAATTACCCATGGGGTTAGTCACTTCAAGGGTAATAGGGGGAATCCAGCACTGGAATCCTTGCTCACAGTGCAGAGAGATATCAGCTACACCTCACTGATGAGGCCCAACAGGCTGAAACGTATGTCTGGGGTTGAACTGTACCTTGCTGGAAAGAGAGGAGATTGTAGAGGAGCTGTGGGTGCTTATAAAATGTGGAAACTAGATAAAGTGTACTTTCTTACTGTGGCCCAGTGGTGGGAGTTTATGAAAGTTAAATTCCGCAGTTTCTTTCAGGCGAAAGGCAGATGCCAGGAGTGTGAGAGGAGGAGCAAAC
Organism: Rhinophrynus dorsalis; assembly: GCA_037306005.1. Lineage (NCBI taxonomy): Eukaryota > Metazoa > Chordata > Amphibia > Anura > Rhinophrynidae > Rhinophrynus > Rhinophrynus dorsalis. The sequence continues at coordinate 93,948,853 of CM074721.1, forward strand.
TCAGGAGACTGCAAAAGAAACTACACTCCCTGCAGGACCTCAAACTCTGTGGCTGGGATGTGAGAGAGGAGCTGGATGAGACCAAAGAGGGCCTGAAAAGGGACTTTGAGGAGGAGTCCAGACGCATTATCTTCCATTCCAAGGTGGAGTACCTGGAGAAGGGTGAGAAATGTAACTCTTTCTTTTTCAGGAAGCTCCACTCTGCACACACTCCCCTGACAGAACTGAGGGATAGAGATGGCAGAATCCAAGAGGGGAAGGAAGGGGTCATGAAAGTGGTCACAGACTTCTACAGAGACCTCTACTCCACCAAAGACACAGACCAAGCTAATAAGTTCCTGTCAGGTATCACTAACTCTGTTGATCCCGCAGGTAGAGCAGCTATGGACTCCCCCCTGGCATTGGAGGAGCTGTTCTCTGCTGCCAGATCCTTCAAGTCGGACAGGACCCCGGGCTGTGATGGTCTTCCAGCTGAATTTTATATAAAGCTGTGGGACCTCATAGGCCTGGACCTGCTTGAACTATACGAGGAGATGGTGGCGGAGAGCAGAATGCCTCCGATGCTAAGGGAGGGGATGATCACGATCTTGTATAAACAGAAGGGAGAGAGATGCGACCTTAAAAATTGGTGGCCCATCTCTCTCCTGAATGTGGACTACAAGATCCTCGCCAAGGTACTAGCCAACAGGCTAAAGAGGGTCATTGGTCAGATTGCTCACCCAGACCAAACCTGCGGCATTCCCTGTCACAGAATAGCAGATAGCCTTGCCCTAATCAGAAACACAGTCCACTATATCAGAGACCGCCGTATAAAGGCGGCCCTGGTCAGCCTTGATCAGGAGAAGGCCTTTGACCGTGTCTCTCATGAATTCATGGGCAGGGCACTGAGCAGATTTGGGCTGGGAGAAATGTTCTGTTCATATGTTAACCTAATGTACCTTGACATTTTCAGTACGGTGCTGGTGAACGGCTGGAAGACTGACCCCTTTCCAGTGCTTTCTGGGGTCAGACAAGGTTGCCCTCTCTCACCTCTCCTTTTTGTCTGTTGTATAGAGCTCTTCCCTGAATGCATCAGATGGAATCCAGAGATCAGGGGCATCACCGCACCAATACGTGGCAGACAAGAGGCAAAGTGCTCGCTGTACATGGACGATGTAACCATCTTCTGCACTGACCAGATATCAGTGAAGGAGCGCGTCCAGACATGCGAGGACTTTGACAAAGCTTCGGATGCAAAGGTCAACCGCGGGAAGTCAGAGACCATGCTCTTCGGGGAAAGGCACTGGTCTTCTGAACCCTTCCCCATCAGGACAGGCCTCATCAAAATCCTGGCGGTCTGGTTCGGTGGAAAAGGCGTGGCCCTGAAGTGTTGGGATGAAAGATTAGTGAAAGTCAGACAATAATTTGGACTATGGAGCCTAAGGAACCTCACTATAGAGGGAAAAATACTGGTGCTGCATAATGAGATCCTTCCAGTTCTGCAGTATATGGCCCAAGCTTGGCCACCCTTGGCAACAATTTGTAGAGCCATAACAAGGGAAGTGTTTCACTTCATCTGGGGCTCCAAAATGGACAGAGTGAAGCATGCAGTTATGTACAAGGAGCCGCACAAAGGAGGAAAGGGGGTGCCAGACATCCCCACCATGTTGTGGGCCTTCTTTGTGTGTAACTGTGTGCGGAGGACTTTAAGAGAAAGAGACCAGGGATCTGCTGGTAATGCCATGTCCCATTTCTTCCTGCTTCCTCTTTGGAGGGGACTCGGTTGGGACAGGACGGACAGCTCCATCCCTTACAACTGGACTACCCCCTGGTTCTACCAGGATATTGGTAGATTTGTGAGGGAGAACCAACTGGAGGGTGCTAAACCAGAACTGTGGACCCCAAAGGTCATATATAAGCTCATCACAGCAAAAGACATTATAGAGACAATTTCAGGACTCCCAACTGCCACTTCCAAGATGGTATGGCAGAACGTGTCATCAGGGAGACTCACTGACAGGCACAAGGACACTGCTTGGATGGCCATTCAGGGGGGTCTATCTCTCAGGTCATTCATACATGCAAGGAACCTATGCAGGCATAGACACTGCCCTAGAGGATGCGTTGCAGAAGAAACTGCCCTGCATGTTTTTTGGCAGTGCCCCTTTGCCCAAGTTCTGTTGGATGACCTGGAAAATGAACTCAAAGACTCTCTTCCAAAGAGACACTTGTTGTACCACTCGGTACTTTATGGACTATTTCCAGGGACACACTCGTATGGTGCTATCCAGGAAGCCTGGCGCATCATGTGCTGTGTCAAAGACGTTCTGTGGTTTGCAAGGAATCGTCTGGTGCTGAGGAGAGAACAGGTGACAACACAGGACTGTCGCAGACTGTTCCACAGCCTGCTAAGAGACTATAACATTTTTGACAGCCCTGAAAAGGAGGACTAGCATCCCCTCCAATGGCTCAATATCACTGTCACCTCTACTCGGCTCCCTGACCCACCTTGACCTATGCCCCACATCCCCCATCCACCCACCCCCACACACACACACACCTAATCTCTCAGGCGAATGCCCACAGAGACTTTAATACAGTGAAATAAAGTACAAGTATTGAGTTCAATAAAGTGATGATACAATAAAGTTCAAATGTACCTGTGTGCTGCCAAAGTGCACTGAGTTGCAGGTATTAAGAATGTTATTGCTTTAAATGTATGAATACACTCTGTATTGGAAAGCATTACTGTACAAAGAAATGTTGTATTGTATTTTCCATGTCAAAATAAAGATTATTTTTTCAAAACAAAAAACAAAAAAAAAACACATCTGGGGTTGGATGCTTCACTTGTTAAGAGAGGAATTACCTGGCATTTTGTTGTTGGACTGCTGTAAGCAAAGGATCAATATGATATGCTTTAGGCTATTTCCTCTTTGTGAAAGGCACTAGTGGGCTCCAAGAGATTGTACCCTGGGTAGGACACCATTCCTATAGAGCCTGCAAATTTGTATTGCAGGTTTGTTCCTAGTTGAGCATCTCTGACTTCTTGTTTACATGTACAAAACAGGCCAAGAAACATTCTCTGAAATCAACCAATAAAGGTGTCATGTCATGTCCCACAATGCACTGCACGTACATACTTCTATTCTTTTATATTGTAGAGAGCCTTTCCCACAATGCACCGTATGTACAGAATGCATGGAATTTATATTAATGTAAATATATCTTACAGTATACTGCATGTACAGCGTACTAGATTTGTATAATGTACTGAGTATATCCCACGATCTACTGCTTTTCCAGAATGATTAGCCCTTTTTCTTATTGTCAGAATGTCCACAATATACTGAATTTATAAACTGCTAGTCTTTTATGTCACCACAAGTATCTCCCAAAATTGTCTGCTTGTATTGCCTGCTAGAATGTTATATTACAGTATACTTTATTATAGTGAAGTATCCCACAAGGCACTCTTATTTGAGTATGAATAACCTTTATATTATAGTGAACATATCTCACAATGCACTGCATTTACAGATTGCTATGCTTTCATATTATTGCAGAATGAGGCTTAACCCTTTGTGCAAGAGGGGTATGTAAAGAATTGCGGAGCAATGTGTTGTGTACCCCTCTGTCACTCAAAGTGTTAAGGCACAAGAGTTGATATCTCAAAGTCATAGGCAGACACTTTGAAGCTACCTTTCAACACAATAACATATGCAAAATAGGGTGACCACATTTCCAACCTACCATTCTGGTACATATGGTCACCCTAGTTCCACGGCTGAGGCTCCCGCCGGCTTTGACTATCTTTCTGAGGCTGACACAAAGTAAGAGTTCCCAGTGGAAAATCGTTATTATGAATTATTTATAATAAACCAACAGATTCCCCAGCAACTCGTTATCCTCAACTCGTCCATCTTCATGCCTCCCTCCTTCCATCATTTCTTCCTATTTTCCTTTGCTTCCCTCCACCTGGGTAGATTCCATCCAGCCATAGATTCCTACCTAGAAAAGTAATTCTCTTGAACACAATAAATATATATATATATATATATATATATATATATATATATGTACCTGACTTGTTCATGATGGGCTCCTACCTATGTAAGTCTTTCTGTTACACACAGTAATTATATAGATATACCTGACTGCTGTATGATGTACTCCTACATAGGTACGTCCTTCTGTTACATAAGGAAATTATATAGATTTACCTGACTGCAGTATGATCGACCCCTACCTAGGTAAGTCCTTTTGATTCACACAATAATTATATAGACTGCTGTATGATGGACTCCTACCTAGATAAATCATTCTGTTGAACACAGTAAATAAATAAATATATATACACACATACCTGACTGCTGTATAACACATAAAAGTTCTAAGATTAAATACACACCAGAATTTTTAAGGCCCCTATGCACTTGACTAAAAGTGGCATAAGACTTGATTTAGTTCCGTAACTACCAGTGAACAGTGGAAAAGGTGGTATCAGACAGTGTATGTGTGCTTCTGTAACTACTAGAGGACAGTGGAACAAAACTTAGGTGTCAGACAAAGAAGGTTTATTTATGTAACTAGCAGTGTGTGGTGATCAAGACTGGGGTGTCAGTTAGTGTACGTGTAATTCTACAAAACACCGGGCTGGATTGTCAGACAGTATATGTGTGTCTCTGTGACTACTAGTAGAACAAGACTGAGGAAGAACTACCAGTGGGCACAAAATTTCCTCAAAGTTTTCAGGACAGGGTCCCAGCATTTTGTGTTATGCCAATGCCTCCTCACTTAGTCTTGCAGTTTGCTGCACTGTATTAAAAAGATAGTGTCAGATGTGACTTCACATCCAGTGCAGCTCAGTCTTCTACTCTACAGCAAAGGAAGGCCATGACGATACCTTGCAGGTCAGCTCCACTTACACCTGCATGGAGTGCCACGTCTTGCTACATAAAACAGAAATATGATTGAATTTGAAAACTCTGCTTCATAAGATGACATGCAGCAGTTGCAGGAGTTCCCATGCAGGCCTCTGTTATTGTTATATGACTGTTCAGGGTCGCCCTAAGAAATGAACACCACATCACTCCAATGAGCAATTTTCAGTGGGTCAGCCAGCCTATGAGAAACCTTTTGATTAGACTGTTGCTAACAGTTTAGTATAAACAAATACAAGTTTAAACTGTAAAAACTTTAGAACAGAGCTTTTCCCAGTAGTGGCAGAACCCTTATTTTACACAAAAATGTCCCTCAATACCTGTCTAGTCAAATATTTCATATTGCAGAAAAAAGAGAGAAAAATCCAATTCTGATGTCTTTTTGCACCTCCCAACTAATTCATGGAAATCAAAGTGTAAAAACTGTAACGACTTGAGTGCCAGAGGGGTTCAAAGCGATGCATTGCATACCTCTCTGGCACTCAAAGTGTTAAATACAATGTCTGCTATCTTTTGGAAGAGTTAATTATGAATGGACAGTTTGTGACTAGGTCCCATAGCCATGTATGTTGCAGAGTACCTGACTCTTTAAGATTGAGCATAAATCTCAGTGGTTGTAGTTCTCTAACTGCTTGAGTGGCAGTCTTTGGCTATCTCAATATTAAAGTATTGTGATTGTCAAAGGAGCCTCAGGTAAACAAATGTATAATGTATGTACATATTTATACTACATAAATTTAAATTTTTATGTGTGGTCATGTGGTTATCATCATTGCCGTGGACGGCCGGTGCACTGTTGAATTTTACCATCGGCTCTAGCCCCAGATCTTTTTTGGAACCTAGCAACGCCCCTGATAGTTACTTCACTAAAACAATTAGGAAAAACTCCCAGTAGTGATAATCCAAGCAGCATTCCAAGTAACCAGGTAATCTCGCTGTATCTCCAAACAAAATGCCCATTGCGATGCGTTTCAGACTACGGTAAAATCTCGGCTATAATACTCACAACTTTACCCCACTTCACCTTATGTGAAGTGGGGGGGTGCGTATTATACTCGAGAGTTTTTTACTTAAAAAAAAATTAAGCTGGCCAGAACCCTTCCCTCCCTCCCCTGGCGCTATCCGATTCTAAAATGCCACTTACTTTCTTAAAAAGACAAGTCCCCGCATTTTCAACATTATGAGGAAACATGTAAACAATGTTAATCTTCCCCTGCGGGCGGCATGCTTGCGTACGCCGCCCGATTCCTTCAATTGTCTTTCAGGACTTACCGGCTCCAGCCAATGGTAATGCCCTGTGAGAATCTGAAAGTCCTCACAGGGCAGTACCATAGCCGGAAGGAAGAGGGCGGCGAATGGAAGAGTGCCGCCCGCAGGGGAAGATTCACATTGTTTACATGTTTCCTGATAATGTTGAAAATGTGGGGACTTGTCTTTTGAGAAAGTAAGTGGCATTTTAGAATTGGATAGCGCCGGTGGAGGGAGGGAAGGGTTCTGGTAGGCGTAATTTTTTTTTCACAATAGGGGAAAACAAGGGTGCGTATTATACATAGGCACTCTTGTTTTTCCCTAAAATCTTGGGTATAATATAGACCTGCGTATTATACACAGGTGCGTATTATACCTGAGATTTTACGGTATATGGCCCATTCTCAAGCAGCGGATAGATATGTATATCCCCTGTTATCACTTCTCATATTAACTACTTTAGTATATTAATATATATATATATATATATATATATATATATATATATTAAAATAAATTAAAATGTTTTTTAATTGATTTTAATATGTATATTTATTTTTTCTTTGCTACCTATGGTATACAAAGAGTTAGTGCATTTACATTTGGAAATGAAGAGGATAATATGAGAAGTGATAAAAAGAGACTGACAGAGGAAGCATATTTCTGTTCTCCCCAGAAGAAGGACAGAGAGCTTCTTTAAAACATATTAGAAAATCTATTATTATTTGTACAAAACGGGAGGGAAGGCAAGAGCAGCCAGTGGGACAAAGTGCAGAGCTTCAGTACCCCACCCCCTCCCCGGCCAAAAGACAGGAGAGAGGGTTAATGCAGCCCGTGGGGCATGGTGTAGAGCTTCAGTACCCCCTCCCCCTCCCAAAGGGGAGGGGGGAGAGCAGCCATGGGGCATGGTGCAGAGCATCAGTACCCCCTCCCCCTCCCGGGCCAGAAGGCTCAGACAGGAGGGGGGTGCAGCTGCCCCAGGGGCAAGGTGCAGAGCTGCAGTACCCCCACCCCCTCCCGGGCCAGAAGGCTCAGACAGGAGGGGGGTAAGGGCTGCATTGGGGCAAGTTGCAGAGCTTAAGTACCCCACCCCCTCCCTAGTTTAATAGAAGGGGCTGAAGGCAGCCAATGGGGCAAGGTGCAGAGCTTCTGTACCCCTCCCCCTCCGGCCAAAAGGTCCACAGAGGGGGGAGAGGGCAGCTCATGGGGCATGGTGTAGAGCTTCAGTACCCCCTCCCCCTCCCAAAGGGGAGGGGGGAGAGCAGCCATGGGGCATGGTGCAGAGCATCAGTACCCCCTCCCCCTCCCGGGCCAGAAGGCTCAGACAGGAGGGGGGTGCAGCTGCCCCAGGGGCAAGGTGCAGAGCTGCAGTACCCCAAACCCCTCCCGGGCCAGAAGGCTCAGACAGGAGAGGGAAAGAGCTGCCCCCCCAGGGCAAGGTGTAGAGCTTCAATACCCCACATCCTTCTGTGGCATGCATTCCAGAATGAGCATTACATAGTATGCATTGCTATTTATTTATATCAAAGTGACTGTATCCCACAATGCATTGCAGCTATAGCTTGCTACTACTTGTCTCATGTGATAACGAGCATATCCCACATTGCACTATATGTACAGGTTGCATTAAAAAAAAAAAAATAATAATAATAATAATAATAAAAAAAAATGTATTTTTATGAGTATATCCCACAATTCACTGTTTGCAGACTGCAAGACTTTTACATTATAGGCACTTTGTGTACAGATGGACAGGCCTTTTTTGTTTTATCAAAGATCTTTATTGAACAATTTCAGTTTATAAATTATTTATTTTAACATATAAACATCAAATGTATGAATGTTAATCGTAAAAACTAGCAATAATACATTTTTTTTTTTAAATTAGTTGGGATTCATGATTACTTAAAGTCTTAGCCCATTTGTTCCCTATCTCAAACATCCCAGATAGTAAGCGAAATGTCTTCCAGACACAGTGCTAAAGTGCTCTTCACCTATCACTGACTCAATCTATTTGCTACAACATTTGCACCTAGTTTATAATCTGTTTAATTATGTAATTGGCTTTGTGTTTCTTAGATTTAGTTCATCTTCTTTTTATACAATAGTAAAATTATCTCTTCAAATAGTCCAACCTCATATGCCAACTTTTACATATTTTCTCTTTCGTTTTACAAAAAAAAATATCTCCCTAACATGACAAAACATTAACAAACTCGCAACTTCACTTTTTTTATTTTTTTATTAACATTCATACTGATTTCTCACTTCCACGTACTCCAGCAAACTAATATGCCTGTTTCATGTACTCTTTCATATATTTTCTTTGTCTCATATTCAGATCTTAAAGTGTTATTTACCTAATCATAAGTCAGGATTTTTGTGTTTGTTCCGCCGCCATAGCTTGTCCCATTTCATTTACCCTAGTCCTGTGGTTCTCCTAACACTCTACCTGGAACTTTCAGGGCACAACTATTATCTTATATGTCTATTGTTTATCATGTAATAAAAGGTACAAAATGCAGAAATCTATAGTTGTTTTCAAGGCTTACAATCAGAATAAGAAAAACAAACATATTGTTCATGACAAATTCCATAAACATACATTTGAAGCTCAGTATTCACATTTTTGTACAAGTCATTATAGAAAACAAGAGGCACCCTAAGTGTATGTGTGTCCATGGCAAACCAAAGTGTCACAACACCTTGGTTGAGAATCACTGTCCTAGACAAAGTATGGCCCAGGTTTTCAGGCAGATGAAGCTTTTCTTGTTTAGTTTGGATATTACTCTTCCCCACTGCAGAATGAGGATTAAGGTACAACTACTGTTACCCCAAAGTCAAGGACAAACACTTGTATAACTTTCAAGTTATAGTTGACATAGCCCACATTGCACTGCATTTTGCAGACTACTATACTTTCATATAATTGCAGAATGAGGATTAACCTTTTGATTTCCAGTGGGTTTGCCAAAGCATTGCATTATTTAGCCCTCCAGCACTCGAAAGGTTAAGGCCCCAGTACTGATACCTCTATGTCAAAGGAAGACACTTTGCAGCTACCTTTCAACACAATAACATGTACAAAACAGGTTTGTTCCTAGTTGAGCATCTCTGACTTTTAATATACATATGCAAATTACCCATGGGTTTAGTCACCCCAAGGGTAATAGGGGGAATCCAGCACTGGACCCTTTGCTGACAGCACTTAGTAAGATCTTCTACATCTCATTGAAGAGGTCTTTAAAAGGATGAAATGCACATCTGGGGTTAATGGCTTTTCATGTTCAGAGATGAATTGTCTGGCCTTTTGTGGTTGGACTTTTGTAAGGGCAGGACCAATATGATATGCATTAGGATATTTCCTCTTTGTGAAAGGCAGTAGTGAGCTAAAAGGGATTGCACTCTGGGTAGTACACCATTCCTGCAGATCCTGCAACTGTGTATTGCAGGTTTGTTCCTAGTTGAGCATCTCTGACTTTTAATATACATATTCAAATTACCCATGGGGTTAGTCACTTCAAGGGTAATTGGGGGAATCCAGCACTGGAATCCTTGCTCACAGTGCATAGAGAGATCAGCTACACCTCACTGATGAGGCCCAACAGGCTGAAACGTATGTCTGGGGTTGAACTGTACCTTGCTGGAAAGAGAGGAGATTGTAGAGGAGCTGTGGGGTGCTTATAAAATGTGGAAACTAGATAAAATGTACTTTCTTACCGTGGCCCAGTGGTGGGAGTTTATGAAAGTTAAATTCCGCAGTTTCTTTCAGGCGAAAGGCAGATGCCAGGAGTGTGAGAGGAGGAGCAAACTCAGGAGACTGCAAAAGAAACTCCCTGCAGGACCTCCAACTCTGTGGCTGGGATGTGAGAGAGGAGCTGGATGAGACCAAAGAGGGCCTGAAAAGACACTTTGAGGAGGAGTCCAGACGCATTATCTTCCGTTACAAGGTGGAGTACCTGAAGAAGGGTGAGAAATGTAACTCTTTCTTTTTCAGGAAGTTCCACTCTGCACACACTCCCCTGATAGGACTGAGGGATAGAGATGGCAGAATCCAAGAGGGGAAGGAAGGGGTGATTAAAGTGGTCACAGACTTCTACAGTGACCTCTACTCCACCAAAGACACAGACACAGACCAAGCTGATAAGCCCTGTCAGGTATCACTAACTCTGTTGATCCCGCAGGTAGAGCAGCTATGGACTCCCCCCTGGCATTGGAGGAGCTGTTCTCTGCTGCCAGATCCTTAAAGTCGGACAGGACCCCGGGCTGTGATGGTCTTCCAGCTGAATTTTATATAAAGCTGTGGGACCTCATAGACCTGGACCTGCTTGAACTATACGAGGAGATGGTGGCGGAGAGGAGAATGCCTCCGATGCTAAGGGAGGGGATGATCACGATCTTGTATAAACAGAAGGGAGAGATATGCGACCTTAAAAATTGGTGGCCCATCTCTCTCCTGAATGTGGACTACAAGATCCTCGCCAAGGTACTAGCCAACAGGCTAAAGAGGGTCATTGGTCAGATTGCTCACCCAGACCAAACCTGCGGCATTCCCTGTCGCAGAATAGCAGATAGCCTTGCCCTAATCAGAGACACAGTCCACTATATCAGAGACCGCCGTATAAAGGCGGCCCTGGTCAGCCTTGATCAGGAGAAGGCCTTTGACCGTGTCTCTCATGAATTCGTGGGCAGGGCACTGAGCAGATTTGGGCTGGGAGAAATGTTCTGTTCATATGTTAACCTAATGTACCTTGACATTTTCAGTACGGTGCTGGTGAACGGCTGGAAGACTGACCCCTTTCCAGTGCTTTCTGGGGTCAGACAAGGTTGCCCTCTCTCACCTCTCCTTTTTGTCTGTTGTATAGAGCTCTTCCCTGAATGCATCAGATGGAATCCAGAGATCAGGGGCATCACCGCACCAATACGTGGCAGACAAGAGGCAAAGTGCTCGCTGTACATGGACGATGTAACCATCTTCTGCGCTGACCAGCAATCAGTGAAGGAGTTCGTCCAGACATGCGGGGACTTTGACAAAGCTTCGGATGCAAAGGTCAACCGCGGGGAGTCAGTGACCATGCTCTTCGGGGAAAGGCACTGGTCTTCTGACCCCTTCCCCATCAGGACAGGCCTCATCAAAATCCTGGGGGTCTGGTTCGGTGGAAAAGGCGTGGCCCTGAAGTGTTGGGATGAAAGATTAGTGAAAGTCAGACAATAATTTGGACTATGGAGCCTCAGGGACCTCACTATAGAGGGAAAAATACTGGTGCTGCATAATGAGATCCTTCCAGTTCTGCAGTATATGGCCCAAGCTTGGCCACCCTTGGCAACAATTTGCAGAGCCATCACAAGGGAAGTGTTTCACTTCATCTGGGGCTCCAAAATGGACAGAGTGAAGCATGCAGTTATGTACAAGGAGCCCTACAAAGGAGGAAAGGGGGTGCCAGACATCCCCACCATGTTGTGGGCCTTCTTTGTGTGTAACTGTGTGCGGAGGACTTTAAGAGAAAGAGACCAGGGATCTGCTGGTAATGCCATGTCCCATTTCTTCCTGCTTCCTCTTTGGAGGGGACTCGGTTGGGACAGGTGGGACAGCTCCATCCCTTACAACTGGACTACCCCCTGGTTCTACCAGGATATTGGTAGATTTGTGAGGGAGAACCAACTGGAGGGTGTTAAACCAGAACTGTGGACCCCAAAGGTCATATATAAGCTCATCACAGCAAAAGACATTATAGAGACAATTTCAGGACTCCCAACTGCCACTTCCAAGATGGTATGGCAGAACGTGTCATCAGGGAGACTCACTGACAGGCACAAGGACACTGTCTGGATGGCCATTCAGGGGGGTCTATCTCTCAGGTCATTCTTGCATGCAAGGAACCTATGCAGGCATAGACACTGCCCTAGAGTATGCGTGGCAGAAGAAACTGCCCTGCATGTTTTTTGGCAGTGCCCCTTTGACCAAGTTCTGTTGGATGACCTGGAAAATGAGCTCAAAGACTCTCTTCCAAAGAGACACTTGTACCAGTCGGTACTGTATGGACTATTTCCAGGGACACACTCGTATGGTGCTATCCAGGAAGCCTGGCACATCATGTGCTGTGTCAAAGACGTTCTGTGGTTTGCAAGGAATCGTCTGGTGCTGAGGAGAGAACAGGTGACAGCACAGGACTGTCGCAGACTGTTCCACAGCCTGCTAAGAGACTATAACATCTTGGACAGCCCTGAAGAGGAGGACTAGCATCCCCTCCAATGGCTCAATATCACTGTCACCTCTACTCGGCTCCCTGACCCACCTTGACCTATGCCCCACATCCCCCATCCACCCACCCCCACACACACACACACACACCTAATCTCCCAGGCGAATGCCCACAGAGACTTTAATACAGTGAAATAAAGTACAAGTATTGAGTTCAATAAAGTGATGATACAATAAAGTTCAAATGTACCTGTGTGCTGCCAAAGTGCACTGCGTTGCAGGTATTAAGAATGTTATTGCTTTAAATGTATGAATGCACTCTGTATTGGAAAGCATTACTGTACAAAGAAATGTTGTATTGTATTTTCCATGTCAAAATAAAGATTATTTAAAAAAAAAAAAAAAAAAAAAAAAAACACATCTGGGGTTGGATGCTTCACTTGTTAAGAGAGGAATTACCTGGCATTTTGTTGTTGGACTGCTGTAAGCAAAGGATCAATATGATATGCTTTAGGCTATTTCCTCTTTGTGAAAGGCACTAGTGGGCTCCAAGAGATTGTACCCTGGGTAGGACACCATTCCTATAGAGCCTGCAAATTTGTATTGCAGGTTTGTTCCTAGTTGAGCATCTCTGACTTTTTGTTTACATGTACAAAACAGGCCAAGAAAAATTCTCTGAAATCAACCAATAAAGGTGTCATGTCATGTCCCACAATGCACTGCACGTACATACTTCTTTTATATTGTAGAGAGCCTTTCCCACAATGCACTGTATGTACAGAATGCATGGAATTTATATTAATGTAAATATATCTTACAGTATATTGCATGTACAGCGTACTAGATTTGTATTATGTACTGAGTATATCCCACGATCTACTGCTTTTCCAGAATGATTAGCCCTTTTTCTTATTGTCAGAATGTCCACAATATACTGAATTTATAAACTGCTAGTCTTTTATGTCACCACAAGTATCTCCCAAAATTGTCTGCTTGTATTGCCTGTTAGAATGTTATATTACAGTATACTTTATTATAGTGAAGTATCCCACAAGGCACTCTTATTTGAGTATGAATAACCTTTATATTATAGTTAACATATCTCACAATGCACTGCATTTACAGATTGCTATGCTTTCATATTATTGCAGAATGAGGCTTAACCCTGTGTGCAAGAGTGGTATGTAAAGAATTGCGGAGCAATGTGTTGTGTACCCCTCTGTCACTCAAAGTGTTAAGGCACAAGAGTTGATATCTCAAAGTCATAGGCAGACACTTTGAAGCTACCTTTCAACACAATAACATATGCAAAATAGGGTGACCACATTTCCAACCTACCATTCTGGTACATATGGTCACCCTAGTTCCACGGCTGAGGCTCCCGCCGGCTTTGACTATCTTTCTGAGGCTGACACAAAGTAAGAGTTCCCAGTGGAAAATCATTATTATTAATTATTTATAATAAACCAACAGATTCCCCAGCAACTCGTTATCCTCCACTCGTCCATCTTCATGCCTCCCTCCTTCCATCATTTCTTCCTATTTTCCTTTGCTTCCCTCCACCTGGGTAGATTCCATCCAGCCATAGATTCCTACCTAGAAAAGTAATTCTCTTGAACACAATAAATATATATATATGTACCTGACTTGTGCATGATGGGCTACTACCTATGTAAGTCCTTCTGTTACACACAGTAATTATATAGCTGTACCTGACTGCTGTATGATGGACTCCTACATAGGTATGTCCTTCTGTTACATAAGGAAATTATATAGATTTACCTGACTGCAGTATGATCGACCCCTACCTAGGTAAGTCCTTTTGATTCACTCAATAATTATATAGACTGCTGTATGATGGACTCCTACCTAGATAAATCATTCTGTTGAACACAGTAAATAAATAAATATATATACACACATACCTGACTGCTGTATAACACATAAAAGTTCTAAGATTAAATACACCCCAGAATTTTTAAGGCCCCTATGCACCTGACTAAAAGTGGCATAAGACTTGATTTAGTTCCGTAACTACCAGTGAACAGTGGAAAAGGTGGTATCAGACAGTGTATGTGTGCTTCTGTAACTACTAGAGGAGAGTGGAACAAAACTTAGGTGTCAGACAAAGAAGGTTTATTTATGTAACTAGCAGTGTGTGGTGATCAAGATTGGGGTGTCAGTCAGTGTATATGTAATTCTACAAAACACCGGGCTGGGTTGTCAGACAGTATATGTGTGTCTCTGTGACTACTAGTACAACAAGACTGAGGAAGAACTACCAGTGGGCACAAAATTTCCTCAAAGTTTTCAGGACAGGGTCCTAGCATTTTGTGTTATGCCAATGCCTCCTCACTTAGTCTTGCAGTTTGCTGCACTGTATTAAAAAGATAGTGTCAGATGTGACTTCACATCCAGTGCAGCTCAGTCTTCTACTCTGCAGCAAAGGAAGGCCATGACGATACATTGCAGGTCAGCTCCACTTACACTTGTATGGAGTGCCATGTCTTGCTTCATAAAACAGAAATATGATTGAATTTGAAAACTCTGCTTCATAAGATGACATGCAGCAGTTGAAGGAGTTCCCATGCAGGCCTCTGTTATTGTTATATGACTGTTCAGGGTCGCCCTAAGAAATGAACACCACATCACTCCAATGAGCAATTTTCAGTGGGTCAGCCAGCCTATGAGAAACCTTTTGATTAGACTGTTGCTAACAGTTTAGTATAAACAAATACAAGTTTAAGCTGTAAAAACTTTAGAACAGAGCTTTTCCCAGTAGTGGCAGAACCCTTATTTTACACAAAAATGTCCCACAATACCTGTCTAGTCAAATATTTCATATTGCAGAAAAAAGAGAGAAAAATCCAATTCTGATGTCTTTTTGCACCTCCCAACTAATTCATGGAAATCAAAGTGTAAAAACTGTAACGACTTGAGTGCCAGAGGGGTTCAAAGCGATGCATTGCATACCTCTCTGGCACTCAAAGTGTTAAATACAATGTCTGCTATCTTTTGGAAGAGTTAATTATGAATGGACAGTTTGTGACTAGGTCCCATTAGCCATGTATGTTGCAGAGTACCTGACTCTTTAAGATTGAGCATAAATCTCAGTGGTTGTAGTTATCTAACTGCTTGAGTGGCAGAATTTGGCTATCTCAATATTAAAGTATTGTGATTGTCAAAGGAGCCTCAGGTAAACAAATGTATAATGTATGTACATATTCATACTACATAAATTTAAATTTTTATGTGCGGTCATGTGGTTATCATCATTGCCGTGGACGGCCGGTGCACTGTTGAATTTTACCATCGGCTCTAGCCCCAGATCTTTTTTGGAACCTGGCAACGCCCCTGATAGTTACTTCACTAAAACAATTAGGAAAAACTCCCAGTAGTGATAATCCAAGCAGCATTCCAAGTAACCAGGTAATCTCGCTGTATCTCCAAACAAAATGCCCATTGCGATGCGTTTCAGACTACAGTAAAATCTCGGGTATAATACTCACAACTTTACCCCACTTCACCTTATGTGAAGTGGGGGGGTGTGTATTATACTCGAGAGTTTTTTACTTAAAAAAAAATTAAGCTGGCCAGAACCCTTCCCTCCCTCCCCTGGCGCTATCCGATTCTAAAATGCCACTTACTTTCTTAAAAAGACAAGTCCCCGCATTTTCAACATTATCAGGAAACATGTAAACAATGTTAATCTTCCCCTGCGGGCGGCATGCTTGCGTTCGCCGCCCGATTCCTTCAATTGTCTTTCAGGACTTACCGGCTCCAGCCAATGGTAATGCCCTCTGAGAATCTGAAAGTCCTCACAGGGCAGTACCATAACCGGAAGGAAGAGGGCGGCGAATGGAAGAGTGCCGCCCGCAGGGGAAGATTCACATTGTTTACATGTTTCCTGATAATGTTGAAAATGTGGGGACTTGTCTTTTGAGAAAGTAAGTGGCATTTTAGAATCGGATAGCGCCGGTGGAGGGAGGGAAGGGTTCTGGTAGGTGTAATTTTTTTTTCACAAGAGGGGAAAACAAGGGTGCGTATTATACATAGGCACTCTTGTTTTCCCCTAAAATCTTGGGTATAATATAGACCTGCGTATTATACACAGGTGCGTATTATACCTGAGATTTTACGGTACATGGCCCATTCTCAAGCAGCGGATAGATATGTATATCCCCTGTTATCACTTCTCATATTAACTACTTTAGTATATTAATATATATATATATATATATATATATATTAAAATAAATTAAAATGTTTTTTAATTGATTTTAATATGTATATTTATTTTTTCTTTCCTACCTATGGTATACAAAGAGTTAGTGCATTTACATTTGGAAATGAAGAGGATAATATGAGAAGTGATAAAAAGAGACTGACAGAGGAAGCATATTTCTGTTCTCCCCAGAAGAAGGACAGAGACCTTCTTTGAAACATATTAGAAAATCTATTATTATTTGTACAAAACGGGAGGGAGGGCAAGAGCAGCCAGTGGGACAAAGTGCATAGCTTCAGTACCCCACCCCCTCCCCGGCCAAAAGACGGGAGAGAGGGTTAATGCAGCCCGTGGGGCATGGTGTAGAGCTTCAGTACCCCCTCCCCCTCCCAAAGGTGAGGGGGGAAGAGCAGCCATGGGGCATGGTGCAGAGCATCAGTACCCCCTCCCCCTCCCGGGCCAGAAGGCTCAGACAGGATGGGGGTGCAGCTGCCCCAGGGGCAAGGTGCAGAGCTGCAGTACCCCCACCCCCTCCCGGGCCAGAAGGCTCAGACAGGAGGGGGGTAAGGGCTGCATTGGGGCAAGTTGCAGAGCTTAAGTACCCCACCCCCTCCCTAGTTTAATAGAAGGGGCTGAAGGCAGCCAATGGGGCAAGGTGCAGAGCTTCTGTACCCCTCCCCCTCCGGCCAAAAAGTCCACAGAGGGGGGAGAGGGCAGCTCATGGGGCATGGTGTAGAGCTTCAGTACCCCCTCCCAAAGGGGAGGGGGGAGAGCAGCCATGGGGCATGGTGCAGAGCATCA
This sequence comes from Rhinophrynus dorsalis, assembly GCA_037306005.1. Taxonomy (NCBI): domain Eukaryota; kingdom Metazoa; phylum Chordata; class Amphibia; order Anura; family Rhinophrynidae; genus Rhinophrynus; species Rhinophrynus dorsalis. The sequence goes on from CM074721.1 coordinate 93,966,251, forward strand.
GTACCCCCTCCCCCTCCCAGGCCAGAAGGCTCAGACAGGAGGGGGGTGCAGCTGCCCCAGGGGCAAGGTGCAGAGCTGCAGTACCCCAAACCCCTCCCGGGCCAGAAGGCTCAGACAGGAGAGGGAAAGAGCTGCCCCCCAGGGCAAGGTGTAGAGCTTCAATACCCCACATCCTTCTGTGGCATGCATTCTAGAATGAGCATTACATAGTATGCATTGCTATTTATTTATATCAAAGTGACTGTATCCCACAATGCATTGCAGCTATAGCTTGCTACTACTTGTCTCATGTGATAAAGTTATGCATTTTGGGTATAATAATAAAAATGCAACATATAGTTTAAATGGTGTTTCTCTGGGGAAATCTACTAATGAAAAGGATTTAGGAGTAATGGTAGACAATAGACTTTGCAGTAGCATGCAGTGCCAGCTGGCAGCTGCAAAGGCCAATAAGATATTGGCATGTATTAAAAGGGGTATTGACTCAAGGGAGGAAGATATAATTATGCCTCTTTACAGGTCCATGGTAAGACCCCACCTAGAATATGCTGTTCAATTCTGGGCGCCCTTTCTGAAGAAGGACATTATGGAACTAGAGAGAGTGCAGAGGAGGGCTACAAAACTAGTAAGGGGAATGGAATGTTTTAGTTATGAAGAGAGGCTAGAAAAGTTAAACTTGTACACACTAGAGAAACGGCGTCTTAGAGGGGATATGATAACACTATATAAATATGTTCAAGGCCCATATAAAGGGCTTTCAAAAGACCTGTTCATTAACAGAACAGTACACAGGACAAGGGGCCACCCGCTTAGACTTGAGGAAAGGAGATTTAGTCTACAACAGCGGAAGGGTTTCTTTACAGTAAGGACAATAAAGGTATGGAATGCACTTCCGGAGGAGGTGGTGCTATCAAATACATTAGATGCCTTTAAAAGGGGCCTGGATACTTATTTAAAAGAGCATAATATAGAGGGCTATGCACGTTAGTATTGGGATTAATATTTAGTTAGGGCTTGTTGATCCAGGGAGAAATCTGATTGCCATTTGGAGTCGGATGTCTTCTTTTGGGTCAGCGATGGTAAACAGGAATAGGAAAAGGGTTGAACTGGATGGACGCAAGTCTTTTTTCAACCTAAATTACTATGTAACTATGTAATAACGAGCATATCCCACATTGCACTATATGTACAGGATGCATTAAAAAAAAAAAAAAAATAATAATAATAATAAAAAAATGTATTTTTATGAGTATATCCCACAATTCACTGTATGCAGACTGCAAGACTTTTACATTATAGGCACTTTGTGTACAGATGGACAGGCCTTTTTTGTTTTATCAAAGATCTTTATTGAACAATTTCAGTTTATAAATTATTTATTTTAACATATAAACATCAAATGTATGAATGTTAATCGTAAAAACTAGCAATAATACATTTTTTTTTTTTAAATTAGTTGGGATTCATGATTACTTAAAGTCTTAGCCCATTTGTTCCCTATCTCAAACATCCCAGATAGTAAGCAAAATGTCTTCCAGACACAGTGCTAAAGTGCTCTTCACCTATAATTGACTCAATCTATTTGCTACAACATTTGCACCTAGTTTATAATCTGTTTAATTATGTAATTGGCTTTGTGTTTCTTAGATTTAGTTCATCTTCTTTTTATACAATAGTAAAATTATCTCTTCAAATAGTCCAACCTCATATGCCAACTTTTACATATTTTCTCTTTCGTTTTACAAAAAAAAATATCTCCCTAACATGACAAAACATTAACAAACTCGCACCTTCAATTTTTTTATTTTTTTATTAACATTCATACTGATTTCTCACTTCCACGTACTCCAGCAAACTAATATGCCTGTTTCATGTACTCTTTCATATATTTTCTTTGTCTCATATTCAGATCTTAAAGTGTTATTTACCTAATCATAAGTCAGGATTTTTGTGTTTGTTCCGCCGCCATAGCTTGTCCCATTTCATTTACCCTAGTCCTGTGGTTCTCCTAACACTCTACCTGGAACTTTCAGGGAACACCTATTATCTTATTTGTCTATTGTTTATCATGTAATAAAAGGTACAAAATGCAGAAATCTATAGTTGTTTTCAAGGCTTACAATCAGAATAAGAAAAACAAACATATTGTTCATGACAAATTCCATAAACATACATTTGAAGCTCAGTATTCACATTTTTGTACAAGTCATTATAGAAAACAAGAGGCACCCTAAGTGTATGTGTGTCCATGGCAAACCAAAGTGTCACAACACCTTGGTTGAGAATCACTACCATAGACAAAGTATGGCCCAGGTTTTCAGGCAGATGAAGCTTTTCTTGTTTAGTTTGGATATTACTCCTCCCAACTGCAGAATAAGGATTAAGGTACAACTACTGTTACCCCAAAGTCAAGGACAAACACTTGTATAACTTTCAAGTTATAGTTGACATAGCCCACATTGCACTGCGTTTTGCAGACTACTATACTTTCATATAATTGCAGAATGAGGCTTAACCTTTTGATTTCCAGTGGGTTTGCCAAAGCATTGCATTATTTAGACCTCCAGCACTCGAAAGATTAAGGCCCCAGTACTGATACCTCTATGTCAAAGGAAGACACTTTGCAGCTACCTTTCAACACAATAACATGTACAAAACAGGTTTGTTCCTAGTTGAGCATCTCTGACTTTTAATATACATATGCAAATTACCCATGGGATTAGTCACCCCACGGGTAATAGGGGGAATCCAGCACTGGACCCTTTGCTGACAGCACTTAGTAAGATCTGCTACATCTCATTGAAGAGGCCTAAAAAGGCTGAAATGCACATCTGGGTTTAATGGCTTTTCATGTTCAGAGATGAATTGTCTGGCCTTTTGTGGTTGGACTTTTGTAAGGGCAGGACCAATATGATATGCATTAGGATATTTCCTCTTTGTGAAAGGCAGTAGTGAGCTAAAAGGGATTGCACTCTGGGTAGGACACCATTCCTGCAGATCCTGCAAATGTGTATTGCAGGTTTGTTCCTAGTTGAGCATCTCTGACTTTTAATATACATATTCAAATTACCCATGGGGTTAGTCACTTCAAGGGTAATAGGGGGAATCCAGCACTGGAATCCTTGCTCACAGTGCATAGAGAGATCAGCTACATCTCACTGATGAGGCCCAACAGGCTGAAACGTATGTCTGGGGTTGAACTGTACGTTGCTGGAAAGAGAGGAGATTGTAGAGGAGCTGTGGGGTGCTTATAAAATGTGGAAACTAGATAAAATGTACTTTCATACCGTGGCCCAGTGGTGGGAGTTTATGAAAGTTAAATTCCGTAGTTTCTTTCAGGCGAAAGGCAGATGCCAGGAGTGTGAGAGGAGGAGCAAACTCAGGAGACTGCAAAAGAAACTACACTCCCTGCAGGACCTCCAACTCTGTGGCTGGGATGTGAGAGAGGAGCTGGATGAGACCAGAGAGGGCCTGAAAAGACACTTTGAGGAGGAGTCCAGACGCATTATCTTCCGTTCCAAGGTGGAGTACCTGGAGAAGGGTGAGAAATGTAACTCTTTCTTTTTCAGGAAGCTCCACTCTGCACACACTCCCCTGATAGGACTGATGGATAGAGATGGCAGAATCCAAGAGGGGAAGGAAGGGGTCATGAAAGTGGTCACAGACTTCTACAGTGACCTCTACTCCACCAAAGACACAGACACAGACCAAGCTGATAGGTTCCTGTCAGGTATCACTAACTCTGTTGATCCTGCAGGTAGAGCAGCTATGGAGTCCCCCCTGGCATTGGAGGAGCTGTTCTCTGCTGCCAGATCCTTCAAGTCGGACAGGACCCCGGGCTGTGATGGTCTTCCAGCTGAATCTTATATAAAGCTGTGGGACCTCATAGGCCTGGACCTGCTTGAACTATACGAGGAGATGGTGGCGGAGAGCAGAATGCCTCCGATGCTAAGGGAGGGGGATGATCACGATCTTGTATAAACAGAAGGGAGAGAGATGCAACCTTAAAAATTGGTGGCCCATCTCTCTCCTGAATGTGGACTACAAGATCCTCGCCAAGGTACTAGCCAACAGGCTAAATAGGGTCACTGGTCAGATTGCTCACCCAGACCAAACTTGCAGCATTCCCTGTCGCAGAATAGCAGATAGCCTTGCCCTAATCAGAGACACAGTCCACTATATCAGAGACCTCCGTATAAAGGCGGCCCTGGTCAGCCTTGATCAGGAGAATGCCTTTGACCGTGTCTCTCATGAATTCATGGGCAGGGCACTGAGCAGATTTGGGCTGGGAGAAATGTTCTGTTCATATGTTAACCTAATGTACCTTGACATTTTCAGTACGGTGCTGGTGAACGGCTGGAAGACTGACCCCTTTCCAGTGCTTTCTGGGGTCAGACAAGGTTGCCCTCTCTCACCTCTCCTTTTTATCTGTTGTATAGAGCTCTTCCCTGAATGCATCAGATGGAATCCAGAGATCAGGGGCATCACAGCACCAATACGTGGCAGACAAGAGGCAAAGTGCTCGCTGTACATGGACGATGTAACCATCTTCTGCGCTGACCAGCAATCAGTGAAGGAGCTCGTCCAGACATGCGAGGAGTTTGACAAAGCTTCGGATGCAAAGGTCAACCGCGGGGAGTCAGAGACCATGCTCTTCGGGGAAAGGCACTGGTCTTCTGACCCCTTCCCCATCAGGACAGGCCTCATCAAAATCCTGGGGGTCTGGTTCGGTGGAAAAGGTGTGGCCCTGAAGTGTTGGGATGAAAGATTAGTGAAAGTCAGACAATAATTTGGACTATGGAGCCTCAGGGACCTCACTATAGAGGGAAAAATACTGGTGCTGCATAATGAGATCCTTCCAGTTCTGCAGTATATGGCCCAAGCTTGGCCACCCTTGGCAACAATTTGCAGAGCCATCACAAGGGAAGTGTTTCACTTCATCTGGGGCTCCAAAATGGACAGAGTGAAGCATGCAGTTATGTACAAGGAGCCCCACAAAGGAGGAAAGGGGGTGCCAGAAATCCCCACCATGTTGTGGACCTTCTTTGTGTGTAACTGTGTGCGGAGGACTTTAAGAGAAAGAGACCAGGGATCTGCTGGTAATGCCATGTCCCATTTCTTCCTGCTTCCTCTTTGGAGGGGACTCGGTTGGGACAGGTGGGACAGCTCCATCCCTTACAACTGGACTACCCCCTGGTTCTACCAGGATATTGGTAGATTTGTGAGGGAGAACCAACTGGAGGGTGTTAAACCAGAACTGTGGACCCCAAAGGTCATATATAAGCTCATCACAGCAAAAGACATTATAGAGACAATTTCAGGACTCCCAACTGCCACTTCCAAGATGGTATGGCAGAACGTGTCATCAGGGAGACTCACTGACAGGCACAAGGACACTGCCTGGATGGCCATTCAGGGGGGTCTATCTCTCAGGTCATTCATGCATGCAATGAACCTATGCAGGCGTAGACACTGCCCTAGACGATGCGTGGCAGAAGAAACTGCCCTCCATGTTTTTTGGCAGTGCCCCTTTGCCCAGGTTCTGTTGGATGACCTGGAAAATGAACTCAAAGACTCTCTTCCAAAGAGACACTTGTTGTACCACTCGGTACTGTATGGACTATTTCCAGGGACACACTCATATGGTGCTATCCAGGAAGCCTGGCGCATCATGTGCTGTGTCAAAGATGTTCTGTGGTTTGCAAGGAATCGTCTGGTGCTGAGGAGAGAACAGGTGACAACACAGGACTGTCGCAGACTGTTCCACAGCCTGCTAAGAGACTATAACATCTTGGACAGCCCTGAAGAGTAGGACTAGCATCCCCTCCAATGGCTCAATATCACTGTCACCTCCCCTCGGCTCCCTGACCCACCTTGACCTATGCCCCACATCCCCCATCCACCCACCCCCCCACACACACACACCTAATCTCCCAGGCGAATGCCCACAGTGACTTTAATACAGTGAAATAAAGTACAAGTATTGAGTTCAATAAAGTGATGATACAATAAAGTTCAAATGTACCTGTGTGCTGCCAAAGTGCACTGAGTTGCAGGTATTAAGAATTTATTGCTTTAAATGTATGAATGCACTCTGTATTGGAAAGCATTACTGTACAAAGAAATGTTGTATTGTATTTTCCATGTCAAAATAAAGATTATTTAAAAAAAAAAAAAAAACCACATCTCGGGTTGGATACTTCACTTGTTAAGAGAGGATTTACCTGGCATTTTGTTGTTGGACTGCTGTAAGCAAAGGATCAATATGATATGCTTTAGGCTATTTCCTCTTTGTGAATAGGGTTGCCACCATTTCATCAAAAAAATACCGGCCATGGCATTCCCTCCGTAGACTTAACATTGGACAGAAGCCAATTTTTTACCGGCCTGCCGGTAAAATACCGGCTGGGTGGCAACCCTATTTGTGAAAGGCACTAGTGGGCTCCAAGAGATTGTACCCTGGGTAGGACACTATTCCTATAGAGCCTGCAAATTTGTATTGCAGGTTTGTTCCTAGTTGAGCATCTCTGACTTTTTGTTTACATTTACAAAACAGGCCAAGAAACATTCTCTTAAATCAACCAATAAAGGCGTCATGTCATGTCCCACAATGCACTGCACGTACATACTTCTATTATTTTATATTGTAGAGAGCTTTTCCCACAATGCACCGTATGTACAGAATGCATGGAATTTATATTAATGTAAATATATCTTACAGTATACTGCATGTACAGCATACTAGATTTGTATTATCTATTGAGTATATCCCACGATCTACTGCTTTTCCAGAATGATTAGCCATTTTTCTTATTGTCAGAATGTCCACAATATACTGAATTTATAAACTGCTAGTCTTTTATGTCACCACAGGTATCGCCCAAAATTGTCTGCTTGTATTGCCTGCTAGAATGTTATATTACAGTATACTTTATTATAGTGAAGTATCCCACAAGGCACTCTTATTTGAGTATGAATAACCTTTATATTATAGTGAGCATATCTCACAATGCACTGCATTTACAGATTGCTATGCTTTCATATTATTGCAGAATGAGGCTTAAACCTGTGTGCAAGAGGGGTATGTAAAGCATTGCGGAGCAATGTGTTGTGTACCCCTCTGTCACTCAAAGTGTTAAGGCACAAGAGTTGATATCTCAAAGTCATAGGCAGACACTTTGAAGCTACCTTTCAACACAACAACATATGCAAAATAGGGTGACCACATTTCCAATCTACCATTCTGGTACATATGGTCACCCTAGTTCCACGGCTGAGGCTCCCGCCAGCTTTGACTATCTTTCTGAGGCTGACACAAAGTAAGAGTTCCCAGTGGAAAATCGTTATTATGAATTATTTATAATAAACCAACAGATTCCCCAGCAACTCGTTATCCTCCACTCGTCCATCTTCATGCCTCCCTCCTTCCATCATTTCTTCCTATTTTCCTTTGCTTCCCTCCACCTGGGTAGATTCCATCCAGCCATAGATTCCTACCTAGAAAAGTAATTCTCTTGAACACAATAAATATATATATATATATATATATATATATATATATATATATATATATATATATAACGTTATGGTTGGGAAAGCACTCACTCCACATAAACACTATGCCCAGGTGCACAATCCCTAAAGGAGTGTATACAATAGAAATAAGATTGGGGCAGCACCCGTGGGACTTTTGAATATTTTTTATTGGAAGATAAGAATTACAAGCTTGGTCAACGTTTCGGTCCTTAGTGGCTAAAGGTCCACTAAGGACCGAAACGTTGACCAAGCTTGTAATTCTTATCTTCAAATAAAAAATATTCAAAAGTCCCACGGGTGCTGCCCCAATCTTATTTCTATTGTATATATATATATATATATATATATATATATATATATATATATATATGTACCTGACTTGTGCATGATGGGCTACTACCTATGTAAGTCCTTCTGTGACACACAGTAATTATAAAGATATATCTGACTGCTATATGATGGACTCCTACATAGGTATGTCCTTCTGTTACATAAGGAAATTATATAGATTTACCTGACTGCAGTATGATCGACCCCTACCTAGGTAAGTCCTTTTGATTCACACAATAATTATATAGACTGCTGTATGATGGACTCCTACCTAGATAAATCATTCTGTTGAACACAGTAAATAAATAAATATATATACACACATACCTGACTGCTGTATAACACATAAAAGTTCTAAGATTAAATACACCCCAGAATTTTTAAGGCCCCTATGCACCTGACTAAAAGTGGCATAAGACTTGATTTAGTTCCGTAACTACCAGTGAACAGTGGAAAAGGTGGTATCAGACAGTGTATGTGTGCTTCTGTAACTACTAGAGGACAGTGGAACAACACTTAGGTGTCAGACAAAGAAGGTTTATTTATGTAACTAGCAGTGTGTGGTGATCAAGACTGGGGTGTCAGTGTATGTGTAATTCTACAAAACACCGGGCTGGGTTGTCAGACAGTATATGTGTGTCTCTGTGACTACTAGTAGAACAAGACTGAGGAAGAACTACCAGTGGGCCCAAAATTTCCTCAAAGTTTTCAGGACAGGGTCCCAGCATTTTGTGTTATGCCAATGCCTCCTCACTTAGTCTTGCAGTTTGCTGCACTCTATTAAAAAGATAGTGTCAGATGTGACTTCACATCCAGTGCAGCTCAGTCTTCTACTCTACAGCAAAGGAAGGCCATGACGATACATTGCAGGTCAGCTCCACTTACACTTGTATGGAGTGCCATGTCTTGCTTCATAAAACAGAAATATGATTGAATTTGAAAACTCTGCTTCATAAGATGACATGCAGCAGTTGAAGGAGTTACCATGCAGGCCTCTGTTATTGTTATATGACTGTTCAGGGTCGCCCTAAGATATGAACACCACATCACTCCAATGAGCAATTTTCAGTGGGTCAGCCAGCCTATGAGAAACCTTTTGATTAGACTGTTGCTAACAGTTTAGTATAAACAAATACAAGTTTAAGCTGTAAAAACTTTAGAACAGAGCTTTTCCCAGTAGTGGCAGAACCCTTATTTTACACAAAAATGTCCCACAATACCTGTCTAGTCAAATATTTCATATTGCAGAAAAAAAGAGAAAAAAATCCAATTCTGATGTCTTTTTGCACCTCCCAACTAATTCATGGAAATCAAAGTGTAAAAACTGTAACCACTTGAGTGCCAGAGGGGTTCAAAGCAATGCATTGCATACCTCTCTGGCACTCAAAGTGTTAAATACAATGTCTGCTATCTTTTGGAAGAGTTAATTATGAATGGACAGTTTGTGACTAGGTCCCATAGCCATGTATGTTGCAGAGTACCTGACTCTTTAAGATTGAGCATAAATCTCAGTGGTTGTAGTTCTCTAACTGCTTGAGTGGCAGTCTTTGGCTATCTCAATATTAAAGTATTGTGATTGTCAAAGGAGCCTCAGGTAAACAAATGTATAATGTATGTACATATTTATACTACATAAATTTAAGTTTTTATGTGTGGTCATGTGGTTATCATCATTGCCGTGGACGGCCGGTGCACTGTTGAATTTTACCATCGGCTCTAGCCCCAGATCTTTTTTGGAACCTAGCAACGCCCCTGATAGTTACTTCACTAAAACAATTAGGAAAAACTCCCAGTAGTGATAATCCAAGCAGCATTCCAAGTAACCAGGTAATCTCGCTGTATCTCCAAACAAAATGCCCATTGCGATGCGTTTCAGACTACGGTAAAATCTCGGGTATAATACTCACAACTTTACCCCACTTCACCTTATGTGAAGTGGGGGTGTGTGTGTATTATACTCGAGAGTTTTTTACTTAAAAAAAAAATTAAGCTGGCCAGAACCCTTCCCTCCCTCCCCTGGCGCTATCCGATTCTAAAATGCCACTTACTTGCTTAAAAAGACAAGTCCCCGCATTTTCAACATTATCAGGAAACATGTAAACAATGTTAATCTTCCCCTGCGGGCGGCATGCTCGCGTTCGCCGCCCGATTCCTTCAATTGGCTTTCAGGACTTACCGGCTCCAGCCAATGGTAATGCCCTGTGAGAATCTGAAAGTCCTCACAGGGCAGTACCATAGCCGGAAGGAAGAGGGCGGCGAATGGAAGAGTGCCACCCGCAGGGGAAGATTCACATTGTTTACATGTTTCCTGATAATGTTGAAAATGTGGGGACTTGTCTTTTGAGAAAGTAAGTGGCATTTTAGAATCGGATAGCGCCGGTGGAGGGAGGGAAGGGTTCTGGTAGGCGTAATTTTTTTTTCACAAGAGGGGAAAACAAGGGTGCGTATTATACATAGGCACTCTTGTTTTCCCCTAAAATCTTGGGTATAATATAGACCTGCGTATTATACACAGGTGCGTATTATACCTGAGATTTTACGGTATATGGCCCATTCTCAAGCAGCGGATAGATATGTATATCCCCTGTTATCACTTCTCATATTAACTACTTTAGTATATTAATATATATATATATATATATATATATATATATATATATATATATATATTAAAAAAAATTAAAATGTTTTTTAATTGATTTTAATATGTATATTTATTTTTTCTTTCCTACCTATGGTATACAAAGAGTTAGTGCATTTACATTTGGAAATGAAGAGGATAATATGAGAAGTGATAAAAAGAGACTGACAGAGGAAGCATATTTCTGTTCTCCCCAGAAGCAGGACAGAGAGCTTCTTTAAAACATATTAGAAAATCTATTATTATTTGTACAAAATGGGAGGGAGGGCAAGAGCAGCCAGTGGGACAAAGTGCAGAGCTTCAGTACCCCACCCCCTCCCCGGCCAAAAGACAGGAGAGAGGGTTAATACAGCCCGTGGGCCATGGTGTAGAGCTTCAGTACCCCCTCCCCCTCCCAAAGGGGAGGGGGGAGAGCAGCCATGGGGCATGGTGCAGAGCATCAGTACCCCCTCCCCCTCCCAGGCCAGAAGGCTCAGACAGGAGGGGGGTGCAGCTGCCCCAGGGGCAAGGTGCAGAGCTGCAGTACCCCCACCCCCTCCCGGGCCAGAAGGCTCAGACAGGAGGGGGGTAAGGGCTGCATTGGGGCAAGTTGCAGAGCTTAAGTACCCCACCCCCTCCCTAGTTTAATAGAAGGGGCTGAAGGCAGCCAATGGGGCAAGGTGCAGAGCTTCTGTACCCCTCCCCCTCCGGCCAAAAGGTCCACAGAGGGGGGAGAGGGCAGCTCATGGGGCAAGGTGTAGAGCTTCAGTACCCCCTCCCCCTCCCCCTCCCAAAGGGGAGGGGGGAGAGCAGCCATGGGGCATGGTGCAGAGCATCAGTACCCCCTCCCCCTCCCGGGCCAGAAGGCTCAGACAGGAGGGGGGTGCAGCTGCCCCAGGGGCAAGGTGCAGAGCTGCAGTACCCCAAACCCCTCCCGGGCCAGAAGGCTCAGACAGGAGAAGGAAAGAGCTGCCCCCCAGGGCAAGGTGTAGAGCTTCAATACCCCACATCCTTCTGTGGCATGCATTCCAGAATGAGCATTACATAGTATGCATTGCTATTTATTTATATCAAAGTGACTGTATCCCACAATGCATTGCAGCTATAGCTTGCTACTACTTGTCTCATGTGATAACGAGCATATCCCACATTGCACTATACGTACAGGTTGCATTAAAAAAAAAATAAAAAAATAATAATAATAATAATAAAAAAATGTATTTTTATGAGTATATCCCACAATTCACTGTTTGCAGACTGCAAGACTTTTACATTATAGGCACTTTGTGTACAGATGGACAGGCCTTTTTTGTTTTATCAAAGATCTTTATTGAACAATTTCAGTTTATAAATTATTTATTTTAACATATAAACATCAAATGTATGAATGTTAATCGTAAAAACTAGCAATAATACATTTTTTTTTTTTAAATTAGTTGGGATTCATGATTACTTAAAGTCTTAGCCCATTTGTTCCCTATCTCAAACATCCCAGATAGTAAGCGAAATGTCTTCCAGACACAGTGCTAAAGTGCTCTTCAGTGTCTTCACCTATAATTGACTCAATCTATTTGCTACAACATTTGCACCTAGTTTATAATCTGTTTAATTATGTAATTGGCTTTGTGTTTCTTAGATTTAGTTCATCTTCTTTTTATACAATAGTAAAATTATCTCTTCAAATAGTCCAACCTCATATGCCAACTTTTACATATTTTCTCTTTCGTTTTACAAAAAAAAATATCTCCCTAACATGACAAAACATTAACAAACTCTCACCTTCAATTTTTTTATTTTTTTATTAACATTCATACTGATTTCTCACTTCCACGTACTCCAGCAAACTAATATGCCTGTTTCATGTACTCTTTCATATATTTTCTTTGTCTCATATTCAGATCTTAAAGTGTTATTTACCTAATCATAAGTCAGGATTTTTGTGTTTGTTCCGCCGCCATAGCTTGTCCCATTTCATTTACCCTAGTCCTGTGGTTCTCCTAACACTCTACCTGGAACTTTCAGGGCACAACTATTATCTTATTTGTCTATTGTTTATCATGTAATAAAAGGTACAAAATGCAGAAATCTATAGTTGTTTTCAAGGCTTACAATCAGAATAAGAAAAACAAACATATTGTTCATGACAAATTCCATAAACATACATTTGAAGCTCAGTATTCACATTTTTGTACAAGTCATTATAGAAAACAAGAGGCACCCTAAGTGTATGTGTGTCCATGGCAAACCAAAGTGTCACAACACCTTGGTTGAGAATCACTGTCCTAGACAAAGTATGGCCCAGGTTTTCAGGCAGATGAAGCTTTTCTTGTTTAGTTTGGATATTACTCCTCCCAACTGCAGAATGAGGATTAAGGTACAACTACTGTTACCCCAAAGTCAAGGACAAACACTTGTATAACTTTCAAGTTATAGTTGACATAGCCCACATTGCACTGCATTTTGCAGACTACTATACTTTCATATAATTGCAGAATGAGGCTTAACCTTTTGATTTCCAGTGGGTTTGCCAAAGCATTGCATTATTTAGACCTCCAGCACTCGAAAGATTAAGGCCCCAGTACTGATACCTCTATGTCAAAGGAAGACACTTTGCAGCTACCTTTCAACACAATAACATGTACAAAACAGGTTTGTTCCTAGTTGAGCATCTCTGACTTTTAATATACATATGCAAATTACCCATGGGATTAGTCACCCCACGGGTAATAGGGGGAATCCAGCACTGGACCCTTTGCTGACAGCACTTAGTAAGATCTGCTACATCTCATTGAAGAGGCCTAAAAAGGCTGAAATGCACATCTGGGTTTAATGGCTTTTCATGTTCAGAGATGAATTGTCTGGCCTTTTGTGGTTGGACTTTTGTAAGGGCAGGACCAATATGATATGCATTAGGATATTTCCTCTTTGTGAAAGGCAGTAGTGAGCTAAAAGGGATTGCACTCTGGGTAGGACACCATTCCTGCAGATCCTGCAAATGTGTATTGCAGGTTTGTTCCTAGTTGAGCATCTCTGACTTTTAATATACATATTCAAATTACCCATGGGGTTAGTCACTTCAAGGGTAATAGGGGGAATCCAGCACTGGAATCCTTGCTCACAGTGCATAGAGAGATCAGCTACATCTCACTGATGAGGCCCAACAGGATGAAACGTATGTCTGGGGTTGAACTGTACGTTGCTGGAAAGAGAGGAGATTGTAGAGGAGCTGTGGGGTGCTTATAAAATGTGGAAACTAGATAAAATGTACTTTCATACCGTGGCCCAGTGGTGGGAGTTTATGAAAGTTAAATTCCGTAGTTTCTTTCAGGCGAAAGGCAGATGCCAGGAGTGTGAGAGGAGGAGCAAACTCAGGAGACTGCAAAAGAAACTACACTCCCTGCAGGACCTCCAACTCTGTGGCTGGGATGTGAGAGAGGAGCTGGATGAGACCAGAGAGGGCCTGAAAAGACACTTTGAGGAGGAGTCCAGACGCATTATCTTCCGTTCCAAGGTGGAGTACCTGGAGAAGGGTGAGAAATGTAACTCTTTCTTTTTCAGGAAGCTCCACTCTGCACACACTCCCCTGATAGGACTGATGGATAGAGATGGCAGAATCCAAGAGGGGAAGGAAGGGGTCATGAAAGTGGTCACAGACTTCTACAGTGACCTCTACTCCACCAAAGACACAGACACAGACCAAGCTGATAGGTTCCTGTCAGGTATCACTAACTCTGTTGATCCTGCAGGTACAGCAGCTATGGACTCCCCCCTGGCATTGGAGGAGCTGTTCTCTGCTGCCAGATCCTTCAAGTCGGACAGGACCCCGGGCTGTGATGGTCTTCCAGCTGAATCTTATATAAAGCTGTGGGACCTCATAGGCCTGGACCTGCTTGAACTATACGAGGAGATGGTGGCGGAGAGCAGAATGCCTCCGATGCTAAGGGAGGGGGATGATCACGATCTTGTATAAACAGAAGGGAGAGAGATGCAACCTTAAAAATTGGTGGCCCATCTCTCTCCTGAATGTGGACTACAAGATCCTCGCCAAGGTACTAGCCAACAGGCTAAATAGGGTCACTGGTCAGATTGCTCACCCAGACCAAACTTGCGGAATTCCCTGTCGCAGAATAGCAGATAGCCTTGCCCTAATCAGAGACACAGTCCACTATATCAGAGACCGCCGTATAAAGGCGGCCCTGGTCAGCCTTGATCAGGAGAATGCCTTTGACCGTGTCTCTCATGAATTCATGGGCAGGGCACTGAGCAGATTTGGGCTGGGAGAAATGTTCTGTTCATATGTTAACCTAATGTACCTTGACATTTTCAGTACGGTGCTGGTGAACGGCTGGAAGACTGACCCCTTTCCAGTGCTTTCTGGGGTCAGACAAGGTTGCCCTCTCTCACCTCTCCTTTTTATCTGTTGTATAGAGCTCTTCCCTGAATGCATCAGATGGAATCCAGAGATCAGGGGCATCACAGCACCAATACGTGGCAGACAAGAGGCAAAGTGCTTGCTGTAAATGGACGATGTAACCATCTTCTGCGCTGACCAGCAATCAGTGAAGGAGCTCGTCCAGACATGCGAGGAGTTTGACAAAGCTTCGGATGCAAAGGTCAACCGCGGGGAGTCAGAGACCATGCTCTTCGGGGAAAGGCACTGGTCTTCTGACCCCTTCCCCATCAGGACAGGCCTCATCAAAATCCTGGGGTTCTGGTTCGGTGGAAAAGGTGTGGCCCTGAAGTGTTGGGATGAAAGATTAGTGAAAGTCAGACAATAATTTGGACTATGGAGCCTCAGGGACCTCACTATAGAGGGAAAAATACTGGTGCTGCATAATGAGATCCTTCCAGTTCTGCAGTATATGGCCCAAGCTTGGCCACCCTTGGCAACAATTTGCAGAGCCATCACAAGGGAAGTGTTTCACTTCATCTGGGGCTCCAAAATAGACAGAGTGAAGCATGCAGTTATGTACAAGGAGCCCCACAAAGGAGGAAAGGGGGTGCCAGAAATCCCCACCATGTTGTGGACCTTCTTTGTGTGTAACTGTGTGCGGAGGACTTTAAGAGAAAGAGACCAGGGATCTGCTGGTAATGCCATGTCCCATTTCTTCCTGCTTCCTCTTTGGAGGGGACTCGGTTGGGACAGGTGGGACAGCTCCATCCCTTACAACTGGACTACCCCCTGGTTCTACCAGGATATTGGTAGATTTGTGAGGGAGAACCAACTGGAGGGTGTTAAACCAGAACTGTGGACCCCAAAGGTCATATATAAGCTCATCACAGCAAAAGACATTATAGAGACAATTTCAGGACTCCCAACTGCCACTTCCAAGATGGTATGGCAGAACGTGTCATCAGGGAGACTCACTGACAGGCACAAGGACACTGCCTGGATGGCCATTCAGGGGGGTCTATCTCTCAGGTCATTCATGCATGCAATGAACCTATGCAGGCGTAGACACTGCCCTAGACGATGCGTGGCAGAAGAAACTGCCCTCCATGTTTTTTGGCAGTGCCCCTTTGCCCAGGTTCTGTTGGATGACCTGGAAAATGAACTCAAAGACTCTCTTCCAAAGAGACACTTGTTGTACCACTCGGTACTGTATGGACTATTTCCAGGGACACACTCATATGGTGCTATCCAGGAAGCCTGGCGCATCATGTGCTGTGTCAAAGATGTTCTGTGGTTTGCAAGGAATCGTCTGGTGCTGAGGAGAGAACAGGTGACAACACAGGACTGTCGCAGACTGTTCCACAGCCTGCTAAGAGACTATAACATCTTGGACAGCCCTGAAGAGTAGGACTAGCATCCCCTCCAATGGCTCAATATCACTGTCACCTCCCCTCGGCTCCCTGACCCACCTTGACCTATGCCCCACATCCCCCATCCACCCACCCCCCCACACACACACACCTAATCTCCCAGGCGAATGCCCACAGTGACTTTAATACAGTGAAATAAAGTACAAGTATTGAGTTCAATAAAGTGATGATACAATAAAGTTCAAATGTACCTGTGTGCTGCCAAAGTGCACTGAGTTGCAGGTATTAAGAATTTATTGCTTTAAATGTATGAATGCACTCTGTATTGGAAAGCATTACTGTACAAAGAAATGTTGTATTGTATTTTCCATGTCAAAATAAAGATTATTTAAAAAAAAAAAAAAAAAAAAAAAAACACATCTGGGGTTGGATGCTTCACTTGTTAAGAGAGGAATTACCTGGCATTTTGTTGTTGGACTGCTGTAAGCAAAGGATCAATATGATATGCTTTAGGCTATTTCCTCTTTGTGAATAGGGTTGCCACCATTTCATCAAAAAAAATACCGGCCATGGCATTCCCTCCATAGACTTAACATTGGACAGAAGCCAATTTTTTACCGGCCTGCCGGTAAAATACCGGCTGGGTGGCAACCCTATTTGTGAAAGGCACTAGTGGGCTCCAAGAGATTGTACCCTGGGTAGGACACCATTCCTATAGAGCCTGCAAATTTGTATTGCAGGTTTGTTCCTAGTTGAGCATCTCTGACTTTTTGTTTACATTTACAAAACAGGCCAAGAAACATTCTCTTAAATCAACCAATAAAGGCGTCATGTCATGTCCCACAATGCACTGCACGTACATACTTCTATTATTTTATATTGTATAGAGCTTTTCCCACAATGCACCGTATGTACAGAATGCATGGAATTTATATTAATGTAAATATATCTTACAGTATACTGCATGTACAGCATACTAGATTTGTATTATCTACTGAGTATATCCCACGATCTACTGCTTTTCCAGAATGATTAGCCATTTTTCTTATTGTCAGAATGTCCACAATATACTGAATTTATAAACTGCTAGTCTTTTATGTCACCACAGGTATCGCCCAAAATTGTCTGCTTGTATTGCCTGCTAGAATGTTATATTACAGTATACTTTATTATAGTGAAGTATCCCACAAGGCACTCTTATTTGAGTGGAAATAACCTTTATATTATAGTGAACATATCTCACAATGCACTGCATTTACAGATTGCTATGCTTTCATATTATTGCAGAATGAGGCTTAAACCTGTGTGCAAGAGGGGTATGTAAAGCATTGCGGAGCAATGTGTTGTGTACCCCTCTGTCACTCAAAGTGTTAAGGCACAAGAGTTGATATCTCAAAGTCATAGGCAGACACTTTGAAGCTACCTTTCAACACAATAACATATGCAAAATAGGATGACCACATTTCCAATCTACCATTCTGGTACATATGGTCACCCTAGTTCCACGGCTGAGGCTCCCGCCGGCTTTGACTATCTTTCTGAGGGTGACACAAAGTAAGAGTTCCCAGTGGAAAATCGTTATTATGAATTATTTATAATAAACCAACAGATTCCCCAGCAACTCGTTATCCTCCACTCGTCCATCTTCATGCCTCCCTCCTTCCATCATTTCTTCCTATTTTCCTTTGCTTCCCTCCACCTGGGTAGATTCCATCCAGCCATAGATTCCTACCTAGAAAAGTAATTCTCTTGAACACAATAAATAAATAAATATATATATATATATATATATATATATATATATATAACGTTATGGTTGGGAAAGCACTCACTCCACATAAACACTATGCCCAGGTGCACAATCCCTAAAGGAGTGTATACAATAGAAATAAGATTGGGGCAGCACCCGTGGGACTTTTGAATATTTTTTATTGGAAGATAAGAATTACAAGCTTGGTCAACGTTTCGGTCCTTAGTGGCTAAAGGTCCACTAAGGACCGAAACGTTGACCAAGCTTGTAATTCTTATCTTCAAATAAAAAATATTCAAAAGTCCCACGGGTGCTGCCCCAATCTTATTTCTATTGTATATATATATATATATATATATATATATATATATATATATATATGTACCTGACTTGTGCATGATGGGCTACTACCTATGTAAGTCCTTCTGTGACACACAGTAATTATAAAGATATATCTGACTGCTGTATGATGGACTCCTACATAGGTATGTCCTTCTGTTACATAAGGAAATTATATAGATTTACCTGACTGCAGTATGATCGACCCCTACCTAGGTAAGTCCTTTTGATTCACACAATAATTATATAGACTGCTGTATGATGGACTCCTACCTAGATAAATCATTCTGTTGAACACAGTAAATAAATAAATATATATACACACATACCTGACTGCTGTATAACACATAAAAGTTCTAAGATTAAATACACCCCAGAATTTTTAAGGCCCCTATGCACCTGACTAAAAGTGGCATAAGACTTGATTTAGTTCCGTAACTACCAGTGAACAGTGGAAAAGGTGGTATCAGACAGTTTATGTGTGCTTCTGTAACTACTAGAGGACAGTGGAACAAAACTTAGGTGTCAGACAAAGAAGGTTTATTTATGTAACTAGCAGTGTGTGGTGATCAAGACTGGGGTGTCAGTCAGTGTATATGTAATTCTACAAAACACCGGGCTGGGTTGTCAGACAGTATATGTGTGTCTCTGTGACTACTAGTACAACAAGACTGAGGAAGAACTACCAGTGGGCACAAAATTTCCTCAAAGTTTTCAGGACAGGGTCCTAGCATTTTCTGTTATGCCAATGCCTCCTCACTTAGTCTTGCAGTTTGCTGCACTGTATTAAAAAGATGGTGTCAGATGTGACTTCACATCCAGTGCAGCTCAGTCTTCTACTCTGCAGCAAAGGAAGGCCATGACGATACATTGCAGGTCAGCTCCACTTACATTTGCATGGAGTGCCATGTCTTGCTTCATAAAACAGAAATATGATTGAATTTGAAAACTCTGCTTCATAAGATGACATGCAGCAGTTGCAGGAGTTCCCATGCAGGCCTCTGTTATTGTTATATGACTGTTCAGGGTCGCCCTAAGAAATGAACACCACATCACTCCAATGAGCAATTTTCAGTGGGTCAGCCAGCCTATGAGAAACCTTTTGATTAGACTGTTGCTAACAGTTTAGTATAAACAAATACAAGTTTAAGCTGTAAAAACTTTAGAACAGAGCTTTTCCCAGTAGTGGCAGAACCCTTATTTTACACAAAAATGTCCCACAATACCTGTCTAGTCAAATATTTCATACTGCAGAAAAAAAGAGAGAAAAATCCAATTCTGATGTCTTTTTGCACCTCCCAACTAATTCATGGAAATCAAAGTGTAAAAACTGTAACCACTTGAGTGCCAGAGGGGTTCAAAGCAATGCATTGCACACCTCTCTGGCACTCAAAGTGTTAAATACAATATCTGCTATCTTTTGGAAGAGTTAATTATGAATGGACAGTTTGTGACTAGGTCCCATTAGCCATGTATGTTGCAGAGTACCTGACTCTTTAAGATTGAGCATAAATCTCAGTGGTTGTAGTTCTCTAACTGCTTGAGTGGCAGTCTTTGGCTATCTCAATATTAAAGTATTGTGATTGTCAAAGGAGCCTCAGGTAAACAAATGTATAATGTATGTACATATTTATACTACATAAATTTAAGTTTTTATGTGTGGTCATGTGGTTATCATCATTGCCGTGGACGGCCGGTGCACTGTTGAATTTTACCATCGGCTCTAGCCCCAGATCTTTTTTGGAACCTAGCAACGCCCCTGATAGTTACTTCACTAAAACAATTAGGAAAAACTCCCAGTAGTGATAATCCAAGCAGCATTCCAAGTAACCAGGTAATCTCGCTGTATCTCCAAACAAAATGCCCATTGCGATGCGTTTCAGACTACGGTAAAATCTCGAGTATAATACTCACAACTTTACCCCACTTCACCTTATGTGAAGTGGGGGGTGTGTATTATACTCGAGAGTTTTTTACTTAAAAAAAAATCAAGCTGGCCAGAACCCTTCCCTCCCTCCCCTGGCGCTATCCGATTCTAAAATGCCACTTACTTTCTTAAAAAGACAAGTCCCCGCATTTTCAACATTATCAGGAAACATGTAAACAATGTTAATCTTCCCCTGCGGGCAGCATGCTTGCGTTCGCCGCCCGATTCCTTCAATTGGCTTTCAGGACTTACCGGCTCCAGCCAATGGTAATGCCCTGTGAGAATCTGAAAGTCCTCACAGGGCAGTACCATAGCCGGAAGGAAGAGGGCGGCGAATGGAAGAGTGCCGCCCGCAGGGGAAGATTCACATTGTTTACATGTTTCCTGATAATGTTGAAAATGTGGGGACTTGTCTTTTGAGAAAGTAAGTGGCATTTTAGAATCGGATAGTGCCGGTGGAGGGAGGGAAGGGTTCTGGTAGGCGTAATTTTTTTTTCACAAGAGGGGAAAACAAGGGTGCGTATTATACATAGGCACTCTTGTTTTCCCCTAAAATCTTGGGTATAATATACACCTGCGTATTATACACAGGTGCATATTATACCTGAGATTTTACGGTATATGGCCCATTCTCAAGCAACGGATAGATATGTATATCCCCTGTTATCACTTCTCATATTAACTACTTTAGTATATTAATATATATATATATATATATATATATATATATTAAAATAAATTAAAATGTTTTTTAATTGATTTTAATATGTATATTTATTTTTTCTTTCCTACCTATGGTATACAAAGAGTTAGTGCATTTACATTTGGAAATGAAGAGGATAATATGAGAAGTGATAAAAAGAGACTGACAGAGGAAGCATATTTCTGTTCTCCCCAGAAGAAGGACAGAGAGCTTCTTTGAAACATATTAGAAAATCTATTATTATTTGTACAAAACGGGAGGGAGGGCAAGAGCAGCCAGTAGGACAAAGTGCAGAGCTTCAGTACCCCACCCCCTCCCCGGCCAAAAGACGGGAGAGAGGGTTAGTGCAGCCCGTGGGGCATGGTGTAGAGCTTCAGTACCCCCTCCCCCTCCCAAAGGGGAGGGGGGACAGCAGCCATGGGGCATGGTGCAGAGCATCAGTACCCCCTCCCCCTCCCAAAGGGGAGGGGGGAGAGCAGCCATGGGCAGGGCCGGATTTATAATAAGGCAGAGTAGGCATCTGCCTACAGGCGCACCCCACAGAGGGGCGTCTGTCATTGGGATAGTTTTGGGTTTTTTTTACACTTTTTTTTTTTGGACTGTTTTTTTTTTTACATTATTTTTTGTGCTTAACTTTTTTTTTATTATTTCATTTTACAATTAACCAGCCTTTTCCTGGGGGGGGGGGGGGGATCGGGATGCTGCACCAGCCGACTCTGTGACACGGAACTCGAAAAGACAGGAGCTGGAGTCAGTGTCACGGTCGGACTGAGGCGCATTACATTAGTCTAGGGCTGCAACAACTAATCGATTAAATCGATAATGCTCTCATTATCGATTCGTTGTGCCGCGATTAGTTGTGCCGCCCAGCAGCCCAACAGCCGCCGGATACTGCTGTCTTCCTGCACTGATGACATCCGGAGCGCAACCACTCCAAACGCGGAGACGCCGCGTGGAGCATGCGGGTATTTTCTTCCTCTGTTCTGAGGCCAGTTTAAAACTGGCGCCCAGACAGAGGAAGAAAACCCCTTCACGCTCCATGCGGCGTCTCCGCGTTTGGAGTGGTTGCGCTCCGGATGTCATCAGTGCAGGAAAGTGAAAAAGAGGTACGGGGGAGAGATAGAGGCACAAGGGGGAGAGAAAGAGAGAAGTACATGGGGGAGAGAGGCACAAGGGGAGAGAAAGAGAGAAGTACATGGGGGAGAGATAGAGGCACAAGGGGGAGAGAAAGAGAGAAGTACATGGGGGAGAGAGGCACAAGGGGGAGAGAAAGAGAGAAGTACATGGGGGAGAGAGGCACAAGGGGGAGAGAAAGAGAGAAGTACATGGGGGAGAGAGGCACAAGGGGGAGAGAAAGAGAGAAGTACATGGGGGAGAGAGGCACAAGGGGGAGAGAGAGAAGTACATGGGGGAGAGAGGCACAAGGGGGAGAGAGAGAAGTACATGGGGGAGTTAGGCACAAGGGGGGGAGAGAGAGAGAAGTACATGGGGGAGAGAGGCACAAGGGGGAGAGAGAGAGAGAAGTACATGGGGGAGAGAGGCACAAGGGGGAGAGAGAGAGAAGTACATGGGGGAGAGAGGCACAAGGGGGAGAGAGAGAGAAGTACATGGGGGAGAGAGGCACAAGGGGGAGAGAAAGAGAGAAGTACATGGGGGAGAGAGGCACAAGGGGGAGAGAAAGAGAGAAGTACATGGGGGAGAGAGGCACAAGGGGGGAGAGAGAGAGAAGTACATGGGGGAGAGAGGCACAAGGGGGGGAGAGAGAGAGAAGTACATGGGGGAGAGAGGCACAAGGGGGAGAGAGAGAGAGAAGTACATGGGGGAGAGAGGCACAAGGGGGAGAGAGAGAGAGAAGTACATGGGGGAGAGAGGCACAAGGGGGAGAGAGAGAGAGAAGTACATGGGAGAGAGAGGCACAAGGGGGAGAGAGAGAGAAGTACATGGGGGAGAGAGGCACAAGGGGGAGAGAAAGAGAGAAGTACATGGGGGAGAGAGGCACAAGGGGGAGCGAAAGAGAGAAGTACATGGGGGAGAGAGGCACAAGGGGGAGCGAAAGAGAGAAGTACATGGGGGAGAGAGGCACAAGGGGGAGCGAAAGAGAGAAGTACATGGGGGAGAGAGGCACAAGGGGGAGAGAAAGAGAGAAGTATATGGGGGTGAAAGAGGCACAAGGGGGAGAGAGAGAAGTATATGGGGTGAAAGAGGCACAAGGGGGAGAGAGAGAAGTATATGGGGGTGAAAGAGGCACAAGGGGGAGAGAGAGAAGTATATGGGGGTGAAAGAGGCACAAGGGGGAGAGAGAGAGAGAGAAGTACATGGGGGTGAAAGAGGCACAAGGGGGAGAGAGAAGTACATGGGGTGAAAGAGGCACAAGGGGGAGAGAGAAGTACATGGGGTGAAAGAGGCACAAGGGGGAGAGAGAAGTACATGGGGGAGAAAGAGGTACATGGGGGAGAGAGGCACAAGGGGGGTAGAGAAGTACAAGGGGGGAGAAATAGAGGCACAAGGGGGGG
The DNA here is from genome assembly GCA_037306005.1 of Rhinophrynus dorsalis. Lineage (NCBI taxonomy): Eukaryota > Metazoa > Chordata > Amphibia > Anura > Rhinophrynidae > Rhinophrynus > Rhinophrynus dorsalis. The sequence continues at coordinate 93,989,732 of CM074721.1, forward strand.
AGAGAAGTACAAGGGGGGAGAAGTAGAGGCACAAGGGGGAGAGAGAGAAGTACAAGGGGGGAGAAAGAGGTGCATAGACCCCATAGTAAAATAATAACAATGACACATGTTAATGTGTTAAGTTTTTTATTCTGCTGTTTGTTTTTAACACTGTTCATTAAATCAGTTTAAATAATGAAAAATTAGCATTTTTTTTATCCGATTAATCGATTAATCGAAAAAATAATCGGCCAACTAATCGATTATCAAAATAATCGTTAGTTGCAGCCCTACATTAGTCATTGTCCTCACTTCACTTGCTGGAAGTTCAGAACTGCCCCGCTTCCTACCACGCTCAGTGCAGCCTGCAGGGAGCGAGCCCACGACGAACACCAACTTCAACACAGCCGCTTCACACACAGACGGAGGAGCTACTCAGCTGCCTCCTCTGGCTCTGCCTGTACAGTCAGACTCTGTCTAGAAGCTGCACCTCCACCGAAGCCTGCACGGACCCTTTATTTAACCCCTGGCCAGGCCTTGAGGTAAGCCTGCGCCGGGTATGAGACACCCACTCTGGCTTCCTGCTGTTTTCAAGAGGTATAAGAGGCAGAGCGGGTATCCTTTTGAAACCTAACCTTATTCTTCACGTTTCCAATTGACATTACCCTTTTCTGCTTCAGAATCCCTGGGTCTGGCGTATAGACGCATGTTGGCTGGTGCATTTCTGGGGCAAACCAACTTCACAATGGGGGAAATAAAAAGTCCAAAAATTCCACTTGATTTAAATGGAGAGAGCTATACAACACATGCTGTGCCTCTATCATTCTAGGGTTAAATCACTGGGGTGTATTTCCTCCTATAATGCAGTTGGTTTGTCCTAGAATTACAGCAATTGTCTTTTACAGATCCTATGGCCCATATTTATAAAAGCAAATTGCAGTCATTCTAGAGTAATCCAAATGCACCACAGGGAACAAATAAACATTCCTGATAAGTTAAATTGGTCTTTTAACCAATTGGATGTTAGAGAGGTTCCAAAATGCTTTGTAATGCATTGGAGACCAATCTTGTATTCTAGGGGTTAAAAAGCTCTATTCAAGTGCATGAAAATTTAGGGCATGTTATTATATCCCCCATGGTATTATATCCCCAATGGTATAGTTGGTTTACTCTGGGAATAACTCCAATTTGATTTTATAAATATGGGCCTTTATTCTTGGTGTTAACGCTTTGAGTGCCAGAAAGGTATCCAATGTATTACTTTGAAATGTATACTTCTCTGGCTCTCAAAGGGTTAAACTTAATCTCAGTGTTTCAAGTTGTGGTCAAAGTAGGTGTATACAGAAAGGGTGGAATAATGCCTTTCTATGGTCTTTTTTGTGACTGAATAAAAATATTTCAGTCAAAACTTTTTGAACTTTTTTTTTTTTTTTGGCGGGGGGGGGGGGCGCTTCAGCTTTCTGTGCCTACAGGCTCCTGAGATGTAAATCCGGCCCTGGCCATGGGGCATGGTGCAGAGCATCAGTGCCCCCTCCCCCTCCCAGGCCAGGCCAGAAGGCTCAGACAGGAGGGGGTTGCAGCTGCCCAAGGGGCAAGGTGCAGAGCATCAGTACCCCCACCCCCTCCCGGGCCAGAAGGCTCAGACAGGAGGGGGGTAAGGGCTGCATTGGGGCAAGTTGCAGAGCTTAAGTACCCCACCCCCTCCCTAGTTTAATAGAAGGGGCTGAAGGCAGCCAATGGGACAAGGTGCAGAGCTTCTGTACCCCTCCCCCTTCCCCTCCAGCCAAAAGGTCCACAGAGGGGGGAGAGGGCAGCTCATGGGGCAAGGTGTAGAGCATCAGTACCCCCTCCCCCTCCCCCTCCCAAAGGGGAGGGGGAGAGCAGCCATGGGGTATGGTGCAGAGCATCAGTACCCCCTCCCCCTCCCGGGCCAGAAGGCTCAGACAGGAGGGGGGTGCAGCTGCCCCAGGGGCAAGGTGCAGAGCTGCAGTACCCCAAACCCCTCCCGGGCCAGAAGGCTCAGACAGGAGAGGGAAAGAGCTGCCCCCCAGGGCAAGGCGTAGAGCTTCAATACCCCACATCCTTCTGTGGCATGCATTCTAGAATGAGCATTACATAGTATGCATTGCTATTTATTTATATCAAAGTGACTGTATCCCACAATGCATTGCAGCTATAGCTTGCTACTACTTGTCTCATGTGATAACGAGCATATCCCACATTGCACTATATGTACAGGTTGCATTAAAAAAAAAAAAAAATAATAATAATAATAATAAAAAAATGTATTTTTATGAGTATATCCCACAATTCACTGTATGCAGACTGCAAGACTTTTACATTATAGGCACTTTGTGTACAGATGGACAGGCCTTTTTTGTTTTATCAAAGATCTTTATTGAACAATTTCAGTTTATAAATTATTTATTTTAACATATAAACATCAAATGTATGAATGTTAATCGTAAAAACTAGCAATAATACATTTTTTTTTTTTTAAATTAGTTGGGATTCATGATTACTTAAAGTCTTAGCCCATTTGTTCCCTATCTCAAACATCCCAGATAGTAAGCGAAATGTCTTCCAGACACAGTGCTAAAGTGCTCTTCACCTATAACTGACTCAATCTATTTGCTACAACATTTGCACCTAGTTTATAATCTGTTTAATTATGTAATTGGCTTTGTGTTTCTTAGATTTAGTTCATCTTCTTTTTATACAATAGTAAAATTATCTCTTCAAATAGTCCAACCTCATATGCCAACTTTTACATATTTTCTCTTTCGTTTTACAAAAAAAAATATCTCCCTAACATGACAAAACATTAACAAACTCTCACCTTCAATTTTTTTATTTTTTTATTAACATTCATACTGATTTCTCACTTCCACGTACTCCAGCAAACTAATATGCCTGTTTCATGTACTCTTTCATATATTTTCTTTGTCTCATATTCAGATCTTAAAGTGTTATTTACCTAATCATAAGTCAGGATTTTTGTGTTTGTTCCGCCGCCATAGCTTGTCCCATTTCATTTACCCTAGTCCTGTGGTTCTCCTAACACTCTACCTGGAACTTTCAGGGCACAACTATTATCTTATTTGTCTATTGTTTATCATGTAATAAAAGGTACAAAATGCAGACATCTATAGTTGTTTTCAAGGCTTACAATCAGAATAAGAAAAACAAACATATTGTTCATGACAAATTCCATAAACATACATTTGAAGCTCAGTATTCACATTTTTGTACAAGTCATTACAGAAAACAAGAGGCACCCTAAGTGTATGTGTGTCCATGGCAAACCAAAGTGTCACAACACCTTGGGTGAGAATCACTGCCATAGACAAAGTATGGCCCAGGTTTTCAGGCAGATGAAGCTTTTCTTGTTTAGTTTGGATATTACTCCTCCCAACTGCAGAATGAGGATTAAGGTACAACTACTGTTACCCAAAGTCAAGGACAAACACTTGTATAACTTTCAAGTTATAGTTGACATAGCCCACATTGCACTGCATTTTGCAGACTACTATACTTTCATATAATTGCAGAATGAGGCTTAACCTTTTGATTTCCAGTGGGTTTGCCAAAGCATTGCATTATTTAGACCTCCAGCACTCGAAAGATTAAGGCCCCAGTACTGATACCTCTATGTCAAAGGAAGACACTTTGCAGCTACCTTTCAACACAATAACATGTACAAAACAGGTTTGTTCCTAGTTGAGCATCTCTGACTTTTAATATACATATGCAAATTACCCATGGGATTAGTCACCCCACGGGTAATAGGGGGAATCCAGCACTGGACCCTTTGCTGACAGCACTTAGTAAGATCTGCTACATCTCATTGAAGAGGCCTAAAAAGGCTGAAATGCACATCTGGGTTTAATGGCTTTTCATGTTCAGAGATGAATTGTCTGGCCTTTTGTGGTTGGACTTTTGTAAGGGCAGGACCAATATGATATGCATTAGGATATTTCCTCTTTGTGAAAGGCAGTAGTGAGCTAAAAGGGATTGCACTCTGGGTAGGACACCATTCCTGCAGATCCTGCAAATGTGTATTGCAGGTTTGTTCCTAGTTGAGCATCTCTGACTTTTAATATACATATTCAAATTACCCATGGGGTTAGTCACTTCAAGGGTAATAGGGGGAATCCAGCACTGGAATCCTTGCTCACAGTGCATAGAGAGATCAGCTACATCTCACTGATGAGGCCCAACAGGCTGAAACGTATGTCTGGGGTTGAACTGTACGTTGCTGGAAAGAGAGGAGATTGTAGAGGAGCTGTGGGGTGCTTATAAAATGTGGAAACTAGATAAAATGTACTTTCATACCGTGGCCCAGTGGTGGGAGTTTATGAAAGTTAAATTCCGTAGTTTCTTTCAGGCGAAAGGCAGATGCCAGGAGTGTGAGAGGAGGAGCAAACTCAGGAGACTGCAAAAGAAACTACACTCCCTGCAGGACCTCCAACTCTGTGGCTGGGATGTGAGAGAGGAGCTGGATGAGACCAGAGAGGGCCTGAAAAGACACTTTGAGGAGGAGTCCAGACGCATTATCTTCCGTTCCAAGGTGGAGTACCTGGAGAAGGGTGAGAAATGTAACTCTTTCTTTTTCAGGAAGCTCCACTCTGCACACACTCCCCTGATAGGACTGATGGATAGAGATGGCAGAATCCAAGAGGGGAAGGAAGGGGTCATGAAAGTGGTCACAGACTTCTACAGTGACCTCTACTCCACCAAAGACACAGACACAGACCAAGCTGATAGGTTCCTGTCAGGTATCACTAACTCTGTTGATCCTGCAGGTACAGCAGCTATGGACTCCCCCCTGGCATTGGAGGAGCTGTTCTCTGCTGCCAGATCCTTCAAGTCGGACAGGACCCCGGGCTGTGATGGTCTTCCAGCTGAATCTTATATAAAGCTGTGGGACCTCATAGGCCTGGACCTGCTTGAACTATACGAGGAGATGGTGGCGGAGAGCAGAATGCCTCCGATGCTAAGGGAGGGGGATGATCACGATCTTGTATAAACAGAAGGGAGAGAGATGCAACCTTAAAAATTGGTGGCCCATCTCTCTCCTGAATGTGGACTACAAGATCCTCGCCAAGGTACTAGCCAACAGGCTAAATAGGGTCACTGGTCAGATTGCTCACCCAGACCAAACTTGCGGCATTCCCTGTCGCAGAATAGCAGATAGCCTTGCCCTAATCAGAGACACAGTCCACTATATCAGAGACCGCCGTATAAAGGCGGCCCTGGTCAGCCTTGATCAGGAGAATGCCTTTGACCGTGTCTCTCATGAATTCATGGGCAGGGCACTGAGCAGATTTGGGCTGGGAGAAATGTTCTCTTCATATGTTAACTTAATGTACCTTGACATTTTCAGTACGGTGCTGGTGAACGGCTGGAAGACTGACCCCTTTCCAGTGCTTTCTGGGGTCAGACAAGGTTGCCCTCTCTCACCTCTCCTTTTTGTCTGTTGTATAGAGCTCTTCCCTGAATGCATCAGATGGAATCCAGAGATCAGGGGCATCACCGCACCAATACGTGGCAGACAAGAGGCAAAGTGCTCGCTGTACATGGAAGATATAACCATCTTCTGCGCTGACCAGAAATCAGTGAAGGAGCTCATCCAGACAGGCGAGGACTTTGACAAAGCTTCGGATGCAAAGGTCAACCGCGGGGAGTCAGAGACCATGCTCTTCGGGGAAAGGCACTGGTCTTCTGACCCCTTCCCCATCAGGACAGGCCTCATCAAAATCCTGGGGGTCTGGTTCGGTGGAAAAGGCGTGGCCCTGAAGTGTTGGGATGAAAGATTAGTGAAAGTCAGACAATAATTTGGACTATGGAGCCTCAGGGACCTCACTATAGAGGGAAAAATACTGGTGCTGCAGAATGAGATCCTTCCAGTTCTGCAGTATATGGCCCAAGCTTGGCCACCCTTGGCAACAATTTGCAGAGCCATCACAAGGGAAGTGTTTCACTTCATCTTGGGCTCCAAAATGGACAGAGTGAAGCATGCAGTTATGTACAAGGAGCCCCACAAAGGAGGAAAGGGGGTGCCAGACATCCCCACCATGTTGTGGGCCTTCTTTGTGTGTAACTGTGTGCGGAGGACTTTAAGAGAAAGAGACCAGGGATCTGCTGGTAATGCCATGTCCCATTTCTTCCTGCTTCCTCTTTGGAGGGGACTCGGTTGGGACAGGTGGGACAGCTCCATCCCTTACAACTGGAATACCCCCTGGTTCTACCAGGATATTGGTAGATTTGTGAGGGAGAACCAACTGTAGGGTGTTAAACCAGAACTGTGGACCCCAAAGGTCATATATAAGCTCATCACAGCAAAAGACATTATAGAGACAATTTCAGGACTCCCAACTGCCACTTCCAAGATGATATGGCAGAACGTGTCATCGGGGAGACTCACTGACAGGCACAAGGACACTGCCTGGATGGCCATTCAGGGGGGTCTATCTCTCAGGTCATTCATGCATGCAAGGAACCTATGCAGGCATAGACACTGCCCTAGAGGATACGTTGCAGAAGAAACTGCCCTGCATGTTTCTTGGCAGTGCCCCTTTGACCAAGTTCTGTTGGATGACCTGGAAAATGAACTCAAAGACTCTCTTCCAAAGAGACACTTGTTGTACCACTCGGTACTGTATGGACTATTTTCAGGGACACACTCGTATGGTGCTATCCAGGAAGACTGGCGCATCATGTGCTGTGTCAAAGATGTTCTGTGGTTTGCAAGGAATCGTCTGGTGCTGAGGAGAGAACAGGTGACAACACAGGACTGTCACAGACTGTTCCACAGCCTGCTAAGAGACTATAACATCTTGGACAGCCCTGAAGAGGAGGACTAGCATCCCCTCCAATGGCTCAATATCACTGTCACCTCCCCTCGGCTCCCTGACCCACCTTGACCTATGCCCCACATCCCCCATCCACCCACCCCCACACACACACACACCTAATCTCCCAGGCGAATGCCCACAGAGACTTTAATACAGTGAAATAAAGTACAAGTATTGAGTTCAATAAAGTGATGATACAATAAAGTTCAAATGTACCTGTGTGCTGCCAAAGTGCACTGAGTTGCAGGTATTAAGAATGTTATTGCTTTAAATGTATGAATGCACTCTGTATTGGAAAGCATTACTGTACAAAGAAATGTTGTATTGTATTTTCCATGTCAAAATAAAGATTATTTAAAAAAAAAAAAAAAAAAAAAAGCACATCTGGGGTTGGATGCTTCACTTGTTAAGAGAGGAATTACCTGGCATTTTGTTGTTGGACTGCTGTAAGCAAAGGATCAATATGATATGCTTTAGGCTATTTCTTCTTTGTGAAAGGCACTAGTGGGCTCCAAGAGATTGTACCCTGGGTAGGACACCATTCCTATAGAGCCTGCAAATTTGTATTGCAGGTTTGTTCCTAGTTGAGCATCTCTGACTTTTTGTTTACATGTACAAAACAGGCCAAGAAACATTCTCTTAAATCAACCAATAAAGGTGTCATGTCATGTCATGTCATGTCATGTCATGTCATGTCATGTCATGTCATGTCATGTCATGTCATGTCATGTCATGTCATGTCATGTCATGTCATGTCATGTCATGTCATGTCATGTCATGTCATGTCATGTCATGTCATGTCATGTCATGTCATGTCCCACAATGCACTGCACATACATACTTCTATTCTTTTATATTGTAGAGAGCCTTTTCCAAAATGCACAGTATGTACAGTATGTACAGAATGCATGGAATTTATATTAATGTAAATATATCTTACAGTATACTGCATGTACAGCATACTAGATTTGTATTATGTACTGAGTATATCCCACGATCTACTGCTTTTCCAGAATGATTAGCCCTTTTTCTTATTGTCAGAATGTCCACAATATGAATTTATAAACTGCTAGTCTTTTATGTCACCACAAGTATCTCCCAAAATTGTCTGCTTGTATTGCCTGCTAGAATGTTATATTACAGTATACTTTATTATAGTGAAGTATCCCACAAGGCACTCTTATTTGAGTATGAATAACTTTTATATTATAGTGAACATATCTCACAATGCACTGCATTTACAGATTGCTATGCTTTCATATTATTGCAGAATGAGGCTTAACCCTGTGTGCAAGAGGGGTATGTAAAGCATTGCGGAGCAATGTGTTGTGTACCCCTCTGTCACTCAAAGTGTTAAGGCACAAGAGTTGATATCTCAAAGTCATAGGCAGACACTTTGAAGCTACCTTTCAACACAAGAACGTATGCAAAATAGGGTGACCACATTTCCAATCTACCATTCTGCTACATATGGTCACCCTAGTTCCACGGCTGAGGCTCCCGCCGGCTTTGACTATCTTTCTGAGGCTGACACAAAGTAAGAGTTCCCAGTGGAAAATCGTTATTATGAATTATTTATAATAAACCAACAGATTCCCCAGCAACTCGTTATTCTCCACTCGTCCATCTTCATGCCTCCCTCCTTCCATCATTTCTTCCTATTTTCCTTTGCTTCCCTCCACCTGGGTAGATTCCATCCAGCCATAGATTCCTACCTAGAAAAGTAATTCTCTTGAACACAATAAATATATATATATATATATATATATATATATATATATATATATATATATATATATATATATATGTACCTGACTTGTGCATGATGGGCTCCTACCTATGTAAGTCCTTCTGTTACACACAGTAATTATATAGATATACCTGACTGCTGTATGATGGACTCCTACATAGGTATGTCCTTCTGTTACATAAGGAAATTATATAGATTTACCTGACTGCAGTATGATCGACCCCTACCTAGGTAAATCATTTTGATTCACACAATAATTATATAGACTGCTGTATGATGGACTCCTACCTAGAGAAATCATTCTGTTGAACACAGTAAATAAATAAATATATATACACACATACCTGACTGCTGTATAACACATAAAAGTTCTAAGATTAAATACACACCAGAATTTTTAAGGCCCCTATGCACCTGACTAAAAGTGGCATAAGACTTGATTTAGTTCCGTAACTACCAGTGAACAGTGGAAAAGGTGGTATCAGACAGTGTATGTGTGCTTCTGTAACTACTAGAGGACAGTGGAACAAAACTTAGGTGTCAGACAAAGAAGGTTTATTTATGTAACTAGCAGTGTGTGGTGATCAAGACTGGGGTGTCAGTGTATGTGTAATTCTACAAAACACCGGGCTGGGTTGTCAGACAGTATATGTGTGTCTCTGTGACTACTAGTAGAACAAGACTGAGGAAGAACTACCAGTGGGCACAAAATTTCCTCAAAGTTTTCAGGACAGGGTCCCAGCATTTTGTGTTATGCCAATGCCTCCTCACTTAGTCTTGCAGTTTGCTGCACTGTATTAAAAAGATAGTGTCAGATGTGACTTCACATCCAGTGTAGCTCAGTCTTCTACTCTACTGCAAAGGAAGGCCATGACGATACATTGCAGGTCAGCTCCACTTACACTTGTATGAAGTGCCATGTCTTGCTTCATAAAACAGAAATCTGATTGAATTTGAAAACTCTGCTTCATAAGATGACATGCAGCAGTTGCAGGAGTTCCCATGCAGGCCTCTGTTATTGTTATATGACTGTTCAGGGTCGCCCTAAGAAATGAACACCACATCACTCCAATGAGCAATTTTCAGTGGGTCAGCCAGCCTATGAGAAACCTTTTGATTAAACTGTTGCTAACAGTTAAGTATAAACAAATAAAAGTTTAAGCTGTAAAAACTTTAGAACAGAGCTTTTCCCAGTAGTGGCAGAACCCTTATTTTACACAAAAATGTCCCACAATACCTGTCTAGTCAAATATTTCATATTGCAGAAAAAAAGAGAGAAAAATCCAATTCTGATGTCTTTTTGCACCTCCCAACTAATTCATGGAAATCAAAGTGTAAAAACTGTAACCACTTGAGTGCCAGAGGGGTTCAAAGCAATGCATTGCATAACTCTCTGGCACTCAAAGTGTTAAATACAATGTCTGCTATCTTTTGGAAGAGTTAATTATGAATGGACAGTTTATGACTAGGTCCCATTAGCCATGTATGTTGCAGAGTACCTGACTCTTTAAGATTGAGCATAAATCTCAGTGGTTGTAGTTATCTAACTGCTTGAGTGGCAGTCTTTGGCTATCTCAATATTAAAGTATTGTGATTGTCAAAGGAGCCTCAGGTAAACAAATGTATAATGTATGTACATATTCATACTACATAAATTGAAGTTTTTATGTGTGGCCATGTGGTTATCATCATTGCTGTGGACGGCCGGTGCACTGTTGAATTTTACCATCGGCTCTAGCCCCAGATCTTTTTTGGAACCTAGCAACGCCCCTGATAGTTACTTCACTAAAACAATTAGGAAAAACTCCCAGTAGTGATAATCCAAGCAGCATTCCAAGTAACCAGGTAATCTCGCTGTATCTCCAAACAAAATGCCCATTGCGATGCGATTCAGACTACGGTAAAATCTCGAGTATAATACTCACAACTTTACCCCACTTCACCTTATGTGAAGTGGGGGGGTGCGTAATATACTCGAGAGTTTTTTACTTAAAAAAAAAATGAAGCTGGCCAGAACCCTTCCCTCCTTCCCCTGGCGCTATCCGATTCTAAAATGCCACTTACTTTCTTAAAAAGACAAGTCCCCGCATTTTCAACATTATCAGGAAACATGTAAACAATGTTAATCTTCCCCTGCGGGCGGCATGCTTGCGTTCGCCGCCCGATTCCTTCAATTGGCTTTCAGGACTTACCGGCTCCAGCCAATGGTAATGCCCTGTGAGAATCTGAAAGTCCTCACAGGGCGGTACCATAGCCGGAAGGAAGAGGGCGGCGAATGGAAGAGTGCCGCCCGCAGGGGAAGATTCACATTGTTTACATGTTTCCTGATAATGTTGAAAATGTGGGGACTTGTCTTTTGAGAAAGTAAGTGGCATTTTAGAATCGGATAGCGCCAGTGGAGGGAGGGAAGGGTTCTGGTAGGCGTAATTTTATTTTCACAAGAGGGGAAAACAAGGGTGCGTATTATACATAGGCACTCTTGTTTTCCCCTAAAATCTTGGGTATAATATAGACCTGCGTATTATACACAGGTGCGTATTATACCTGAGATTTTACGGTATATGGCCCATTCTCAAGCAGCGGATAGATATGTATATCCCCTGTTATCACTTCTCATATTAACTACTTTAGTATATTAATATATATATATATATATATATATATATATATATATATATGTATATATATATATATTAAAATAAATTAAAATGTTTTTTAATTGATTTTAATATGTATATTTATTTTTTCTTTCCTACCTATGGTATACAAAGAGTTAGTGCATTTACATTTGGAAATGAAGAGGATAATATGAGAAGTGATAAAAGGAGACTGACAGAGGAAGCATATTTCTGTTCTCCCCAGAAGAAGGACAGAGAGCTTCGTTGAAACATATTAGAAAATCTATTATTATTTGTACAAAATGAGAGGGAGGGCAAGAGCAGCCAGTGGGACAAAGAGCAGAGCTTCAGTACCCCACCCCCTCCCCGGCCAAAACACGGGAGAGTGGGTTAGTGCAGCCCGTGGGGCATGTTGCAGAGCTTCAGTACCCCCTCCCCCTCCCAAAGGGGAGGGGGGAGAGCAGCAGTACCCCCTCCCGGGCCAGAAGGCTCAGACAGGAGGGGGGTGCAGCTGCCCCAGGGGCAAGGTGCAGAGCTGCAGTACCCCAAACCCCTCCCGGGCCAGAAGGCTCAGACAGGAGAGGGAAAGAGCTGCCCCCCAGGGCAAGGTGTAGAGCTTCAATACCCCACATCCTTCTGTGGCATGCATTCTAGAATGAGCATTACATAGTATGCATTGCTATTTATTTATATCAAAGTGACTGTATCCCACAATGCATTGCAGCTATAGCTTGCTACTACTTGTCTCATGTGATAACGAGCATATCCCACATTGCACTATATGTACAGGTTGCATTAAAAAAAAAAAAAAATAATAATAATAATAATAATAATAATAAAAAAATGTATTTTTATGAGTATATCCCACAATTCACTGTTTGCAGACTGCAAGACTTTTACATTATAGGCACTTTGTGTACAGATGGACAGGCCTTTTTTGTTTTATCAAAGATCTTTATTGAACAATTTCAGTTTATAAATTATTTATTTTAACATATAAACATCAAATGTATGAATGTTAATCGTAAAAACTAGCAATAATACATTTTTTTTTTTTTTAAATTAGTTGGGATTTATGATTACTTAAAGTCTTAGCCCATTTGTTCCCTATCTCAAACATCCCAGATAGTAAGCGAAATGTCTTCCAGACACAGTGCTAAAGTGCTCTTCACCTATAATTGACTCAATCTATTTGCTACAACATTTGCACCTAGTTTATAATCTGTTTAATTATGTAATTGGCTTTGTGTTTCTTAGATTTAGTTCATCTTCTTTTTATACAATAGTAAAATTATCTCTTCAAATAGTCCAACCTCATATGCCAACTTTTACATATTTTCTCTTTTGTTTTACCAAAAAAAAATCTCCCTAACATGAAAAAACATTAACAAACTCACACCTTCAATTTTTTTATTTTTTTTATTAACATTCATACTGATTTCTCACTTCCACGTACTCCAGCAAACTAATATGCCTGTTTCATGTACTCTTTCATATATTTTCTTTGTCTCATATTCAAATCTTAGAGTGTTATTTACCTAATCATAAGTCAGGATTTTTGTGTTTGTTCCGCCGCCATAGCTTGTCCCATTTCATTTACCCTAGTCCTGTGGTTCTCCTAACACTCTACCTGGACATTTCAGGGCACACCTATTATCTTATTTGTCTATTGTTTATCATGTAATAAAAGGTACAAAATGCAGAAATCTATAGTTGTTTTCAAGGCTTACAATCAGAATAAGAAAAACAAACATATTGTTCATAACAAATTCCATAAACATACATTTGAAGCTCAGTATTCACATTTTTGTACAAGTCATTATAGAAAACAAGAGGCTCCCTAAGTGTATGTATGTCCATGGCAAACCAAAGTGTCACAGCAACTTGGTTGAAGATCACTGCCCTAGACAAAGTATGGCCCAGGTTTTCAGGCAGATGAAGCTTTTCTTGTTTAGTTTGGATATTACTCCTTCCAACTGCAGAATGAGGATTAAGGTACAATTACTGTTACCCCAAAGTCAAGGACAAACACTTGTATAACTTTCAAGTTATAGTTGACATATCCCACATTCCACTGCATTTTGCAGACTACTATACTTTCATATAATTGCAGAATGAGGCTTAACCTTTTGATTTCCAGTGGGTTTGCCAAAGCATTGCATTATTTAGCCCTCCAGCACTCGAAAGGTTAAGGCCCCAGTACTGATACCTCTATGTCAAAGGAAGACACTTTGCAGCTACCTTTCAACACAATAACATGTACAAAACAGGTTTGTTCCTAGTTGAGCATCTCTGACTTTTAATATACATATGCAAATTACCCATGGGATTAGTCACCCCAAGGGTAATAGGGGGAATCCAGCACTGGACCCTTTGCTGACAGCACTTAGTAAGATTATCTACATCTCATTGAAGAGGCCTTAAAAAGGCTGAAGTGCACATCTGGGTTTAATGGCTTTTCATGTTCAGAGATGAATTGTCTGGCCTTTTGTGGTTGGACTTTTGTAAGGGCAGGACCAATATAATATGCATTAGGATATTTCCTCTTTGTGAAAGGCAGTAGTGAGCTAAAAGGGATTGCACTCTGGGTAGGACACCATTCCTGCAGATCCTGCAAATGTGTATTGCTGGTTTGTTCCTAGTTGAGCATCTCTGACTTTTAATATACATATTCAAATTACCCATGGGGTTAGTCACTTCAAGGGTAATTGGGGGAATCCAGCACTGGAATCCTTGCTCACAGTGCATAGAGAGATCAGCTACCCCTCACTGATGAGGCCCAACAGGCTGAAACGTATGTCTGGGGTTGAACTGTACCTTGCTGGAAAGAGAGGAGATTGTAGAGGAGCTGTGGGTGCTTATAAAATGTGGAAACTAGATAAAATGTACTTTCTTACCATGGCCCAGTGGTGGGAGTTTATGAAAGTTAAATTCTGCAGTTTCTTTCAGGCGAAAGGCAGATGACAGGAGTGTGAGAGGAGGAGCAAACTCAGGAGACTGCAAAAGAAACTCCCTGCAGGACCTCCAACTCTGTGGCTGGGATGTGAGAGAGGAGCTGGATGAGACCAAAGAGGGCCTGAAAAGACACTTTGAGGAGGAGTCCAGACTCATTATCTTCCGTTCCAAGGTGGAGTACCTGAAGAAGGGTGAGAAATGTAACTCTTTCTTTTTCAGGAAGTTCCACTCTGCACACACTCCCCTGATAGGACTGAGGGATAGAGATGGCAGAATCCAAGAGGGAAAGGAAGGGGTGATGAAAGTGGTCAAAGACTTCTACAGTGACCTCTACTCCACCAAAGACACAGACACAGACCAAGCTGATAAGTTCCTGTCAGGTATCACTAACTCTGTTGATCCCGCAGGTAGAGCAGCCATGGACTCCCCCCTGGCATTGGAGGAGCTGTTCTCTGCTGCCAGATCCTTCAAGTCGGACAGGACCCCGGGCTGTGATGGTCTTCCAGCTGAATTTTATATAAAGCTGTGGGACCTCATAGGCCTGGACCTGCTTGAACTATATGAGGAGATGGTGGCGGAGGGCAGAATGCCTCCGATGATAAGGGAGGGGATGATCACGATCTTGTATAAACAGAAGGGAGAGAGATGTGACTTTAAAAATTGGTGGCCCATCTCTCTCCTGAATGTGGACTACAAGATCCTCGCCAAGGTACTAGCCAACAGGCTAAAGAGGGTCATTGGTCAGATTGCTCACCCAGACCAAACCTGCGGCATTCCCTGTCGCAGAATAGCAGATAGCCTTGCCCTAATCAGAGACACAGTCCACTATATCAGAGACCGCCGTAAAAAGGCGGCCCTGGTCAGTCTTGATCAGGAGAAGGCCTTTGACCGTGTCTCTCATGAATTAATGGGCAGGGCACTGAGCAGATTTGGGCTGGGAGAAATGTTCTGTTCATATGTTAACCTAATGTACCTTGACATTTTCAGTACGGTGCTGGTGAACGGCTGGAAGACTGACCCCTTTCCAGTGCTTTCTGGGGTCAGACAAGGTACCCTCTCTCACCTCTCCTTTTTGTCTGTTGTATAGAGCTCTTCGCTGAATGCATCAGATGGAATCCAGAGATCAGGGGCATCACCGCACCAATACGTGGCAGACAAGAGGCAAAGTGCTTGCTGTACATGGAAGATATAACCATCTTCTGCGCTGACCAGCAATCAGTGAAGGAGCTCATCCAGACATGCGAGGACTTTGACAAAGCTTCGAATGCAAAGGTCAACCGCGGGGAGTCAGAGACCATGCTCTTCGGGGAAAGGCACTGGTCTTCTGACCCCTTCCCCATCAGGACAGGCCTCATCAAAATCCTGGCGGTCTGGTTCGGTGGAAAAGGCGTGGCCCTGAAGTGTTGGGATGAAAGATTAGTGAAAGTCAGACAATAATTTGGACTATGGAGCCTAAGGGACCTCACTATAGAGGGAAAAATACTGGTGCTGCAAAATGAGATCCTTCCAGTTCTGCAGTATATGGCCCAAGCTTGGCCACCCTTGGCAACAATTTGCAGAGCCATCACAAGGGAAGTGTTTCACTTCATCTGGGGCTCCAAAATGGACAGAGTGAAGCATGCAGTTATGTACAAGGAGCCCCACAAAGGAGGAAAGGGGGTGCCAGACATCCCCACCATGTTGTGGGCCTTCTTTGTGTGTAACTGTGTGCGGAGGACTTTAAGAGAAAGAGACCAGGGATCTGCTGGTAATGCCATGTCCCATTTCTTCCTGCTTCCTCTTTGGAGGGGACTCGGTTGGGACAGGTGGGACAGCTCCATCCCTTACAACTGGAATACCCCCTGGTTCTACCAGGATATTGGTAGATTTGTGAGGGAGAACCAACTGTAGGGTGTTAAACCAGAACTGTGGACCCCAAAGGTCATATATAAGCTCATCACAGCAAAAGACATTATAGAGACAATTTCAGGACTCCCAACTGCCACTTCCAAGATGGTATGGCAGAACGTGTCATCAGGGAGACTCACTGACAGGCACAAGGACACTGCTTGGATGGCCATTCAGGGGGGTCTATCTCTCAGGTCATTCATGCATGCAAGGAACCTATGCAGGCATAGACACTGCCCTAGAGGATGCGTGGCAGAAGAAACTGCCCTGCATGTTTTTTGGCAGTGCCCCTTTGCCCAAGTTCTGTTGTATGACCTGGAAAATGAACTCAATGACTCTCTTCCAAAGAGACACTTGTTGTACCACTCGGTACTGTATGGACTATTTCCAGGGACACACTCGTATGGTGCTATCCAGGAAGCCTGGCGTATCATGTGCTGTGTCAAAGACGTTCTGTGGTTTGCAAGGAATCGTCTGGTGCTGAGGAGAGAACAGGTGACAACACAGGACTGTCGCAGACTGTTCCACAGCCTGCTAAGAGACTATAACATCTTGGACAGCCCTGAAGAGGAGGACTAGCATCCCCTCCAATGGCTCAATATCACTGTCACCTCCCCTCGGCCCCCTGACCCACCTTGACCTATGCCCCATACCCCCCATTCACCCACCCCCACACACACACACACACCTAATCTCCCAGGCGAATGCCCACAGAGACTTTAATACAGTGAAATAAAGTACAAATATTGAGTTCAATAAAGTGATGATACAATAAAGTTCAAATGTACCTGTGTGCTGCCAAAGTGCACTGCGTTGCAGGTATTAAGAATGTTATTGCTTTAAATGTATGAATGCACTCTGTATTGGAAAGCATTACTGTACAAAGAAATGTTGTATTGTATTTTCCATGTCAAAATAAAGATTATTTAAAAAAAAAAAAAAAAAAAAGCACATCTGAGGTTGGATGCTTCACTTGTTAAGAGAGGAATTACCTGGCATTTTGTTGTTAGACTGCTGTAAGCAGAGGATCAATATGATATGCTTTAGGCTATTTCCTCTTTGTGAAAGGCACTAGTGGGCTCCAAGAGATTGTACCCTGGGTAGGATACCATTCCTATAGAGCCTGCAAATTTGTATTGCAGGTTTGTTCCTAGTTGAGCATCTCTGACTTTTTGTTTACATGTACAAAACAGGCGAAGAACCATTCTCTTAAATCAACCAATAAAGGCCTCAGTCGCGTCACGATGTGCCCCACAATGCACTGCACATACATACTTCTATTCTTTTATATTGTAGAGAGCCTTTCCCACAATGCACCGCATGTACAGAATGCATGGAATTTATATTAATGTAAATATATCTTACAGTACACTGCATGTACAGCATACTAAATTTGTATTATGTACTGAGTATATCCCACGATCTACTGCTTTTCCAGAATGATTAGCCCTTTTTCTTATTGTCAGAATGTCCACAATATACTGAATTTATAAACTGCTAGTCTTTTATGTCACCACAAGTATCTCCCAAAATTGTCTGCTTGTATTGCCTGCTAGAATGTTATATTACAGTACACTTTATTATAGTGAAGTATCCCACAAGGCACTCTTATTTGAGTATGAATAACTTTTATATTATAGTGAACATATCTCACAATGCACTGCATTTACAGATTGCTATGCTTTCATATTATTGTAGAATGAGGCTTAACCCTGTGTGCAAGAGGGGTATGTAAAGCATTGCGGAGCAATGTGTTGTGTACCCCTCTGTCACTCAAAGTGTTAAGGCACAAGAGTTGATATCTCAAAGTCATAGGCAGACACTTTGAAGCTAACTTTCAACACAATAACATATGCAAAATAGGGTGACCACATTTCCAATCTACCATTCTGGTATATATGGTCACCCTAGCTCCACGGCTGAGGCTCCCGCCGGCTTTGACTATCTTTCTGAGGCTGACACAAAGTAAGAGTTCCCAGTGGAAAATCGTTATTATGAATTATTTATAATAAACCAACAGATTCACCAGCAACTCATTATCCTCCACTCGTCCATCTTCATGCCTCCCTCCTTCCATCATTTCTTCCTATTTTCCTTTGCTTCCCTCCACCTGGGTAGATTCCATCCAGCCATAGATTCCTACCTAGAAAAGTAATTCTCTTGAACACAATAAATATATATATATATATATATATATATATATATATATATGTACCTGACTTGTGCATGATGGGCTCCTACCTATGTAAGTCCTTCTGTTACACACAGTAATTATATAGATATACCTGACTGCTGTATGATGGACTCCTACATAGGTACGTCCTTCTGTTACATAAGGAAATTATATAGATTTACCTGACTGCAGTATGATCGACCCCTACCTAGGTAAGTCCTTTTGATTCACACAATAATTATATAGACTGCTGTATGATGGACTCCTACCTAGAGAAATCATTCTGTTGAACACAGTAAATAAATAAATATATATACACACATACCTGACTGCTGTATAACACATAAAAGTTCTAAGATTAAATACACACCAGAATTTTTAAGGCCCCTATGCACCTGACTAAAAGTGGCATAAGACTTGATTTAGTTCCGTAACTACCAGTGAACAGTGGAAAAGGTGGTATCAAACAGTGTATGTGTGCTTCTGTAACTACTAGAGGACAGTGGAACTAAACTTAGGTGTCAGACAAAAAAGGTTTATTTATGTAACTAGCAGTGTGTGGTGATCAAGACTGGGGTGTCAGTCAGTGTATGTGTAATTCTACAAAACACCGGGCTGGGTTGTCAGACAGTATATGTGTGTCTCTGTGACTACTAGTAGAACAAACCTGAGAAAGAACTACAAGTGGGCACAAAATTTCCTCAAAGTTTTCAGGACAGGGTCCCAGCATTTTGTGTTATGCCAATGCCTCCTCACTTAGTCTTGCAGTTTGCTGCACTGTATTAAAAAGATAGTGTCAGATGTGACTTCACATCCAGTGCAGCTCAGTCTTCTACTCTACAGCAAAGGAAGGCCATGACGATACATTGCAGGTCAGCTCCACTTACATTTGCATGGAGTGCCATGTCTTGCTTCATAAAACAGAAATATGATTGAATTTGAAAACTCTGCTTCATAAGATGACATGCAGCAGTTGCAGGAGTTCCCATGCAGGCCTCTGTTATTGTTATATGACTGTTCAGGGTCGCCCTAAGAAATGAACACCACATCACTCCAATGAGCAATTTTCAGTGGGTCAGCCAGCCTATGAGAAACCTTTTGATTAGACTGTTGCTAACAGTTTAGTATAAACAAATACAAGTTTAAGCTATAAAAACTTTAGAACACAGCTTTTCCCAGTAGTGGCAGAACCCTTATTTTACACAAAAATGTCCCACAATACCTGTCTAGTCAAATATTTCATATTGCAGAAAAAAAGAGAGAAAAATCCAATTCTGATGTCTTTTTGCACCTCCCAACTAATTCATGGAAATCAAAGTGTAAAAACTGTAAACACTTGAGTGCCAGAGGGGTTCAAAGCAATGCATTGCATAACTCTCTGGCACTCAAAGTGTTAAATACAATGTCTGCTATCTTTTGGAAGAGTTCATTATGAATGGACAGTTTTGACTAGGTCCCATTAGCCATGTATGTTGCAGAGTACCTGACTCTTTAAGATTGAGCATAAATCTCAGTGGTTGTAGTTCTCTAACTGCTTGAGTGGCAGTCTTTGGCTATCTCAATATTAAAGTATTGTGATTGTCAAAGGAGCCTCAGGTAAACAAATGTATAATGTATGTACATATTCATACTACATAAATTTAAGTTTTTATGTGTGGTCATGTGGTTATCATCATTGCTGTGGACGGCCGGTGCCCTGTTGAATTCTACCATCGGCTCTAGCCCCAGATCTTTTTTGGAACCTAGCAACGCCCCTGATAGTTACTTCACTAAAACAATTAGGAAAAACTCCCAGTAGTGATAATCCAAGCAGCATTCCAAGTAACCAGGTAATCTCGCTGTATCTCCAAACAAAATGCCTATTGCGATGCGTTTCAGACTACGGTAAAATCTTGGGTATAATACTCACAACTTTACCCCACTTCACCTTATGTGAAGTGGGGAGGTGTGTATTATACTCGAGAGTTTTTTACTTAAAAAAAAAAATTAAGCTGGCCAGAACCCTTCCCTCCCTCCCCTGGCGCTATCCGATTCTAAAATGCCACTTACTTTCTTAAAAAGACAAGTCCCCGCATTTTCAACATTATCAGGAAACACGTAAACAATGTTAATCTTCCCCTGCGGGCGGCATGCTTGCGTTCGCCGCCCGATTCCTTCAATTGGCTTTCAGGACTTACCGGCTCCAGCCAATGGTAATGCCCTGTGAGAATCTGAAAGTCCTCACAGGGCAGTACCATAGCCGGAAGGAAGAGGGCGGCGAATGGAAGAGTGCCGCCCGCAGGGGAAGATTCACATTGTTTACATGTTTCCTGATAATGTTGAAAATGTGGGGACTTGTCTTTTGAGAAAGTAAGTGGCATTTTAGAATTGGATAGCGCCGGTGGAGGTAGGGAAGGGTTCTGGTAGGCGTAATTTTTTTTTCACAAGAGGGGAAAACAAGGGTGCGTATTATACATAGGCACTCTTGTTTTCCCCTAAAATCTTGGGTATAATATAGACCTGCGTATTATACACAGGTGCGTATTATACCTGAGATTTTACGGTATATGGCCCATTCTCAAGCAGCGGATAGATATGTATATCCCCTGTTATCACTTCTCATATTAACTACTTTAGTATATTAATATATATATATATATATATATATATATATATATATATATATATATATATATATATTAAAATAAATTAAAATGTTTTTTAATTGATTTTAATATGTATATTTATTTTTTCTTTCCTACCTATGGTATACAAAGAGTTAGTGCATTTACATTTGGAAATGAAGAGGATAATATGAGAAGTGATAAAAAGAGACTGACAGAGGAAGCATATTTCTGTTCTCCCCAGAAGAAGGACAGAGAGCTTCTTTGAAACATATTAGAAAATCTATTATTATTTGTACAAAACGGGAGGGAGGGCAAGAGCAGCCAGTGGGACAAAGTGCAGAGCTTCAGTACCCCACCCCCTCCCCAGCCAAAAGACGGGAGAGAGGGTTAATGCAGCCCGTGGGGCATGGTGTAGAGCTTCAGTACCCCCTCCCCCTCCCAAAGGGGAGGGGGGAGAGCAGCCATGGGGCATGGTGCAGAGCATCAGTACCCCCTCCCCCTCCCGGGCCAGAAGGCTCAGACAGGAGGGGGGTGCAGCTGCCCCAGGGGCAAGGTGCAGAGCTGCAGTACCCCCACCCCCTCCCGGGCCAGAAGGCTCAGACAGGAGGGGGGTAAGGGCTGCATTGGGGCAAGTTGCAGAGCTTAAGTACCCCACCCCCTCCCTAGTTTAATAGAAGGGGCTGAAGGCAGCCAATGGGGCAAGGTGCAGAGCTTCTGTACCCCTCCCCCTCCGGCCAAAAGGTCCACAGAGGGGGGAGAGGGCAGCTCATGGGGCAAGGTGTAGAGCTTCAGTACCCCCTCCCCCTCCCAAAGGGGAGGGGGGAGAGCAGCCATGGGGCATGGTGCAGAGCATCAGTACCCCCTCCCCCTCCCGGGCCAGAAGGCTCAGACAGGAGGGGGGTGCAGCTGCCCCAGGGGCAAGGTGCAGAGCTGCAGTACCCCAAACCCCTCCCGGGCCAGAAGGCTCAGACAGGAGAGGGAAAGAGCTGCCCCCCAGGGCAAGGTGTAGAGCTTCAATACCCCACATCCTTCTGTGGCATGCATTCTAGAATGAGCATTACATAGTATGCATTGCTATTTATTTATATCAAAGTGACTGTATCCCACAATGCATTGCAGCTATAGCTTGCTACTACTTGTCTCATGTGATAACGAGCATATCCCACATTGCACTATATGTACAGGTTGCATTAAAAAAAAAAAAAATAATAATAATAATAAAAAAAATGTATTTTTATGAGTATATCCCACAATTCACTGTTTGCAGACTGCAAGACTTTTACATTATAGGCACTTTGTGTACAGATGGACAGGCCTTTTTTGTTTTATCAAAGATCTTTATTGAACAATTTCAGTTTATAAATTATTTATTTTAACATATAAACATCAAATGTATGAATGTTAATCGTAAAAACTAGCAATAATACATTTTTTTATTTTTTTTTTAAATTAGTTGGGATTCATGATTACTTAAAGTCTTAGCCCATTTGTTCCCTATCTCAAACATCCCAGATAGTAAGCGAAATGTCTTCCAGACACAGTGCTAAAGTGCTCTTCACCTATAATTGACTCAATCTATTTGCTACAACATTTGCACCTAGTTTATAATCTGTTTAATTATGTAATTGGCTTTGTGTTTCTTAGATTTAGTTCATCTTCTTTTTATACAATAGTAAAATTATCTCTTCAAATAGTCCAACCTCATATGCCAACTTTTACATATTTTCTCTTTTGTTTTACCAAAAAAAATATCTCCCTAACATGAAAAAACATTAACAAACTCACACCTTCAATTTTTTTATCTTAAAGTGTTATTTACCTAATTATAAGTCAGGATTTTTGTGTTTGTTCCGCCGCCATAGCTTGTCCCATTTCATTTACCCTAGTCCTGTGGTTCTCCTAACACTCTACCTGGAACTTTCAGGGCACACCTATTATCTTATTTGTCTATTGTTTATCATGTAATAAAAGGTACAAAATGCAGAAATCTATAGTTGTTTTCAAGGCTTACAATCAGAATAAGAAAAACAAACATATTGTTCATAACAAATTCCATAAACATACATTTGAAGCTCAGTATTCACATTTTTGTACAAGTCATTATAGAAAACAAGAGGCACCCTAAGTGTATGTGTGTCCATGGCAAACCAAAGTGTCACAGCAACTTGGTTGAGGATCACTGCCCTAGACAAAGTATGGCCCAGGTTTTCAGGCAGATGAAGCTTTTCTTGTTTAGTTTGAATATTACTCCTTCCAACTGCAGAATGAGGATTAAGGTACAATTACTGTTACCCCAAAGTCAAGGACAAACACTTGTATAACTTTCAAGTTATAGTTGACATATCCCACATTGCACTTCATTTTGCAGACTACTATACTTTCATATAATTGCAGAATGAGGCTTAACCTTTTGATTTCCAGTGGGTTTGCCAAAGCATTGCATTATTTAGCCCTCCAGCACTCGAAAGGTTAAGGCCCCAGTACTGATACCTCTATGTCAAAGGAAGACACTTTGCAGCTACCTTTCAACACAATAACATGTACAAAACAGGTTTGTTCCTAGTTGAGCATCTCTGACTTTTAATATACATATGCAAATTACCCATGGGATTAGTCACCCCAAGGGTAATAGGGGGAATCCAGCACTGGACCCTTTGCTGACAGCACTTAGTAAGATTATCTACATCTCATTGAAGAGGCCTTAAAAAGGCTGAAGTGCACATCTGGGTTTAATGGCTTTTCATGTTCAGAGATGAATTGTCTGGCCTTTTGTGGTTGGACTTTTGTAAGGGCAGGACCAATATGATATGCATTAGGATATTTCCTCTTTGTGAAAGACAGTAGTGAGCTAAAAGGGATTGCACTCTGGGTAGGACACCATTCCTGCAGATCCTGCAAATGTGTATTGCAGGTTTGTTCCTAGTTGAGCATCTCTGACTTTTAATATACATATTCAAATTACCCATGGGGTTAGTCACTTCAAGGGTAATTGGGGGAATCCAGCACTGGAATCCTTGCTCACAGTGCATAGAGAGATCAGCTACACCTCACTGATGAGGCCCAACAGGCTGAAACGTATGTCTGGGGTTGAACTGTACCTTGCTGGAAAGAGAGGAGATTGTAGAGGAGCTGTGGGGTGCTTATAAAATGTGGAAACTAGATAAAATGTACTTTCTTACCGTGGCCCAGTGGTGGGAGTTTATGAAAGTTAAATTCTGCAGTTTCTTTCAGGCGAAAGGCAGATGCCAGGAGTGTGAGAGGAGGAGCAAACTCAGGAGACTGCAAAAGAAACTCCCTGCAGGACCTCCAACTCTGTGGCTGGGATGTGAGAGAGGAGCTGGATGAGACCAAAGAGGGCCTGAAAAGACACTTTGAGGAGGAGTCCAGACTCATTATCTTCCGTTCCAAGGTGGAGTACCTGAAGAAGGGTGAGAAATGTAACTCTTTCTTTTTCAGGAAGTTCCACTCTGCACACACTCCCCTGATAGGACTGAGGGATAGAGATGGCAGAATCCAAGATGGAAAGGAAGGGGTGATGAAAGTGGTCAAAGACTTCTACAGTGACCTCTACTCCACCAAAGACACAGACACAGACCAAGCTGATAAGTTCCTGTCAGGTATCACTAACTCTGTTGATCCTGCAGGTAGAGCAGCCATGGACTCCCCCCTGGCATTGAAGGAGCTGTTCTCTGCTGCCAGATCCTTCAAGTCGGACAGGACCTCGGGCTGTGATGGTCTTCCAGCTGAATTTTATATAAAGCTGTGGGACCTCATAGGCCTGGACCTGCTTGAACTATATGAGGAGATGGTGGCGGAG
Source organism: Rhinophrynus dorsalis (assembly GCA_037306005.1). Classification (NCBI taxonomy): domain Eukaryota; kingdom Metazoa; phylum Chordata; class Amphibia; order Anura; family Rhinophrynidae; genus Rhinophrynus; species Rhinophrynus dorsalis. The sequence continues at coordinate 94,014,374 of CM074721.1, forward strand.
GGCAGAATGCCTCCGATGAAAAGGGAGGGGATGATCACGATCTTGTATAAACAGAAGGGAGAGAGATGTGACCTTAAAAATTGGTGGCCCATCTCTCTCCTGAATGTGGACTACAAGATCCTCGCCAAGGTACTAGCCAACAGGCTAAAGAGGGTCATTGGTCAGATTGCTCACCCAGACCAAACCTGCGGCATTCCCTGTCGCAGAATAGCAGATAGCCTTGCCCTAATCAGAGACACAGTCCACTATATCAGAAACCGCCGTATAAAGGCGGCCCTGGTCAGTCTTGATCAGGAGAAGGCCTTTGACCGTGTCTCTCATGAATTAATGGGCAGGGCACTGAGCAGATTTGGGCTGGGTGAAATGTTCTGTTCATATGTTAACCTAATGTACCTTGACATTTTCAGTACGGTGCTGGTGAACGGCTGGAAGACTGACCCCTTTCCAGTGCTTTCTGGGGTCAGACAAGGTACCCTCTCTCACCTCTCCTTTTTGTCTGTTGTATAGAGCTCTTCGCTGAATGCATCAGATGGAATCCAGAGATCAGGGGCATCACCGCACCAATACGTGGCAGACAAGAGGCAAAGTGCTCACTGTACATGGAAGATATAACGATCTTCTGCGCTGACCAGCAATCAGTGAAGGAGCTCATCCAGACATGCGAGGACTTTGACAAAGCTTCGGATGCAAAGGTCAACCGCGGGGAGTCAGAGACCATGCTCTTCGGGGAAAGGCACTGGTCTTCTGACCCCTTCCCCATCAGGACAGGCCTCATCAAAATCCTGGAGGTCTGGTTCGGTGGAAAAGGCGTGGCCCTGAAGTGTTGGGATGAAAGATTAGTGAAAGTCAGACAATAATTTGGACTATGGAGCCTAAGGGACCTCACTATAGAGGGAAAAATACTGGTGCTGCAGAATGAGATCCTTCCAGTTCTGCAGTATATGGCCCAAGCTTGGCCACCCTTGGCAACAATTTGCAGAGCCATCACAAGGGAAGTGTTTCACTTCATCTGGGGCTCCAAAATGGACAGAGTGAAGCATGCAGTTATGTACAAGGAGCCGCACAAAGGAGGAAAGGGGGTGCCAGACATCCCCACCATGTTGTGGGCCTTCTTTGTGTGTAACTGTGTGCGGAGGACTTTAAGAGAAAGAGACCAGGGATCTGCTGGTAATGCCATGTCCCATTTCTTCCTGCTTCCTCTTTGGAGGGGACTCGGTTGGGACAGGTGGGACAGCTCCATCCCTTACAACTGGACTACCCCCTTGTTCTACCAGGATATTGGTAGATTTGTGAGGGAGAACCAACTGTAGGGTGTTAAACCAGAACTGTGGACCCCAAAGGTCATATATAAGCTCATCAGAGCAAAAGACATTATAGAGACAATTTCAGGACTCCCAACTGCCACTTCCAAGATGGTATGGCAGAACGTGTCATCAGGGAGACTCACTGACAGGCACAAGGACACTGCCTGGATGGCCATTCAGGGGGGTCTATCTCTCAGGTCATTTATGCATGCAAGGAACCTATGCAGGCATAGACACTGCCCTAGAGTATGCGTGGCAGAAGAAACTGCCCTGCATGTTTTTTGGCAGTGCCCCTTTGCCCAAGTTCTGTTGTATGACCTGGAAAATGAACTCAATGACTCTCTTCCAAAGAGACACTTGTTGTACCACTCGGTACTGTATGGACTATTTCCAGGGACACACTCGTATGGTGCTATCCAGGAAGCCTGGCGTATCATGTGCTGTGTCAAAGACGTTCTGTGGTTTGCAAGGAATCGTCTGGTGCTGAGGAGAGAACAGGTGACAACACAGGACTGTCGCAGACTGTTCCACAGCCTGCTAAGAGACTATAACATCTTGGACAGCCCTGAAGAGGAGGACTAGCATCCCCTCCAATGGCTCAATATCACTGTCACCTCCCCTCGGCCCCCTGACCCACCTTGACCTATGCCCCATACCCCCCATTCACCCACCCCCACACACACACACACACCTAATCTCCCAGGCGAATGCCCACAGAGACTTTAATACAGTGAAATAAAGTACAAATATTGAGTTCAATAAAGTGATGATACAATAAAGTTCAAATGTACCTGTGTGCTGCCAAAGTGCACTGCGTTGCAGGTATTAAGAATGTTATTGCTTTAAATGTATGAATGCACTCTGTATTGGAAAGCATTACTGTACAAAGAAATGTTGTATTGTATTTTCCATGTCAAAATAAAGATTATTTAAAAAAAAAAAAAAAAAAAAAGCACATCTGAGGTTGGATGCTTCACTTGTTAAGAGAGGAATTACCTGGCATTTTGTTGTTAGACTGCTGTAAGCAGAGGATCAATATGATATGCTTTAGGCTATTTCCTCTTTGTGAAAGGCACTAGTGGGCTCCAAGAGATTGTACCCTGGGTAGGATACCATTCCTATAGAGCCTGCAAATTTGTATTGCAGGTTTGTTCCTAGTTGAGCATCTCTGACTTTTTGTTTACATGTACAAAACAGGCGAAGAAACATTCTCTTAAATCAACCAATAAAGGCCTCAGTCGCGTCACGACGTGCCCCACAATGCACTGCACATACATACTTCTATTCTTTTATATTGTAGAGAGCGTTTCCCACAATGCACCGCATGTACAGAATGCATGGAATTTATATTAATGTAAATATATCTTACAGTACACTGCATGTACAGCATACTAAATTTGTATTATGTACTGAGTATATCCCACGATCTACTGCTTTTCCAGAATGATTAGCCCTTTTTCTTATTGTCAGAATGTCCACAATATACTGAATTTATAAACTGCTAGTCTTTTATGTCACCACAAGTATCTCCCCAAATTGTCTGCTTGTATTGCCTGCTAGAATGTTATATTACAGTACACTTTATTATAGTGAAGTATCCCACAAGGCACTCTTATTTGAGTATGAATAACTTTTATATTATAGTGAACATATCTCACAATGCACTGCATTTACAGATTGCTATGCTTTCATATTATTGTAGAATGAGGCTTAACCCTGTGTGCAAGAGGGGTATGTAAAGCATTGCGGAGCAATGTGTTGTGTACCCCTCTGTCACTCAAAGTGTTAAGGCACAAGAGTTGATATCTCAAAGTCATAGGCAGACACTTTGAAGCTAACTTTCAACACAATAACATATGCAAAATAGGGTGACCACATTTCCAATCTACCATTCTGGTATATATGGTCACCCTAGTTCCACGGCTGAGGCTCCCGCCGGCTTTGACTATCTTTCTGAGGCTGACACAAAGTAAGAGTTCCCAGTGGAAAATCGTTATTATGAATTATTTATAATAAACCAACAGATTCACCAGCAACTCATTATCCTCCACTCGTCCATCTTCATGCCTCCCTCCTTCCATCATTTCTTCCTATTTTCCTTTGCTTCCCTCCACCTGGGTAGATTCCATCCAGCCATAGATTCCTACCTAGAAAAGTAATTCTCTTGAACACAATAAATATATATATATATATATATATATATATATATGTACCTGACTTGTACATGATGGGCTCCTACCTATGTAAGTCCTTCTGTTACACACAGTAATTATATAGATTCTGTTACATAAGGAAATTATATAGATTTACCTGACTGCAGTATGATCGACCCCTACCTAGGTAAGTCCTTTTGATTCACACAATAATTATATAGACTGCTGTATGATGGACTCCTACCTAGAGAAATCATTCTGTTGAACACAGTAAATAAATAAATATATATACACACATACCTGACTGCTGTATAACACATAAAAGTTCTAAGATTAAATACACACCAGAATTTTTAAGGCCCCTATGCACCTGACTAAAAGTGGCATAAGACTTGATTTAGTTCCGTAACTACCAGTGAACAGTGGAAAAGGTGGTATCAAACAGTGTATGTGTGCTTCTGTAACTACTAGAGGACAGTGGAACTAAACTTAGGTGTCAGACAAAAAAGGTTTATTTATGTAACTAGCAGTGTGTGGTGATCAAGACTGGGGTGTCAGTCAGTGTATGTGTAATTCTACAAAACACCGGGCTGGGTTGTCAGACAGTATATGTGTGTCTCTGTGACTACTAGTAGAACAAACCTGAGAAAGAACTACAAGTGGGCACAAAATTTCCTCAAAGTTTTCAGGACAGGGTCCCAGCATTTTGTGTTATGCCAATGCCTCCTCACTTAGTCTTGCAGTTTGCTGCACTGTATTAAAAAGATAGTGTCAGATGTGACTTCACATCCAGTGCAGCTCAGTCTTCTACTCTGCAGCAAAGGAAGGCCATGACGATACATTGCAGGTCAGCTCCACTTACACTTGCATGGAGTGCCATGTCTTGCTTCATAAAACAGAAATCTGATTGAATTTGAAAACTCTGCTTCATAAGATGACATGCAGCAGTTGCAGGAGTTCCCATGCAGGCCTCTGTTATTGTTATATGACTGTTCAGGGTCGCCCTAAGAAATGAACACCACATCACTCCAATGAGCAATTTTCAGTGGGTCAGCCAGCCTATGAGAAACCTTTTGATTAGACTGTTGCTAACAGTTTAGTATAAACAAATACAAGTTTAAGCTGTAAAAACTTTAGAACAGAGCTTTTCCCAGTAGTGGCAGAACCCTTATTTTACACAAAAATGTCCCACAATACCTGTCTAGTCAAATATTTCATACTGCAGAAAAAAAGAGAGAAAAATCCAATTCTGATGTCTTTTTGCACCTCCCAACTAATTCATGGAAATCAAAGTGTAAAAACTGTAACCACTTGAGTGCCAGAGGGGTTCAAAGCAATGCATTGCATACCTCTCTGGCACTCAAAGTGTTAAATACAATGTCTGCTATCTTTTGGAAGAGTTAATTATGAATGGACAGTTTTTTGACTAGGTCCCATTAGCCATGTATGTTGCAGAGTACCTGACTCTTTAAGATTGAGCATAAATCTCAGTGGTTGTAGTTCTCTAACTGCTTGAGTGGCAGTCTTTGGCTATCTCAATATTAAAGTATTGTGATTGTCAAAGGAGCCTCAGGTAAACAAATGTATAATGTATGTACATATTCATACTACATAAATTTAAATTTTTATGTGCGGTCATGTGGTTATCATCATTGCCGTGGACGGCCGGTGCACTGTTGAATTTTACCATCGGCTCTAGCCCCAGATCTTTTTTGGAACCTGGCAACGCCCCTGATAGTTACTTCACTAAAACAATTAGGAAAAACTCCCAGTAGTGATAATCCAAGCAGCATTCCAAGTAAGCAGGTAATCTCGCTGTATCTCCAAACAAAATGCCCATTGCGATGCGTTTCAGACTACAGTAAAATCTCGGGTATAATACTCACAACTTTACCCCACTTCACCTTATGTGAAGTGGGGGGGTGCGTATTATACTCGAGAGTTTTTTACTTAAAAAAAAATTAAGCTGGCCAGAACCCTTCCCTCCCTCCCCTGGCGCTATCCGATTCTAAAATGCCACTTACTTTCTTAAAAAGACAAGTCCCCGCATTTTCAACATTATCAGGAAACATGTAAACAATGTTAATCTTCCCCTGCGGGCGGCATGCTTGCGTTCGCCGCCCGATTCCTTCAATTGTCTTTCAGGACTTACCGGCACCAGCCAATGGTAATGCCCTCTGAGAATCTGAAAGTCCTCACAGGGCAGTACCATAACCGGAAGGAAGAGGGCGGCGAATGGAAGAGTGCCGCCCGCAGGGGAAGATTCACATTGTTTACATGTTTCCTGATAATGTTGAAAATGTGGGGACTTGTCTTTTGAGAAAGTAAGTGGCATTTTAGAATTGGATAGCGCCGGTGGAGGGAGGGAAGGGTTCTGGTAGGCGTAATTTTTTTTTCACAAGAGGGGAAAACAAGGGTGCGTATTATACATAGGCACTCTTGTTTTCCCCTAAAATCTTGGGTATAATATAGACCTGTGTATTATACACAGGTGCGTATTATACCTGAGATTTTACGGTATATGGCCCATTCTCAAGCAGCGGATAGATATGTATATCCCCTGTTATCACTTCTCATATTAACTACTTTAGTATATTAATATATATATATATATATATATATATATATATATATATATATTAAAATAAATTAAAATGTTTTTTAATTGATTTTAATATGTATATTTATTTTGTCTTTGCTACCTATGGTATACAAAGAGTTAGTGCATTTACATTTGGAAATGAAGAGGATAATATGAGAAGTGATAAAAAGAGACTGACAGAGGAAGCATATTTCTGTTCTCCCCAGAAGAAGGACAGAGAGCTTCTTTGAAACATATTAGAAAATCTATTATTATTTGTACAAAACGGGAGGGAGGGCAAGAGCAGCCAGTGGGACAAAGTGCAGAGCTTCAGTACCCCACCCCCTCCCTGGCCAAAACACGGGAGAGAGGGTTAGTGCAGCCCGTGGGGCATGGTGTAGAGCTTCAGTACCCCCTCCCCCTCCCAAAGGGGAGGGGGGAGAGCAGCCATGGGGCATGGTGCAGAGCATCAGTACCCCCTCCCCCTCCCGGGCCAGAAGGCTCAGACAGGAGGGGGGTGCAGCTGCCCCAGGGGCAAGGTGCAGAGCTGCAGTACCCCCACCCCCTCCCGGGCCAGAAGGCTCAGACAGGAGGGGGGTAAGGGCTGCATTGGGGCAAGTTGCAGAGCTTAAGTACCCCACCCCCTCCCTAGTTTAATAGAAGGGGCTGAAGGCAGCCAATGGGGCAAGGTGCAGAGCTTCTGTACCCCTCCCCCTCCAGCCAAAAGGTCCACAGAGGGGGGAGAGGGCAGCTCATGGGGCAAGGTGTAGAGCTTCAGTACCCCCTCCCCCTCCCCCTCCCCCTCCCCCTCCCAAAGGGGAGGGGGGAGAGCAGCCATGGTGCAGAGCATCAGTACCCCCTCCCCCTCCCAGGCCAGAAAGCTCAGACAGGAGGGGGGTGCAGCTGCCCCAGGGGCAAGGTGCAGAGCTGCAGTACCCCAAACCCCTCCCGGGCCAGAAGGCTCAGACAGGAGAGGGAAAGAGCTGCCCCCCAGGGCAAGGTGTAGAGCTTCAATACCCCACATCCTTCTGTGGCATGCATTCTAGAATGAGCATTACATAGTATGCATTGCTATTTATTTATATCAAAGTGACTGTATCCCACAATGCATTGCAGCTATAGCTTGCTACTACTTGTCTCATGTGATAACGAGCATATCCCACATTGCACTATATGTACAGGTTGCATTAAAAAAAAAAAAAAAAAATAATAACAATAATAAAAAAATGTATTTTTATGAGTATATCCCACAATTCACTGTTTGCAGACTGCAAGACTTTTACATTATAGGCACTTTGTGTACAGATGGACAGGCCTTTTTTGTTTTATCAAAGATCTTTATTGAACAATTTCAGTTTATAAATTATTTATTTTAACATATAAACATCAAATGTATGAATGTTAATCGTAAAAACTAGCAATAATACATTTTTTTTTTTTTAAATTAGTTGGGATTCATGATTACTTAAAGTCTTAGCCCATTTGTTCCCTATCTCAAACATCCCAGATAGTAAGCGAAATGTCTTCCAGACACAGTGCTAAAGTGCTCTTCAGTGTCTTCACCTATAATTGACTCAATCTATTTGCTACAACATTTGCACCTAGTTTATAATCTGTTTAATTATGTAATTGGCTTTGTGTTTCTTAGATTTAGTTCATCTTCTTTTTATACAATAGTAAAATTATCTCTTCAAATAGTCCAACCTCATATGCCAACTTTTACATATTTTCTCTTTCGTTTTACAAAAAAAAATATCTCCCTAACATGACAAAACATTAACAAACTCGCACCTTCAATTTTTTTATTAACATTCATACTGATTTCTCACTTCCACGTACTCCAGCAAACTAATATGCCTGTTTCATGTACTCTTTCATATATTTTCTTTGTCTCATATTCAGATCTTAAAGTGTTATTTACCTAATCATAAGTCAGGATTTTTGTGTTTGTTCCGCCGCCATAGCTTGTCCCATTTCATTTACCCTAGTCCTGTGGTTCTCCTAACACTCTACCTGGAACTTTCAGGGCACAACTATTATCTTATTTGTCTATTGTTTATCATGTAATAAAAGGTACGAAATGCAGAAATCTATAGTTGTTTTCAAGGCTTACAATCAGAATAAGAAAAACAAACATATTGTTCATGACAAATTCCATAAACATACATTTGAAGCTCAGTATTCACATTTTTGTACAAGTCATTATAGAAAACAAGAGGCACCCTAAGTGTATGTGTGTCCATGGCAAACCAAAGTGTCACAACACCTTGGGTGAGAATCAGTATCATAGACAAAGTATGGCCCAGGTTTTCAGGCAGATGAAGCTTTTCTTGTTTAGTTTGGATATTACTCCTCCCAACTGCAGAATGAGGATTAAGGTACAGCTACTATTACCCCAAAGTCAAGGACAAACACTTGTATAACTTTCAAGTTATAGTTGACATAGCCCACATTGCACTGCATTTTGCAGACTACTATACTTTCATATAATTGCAGAATGAGGCTTAACCTTTTGATTTCCAGTGGGTTTGCCAAAGCATTGCATTATTTAGACCTCCAGCACTCGAAAGATTAAGGCCCCAGTACTGATACCTCTATGTCAAAGGAAGACACTTTGCAGCTACCTTTCAACACAATAACATGTACAAAACAGGTTTGTTCCTAGTTGAGCATCTCTGACTTTTAATATACATATGCAAATTACCCATGGGATTAGTCACCCCACGGGTAATAGGGGGAATCCAGCACTGGACCCTTTGCTGACAGCACTTAGTAAGATCTGCTACATCTCATTGAAGAGGCCTAAAAAAGGCTGAAATTCACATCTGGGTTTAATGGCTTTTCATGTTCAGAGATGAATTGTCTGGCCTTTTGTGGTTGGACTTTTGTAAGGGCAGGACCAATATGATATGCATTAGGATATTTCCTCTTTGTGAAAGGCAGTAGTGAGCTAAAAGGGATTGCACTCTGGGTAGGACACCATTCCTGCAGATCCTGCAAATGTGTATTGCAGGTTTGTTCCTAGTTGAGCATCTCTGACTTTTAATATACATATTCAAATTACCCATGGGGTTAGTCACTTCAAGGGTAATAGGGGGAATCCAGCACTGGAATCCTTGCTCACAGTGCATAGAGAGATCAGCTACATCTCACTGATGAGGCCCAACAGGCTGAAACGTATGTCTGGGGTTGAACTGTACGTTGCTGGAAAGAGAGGAGATTGTAGAGGAGCTGTGGGGTGCTTATTAAATGTGGAAACTAGATAAAATGTACTTTCATACCGTGGCCCAGTGGTGGGAGTTTATGAAAGTTAAATTCCGTAGTTTCTTTCAGGCGAAAGGCAGATGCCAGGAGTGTGAGAGGAGGAGCAAACTCAGGAGACTGCAAAAGAAACTACACTCCCTGCAGGACCTCCAACTCTGTGGCTGGGATGTGAGAGAGGAGCTGGATGAGACCAGAGAGGGCCTGAAAAGACACTTTGAGGAGGAGTCCAGACGCATTATCTTCCGTTCCAACGTGGAGTACCTGGAGAAGGGTGAGAAATGTAACTCTTTCTTTTTCAGGAAGCTCCACTCTGCACACACTCCCCTGATAGGACTGATGGATAGAGATGGCAGAATCCAAGAGGGGAAGGAAGGGGTCATGAAAGTGGTCACAGACTTCTACAGTGACCTCTACTCCACCAAAGACACAGACACAGACCAAGCTGATAGGTTCCTGTCAGGTATCACTAACTCTGTTGATCCTGCAGGTACAGCAGCTATGGACTCCCCCCTGGCATTGGAGGAGCTGTTCTCTGCTGCCAGATCCTTCAAGTCGGACAGGACCCCGGGCTGTGATGGTCTTCCAGCTGAATCTTATATAAAGCTGTGGGACCTCATAGGCCTGGACCTGCTTGAACTATACGAGGAGATGGTGGCGGAGAGCAGAATGCCTCCGATGCTAAGGGAGGGGGATGATCACGATCTTGTATAAACAGAAGGGAGAGAGATGCAACCTTAAAAATTGGTGGTCCATCTCTCTCCTGAATGTGGACTACAAGATCCTCGCCAAGGTACTAGCCAACAGGCTAAATAGGGTCACTGGTCAGATTGCTCACCCAGACCAAACTTGCGGCATTCCCTGTCGCAGAATAGCAGATAGCCTTGCCCTAATCAGAGACACAGTCCACTATATCAGAGACTGCCGTATAAAGGCGGCCCTGGTCAGCCTTGATCAGGAGAATGCCTTTGACCGTGTCTCTCATGAATTCATGGGCAGGGCACTGAGCAGATTTGGGCTGGGAGAAATGTTCTGTTCATATGTTAACCTAATGTACCTTGACATTTTCAGTACGGTGCTGGTGAACGGCTGGAAGACTGACCCCTTTCCAGTGCTTTCTGGGGTCAGACAAGGTTGCCCTCTCTCACCTCTCCTTTTTATCTGTTGTATAGAGCTCTTCCCTGAATGCATCAGATGGAATCCAGAGATCAGGGGCATCACAGCACCAATACGTGGCAGACAAGAGGCAAAGTGCTCGCTGTACATGGACGATGTAACCATCTTCTGCGCTGACCAGCAATCAGTGAAGGAGCTCGTCCAGACAGGCGAGGAGTTTGACAAAGCTTTGGATGCAAAGGTCAACCGCGGGGAGTCAGAGACCATGCTCTTCGGGGAAAGGCACTGGTCTTCTGACCCCTTCCCCATCAGGACAGGCCTCATCAAAATCCTGGGGGTCTGGTTCGGTGGAAAAGGCGTGGCCCTGAAGTGTTGGGATGAAAGATTAGTGAAAGTCAGACAATAATTTGGACTATGGAGCCTCAGGGACCTCACTATAGAGGGAAAAATACTGGTGCTGCATAATGAGATCCTTCCAGTTCTGCAGTATATGGCCCAAGCTTGGCCACCCTTGGCAACAATTTGCAGAACCATCACAAGGGAAGTGTTTCACTTCATCTGGGGCTCCAAAATGGACAGAGTGAAGCATGCAGTTATGTACAAGGAGCCCCACAAAGGAGGAAAGGGGGTGCCAGAAATCCCCACCATGTTGTGGACCTTCTTTGTGTGTAACTGTGTGCGGAGGACTTTAAGAGAAAGAGACCAGGGATCTGCTGGTAATGCCATGTCCCATTTCTTCCTGCTTCCTCTTTGGAGGGGACTCGGTTGGGACAGGTGGGACAGCTCCATCCCTTACAACTGGACTACCCCCTGGTTCTACCAGGATATTGGTAGATTTGTGAGGGAGAACCAACTGGAGGGTGTTAAACCAGAACTGTGAACCCCAAAGGTCATATATATCATATATAAGCTCATCACAGCAAAAGACATTATAGAGACAATTTCAGGACTCCCAACTGCCACTTCCAAGATGGTATGGCAGAACGTGTCATCAGGGAGACTCACTGACAGGCACAAGGACACTGCCTGGATGGCCATTCAGGGGGGTCTATCTCTCAGGTCATTCATGCATGCAATGAACCTATGCAGGCGTAGACACTGCCCTAGATGATGCGTGGCAGAAGAAACTGCCCTCCATGTTTTTTGGCAGTGCCCCTTTGCCCAGGTTCTGTTGGATGACCTGTAAAATGAACTCAAAGACTCTCTTCCAAAGAGACACTTGTTGTACCACTCGGTACTGTATGGACTATTTCCAGGGACACACTCATATGGTGCTATCCAGGAAGCCTGGCGCATCATGTGCTGTGTCAAAGATGTTCTGTGGTTTGCAAGGAATCGTCTGGTGCTGAGGAGAGAACAGGTGAAAACACAGGACTGTCGCAGACTGTTCCACAGCCTGCTAAGAGACTATAACATCTTGGACAGCCCTGAAGAGTAGGACTAGCATCCCCTCCAATGGCTCAATATCACTGTCACCTCCCCTCGGCTCCCTGACCCACCTTGACCTATGCCCCACATCCCCCATCCACCCACCCCCCCACACACACACACCTAATCTCCCAGGCGAATGCCCACAGTGACTTTAATACAGTGAAATAAAGTACAAGTATTGAGTTCAATAAAGTGATGATACAATAAAGTTCAAATGTACCTGTGTGCTGCCAAAGTGCACTGAGTTGCAGGTATTAAGAATTTATTGCTTTAAATGTATGAATGCACTCTGTATTGGAAAGCATTACTGTACAAAGAAATGTTGTATTGTATTTTCCATGTCAAAATAAAGATTATTTAAAAAAAAAAAAAAAAAAAAAAAAAAAAACACATCTGGGGTTGGATGCTTCACTTGTTAAGAGAGGAATTACCTGGCATTTTGTTGTTGGACTGCTGTAAGCAAAGGATCAATATGATATGCTTTAGGCTATTTCCTCTTTGTGAATAGGGTTGCCACCATTTCATCAAAAAAATACCGGCCATGGCATTCCCTCCATAGACTTAACATTGGACAGAAGCCAATTTTTTACCGGCCTGCCGGTAAAATACCGGCTGGGTGGCAACCCTATTTGTGAAAGGCACTAGTGGGCTCCAAGAGATTGTACCCTGGGTAGGACACCATTCCTATAGAGCCTGCAAATTTGTATTGCAGGTTTGTTCCTAGTTGAGCATCTCTGACTTTTTGTTTACATTTACAAAACAGGCCAAGAAACATTCTCTTAAATCAACCAATAAAGGCGTCATGTCATGTCCCACAATGCACTGCACGTATATACTTCTATTATTTTATATTGTAGAGAGCTTTTCCCACAATGCACCGTATGTACAGAATGCATGGAATTTATATTAATGTAAATATATCTTACAGTATACTGCATGTACAGCATACTAGATTTGTATTATCTACTGAGTATATCCCACGATCTACTGCTTTTCCAGAATGATTAGCCATTTTTCTTATTGTCAGAATGTCCACAATATACTGAATTTATAAACTGCTAGTCTTTTATGTCACCACAGGTATCGCCCAAAATTGTCTGCTTGTATTGCCTGCTAGAATGTTATATTACAGTATACTTTATTATAGTGAAGTATCCCACAAGGCACTCTTATTTGAGTATGAATAACCTTTATATTATAGTGAACATATCTCACAATGCACTGCATTTACAGATTGCTATGCTTTCATATTATTGCAGAATGAGGCTTAAACCTGTGTGCAAGAGGGGTATGTAAAGCATTGCGGAGCAATGTGTTGTGTACCCCTCTGTCACTCAAAGTGTTAAGGCACAAGAGTTGATATCTCAAAGTCATAGGCAGATACTTTGAAGCTACCTTTCAACACAATAACATATGCAAAATAGGGTGACCACATTTCCAATCTACCATTCTGGTACATATGGTCACCCTAGTTCCACGGCTGAGGCTCCCGCCAGCTTTGACTATCTTTCTGAGGCTGACACAAAGTAAGAGTTCCCAGTGGAAAATCGTTATTATGAATTATTTATAATAAACCAACAGATTCCCCAGCAACTCGTTATCCTCCACTCGTCCATCTTCATGCCTCCCTCCTTCCATCATTTCTTCCTATTTTCCTTTGCTTCCCTCCACCTGGGTAGATTCCATCCAGCCATAGATTCCTACCTAGAAAAGTAATTCTCTTGAACACAATAAATAAATATATATATATATATATATATATATATATATATATATATAACGTTATGGTTGGGAAAGCACTCACTCCACATAAACACTATGCCCAGGTGCACAATCCCTAAAGGAGTGTATACAATAGAAATAAGATTGGGGCAGCACCCGTGGGACTTTTGAATATTTTTTATTGGAAGATAAGAATTACAAGCTTGGTCAACGTTTCGGTCCTTAGTGGCTAAAGGTCCACTAAGGACCGAAACGTTGACCAAGCTTGTAATTCTTATCTTCAAATAAAAAATATTCAAAAGTCCCACGGGTGCTGCCCCAATCTTATTTCTATTGTATATATATATATATATATATATATATATATATATGTACCTGACTTGTGCATGATGGGCTACTACCTATGTAAGTCCTTCTGTGACACACAGTAATTATAAAGATATATCTGACTGCTGTATGATGGACTCCTACATAGGTATGTCCTTCTGTTACATAAGGAAATTATATAGATTTACCTGACTGCAGTATGATCGACCCCTACCTAGGTAAGTCCTTTTCATTCACACAATAATTATATAGACTGCTGTATGATGGACTCCTACCTAGATAAATCATTCTGTTGAACACAGTAAATAAATAAATATATATACACACATACCTGACTGCTGTATAACACATAAAAGTTCTAAGATTAAATACACCCCAGAATTTTTAAGGCCCCTATGCACCTGACTAAAAGTGGCATAAGACTTGATTTAGTTCCGTAACTACCAGTGAACAGTGGAAAAGGTGGTATCAGACAGTGTATGTGTGCTTCTGTAACTACTAGAGGACAGTGGAACAAAACTTAGGTGTCAGACAAAGAAGGTTTATTTATGTAACTAGCAGTGTGTGGTGATCAAGACTGGGGTGTCAGTGTATGTGTAATTCTACAAAACACCGGGCTGGGTTGTCAGACAGTATATGTGTGTCTCTGTGACTACTAGTAGAACAAGACTGAGGAAGAACTACCAGTGGGCCCAAAATTTCCTCAAAGTTTTCAGGACAGGGTCCTAGCATTTTGTGTTATGCCAATGCCTCCTCACTTAGTCTTGCAGTTTGCTGCACTCTATTAAAAAGATAGTGTCAGATGTGACTTCACATCCAGTGCAGCTCAGTCTTCTACTCTACAGCAAAGAAAGGCCATGACGATACACTGCAGGTCAGCTCCACTTACACTTGTATGGAGTGCCATGTCTTGCTTCATAAAACAGAAATATGATTGAATTTGAAAACTCTGCTTCATAAGATGACATGCAGCAGTTGAAGGAGTTCCCATGCAGGCCTCTGTTATTGTTATATGACTGTTCAGGGTCGCCCTAAGATATGAACACCACATCACTCCAATGAGCAATTTTCAGTGGGTCAGCCAGCCTATGAGAAACCTTTTGATTAGACTGTTGCTAACAGTTTAGTATAAACAAATACAAGTTTAAGCTGTAAAAACTTTAGAACAGAGCTTTTCCCAGTAGTGGCAGAACCCTTATTTTACACAAAAATGTCCCACAATACCTGTCTAGTCAAATATTTCATATTGCAGAAAAAAAGAGAAAAAAATCCAATTCTGATGTCTTTTTGCACCTCCCAACTAATTCATGGAAATCAAAGTGTAAAAACTGTAACCACTTGAGTGCCAGAGGGGTTCAAAGCAATGCATTGCATACCTCTCTGGCACTCAAAGTGTTAAATACAATGTCTGCTATCTTTTGGAAGAGTTAATTATGAATGGACAGTTTGTGACTAGGTCCCATAGCCATGTATGTTGCAGAGTACCTGACTCTTTAAGATTGAGCATAAATCTCAGTGGTTGTAGTTCTCTAACTGCTTGAGTGGCAGTCTTTGGCTATCTCAATATTAAAGTATTGTGATTGTCAAAGGAGCCTCAGGTAAACAAATGTATAATGTATGTACATATTTATACTACATAAATTTAAGTTTTTATGTGTGGTCATGTGGTTATCATCATTGCCGTGGACGGCCGGTGCACTGTTGAATTTTACCATCGGCTCTAGCCCCAGATCTTTTTTGGAACCTAGCAACGCCCCTGATAGTTACTTCACTAAAACAATTAGGAAAAACTCCCAGTAGTGATAATCCAAGCAGCATTCCAAGTAACCAGGTAATCTTGCTGTATCTCCAAACAAAATGCCCATTGCGATGCGTTTCAGACTACAGTAAAATCTCGGGTATAATACTCACAACTTTACCCCACTTCACCTTATGTGAAGTGGGGGTGTGTGTATTATACTCGAGAGTTTTTTACTTAAAAAAAAAATTAAGCTGGCCAGAACCCTTCCCTCCCTCCCCTGGCGCTATCCGATTCTAAAATGCCACTTACTTTCTTAAAAAGACAAGTCCCCGCATTTTCAACATTATCAGGAAACATGTAAACAATGTTAATCTTCCCCTGCGGGCAGCATGCTTGCGTTCGCCGCCCGATTTCTTCAATTGTCTTTCAGGACTTACCGGCTCCAGCCAATGGTAATGCCCTGTGAGAATCTGAAAGTCCTCAAAGGGCAGTACCATAGCCGGAAGGAAGAGGGCGGCGAATGGAAGAGTGCCGTCCGCAGGGGAAGATTCACATTGTTTACATGTTTCCTGATAATGTTGAAAATGTGGGGACTTGTCTTTTGAGAAAGTAAGTGGCATTTTAGAATCGGATAGCGCCGGTGGAGGGAGGGAAGGGTTCTGGTAGGCGTAATTTTTTTTTCACAAGAGGGGAAAACAAGGGTGCGTATTATACATAGGCACTCTTGTTTTCCCCTAAAATCTTGTGTATAATATAGACCTGCGTATTATACACAGGTGCGTATTATACCTGAGATTTTACGGTATATGGCCCATTCTCAAGCAGTGGATAGATATGTATATCCCCTGTTATCACTTCTCATATTAACTACTTTAGTATATTAATATATATATATATATATATATATATATATATATATATTAAAATAAATTAAAATGTTTTTTAATTGATTTTAATATGTATATTTATTTTTTCTTTCCTACCTATGGTATACAAAGAGTTAGTGCATTTACATTTGGAAATGAAGAGGATAATATGAGAAGTGATAAAAAGAGACTGACAGAGGAAGCATATTTCTGTTCTCCCCAGAAGAAGGACAGAGAGCTTCTTTGAAACATATTAGAAAATCTATTATTATTTGTACAAAACGGGAGGGAAGGCAAGAGCAGCCAGTGGGACAAAGTGCAGACCTTCAGTACCCCACCCCCTCCCCGGCCAAAAGACGGGAGAGAGGGTTAATGCAGCCCGTGGGGCATGGTGTAGAGCTTCAGTACCCCCTCCCCCTCCCAAAGGGGAGGGGGGAGAGCAGCCATGGGGCATGGTGCAGAGCATCAGTACCCCCTCCCCCTCCCGGGCCAGAAGGCTCAGACAGGAGGGGGGTGCAGTTGCCCAAGGGGCAAGGTGCAGAGCTGCAGAACCCCCACCCCCTCCCGGGCCAGAAGGCTCAGACAGGAGGGGGGTAAGGGCTGCATTGGGGCAAGTTTCAGATCTTAAGTACCCCACCCCCTCCCTAGTTTAATAGAAGGGGCTGAAGGCAGCCAATGGGGCAAGGTGCAGAGCTTCTGTACCCCTCCCCCTCCAGCCAAAAGGTCCACAGAGGGGGGAGAGGGCAGCTCATGGGGCAAGGTGTAGATCTTCAGTACCCCCTCCCCCTCCCAAAGGGGAGGGGGGAGAGCAGCCATGGGGCATGGTGCAGAGCATCAGTACCCCCTCCCCCTCCAGAAGGCTCATACAGGAGGGGGGTGCAGCTGCCCCAGGGGCAAGGTGCAGAGCTGCAGTACCCCCACCCCCTCCCGGGCCAGAAGGCTCAGACAGGAGGAGGGTGCAGCTGCCCCAGGGGCAAGGTGCAGAGCTGCAATACCCCAACCCTCTCCCGGGCCAGAAGGCTCAGACAGGAGAGGGGAAAGAGCTGCCCCCCAGGGCAAGGTGTAGAGCTTCTATACCCCACATCCTTCTGTGGCATGCATTCTAGAATGAGCATTATATAGTATGCATTGCTATTTATTTATATCAAAGTGACTGTATCCCACAATGCATTGCAGCTATAGCTTGCTACTACTTGTCTCATGTGATAACGAGCATATCCCACATTGCACTATATGTACAGGTTGCATTAAAAAAAAAAAAAATAATAATAATAAAAATGTATTTTTATGAGTATATCCTACAATTCACTGTTTGCAGACTGCAAGACTTTTACATTATAGGCACTTTGTGTACAGATGGACAGGCCTTTTTTGTTTTATCAAAGATCTTTATTGAACAACTTCAGTTTATAAATTATTTATTTTAACATATAAACATCAAATGTATGAATGTTAATCGTAAAAACTAGCAATAATACATTTTTTTTTTTTAATTATTTGGGATTCATGATTACTTAAAGTCTTAGCCCATTTGTTCCCTATCTCAAACATCCCAGATAGTAAGCGAAATGTCTTCCAGACACAGTGCTAAAGTGCTCTTCAGTGTCTTCACCTATAATTGACTCAATCTATTTGCTACAACATTTGCACCTAGTTTATAATCTGTTTAATTTTGTAATTGGCTTTGTGTTTCTTAGATTTAGTTCATCTTCTTTTTATACAATAGTAAAATTATCTCTTCAAATAGTCCAACCTCATATGCCAACTTTTACATATTTTCTCTTTCGTTTTACAAAAAAAAATATCTCCCTAACATGACAAAACATTAACAAACTCGCACCTTCAATTTTTTTATTTTTTTATTAACATTCATACTGATTTCTCACTTCCACGTACTCCAGCAAACTAATATGCCTGTTTCATGTACTCTTTCATATATTTTCTTTGTCTCATATTCAGATCTTAAAGCGTTATTTACCTAATCATAAGTCAGGATTTTTGTGTTTGTTCCGCCGCCATAGCTTGTCCCATTTCATTTACCCTAGTCCTGTGGTTCTCCTAACACTCTACCTGGAACTTTCAGGGCACAACTATTATCTTATTTGTCTATTGTTTATCATGTAATAAAAGGTACAAAATGCAGAAATCTATAGTTGTTTTCAAGGCTTACAATCAGAATAAGAAAAACAAACATATTGTTCATGACAAATTCCATAAACATACATTTGAAGCTCAGTATTCACATTTTTGTACAAGTCATTATAGAAAACAAGAGGCACCCTAAGTGTATGTGTGTCCATGGCAAACCAAAGAAAAGGCTTCCCAAATAGGGAGAACTATAATTATGGGGGATTTTAATTATCCAGAAATAGACTGGAAAAATGGAATAGCTAACTCTGCTAAAAGCAGCAAGTTTCTGAACTTGTTGAATGACAATTTTTTGTCACAACTAGTGCAGACCTCAACCAGAGGGAATGCATGTCTGGATTTGGTAATAACTGACCATGAAGAACTTATCTCTAACATCCAAGTAAGGGAGCACTTGGGGAATAGTGACCATAACATGGTATCGTTTGAGATTAATTCAAAAAAACAAGTTGATATGAGTTCCACCAAAACACTGAATTTTAAAAAGGCCAACTTTAGCAGGTTTAATTCATCCCTTGGTCTCGTTGACTGGGATAAAATATTTTCAGGAAAAAACACAGAAGGTAAGTGGAATACCTTTAAAATAACATTGCAAAAATACACATATAAATTTATCCCTGTTGGAAACAAATACAAAAGAAGCAAATTAAAACCAATGTGGCTAACCAGTAAAGTAATTCATGAAATAAATAACAAGAAAGCGGCATTTAAACATTACAAAGCTGAGGGATCAGCAGAGGCATTTGCAGAATACAAAAATGTCAACAAAACCTGTAAAAAGGCTATTAAATTAGCTAGACTGGAGAATGAAAAAAATATTGCTAAGGAGAGCAAAAGCAACCCAAAAAAATTCTTTAAATACATTAATGGCAAAAAATTAAAGTCTGATAATGTTGGGTCCTTGTTAGCTGAAACGGGTGAGATGGTCAAAGGTGACAGAGAGAAGGCAGATATTTTAAATAATTTCTTTTCTTCTGTTTTTACCAAGGAAGACCCATTGGACAAGAGTCTGCAAACTACTTTTACAGAACAGTCACAGCAAGCATGGGACTGGCTAACACAAGAAAAAGTGTTAAAACAATTGAATGGTGTCAAGGTAGACAAAGCTCCGGGGCCAGATGGTATACACCCACGGGTACTTAAAGAGCTAAGCCAGACCCTGGCCAGACCGATATATCTGATTTTCAGGGATTCTTTTATTTCTGGTATGGTGCCCATGGATTGGCGTAAAGCAGATGTGGTGCCCATATTTAAAAAGGGATCAAAGTCCCAGCCAGGAAATTACAGACCCGTAAGCTTGACATCTGTGGTAGGGAAGCTGTTTGAAAGTTTGCTAAGGGAATATATTCAAGAATTCTGCTGGAACAGGAATATCATTAGCAATAGCCAACATGGCTTTGTGAAAGACAGGTCTTGTCAAACGAACTTGATCGCATTTTATGAAAAAGTAAGTAATAATATAGATGAGGGAGAGGCGGTTGACGTGATCTATTTAGACTTTGCCAAGGCATTTGATACGGTTCCACACAAGAGGTTACTGTACAAATTGAATGAAATAGGACTAGGGCAAAATGTTTGTGAGTGGATTGGAAATTGGCTGAAAGATAGAATGCAAAGAGTGGTAGTAAATGGCAAGTTCTCCAGTTGGATAAACGTGATAAGTGGAGTGCCTCAGGGATCTGTCCTGGGTCCTCTTCTTTTTAATTTGTTTATTAATGACCTCCCAGAGGGCATAGGAAGCCATGTATCAGTGTTTGCCGATGACACAAAATTAAGTAAGGTAATAAAGTCTGAACTGGATGTGTCTTCATTACAAGAGGACTTGGACAAATTGAATAACTGGGTAGGCAAATGGCAAATGAGATTCAATATAGACAAGTGTAAAGTTATGCATTTTGGGTATAATAATAAAAATGCAACATATAGTTTAAATGGCGTTTCTCTGGGGAAATCTACTAATGAAAAGGATTTAGGAGTAATGGTAGACAATAGACTTAGCAGTAGCATGCAGTGCCAGCTGGCAGCGGCAAAGGCCAATAAGATATTGGCATGTATTAAAAGGGGTATTGACTCAAGGGAGGAAGATATAATTATGCCTCTTTACAGGTCCATGGTAAGACCCCACCTAGAATATGCTGTTCAATTCTGGGCGCCCTTTCTGAAGAAGGACATTATGGAACTAGAGAGAGTGCAGAGGAGGGCTACAAAACTAGTAAGGGGAATGGAATGTTTTAGTTATGAAGAGAGGCTAGAAAAGTTAAACTTGTACACACTAGAGAAACGGCGTCTTAGAGGGGATATGATAACACTATATAAATATGTTCAAGGCCCATATAAAGGGCTTTCAAAAGACCTGTTCATTAACAGAACAGTACACAGGACAAGGGGCCACCCGCTTAGACTTGAGGAAAGGAGATTTAGTCTACAACAGCGGAAGGGTTTCTTTACAGTAAGGACAATAAAGGTATGGAATGCACTTCCGGAGGAGGTGGTGCTATCAAATACATTAGATGCCTTTAAAAGGGGCCTGGATAATTATTTAAAAGAGCATAATATAGAGGGCTATGCACGTTAGTATTGGGATTAATATTTAGTTAGGGCTTGTTGATCCAGGGAGAAGTCTGATTGCCATTTGGAGTCAGATGCCTTCTTTTGGGTCAGCGATGGTAAACAGGAATAGGAAAAGGGTTGAACTGGATGGACGCAAGTCTTTTTTCAACCTAAATTACTATGTAACTATGTCACAACACCTTGGTTGAGAATCACTACCATAGACAAAGTATGGCCCAGGTTTTCAGGCAGATGAAGTTTTTCTTGTTTAGTTTGGATATTACTCCTCCCAACTGCAGAATGAGGATTAAGGTACAACTACTGTTACCCCAAAGTCAAGGACAAACACTTGTATAACTTTCAAGTTATAGTTGACATAGCCCACATTGCACTGCATTTTGCAGACTACTATACTTTCATATAATTGCAGAATGAGGCTTAACCTTTTGATTTCCAGTGGGTTTGCCAAAGCATTGCATTATTTAGACCTCCAGCACTCGAAAGATTAAGGCCCCAGTACTGATACCTCTATGTCAAAGGAAGACACTTTGCAGCTACCTTTCAACACAATAACATGTACAAAACAGGTTTGTTCCTAGTTGAGCATCTCTGACTTTTAATATACATATGCAAATTACCCATGGGATTAGTCACCCCACGGGTAATAGGGGGAATCCAGCACTGGACCCTTTGCTGACAGCACTTAGTAAGATCTGCTACATCTCATTGAAGAGGCCTAAAAAGGCTGCAATGCACATCTGGGTTTAATGGCTTTTCATGTTCAGAGATGAATTGTCTGGCCTTTTGTGGTTGGACTTTTGTAAGGGCAGGACCAATATGATATGCATTAGGATATTTTCTCTTTGTGAAAGGCAGTAGTGAGCTAAAAGGGATTGCACTCTGGGTAGGACACCATTCCTGCAGATCCTGCAAATGTGTATTGCAGGTTTGTTCCTAGTTGAGCATCTCTGACTTTTAATATACATATTCAAATTACCCATGGGGTTAGTCACTTCAAGGGTAATAGGGGGAATCCAGCACTGGAATCCTTGCTCACAGTGCATAGAGAGATCAGCTACATCTCACTGATGAGGCCCAACAGGCTGAAACGTATGTCTGGGGTTGAACTGTACGTTTCTGGAAAGAGAGGAGATTGTAGAGGAGCTGTGGGGTGCTTATAAAATGTGGAAACTAGATAAAATGTACTTTCATACCGTGGCCCAGTGGTGGGAGTTTATGAAAGTTAAATTCCGTAGTTTCTTTCAGGCGAAAGGCAGATGCCAGGAGTGTGAGAGGAGGAGCAAACTCAGGAGACTGCAAAAGAAACTACACTCCCTGCAGGACCTCCAACTCTGTGGCTGGGATGTGAGAGAGGAGCTGGATGAGACCAGAGAGGGCCTGAAAAGACACTTTGAGGAGGAGTCCAGACGCATTATCTTCCGTTCCAAGGTGGAGTACCTGGAGAAGGGTGAGAAATATAACTCTTTCTTTTTCAGGAAGCTCCACTCTGCACACACTCCCCTGATAGGACTGATGGATAGAGATGGCAGAATCCAAGAGGGGAAGGAAGGGGTCATGAAAGTGGTCACAGACTTCTACAGTGACCTCTACTCCACCAAAGACACAGACACAGACCAAGCTGATAGGTTCCTGTCCGGTATCACTAACTCTGTTGATCCTGCAGGTACAGCAGCTATGGACTCCCCCCTGGCATTGGAGGAGCTGTTCTCTGCTGCCAGATCCTTCAAGTCGGACAGGACCCCGGGCTGTGATGGTCTTCCAGCTGAATCTTATATAAAGCTGTGGGACCTCATAGGCCTGGACCTGCTTGAACTATACGAGGAGATGGTGGCGGAGAGCAGAATGCCTCCGATGCTAAGGGAGGGGGATGATCACGATCTTGTATAAACAGAAGGGAGAGAGATGCAACCTTAAAAATTGGTGGCCCATCTCTCTCCTGAATGTGGACTACAAGATCCTCGCCAAGGTACTAGCCAACAGGCTAAATAGGGTCACTGGTCAGATTGCTCACCCAGATCAAACTTGCGGCATTCCCTGTCGCAGAATAGCAGATAGCCTTGCCCTAATCAGAGACACAGTCCACTATATCAGAGACCGCCGTATAAAGGCGGCCCTGGTCAGCCTTGATCAGGAGAATGCCTTTGACCGTGTCTCTCATGAATTCATGGGCAGGGCACTGAGCAGATTTGGGCTGGGAGAAATGTTCTGTTCATATGTTAACCTAATGTACCTTGACATTTTCAGTACGGTGCTGGTGAACGGCTGGAAGACTGACCCCTTTCCAGTTCTTTCTGGGGTCAGACAAGGTTGCCCTCTCTCACCTCTCCTTTTTATCTGTTGTATAGAGCTCTTCCCTGAATGCATCAGATGGAATCCAGAGATCAGGGGCATCACAGCACCAATACGTGGCAGACAAGAGGCAAAGTGCTCGCTGTACATGGACGATGTAACCATCTTCTGCGCTGACCAGCAATCAGTGAAGGAGCTCGTCCAGACATGCGAGGAGTTTGACAAAGCTTCGGATGCAAAGGTCAACCGCGGGGAGTCAGAGACCATGCTCTTCGGGGAAAGGCACTGGTCTTCTGACCCCTTCCCCATCAGGACAGGCCTCATCAAAATCCTGGGGGTCTGGTTCGGTGGAAAAGGTGTGGCCCTGAAGTGTTGGGATGAAAGATTAGTGAAAGTCAGACAATAATTTGGACTATGGAGCCTCAGGGACCTCACTATAGAGGGAAAAATACTGGTGCTGCATAATGAGATCCTTCCAGTTCTGCAGTATATGGCCCAAGCTTGGCCACCCTTGGCAACAATTTGCAGAGCCATCACAAGGAAAGTGTTTCACTTCATCTGGGGCTCCAAAATGGACAGAGTGAAGCATGCAGTTATGTACAAGGAGCCCCACAAAGGAGGAAAGGGGGTGCCAGAAATCCCCACCATGTTGTGGACCTTCTTTGTGTGTAACTGTGTGCGGAGGACTTTAAGAGAAAGAGACCAGGGATCTGCTGGTAATGCCATGTCCCATTTCTTCCTGCTTCCTCTTTGGAGGGGACTTGGTTGGGACAGGTGGGACAGCTCCATCCCTTACAACTGGACTACCCCCTGGTTCTACCAGGATATTGGTAGATTTGTGAGGGAGAACCAACTGGAGGGTGTTAAACCAGAACTGTGGACCCCAAAGGTCATATATAAGCTCATCACAGCAAAAGACATTATAGAGACAATTTCAGGACTCCCAACTGCCACTTCCAAGATGGTATGGCAGAACGTGTCATCAGGGAGACTCACTGACAGGCACAAGGACACTGCCTGGATGGCCATTCAGGGGGGTCTATCTCTCAGGTCATTCATGCATGCAATGAACCTATGCAGGCGTAGACACTGCCCTAGACGATGCGTGGCAGAAGAAACTGCCCTCCATGTTTTTTGGCAGTGCCCCTTTGCCCAGGTTCTGTTGGATGACCTGTAAAATGAACTCAAAGACTCTCTTCCAAAGAGACACTTGTTGTACCACTCGGTACTGTATGGACTATTTCCAGGGACACACTCATATGGTGCTATCCAGGAAGCCTGGCGCATCATGTGCTGTGTCAAAGATGTTCTGTGGTTTGCAAGGAATCGTCTGGTGCTGAGGAGAGAACAGGTGACAACACAGGACTGTCGCAGACTGTTCCACAGCCTGCTAAGAGACTATAACATCTTGGACAGCCCTGAAGAGTAGGACTAGCATCCCCTCCAATGGCTCAATATCACTGTCACCTCCCCTCGGCTCCCTGACCCACCTTGACCTATGCCCCACATCCCCCATCCACCCCCCCCCCACACACACACACACCTAATCTCCCAGGCGAATGCCACACACTGACTTTAATACAGTGAAATAAAGTACAAGTATTGAGTTCAATAAAGTGATGATACAATAAAGTTCAAATGTACCTGTGTGCTGCCAAAGTGCACTGAGTTGCAGGTATTAAGAATTTATTGCTTTAAATGTATGAATGCACTCTGTATTGGAAAGCATTACTGTACAAAGAAATGTTGTATTGTATTTTCCATGTCAAAATAAAGATTATTAAAAAAAAAAAAAAACACCACATCTGGGGTTGGATGCTTCACTTGTTAAGAGAGGAATTACCTGGCATTTTGTTGTTGGACTGCTGTAAGCAAAGGATCAATATGATATGCTTTAGGCTATTTCCTCTTTGTGAATAGGGTTGCCACCATTTCATCAAAAAAATACCGGCCATGGCATCCCCTCCGTAGACTTAACATTGGACAGAAGCCAATTTTTTACCGGCCTGCCGGTAAAATACCGGCTGGGTGGCAACCCTATTTGTGAAAGGCACTAGTGGGCTCCAAGAGATTGTACCCTGGGTAGGACACCATTCCTATAGAGCCTGCAAATTTGTATTGCAGGTTTGTTCCTAGTTGAGCATCTCTGACTTTTTGTTTACATGTACAAAACAGGCCAAGAAACATTCTCTTAAATCAACCAATAAAGGCGTCATGTCATGTCCCACAATGCACTGCACGTACATACTTCTATTATTTTATATTGTAGAGAGCTTTTCCCACAATGCACCGTATGTACAGAATGCATGGAATTTATATTAATGTAAATATATCTTACAGTATACTGCATGTACAGCATACTAGATTTGTATTATCTACTGAGTATATCCCACGATCTACTGCTTTTCCAGAATGATTAGCCATTTTTCTTATTGTCAGAATGTCCACAATATACTGAATTTATAAACTGCTAGTCTTTTATGTCACCACAGGCATCGCCCAAAATTGTCTGCTTGTATTGCCTGCTAGAATGTTATATTACAGTATACTTTATTATAGTGAAGTATCCCACAAGGCACTCTTATTTGAGTATGAATAACCTTTATATTATAGTGAACATATCTCACAATGCACTGCATTTACAGATTGCTATGCTTTCATATTATTGCAGAATGAGGCTTAAACCTGTGTGCAAGAGGGGTATGTAAAGCATTGCGGAGCAATGTGTTGTGTACCCCTCTGTCACTCAAAGTGTTAAGGCACAAGAGTTGATATCTCAAAGTCATAGGCAGACACTTTGAAGCTACCTTTCAACACAATAACATATGCAAAATAGGGTGACCACATTTCCAATCTACCATTCTGGTACATATGGTCACCCTAGTTCCACGGCTGAGGCTCCCGCCAGCTTTGACTATCTTTCTGAGGCTGACACAAGAGAGTTCCCAGTGGAAAATCGTTATTATGAATTATTTATAATAAACCAACAGATTCCCCAGCAACTCGTTATCCTCCACTCGTCCATCTTCATGCCTCCCTCCTTCCATCATTTCTTCCTATTTTCCTTTGCTTCCCTCCACCTGGGTAGATTCCATCCAGCCATAGATTCCTACCTAGAAAAGTAATTCTCTTGAACACAATAAATAAATATATATATATATATATATATATATATATATATATATATATATATATAATTATATGTGTACCTGACTTGTGCATGATGGGCTCCTACCTATGTAAGTCCTTCTGTTACACACAGTAATTATATAGATATACCTGACTGCTGTATGATGGACTCCAACATAGGTATGTCCTTCTGTTACATAAGGAAATTATATAGATTTACCTGACTGCAGTATGATCGACCCCTACCTAGGTAAGTCCTTTTGATTCACACAATAATTATATAGACTGCTGTATGATGGACTCCTACCTAGATAAATCATTCTGTTGAACACAGTAAATAAATAAATATATACACACACATACCTGACTGCTGTATAACACATAAAAGTTCTAAGATTAAATACACCCCAGAATTTTTAAGGCCCCTATGCACCTGACTAAAAGTGGCATAAGACTTGATTTAGTTCCGTAACTACCAGTGAACAGTGGAAAAGGTGGTATCAGACAGTGTATGTGTGCTTCTGTAACTACTAGAGGACAGTGGAACAAAACTTAGATGTCAGACAAAGAAGGTTTATTTATGTAACTAGCAGTGTGTGGTGATCAAGACTGGGGTGTCAGTCAGTGTATATGTAATTCTACAAAACACCGGGCTGGGTTGTCAGACAGTATATGTGTGTCTCTGTGACTACTAGTACAACAAGACTGAGGAAGAACTACCAGTGGGCACAAAATTTCCTCAAAGTTTTCAGGACAGGGTCCCAGCATTTTGTGTTATGCCAATGCCTCCTCACTTAGTCTTGCAGTTTGCTGCACTCTATTAAAAAGATAGTGTCAGATGTGACTTCACATCCAGTGCAGCTCAGTCTTCTACTCTACAGCAAAGGAAGGCCATGACGATACATTGCAGGTCAGCTCCACTTACACTTGCATGGAGTGCCATGTCTTGCTTCATAAAACAGAAATATGATTGAATTTGAAAACTCTGCTTCATAAGATGACATGCAGCAGTTGCAGGAGTTCCCATGCAGGCCTCTGTTATTGTTATATGACTGTTCAGGGTCGCCCTAAGAAATGAACACCACATCACTCCAATGAGCAATTTTCAGTGGGTCAGCCAGCCTATGAGAAACCTTTTGATTAGACTGTTGCTAACAGTTTAGTATAAACAAATACAAGTTTAAGCTGTAAAAACTTTAGAACAGAGCTTTTCCCAGTAGTGGCAGAACCCTTATTTTACACAAAAATGTCCCACAATACCTGTCTAGTCAAATATTTCATACTGCAGAAAAAAAGAGAGAAAAATCCAATTCTGATGTCTTTTTGCACCTCCCAACTAATTCATGGAAATCAAAGTGTAAAAACTGTAACCACTTGAGTGCCAGAGGGGTTCAAAGCAATGCATTGCATACCTCTCTGGCACTCAAAGTGTTAAATACAATGTCTGCTATCTTTTGGAAGAGTTAATTATGAATGGACAGTTTGTGACTAGGTCCCATTAGCCATGTATGTTGCAGAGTACCTGACTCTTTAAGATTGAGCATAAATCTCAGTGGTTGTAGTTATCTAACTGCTTGAGTGGCAGAATTTGGCTATCTCAATATTAAAGTATTGTGATTGTCAAAGGAGCCTCAGGTAAACAAATGTATAATGTATCTACATATTCATACTACATAAATTTAAATTTTTATGTGCGGTCATGTGGTTATCATCATTGCCGTGGACGGCCGGTGCACTGTTGAATTTTACCATCGGCTCTAGCCCCAGATCTTTTTTGGAACCTGGCAACGCCCCTGATAGTTACTTCACTAAAACAATTAGGAAAAACTCCCAGTAGTGATAATCCAAGCAGCATTCCAAGTAACCAGGTAATCTCGCTGTATCTCCAAACAAAATGCCCATTGCGATGCGTTTCAGACTACAGTAAAATCTCGGGTATAATACTCACAACTTTACCCCACTTCACCTTATGTGAAGTGGGGGGGTGCGTATTATACTCGAGAGTTTTTTACTTAAAAAAAAATTAAGCTGGCCAGAACCCTTCCCTCCCTCCCCTGGCGCTATCCGATTCTAAAATGCCACTTACTTTCTTAAAAAGACAAGTCCCCGCATTTTCAACATTATCAGGAAACATGTAAACAATGTTAATCTTCCCCTGCGGGCGGCATGCTTGCGTTCGCCGCCCGATTCCTTCAATTGTCTTTCAGGACTTACCGGCTCCAGCCAATGGTAATGCCCTCTGAGAATCTGAAAGTCCTCACAGGGCAGTACCATAACCGGAAGGAAGAGGGCGGCGAATAGAAGAGTGCCGCCCGCAGGGGAAGATTCACATTGTTTACATGTTTCCTAATAATGTTGAAAATGTGGGGACTTGTCTTTTGAGAAAGTAAGTGGCATTTTAGAATCGGATAGCGCCGGTGGAGGGAGGGAAGGGTTCTGGTAGGCGTAATTTTTTTTTCACAAGAGGGGAAAACAAGGGTGCGTATTATACATAGGCACTCTTGTTTTCCCCTAAAATCTTGGGTATAATATAGACCTGTGTATTATACACAGGTGCGTATTATACCTGAGATTTTACGGTATATGGCCCATTCTCAAGCAGCGGATAGATATGTATATCCCCTGTTATCACTTCTCATATTAACTACTTTAGTATATTAATATATATATATATATATATATATATATATATATATATATATATATTAAAATAAATTAAAATGTTTTTTAATTGATTTTAATATGTATATTTATTTTTTCTTTCCTACCTATGGTATACAAAGAGTTAGTGCATTTACATTTGGAAATGAAGAGGATAATATGAGAAGTGATAAAAAGAGACTGACAGAGGAAGCATATTTCTGTTCTCCCCAGAAGAAGGACAGAGAGCTTCTTTAAAACATATTAGAAAATCTATTATTATTTGTACAAAACGGGAGGGAGGGCAAGAGCAGCCAGTGGGACAAAGTGCAGAGCTTCAGTACCCCACCCCCTCCCTGGCCAAAAGACGGGAGAGAGGGTTAGTGCAGCCCGTGGGGCATGGTGTAGGGATTCAGTACCCCCTCCCCCTCCCAAAGGGGAGGGGGGAGAGCAGCCATGGGGCATGGTGCAGAGCATCAGTACCCCCTCCCCCTCCCGGGCCAGAAGGCTCAGACAGGAGGGGGGTGCAGCTGCCCCAGGGGCAAGGTGCAGAGCTGCAGTACCCCCACCCCCTCCCGGGCCAGAAGGCTCAGACAGGAGGGGGGTAAGGGCTGCATTGGGGCAAGTTGCAGAGCTTAAGTACCCCACCCCCTCCCTAGTTTAATAGAAGGGGCTGAAGGCAGCCAATGGGGCAAGGTGCAGAGCTTCTGTACCCCTCCCCCTCCGGCCAAAAGGTCCACAGAGGAGGGAGAGGGCAGCTCATGGGGCAAGGTGTAGAGCTTCAGTACCCCCTCCCCCTCCCCCTCCCCCTCCCAAAGGGGAGGGGGGAGAGCAGCCATGGGGCATGGTGCAGAGCATCAGTACCCCCTCCCGGGCCAGAAGGCTCAGACAGGAGGGGGGTGCAGCTGCCCCAGGGGCAAGGTGCAGAGCTGCAGTACCCCAAACCCCTCCCGGGCCAGAAGGCTCAGACAGGAGAGGGAAAGAGCTGCCCCCCCCCCAGGGCAAGGTGTAGAGCTTCAATACACCACATCCTTCTGTGGCATGCATTCTAGAATGAGCATTACATAGTATGCATTGCTATTTATTTATATCAAAGTGACTGTATCCCACAATGCATTGCAGCTATAGCTTGCTACTACTTGTCTCATGTGATAACGAGCATATCCCACATTGCACTATATGTACAGGTTGCATTAAAAAAAAAAAAAAAATAATAATAATAATAATAAAAAAATGTATTTTTATGAGTATATCCCACAATTCACTGTTTGCAGACTGCAAGACTTTTACATTATAGGCACTTTGTGTACAGATGGACAGGCCTTTTTTGTTTTATCAAAGATCTTTATTGAACAATTTCAGTTTATAAATTATTTATTTTAACATATAAACATCAAATGTATGAATGTTAATCGTAAAAACTAGCAATAATACATTTTTTTTTTTTAATTAGTTGGGATTCATGATTACTTAAAGTCTTAGCCCATTTGTTCCCTATCTCAAACATCCCAGATAGTAAGCGAAATGTCTTCCAGACACAGTGCTAAAGTGCTCTTCAGTGTCTTCACCTATAATTGACTCAATCTATTTGCTACAACATTTGCACCTAGTTTATAATCTGTTTAATTATGTAATTGGCTTTGTGTTTCTTAGATTTAGTTCATCTTCTTTTTATACAATAGTAAAATTATCTCTTCAAATAGTCCAACCTCATATGCCAACTTTTACATATTTTCTCTTTCGTTTTACAAAAAAAAATATCTCCCTAACATGACAAAACATTAACAAACTCGCACCTTCAATTTTTTTATTTTTTTATTAACATTCATACTGATTTCTCACTTCCACGTACTCCAGCAAACTAATATGCCTGTTTCATGTACTCTTTCATATATTTTCTTTGTCTCATATTCAGATCTTAAAGTGTTATTTACCTAATCATAAGTCAGGATTTTTGTGTTTGTTCCGCCGCCATAGCTTGTCCCATTTCATTTACCCTAGTCCTGTGGTTCTCCTAACACTCTACCTGGAACTTTCAGGGCACAACTATTATCTTATTTGTCTATTGTTTATCATGTAATAAAAGGTACAAAATGCAGAAATCTATAGTTGTTTTCAAGGCTTACAATCAGAATAAGAAAAACAAACATATTGTTCATGACAAATTCCATAAACATACATTTGAAGCTCAGTATTCACATTTTTGTACAAGTCATTATAGAAAACAAGAGGCACCCTAAGTGTATGTGTGTCCATGTCAAACCAAAGTGTCACAACACCTTGGTTGAGAATCACTACCATAGACAAAGTATGGCACAGGTTTTCAGGCAGATGAAGTTTTTCTTGTTTAGTTTGGATATTACTCCTCCCAACTGCAGAATGAGGATTAAGGTACAACTACTGTTACCCCAAAGTCAAGGACAAACACTTGTATAACTTTCAAGTTATAGTTGACATAGCCCACATTGCACTGCATTTTGCAGACTACTATACTTTCATATAATTGCAGAATGAGGCTTAACCTTTTGATTTCCAGTGGGTTTGCCAAAGCATTGCATTATTTAGACCTCCAGCACTCGAAAGATTAAGGCCCCAGTACTGATACCTCTATGTCAAAGGAAGACACTTTGCAGCTACCTTTCAACACAATAACATGTACAAAACAGGTTTGTTCCTAGTTGAGCATCTCTGACTTTTAATATACATATGCAAATTACCCATGGGATTAGTCACCCCACGGGTAATAGGGGGAATCCAGCACTGGACCCTTTGCTGACAGCACTTAGTAAGATCTGCTACATCTCATTGAAGAGGCCTAAAAAGGCTGAAATGCACATCTGGGTTTAATGGCTTTTCATGTTCAGAGATGAATTGTCTGGCCTTTTGTGGTTGGACTTTTGTAAGGGCAGGACCAATATGATATGCATTAGGATATTTCCTCTTTGTGAAAGGCAGTAGTGAGCTAAAAGGGATTGCACTCTGGGTAGGACACCATTCCTGCAGATCCTGCAAATGTGTATTGCAGGTTTGTTCCTAGTTGAGCATCTCTGACTTTTAATACACATATTCAAATTACCCATGGGGTTAGTCACTTCAAGGGTAATAGGGGGAATCCAGCACTGGAATCCTTGCTCACAGTGCATAGAGAGATCAGCTACATCTCACTGATGAGGCCCAACAGGCTGAAACGTATGTCTGGGGTTGAACTGTACGTTTCTGGAAAGAGAGGAGATTGTAGAGGAGCTGTGGGGTGCTTATTAAATGTGGAAACTAGATAAAATATACTTTCATACTGTGGCCCAGTGGTGGGAGTTTATGAAAGTTAAATTCCGTAGTTTCTTTCAGGCGAAAGGCAGATGCCAGGAGTGTGAGAGGAGGAGCAAACTCAGGAGACTGCAAAAGAAACTACACTCCCTGCAGGACCTCCAACTCTGTGGCTGGGATGTGAGAGAGGAGCTGGATGAGACCAGAGAGGGCCTGAAAAGACACTTTGAGGAGGAGTCCAGACGCATTATCTTCCGTTCCAAGGTGGAGTACCTGGAGAAGGGTGAGAAATATAACTCTTTCTTTTTCAGGAAGCTCCACTCTGCACACACTCCCCTGATAGGACTGATGGATAGAGATGGCAGAATCCAAGAGGGGAAGGAAGGGGTCATGAAAGTGGTCACAGACTTCTACAGTGACCTCTACTCCACCAAAGACACAGACACAGACCAAGCTGATAGGTTCCTGTCAGGTATCACTAACTCTGTTGATCCTGCAGGTACAGCAGCTATGGACTCCCCCCTGGCATTGGAGGAGCTGTTCTCTGCTGCCAGATCCTTCAAGTCGGACAGGACCCCGGGCTGTGATGGTCTTCCAGCTGAATCTTATATAAAGCTGTGGGACCTCATAGGCCTGGACCTGCTTGAACTATACGAGGAGATGGTGGCGGAGAGCAGAATGCCTCCGATGCTAAGGGAGGGGGATGATCACGATCTTGTATAAACAGAAGGGAGAGAGATGCAACCTTAAAAATTGGTGGCCCATCTCTCTCCTGAATGTGGACTACAAGATCCTCGCCAAGGTACTAGCCAACAGGCTAAATAGGGTCACTGGTCAGATTGCTCACCCAGACCAAACTTGCGGCATTCCCTGTCGCAGAATAGCAGATAGCCTTGCCCTAATCAGAGACACAGTCCACTATATCAGAGACCGCCGTATAAAGGCGGCCCTGGTCAGCCTTGATAAGGAGAATGCCTTTGACCGTGTCTCTCATGAATTCATGGGCAGGGCACTGAGCAGATTTGGGCTGGGAGAAATGTTCTGTTCATATGTTAACCTAATGTACCTTGACATTTTCAGTACGGTGCTGGTGAACGGCCGGAAGACTGACCCCTTTCCAGTGCTTTCTGGGGTCAGACAAGGTTGCCCTCTCTCACCTCTCCTTTTTATCTGTTGTATAGAGCTCTTCCCTGAATGCATCAGATGGAATCCAGAGATCAGGGGCATCACAGCACCAATACGTGGCAGACAAGAGGCAAAGTGCTCGCTGTACATGGACGATGTAACCATCTTCTGCGCTGACCAGCAATCAGTGAAGGAGCTCGTCCAGACATGCGAGGAGTTTGACAAAGCTTCGGATGCAAAGGTCAACCACGGGGAGTCAGAGACCATGCTCTTCGGGGAAAGGCACTGGTCTTCTGACCCCTTCCCCATCAGGACAGGCCTCATCAAAATCCTGGGGGTCTGGTTCGGTGGAAAAGGTGTGGCCCTGAAGTGTTGGGATGAAAGATTAGTGAAAGTCAGACAATAATTTGGACTATGGAGCCTCAGGGACCTCACTATAGAGGGAAAAATACTGGTGCTGCATAATGAGATCCTTCCAGTTCTGCAGTATATGGCCCAAGCTTGGCCACCCTTGGCAACAATTTGCAGAGCCATCACAAGGGAAGTGTTTCACTTCATCTGGGGCTCCAAAATGGACAGAGTGAAGCATGCAGTTATGTACAAGGAGCCCCACAAAGGAGGAAAGGGGGTGCCAGACATCCCCACCATGTTGTGGGCCTTCTTTGTGTGTAACTGTGTGCGGAGGACTTTAAGAGAAAGAGACCAGGGATCTGCTGGTAATGCCATGTCCCATTTCTTCCTGCTTCCTCTTTGGAGGGGACTTGGTTGGGACAGGTGGGACAGCTCCATCCCTTACAACTGGACTACCCCCTGGTTCTACCAGGATATTGGTAGATTTGTGAGGGAGAACCAACTGGAGGGTGTTAAACCAGAACTGTGGACCCCAAAGGTCATATATAAGCTCATCACAGCAAAAGACATTATAGAGACAATTTCAGGACTCCCAACTGCCACTTCCAAGATGGTATGGCAGAACGTGTCATCAGGGAGACTCACTGACAGGCACAAGGACACTGCCTGGATGGCCATTCAGGGGGGTCTATCTCTCAGGTCATTCATGCATGCAATGAACCTATGCAGGCGTAGACACTGCCCTAGACGATGCGTGGCAGAAGAAACTGCCCTCCATGTTTTTTGGCAGTGCCCCTTTGCCCAGGTTCTGTTGGATGACCTGGAAAATGAACTCAAAGACTCTCTTCCAAAGAGACACTTGTTGTACCACTCGGTACTGTATGGACTATTTCCAGGGACACACTCATATGGTGCTATCCAGGAAGCCTGGCGCATCATGTGCTGTGTCAAAGATGTTCTGTGGTTTGCAAGGAATCGTCTGGTGCTGAGGAGAGAACAGGTGACAACACAGGACTGTCGCAGACTGTTCCACAGCCTGCTAAGAGACTATAACATCTTGGACAGCCCTGAAGAGTAGGACTAGCATCCCCTCCAATGGCTCAATATCACTGTCACCTCCCCTCGGCTCCCTGACCCACCTTGACCTATGCCCCACATCCCCCATCCACCCACCCCCCCACACACACACACCTAATCTCCCAGGCGAATGCCCACAGTGACTTTAATACAGTGAAATAAAGTACAAGTATTGAGTTCAATAAAGTGATGATACAATAAAGTTCAAATGTACCTGTGTGCTGCCAAAGTGCACTGAGTTGCAGGTATTAAGAATCTATTGCTTTAAATGTATGAATGCACTCTGTATTGGAAAGCATTACTGTACAAAGAAATGTTGTATTGTATTTTCCATGTCAAAATAAAGATTATTTAAAAAAAAAAAAAAAAAAAAAAAAAAAAACACATCTGGGGTTGGATGCTTCACTTGTTAAGAGAGGAATTACCTGGCATTTTGTTGTTGGACTGCTGTAAGCAAAGGATCAATATGATATGCTTTAGGCTATTTCCTCTTTGTGAATAGGGTTGCCACCATTTCATCAAAAAAATACCGGCCATGGCATTCCCTCCGTAGACTTAACATTGGACAGAAGCCAATTTTTTACCGGCCTGCCGGTAAAATACCGGCTGGGTGGCAACCCTATTTGTGAAAGGCACTAGTGGGCTCCAAGAGATTGTACCCTGGGTAGGACACCATTCCTATAGAGCCTGCAAATTTGTATTGCAGGTTTGTTCCTAGTTGAGCATCTCTGACTTTTTGTTTACATTTACAAAACAGGCCAAGAAACATTCTCTTAAATCAACCAATAAAGGCGTCATGTCATGTCCCACAATGCACTGCACGTACATACTTCTATTATTTTATATTGTAGAGAGCTTTTCCCACAATGCACCGTATGTACAGAATGCATGGAATTTATATTAATGTAAATATATCTTACAGTATACTGCATGTACAGCATACTAGATTTGTATTATCTACTGAGTATATCCCACGATCTACTGCTTTTCCAGAATGATTAGCCATTTTTCTTATTGTCAGAATGTCCACAATATACTGAATTTATAAACTGCTAGTCGTTTATGTCACCACAGGTATCGCCCAAAATTGTCTGCTTGTATTGCCTGCTAGAATGTTATATTACAGTATACTTTATTATAGTGAAGTATCTCACAAGGCACTCTTATTTGAGTATGAATAACCTTTATATTATAGTGAACATATCTCACAATGCACTGCATTTACAGATTGCTATGCTTTCATATTATTGCAGAATGAGGCTTAAACCTGTGTGCAAGAGGGGTATGTAAAGCATTGCGGAGCAATGTGTTGTGTACCCCTCTGTCACTCAAAGTGTTAAGGCACAAGAGTTGATATCTCAAAGTCATAGGCAGACACTTTGAAGCTACCTTTCAACACAATAACATATGCAAAATAGGGTGACCACATTTCCAATCTACCATTCTGGTACATATGGTCACCCTAGTTCCACGGCTGAGGCTCCCACCAGCTTTGACTATCTTTCTGAGGCTGACACAAGAGAGTTCCCAGTGGAAAATCGTTATTATGAATTATTTATAATAAACCAACAGATTCCCCAGCAACTCGTTATCCTCCACTCGTCCATCTTCATGCCTCCCTCCTTCCATCATTTCTTCCTATTTTCCTTTGCTTCCCTCCACCTGGGTAGATTCCATCCAGCCATAGATTCCTACCTAGAAAAGTAATTCTCTTGAACACAATAAATAAATATATATATATATATATATATATATATATATATAATTATATGTGTACCTGACTTGTGCATGATGGGCTCCTACCTATGTAAGTCCTTCTGTTACACACAGTAATTATATAGATATACCTGACTGCTGTATGATGGACTCCTACATAAGTATGTCCTTCTGTTACATAAGGAAATTATATAGATTTACCTGACTGCAGTATGATCGACCCCTACCTAGGTAAGTCCTTTTGATTCACACAATAATTATATAGACTGCTGTATGATGGACTCCTACCTAGATAAATCATTCTGTTGAACACAGTAAATAAATAAATATATACACACACATACCTGACTGCTGTATAACACATAAAAGTTCTAAGATTAAATACACCCCAGAATTTTTAAGGCCCCTATACACCTGACTAAAAGTGGCATAAGACTTGATTTAGTTCCGTAACTACCAGTGAACAGTGGAAAAGGTGGTATCAGACAGTGTATGTGTGCTTCTGTAACTACTAGAGGACAGTGGAACAAAACTTAGATGTCAGACAAAGAAGGTTTATTTATGTAACTAGCAGTGTGTGGTGATCAAGACTGGGGTGTCAGTCAGTGTATATGTAATTCTACAAAACACCGGGCTGGGTTGTCAGACAGTATATGTGTGTCTCTGTGACTACTAGTACAACAAGACTGAGGAAGAACTACCAGTGGGCACAACATTTCCTCAAAGTTTTCAGGACAGGGTCCCAGCATTTTGTGTTATGCCAATGCCTCCTCACTTAGTCTTGCAGTTTGCTGCACTCTATTAAAAAGATAGTGTCAGATGTGACTTCACATCCAGTGCAGCTCAGTCTTCTACTCTACAGCAAAGGAAGGCCATGACGATACATTGCAGGTCAGCTCCACTTACACTTGCATGGAGTGCCATGTCTTGCTTCATAAAACAGAAATCTGATTGAATTTGAAAACTCTGCTTCATAAGATGACATGCAGCAGATTCAGGAGTTCCCATGCAGGCCTCTGTTATTGTTATATGACTATTCAGGGTCGCCCTAAGAAATGAACACCACATCACTCCAATGAGCAATTTTCAGTGGGTCAGCCAGCCTATGAGAAACCTTTTGATTAGACTGTTGCTAACAGTTTAGTATACACAAATACAAGTTTAAGCTGTAAAAACTTTAGAACAGAGCTTTTCCCAGTAGTGGCAGAACCCTTATTTTACACAAAAATGTCCCACAATACCTGTCTAGTCAAATATTTCATACTGCAGAAAAAAAGAGAGAAAAATCCAATTCTGATGTCTTTTTGCACCTCCCAACTAATTCATGGAAATCAAAGTGTAAAAACTGTAACCACTTGAGTGCCAGAGGGGTTCAAAGCAATGCATTGCATACCTCTCTGGCACTCAAAGTGTTAAATACAATGTCTGCTATCTTTTGGAAGAGTTAATTATGAATGGACAGTTTGTGACTAGGTCCCATTAGCCATGTATGTTGCAGAGTACCTGACTCTTTAAGATTGAGCATAAATCTCAGTGGTTGTAGTTATCTAACTGCTTGAGTGGCAGAATTTGGCTATCTCAATATTAAAGTATTGTGATTGTCAAAGGAGCCTCAGGTAAACAAATGTATAATGTATCTACATATTCATACTACATAAATTTAAATTTTTATGTGCGGTCATGTGGTTATCATCATTGCCGTGGACGGCCGGTGCACTGTTGAATTTTACCATCGGCTCTAGCCCCAGATCTTTTTTGGAACCTGGCAACGCCCCTGATAGTTACTTCACTAAAACAATTAGGAAAAACTCCCAGTAGTGATAATCCAAGCAGCATTCCAAGTAACCAGGTAATCTCGCTGTATCTCCAAACAAAATGCCCATTGCGATGCGTTTCAGACTACAGTAAAATCTCGGGTATAATACTCACAACTTTACCCCACTTCACCTTATGTGAAGTGGGGGGGTGCGTATTATACTCGAGAGTTTTTTACTTAATAAAAAATTAAGCTGGCCAGAACCCTTCCCTCCCTCCCCTGGCGCTATCCGATTCTAAAATGCCACTTACTTTCTTAAAAAGACAAGTCCCCGCATTTTCAACATTATCAGGAAACATGTAAACAATGTTAATCTTCCCCTGCGGGCGGCATGCTTGCGTTCGCCGCCCGATTCCTTCAATTGTCTTTCAGGACTTACCGGCTCCAGCCAATGGTAATGCCCTCTGAGAATCTGAAAGTCCTCACAGGGCAGTACCATAACCGGAAGGAAGAGGGCGGCGAATAGAAGAGTGCCGCCCGCAGGGGAAGATTCACATTGTTTACATGTTTCCTGATAATGTTGAAAATGTGGGGACTTGTTTTTTGAGAAAGTAAGTGGCATTTTAGAATCGGATAGCGCCGGTGGAGGGAGGGAAGGGTTCTGGTAGGCGTAATTTTGTTTTCACAAGAGGGGAAAACAAGGGTGCGTATTATACATAGGCACTCTTGTTTTCCCCTAAAATCTTGGGTATAATATAGACCTGTGTATTATACACAGGTGCGTATTATACCTGAGATTTTACGGTATATGGCCCATTCTCAAGCAGCGGATAGATATGTATATCCCCTGTTATCACTTCTCATATTAACTACTTTAGTATATTAATATATATATATATATATATATATATATATATATATATATATATATATATATATTAAAATAAATTAAAATGTTTTTTAATTGATTTTAATATGTATATTTATTTTTTCTTTCCTACCTATGGTATACAAAGAGTTAGTGCATTTACATTTGGAAATGAAGAGGATAATATGAGAAGTGATAAAAAGAGACTGACAGAGGAAGCATATTTCTGTTCTCCCCAGAAGAAGGACAGAGAGCTTCTTTAAAACATATTAGAAAATCTATTATTATTTGTACAAAACGGGAGGGAGGGCAAGAGCAGCCAGTGGGACAAAGTGCAGAGCTTCAGTACCCCACCCCCTCCCCGGCCAAAAGACGGGAGAGAGGGTTAGTGCAGCCCGTGGGGCATGGTGTAGAGCTTCAGTACCCCCTCCCCCTCCCAAAGGGGAGGGGGGAGAGCAGCCATGGGGCATGGTGCAGAGCAACAGTACCCCCTCCCCCTCCCGGGCCAGAAGGCTCAGACAGGAGGGGGATGCAGCTGCCCCAGGGGCAAGGTGCAGAGCTGCAGTACCCCCACCCCCTCCCGGGCCAGAAGGCTCAGACAGGAGGGGGGTAGGCTGCATTGGGGCAAGTTGCAGAGCTTAAGTACCCCACCCCCTCCCTAGTTTAATAGAAGGGGCTGAAGGCAGCCAATGGGGCAAGGTGCAGAGCTTCTGTACCCCTCCCCCTCCAGCCAAAAGGTCCACAGAGGGGGGAGAGGGCAGCTCATGGGGCAAGGTGTAGAGCTTCAGTACCCCCTCCCCCTCCCAAAGGGGAGGGGGGAGAGCAGCCATGGGGCATGGTGCAGAGCATCAGTACCCCCTCCCCCTCCCGGGCCAGAAGGCTCAGACAGGAGGGGGGTGCAGCTGCCCCAGGGGCAAGGTGCAGAGCTGCAGTACCCCAAACCCCTCCCGGGCCAGAAGGCTCAGACAGGAGAGGGAAAGAGCTGCCCCCCAGGGCAAGGTGTAGAGCTTCAATACCCCACATCCTTCTGTGGCATGCATTCTAGAATGAGCATTACATAGTATGCATTGCTATTTATTTATATCAAAGTGACTGTATCCCACAATGCATTGCAGCTATAGCTTGCTACTACTTGTCTCATGTGATAACGAGCATATCCCACATTGCACTATATGTACAGGTTGCATTAAAAAAAAAAAAATAATAATAATAATAATAATAAAAAAATGTATTTTTATGAGTATATCCCACAATTCACTGTTTGCAGACTGCAAGACTTTTACATTATAGGCACTTTGTGTACAGATGGACAGGCCTTTTTTGTTTTATCAAAGATCTTTATTGAACAATTTCAGTTTATAAATTATTTATTTTAACATATAAACATCAAATGTATGAATGTTAATCGTAAAAACTAGCAATAATACATTTTTTTTTTTTAAATTAGTTGGGATTCATGATTACTTAAAGTCTTAGCCCATTTGTTCCCTATCTCAAACATCCCACATAGTAAGCGAAATGTCTTCCAGACACAGTGCTAAAGTGCTCTTCAGTGTCTTCACCTATAATTGACTCAATCTATTTGCTACAACATTTGCACCTAGTTTATAATCTGTTTAATTATGTAATTGGCTTTGTGTTTCTTAGATTTAGTTCATCTTCTTTTTATACAATAGTAAAATTATCTCTTCAAATAGTCCAACCTCATATGCCAACTTTTACATATTTTCTCTTTCGTTTTACAAAAAAAAATACCTCCCTAACATGACAAAACATTAACAAACTCGCACCTTCATTTTTTTTATTTTTTTATTAACATTCATACTGATTTCTCACTTCCACGTACTCCAGCAAACTAATATGCCTGTTTCATGTACTATTTCATATATTTTCTTTGTCTCATATTCAGATCTTAAAGTGTTATTTACCTAATCATAAGTCAGGATTTTTGTGTTTGTTCCGCCGCCATAGCTTGTCCCATTTCATTTACCCTAGTCCTGTGGTTCTCCTAACACTCTACCTGGAACTTTCAGGGCACAACTATTATCTTATTTGTCTATTGTTTATCATGTAATAAAAGGTACAAAATGCAGAAATCTATAGTTGTTTTCAAGGCTTACAATCAGAATAAGAAAAACAAACATATTGTTCATGACAAATTCCATAAACATACATTTGAAGCTCAGTATTCACATTTTTGTACAAGTCATTATAGAAAACAAGAGGCACCCTAAGTGTATGTGTGTCCATGGCAAACCAAAGTGTCACAACACGTTGGTTGAGAATCACTACCATAGACAAAGTATGGCCCAGGTTTTCAGGCAGATGAAGCTTTTCTTGTTTAGTTTGTATATTACTCCTCCCAACTGCAGAATGAGGATTAAGGTACAACTACTGTTACCCCAAAGTCAAGGACAAACACTTGTATAACTTTCAAGTTATAGTTGACATAGCCCACATTGCACTGCATTTTGCAGACTACTATACTTTCATATAATTGCAGAATGAGGCTTAACCTTTTGATTTCCAGTGGGTTTGCCAAAGCATTGCATTATTTAGACCTCCAGCACTCGAAAGATTAAGGCCCCAGTACTGATACCTCTATGTCAAAGGAAGACACTTTGCAGCTACCTTTCAACACAATAACATGTACAAAACAGGTTTGTTCCTAGTTGAGCATCTCTGACTTTTAATATACATATGCAAATTACCCATGGGATTAGTCACCCCACAGGTAATAGGGGGAATCCAGCACTGGACCCTTTTCTGACAGCACTTAGTAAGATCTGCTACATCTCATTGAAGAGGCCTAAAAAGGCTGAAATGCACATCTGGGTTTAATGGCTTTTCATGTTCAGAGATGAATTGTCTGGCCTTTTGTGGTTGGACTTTTGTAAGGGCAGGACCAATATGATATGCATTAGGATATTTCCTCTTTGTGAAAGGCAGTAGTGAGCTAAAAGGGATTGCACTCTGGGTAGGACACCATTCCTGCAGATCCTGCAAATGTGTATTGCAGGTTTGTTCCTAGTTGAGCATCTCTGACTTTTAATATACATATTCAAATTACCCATGGGGTTAGTCACTTCAAGGGTAATAGGGGGAATCCAGCACTGGAATCCTTGCTCACAGTGCATAGAGAGATCAGCTACATCTCACTGATGAGGCCCAATAGGCTGAAACGTATGTCTGGGGTTGAACTGTACGTTGCTGGAAAGAGAGGAGATTGTAGAGGAGCTGTGGGGTGCTTATAAAATGTGGAAACTAGATAAAATGTACTTT
The DNA here is from genome assembly GCA_037306005.1 of Rhinophrynus dorsalis. NCBI lineage: Eukaryota > Metazoa > Chordata > Amphibia > Anura > Rhinophrynidae > Rhinophrynus > Rhinophrynus dorsalis. The sequence goes on from CM074721.1 coordinate 94,057,092, forward strand.
CATACCGTGGCCCAGTGGTGGGAGTTTATGAAAGTTAAATTCCGTAGTTTCTTTCAGGCGAAAGGCAGATGCCAGGAGTGTGAGAGGAGGAGCAAACTCAGGAGACTGCAAAAGAAACTACACTCCCTGCAGGACCTCCAACTCTGTGGCTGGGATGTGAGAGAGGAGCTGGATGAGACCAGAGAGGGCCTGAAAAGACACTTTGAGGAGGACTCCAGACGCATTATCTTCCGTTCCAAGGTGGAGTGCCTGGAGATGGGTGAGAAATATAACTCTTTCTTTTTCAGGAAGCTCCACTCTGCACACACTCCCCTGATAGGACTGATGGATAGAGATGGCAGAATCCAAGAGGGGAAGGAAGGGGTCATGAAAGTGGTCACAGACTTCTACAGTGACCTCTACTCCACCAAAGACACAGACACAGACCAAGCTGATAGGTTCCTGTCAGGTATCACTAACTCTGTTGATCCTGCAGGTACAGCAGCTATGGACTCCCCCCTGGCATTGGAGGAGCTGTTCTCTGCTGCCAGATCCTTCAAGTCGGACAGGACCCCGGGCTGTGATGGTCTTCCAGCTGAATCTTATATAAAGCTGTGGGACCTCATAGGCCTGGACCTGCTTGAACTATACGAGGAGATGGTGGCGGAGAGCAGAATGCCTCCGATGCTAAGGGAGGGGGATGATCACGATCTTGTATAAACAGAAGGGAGAGAGATGCAACCTTAAAAATTGGTGGCCCATCTCTCTCCTGAATGTGGACTACAAGATCCTCGCCAAGGTACTAGCCAACAGGCTAAATAGGGTCACTGGTCAGATTGCTCACCCAGACCAAACTTGCGGCATTCCCTGTCGCAGAATAGCAGATAGCCTTGCCCTAATCAGAGACACAGTCCACTATATCAGAGACCGCCGTATAAAGGCGGCCCTGGTCAGCCTTGATCAGGAGAATGCCTTTGACCGTGTCTCTCATGAATTCATGGGCAGGGCACTGAGCAGATTTGGGCTGGGAGAAATGTTCTGTTCATATGTTAACCTAATGTACCTTGACATTTTCAGTACGGTGCTGGTGAACGGCTGGAAGACTGACCCCTTTCCAGTGCTTTCTGGGGTCAGACAAGGTTGCCCTCTCTCACCTCTCCTTTTTATCTGTTGTATAGAGCTCTTCCCTGAATGCATCAGATGGAATCCAGAGATCAGGGGCATCACAGCACCAATACGTGGCAGACAAGAGGCAAAGTGCTCGCTGTACATGGACGATGTAACCATCTTCTGCGCTGACCAGCAATCAGTGAAGGAGCTCGTCCAGACATGCGAGGAGTTTGACAAAGCTTCGGATGCAAAGGTCAACCGCGGGGAGTCAGAGACCATGCTCTTCGGGGAAAGGCACTGGTCTTCTGACCCCTTCCCCATCAGGACAGGCCTCATCAAAATCCTGGGGGTCTGGTTCGGTGGAAAAGGTGTGGCCCTGAAGTGTTGGGATGAAAGATTAGTGAAAGTCAGACAATAATTTGGACTATGGAGCCTCAGGGACCTCACTATAGAGGGAAAAATACTGGTGCTGCATAATGAGATCCTTCCAGTTCTGCAGTATATGGCCCAAGCTTGGCCACCCTTGGCAACAATTTGCAGAGCCATCACAAGGGAAGTGTTTCACTTCATCTGGGGCTCCAAAATGGACAGAGTGAAGCATGCAGTTATGTACAAGGAGCCCCACAAAGGAGGAAAGGGGGTGCCAGAAATCCCCACCATGTTGTGGACCTTCTTTGTGTGTAACTGTGTGCGGAGGACTTTAAGAGAAAGAGACCAGGGATCTGCTGGTAATGCCATGTCCCATTTCTTCCTGCTTCCTCTTTGGAGGGGACTTGGTTGGGACAGGTGGGACAGCTCCATCCCTTACAACTGGACTACCCCCTGGTTCTACCAGGATATTGGTAGATTTGTGAGGGAGAACCAACTGGAGGGTGTTAAACCAGAACTGTGGACCCCAAAGGTCATATATAAGCTCATCACAGCAAAAGACATTATAGAGACAATTTCAGGACTCCCAACTGCCACTTCCAAGATGGTATGGCAGAACGTGTCATCAGGGAGACTCACTGACAGGCACAAGGACACTGCCTGGATGGCCATTCAGGGGGGTCTATCTCTCAGGTCATTCATGCATGCAATGAACATATGCAGGCGTAGACACTGCCCTAGACGATGCGTGGCAGAAGAAACTGCCCTGCATGTTTTTTGGCAGTGCCCCTTTGCCCAGGTTCTGTTGGATGACCTGGAAAATGAACTCAAAGACTCTCTTCCAAAGAGACACTTGTTGTACCACTCGGTACTGTATGGACTATTTCCAGGGACACACTCATATGGTGCTATCCAGGAAGCCTGGCGCATCATGTGCTGTGTCAAAGATGTTCTGTGGTTTGCAAGGAATCGTCTGGTGCTGAGGAGAGAACAGGTGACAACACAGGACTGTCGCAGACTGTTCCACAGCCTGCTAAGAGACTATAACATCTTGGACAGCCCTGAAGAGTAGGACTAGCATCCCCTCCAATGGCTCAATATCACTGTCACCTCCCCTCGGCTCCCTGACCCACCTTGACCTATGCCCCACATCCCCCATCCACCCACCCCCCCACACACACACACCTAATCTCCCAGGCGAATGCCCACAGTGACTTTAATACAGTGAAATAAAGTACAAGTATTGAGTTCAATAAAGTGATGATACAATAAAGTTCAAAGTGCTCTGAGTTGCAGGTATTAAGAATTTATTGCTTTAAATGTATGAATGCACTCTGTATTGGAAAGCATTACTGTACAAAGAAATATTGTATTGTATTTTCCATGTCAAAATAAAGATTATTTAATAAAAAAAAAAAAAAAAAAAAAAAAAAAAAAAACACATCTGGGGTTGGATGCTTCACTTGTTAAGAGAGGAATTACCTGGCATTTTGTTGTTGGACTGCTGTAAGCAAAGGATCAATATGATATGCTTTAGGCTATTTCCTCTTTGTGAATAGGGTTGCCACCATTTCATCAAAAAAATACCGGCCATGGCATTCCCTCCGTAGACTTAACATTGGACAGAAGCCAATTTTTTACCGGCCTGCCGGTAAAATACCGGCTGGGTGGCAACACTATTTGTGAAAGGCACTAGTGGGCTCCAAGAGATTGTACCCTGGGTAGGACACCATTCCTATAGAGCCTGCAAATTTGTATTGCAGGTTTGTTCCTAGTTGAGCATCTCTGACTTTTTGTTTACATTTACAAAACAGGCCAAGAAACATTCTCTTAAATGAACCAATAAAGGCGTCATGTCATGTCCCACAATGCACTGCACGTACATACTTCTATTATTTTATATTGTAGAGAGCTTTTCCCACAATGCACCGTATGTACAGAATGCATGGAATTTATATTAATGTAAATATATCTTACAGTATACTGCATGTACAGCATACTAGATTTGTATTATCTACTGAGTATATCCCACGATCTACTGCTTTTCCAGAATGATTAGCCATTTTTCTTATTGTCAGAATGTCCACAATATACTGAATTTATAAACTGCTAGTCTTTTATGTCACCACAGGTATCGCCCAAAATTGTCTGCTTGTATTGCCTGCTAGAATGTTATATTACAGTATACTTTATTATAGTGAAGTATCCCACAAGGCACTCTTATTTGAGTATGAATAACCTTTATATTATAGTGAACATATCTCACAATGCACTGCATTTACAGATTGCTATGCTTTCATATTATTGCAGAATGAGGCTTAAACCTGTGTGCAAGAGGGGTATGTAAAGCATTGCGGAGCAATGTGTTGTGTACCCCTCTGTCACTCAAAGTGTTAAGGCACAAGAGTTGATATCTCAAAGTCATAGGCAGACACTTTGAAGCTACCTTTCAACACAATAACATATGCAAAATAGGGTGACCACATTTCCAATCTACCATTCTGGTACATATGGTCACCCTAGTTCCACGGCTGAGGCTCCCGCCAGCTTTGACTATCTTTCTGAGGCTGACACAAGAGAGTTCCCAGTGGAAAATCGTTATTATGAATTATTTATAATAAACCAACAGATTCCCCAGCAACTCGTTATCCTCCACTCGTCCATCTTCATGCCTCCCTCCTTCCATCATTTCTTCCTATTTTCCTTTGCTTCCCTCCACCTGGGTAGATTCCATCCAGCCATAGATTCCTACCTAGAAAAGTAATTCTCTTGAACACAATAAATAAATATATATATATATATATATATATATATATATATATATAATTATATGTGTACCTGACTTGTGCATGATGGGCTCCTACCTATGTAAGTCCTTCTGTTACACACAGTAATTATATAGATATACCTGACTGCTGTATGATGGACTCCTACATAGGTATGTCCTTCTGTTACATAAGGAAATTATATAGATTTACCTGACTGCAGTATGATCGACCCCTACCTAGGTAAGTCCTTTTGATTCACACAATAATTATATAGACTGCTGTATGATGGACTCCTACCTAGATAAATCATTCTGTTGAACACAGTAAATAAATAAATATATACACACACATACCTGACTGCTGTATAACACATAAAAGTTCTAAGATTAAATACACCCCAGAATTTTTAAGGCCCCTATGCACCTGACTAAAAGTGGCATAAGACTTGATTTAGTTCCGTAACTACCAGTGAACAGTGGAAAAGGTGGTATCAGACAGTGTATGTGTGCTTCTGTAACTACTAAAGGACAGTGGAACAAAACTTAGATGTCAGCCAAAGAAGGTTTATTTATGTAACTAGCAGTGTGTGGTGATCAAGACTGGGGTGTCAGTCAGTGTATATGTAATTCTACAAAACACCGGGCTGGGTTGTCAGACAGTATATGTGTGTCTCTGTGACTACTAGTACAACAAGACTGAGGAAGAACTACCAGTGGGCACAAAATTTCCTCAAAGTTTTCAGGACAGGGTCCCAGCATTTTGTGTTATGCCAATGCCTCCTCACTTAGTCTTGCAGTTTGCTGCACTCTATTAAAAAGATAGTGTCAGATGTGACTTCACATCCAGTGCAGCTCAGTCTTCTACTCTACAGCAAAGGAAGGCCATGACGATACATTGCAGGTCAGCTCCACTTACACTTGCATGGAGTGCCATGTCTTGCTTCATAAAACAGAAATCTGATTGAATTTGAAAACTCTGCTTCATAAGATGACATGCAGCAGTTGCAGGAGTTCCCATGCAGGCCTCTGTTATTGTTATATGACTGTTCAGGGTCGCCCTAAGAAATGAACACCACATCACTCCAATGAGCAATTTTCAGTGGGTCAGCCAGCCTATGAGAAACCTTTTGATTAGACTGTTGCTAACAGTTTAGTATAAACAAATACAAGTTTAAGCTGTAAAAACTTTAGAACAGAGCTTTTCCCAGTAGTGCAGAACAAGAGAGAAAAATCCAATTCTGATGTCTTTTTGCACCTCCCAACTAATTCATGGAAATCAAAGTGTAAAAACTGTAACCACTTGAGTGCCAGAGGGGTTCAAAGCAATGCATTGCATACCTCTCTGGCACTCAAAGTGTTAAATACAATGTCTGCTATCTTTTGGAAGAGTTAATTATGAATGGACAGTTTGTGACTAGGTCACATAGCCATGTATGTTGCAGAGTACCTGACTCTTTAAGATTGAGCATAAATCTCAGTGGTTGTAGTTCTCTAACTGCTTGAGTGGCAGTCTTTGGCTATCTCAATATTAAAGTATTGTGATTGTCAAAGGAGCCTCAGGTAAACAAATGTATAATGTATCTACATATTCATACTACATAAATTTAAATTTTTATGTGGGGTCATGTGGTTATCATCATTGCCGTGGACGGCCGGTGCACTGTTGAATTTTACCATCGGCTCTAGCCCCAGATCTTTTTTGGAACCTGGCAACGCCCCTGATAGTTACTTCACTAAAACAATTAGGAAAAACTCCCAGTAGTGATAATCCAAGCAGCATTCCAAGTAACCAGGTAATCTCGCTGTATCTCCAAACAAAATGCCCATTGCGATGCGTTTCAGACTACGGTAAAATCTCGGGTATAATACTCACAACTTTACCCCACTTCACCTTATGTGAAGTGGGGGGGTGCGTATTATACTCGAGAGTTTTTTACTTAAAAAAAAATTAAGCTGGCCAGAACCCTTCCCTCCCTCCCCTGGCGCTATCCGATTCTAAAATGCCACTTACTTTCTTAAAAAGACAAGTCCCCGCATTTTCAACATTATCAGGAAACATGTAAACAATGTTAATCTTCCCCTGCGGGCGGCATGCTTGCGTTCGCCGCCCGATTCCTTCAATTGTCTTTCAGGACTTACCGGCTCCAGCCAATGGTAATGCCCTCTGAGAATCTGAAAGTCCTCACAGGGCAGTACCATAACCGGAAGGAAGAGGGCGGCGAATAGAAGAGTGCCGCCCGCAGGGGAAGATTCACATTGTTTACATGTTTCCTGATAATGTTGAAAATGTGGGGACTTGTCTTTTGAGAAAGTAAGTGGCATTTTAGAATCGGATAGCGCCGGTGGAGGGAGGGAAGGGTTCTGGTAGGCGTAATTTTTTTTTCACAAGAGGGGAAAACAAGGGTGCGTATTATACATAGGCACTCTTGTTTTCCCCTAAAATCTTGGGTATAATATAGACCTGTGTATTATACACAGGTGCGTATTATACCTGAGATTTTACGGTATATGGCCCATTCTCAAGCAGCGGATAGATATGTATATCCCCTGTTATCACTTCTCATATTAACTACTTTAGTATATTAATATATATATATATATATATATATATATATATATATATATATATATATATATATATATTAAAATAAATTAAAATGTTTTTTAATTGATTTTAATATGTATATTTATTTTTTCTTTCCTACCTATGGTATACAAAGAGTTAGTGCATTTACATTTGGAAATGAAGAGGATAATATGAGAAGTGATAAAAAGAGACTGACAGAGGAAGCATATTTCTGTTCTCCCCAGAAGAAGGACAGAGAGCTTCTTTAAAACATATTAGAAAATCTATTATTATTTGTACAAAACGGGAGGGAGGGTAAGAGCAGCCAGTGGGACAAAGTGCAGAGCTTCAGTACCCCACCCCCTCCCCGGCCAAAAGACGGGAGAGAGGGTTAGTGCAGCCCGTGGGGCATGGTGTAGAGCTTCAGTACCCCCTCCCCCTCCCAAAGGGGAGAGGGGAGAGCAGCCATGGGGCATGGTGCAGAGCATCAGTACCCCCTCCCCCTCCCAGGCCAGAAGGCTCAGACAGGAGGGGGGTGCAGCTGCCCCAGGGGCAAGGTGCAGAGCTGCAGTTCCCCCACCCCCTCCTGGGCCAGAAGGCTCAGACAGGAGGGGGGTAAGGGCTGCATTGGGGCAAGTTGCAGAGCTTAAGTACCCCACCCCCTCCCTAGTTTAATAGAAGGGGCTGAAGGCAGCCAATGGGGCAAGGTGCAGAGCTTCTGTACCCCTCCCCCTCCGGCCAAAAGGTCCACAGAGGGGGGAGAGGGCAGCTCATGGGGCAAGGTGTAGAGCTTCAGTACCCCCTCCCCCTCCCCCTCCCAAAGGGGAGGGGGGAGAGCAGCCATGGGGCATGGTGCAGAGCATCAGTACCCCCTCCCCCTCCCGGGCCAGAAGGCTCAGACAGGAGGGGGGTGCAGCTGCCCCAGGGGCAAGGTGCAGAGCTGCAGTACCCCAAACCCCTCCCGGGCCAGAAGGCTCAGACAGGAGAGGGAAAGAGCTGCCCCCCAGGGCAAGGTGTAGAGCTTCAATACCCCACATCCTTCTGTGGCATGTATTCTAGAATGAGCATTACATAGTATGCATTGCTATTTATTTATATCAAAGTGACTGTATCCCACAATGCATTGCAGCTATAGCTTGCTACTACATGTCTCATGTGATAACGAGCATATCCCACATTGCACTATATGTACAGGTTGCATTAAAAAAAAAAAAAAAATAATAATAATAATAATAAAAAAATGTATTTTTATGAGTATATCCCACAATTCACTGTTTGCAGACTGCAAGACTTTTACATTATAGGCACTTTGTGTACAGATGGACAGGCCTTTTTTGTTTTATCAAAGATCTTTATTGAACAATTTCAGTTTATAAATTATTTATTTTAACATATAAACATCAAATGTATGAATGTTAATCGTAAAAACTAGCAATAATACATTTTTTTTTTTAAATTAGTTGGGATTCATGATTACTTAAAGTCTTAGCCCATTTGTTCCCTATCTCAAACATCCCAGATAGTAAGCGAAATGTCTTCCAGACACAGTGCTAAAGTGCTCTTCAGTGTCTTCACCTATAATTGACTCAATCTATTTGCTACAACATTTGCACCTAGTTTATAATCTGTTTAATTATGTAATTGGCTTTGTGTTTCTTAGATTTAGTTCATCTTCTTTTTATACAATAGTAAAATTATCTCTTCAAATAGTCCAACCTCATATGCCAACTTTTACATATTTTCTCTTTCGTTTTACAAAAAAAAATATCTCCCTAACATGACAAAACATTAACAAACTCGCACCTTCAATTTTTTTATTTTTTTATTAACATTCATACTGATTTCTCACTTCCACGTACTCCAGCAAACTAATATGCCTGTTTCATGTACTCTTTCATATATTTTCTTTGTCTCATATTCTGATCTTAAAGTGTTATTTACCTAATCATAAGTCAGGATTTTTGTGTTTGTTCCGCCGCCATAGCTTGTCCCATTTCATTTACCCTAGTCCTGTGGTTCTCCTAACACTCTACCTGGAACTTTCAGGGCACAACTATTATCTTATTTGTCTATTGTTTATCATGTAATAAAAGGTACAAAATGCAGAAATCTATTGTTGTTTTCAAGGCTTACAATCAGAATAAGAAAAACAAACATATTGTTCATGACAAATTCCATAAACATACATTTGAAGCTCAGTATTCACATTTTTGTACAAGTCATTATAGAAAACAAGAGGCACCCTAAGTGTATGTGTGTCCATGGCAAACCAAAGTGTCACAACACCTTGGTTGAGAATCACTACCATAGACAAAGTATGGCCCAGGTTTTCAGGCAGATGAAGCTTTTCTTGTTTAGTTTGGATATTACTCCTCCCAACTGCAGAATGAGGATTAAGGTACAACTACTGTTACCCCAAAGTCAAGGACAAACACTTGTATAACTTTCAAGTTATAGTTGACATAGCCCACATTGCACTGCATTTTGCAGACTACTATACTTTCATATAATTGCAGAATGAGGCTTAACCTTTTGATTTCCAGTGGGTTTGCCAAAGCATTGCATTATTTAGACCTCCAGCACTCGAAAGATTAAGGCCCCAGTACTGATACCTCTATGTCAAAGGAAGACACTTTGCAGCTACCTTTCAACACAATAACATGTACAAAACAGGTTTGTTCCTAGTTGAGCATCTCTGACTTTTAATATACATATGCAAATTACCCATGGGATTAGTCACCCCAAGGTTAATAGGGGGAATCCAGCACTGGACTGGACTTAGTAAGATCCTCTACATCTCATTGAAGAGGCCTTAAAAAGGCTGAAATGCACATCTGGGGTTAATGGCTTTTCATGTTCAGAGATGAATTGTGTGGCCTTTTGTAAGGGCAGGACCAATATGATATACATTAGGATATTTCCTCTTTGTGAAAGGCAGTAGTGAGCTAAAAGGGATTGCACTCTGGGTAGGACACCATTCCTGCAGATCCTGCAAATGTGTATTGCAGGTTTGTTCCTAGTTGAGCATCTCTGACTTTTAATATACATATTCAAATTACCCATGGGGTTAGTCACTTCAAGGGTAAGAGGGGGAATCCAGCACTGGAATCCTTGCTCACAGTGCATAGAGAGATCAGCTACACCTCACCGATGAGGCCCAACAGGCTGGAACGTATGTCTGGGGTTGAACTGTACCTTGCTGGAAAGAGAGGAGATTGTAGAGGAGCTGTGGGGTGCTTATAAAATGTGGAAACTAGATAAAATGTACTTTCTTACCATGGCCCAGTGGTGGGAGTTTATGAAAGTTAAATTCCGCAGTTTCTTTCAGGCGAAAGGCAGATGCCAGGAGTGTGAGAGGAGGAGCAAACTCAGGAGACTGCAAAAGAAACTACACTCCCTGCAGGACCTCCAACTCTGTGGCTGGGATGTGAGAGAGGAGCTGGATGAGACCAAAGAGGGCCTGAAAAGGCACTTTGAGGAGGAGTCCAGACGCATTATCTTCCGTTCCAAGGTGGAGTACCTGGAGAAGGGTGAGAAATGTAACTCTTTCTTTTTCAGGAAGCTCCACTCTGCACACACTTCCCTGATAGGACTGAGGGATAGAGATGGCAGAATCCAAGAGGGGAAGGAAGGGGTCATGAAAGTGGTCACAGACTTCTACAGTGACCTCTACTCCACCAAAGACACAGACACAGACCAAGCTGATAAGTTCCTGTCAGGTATCACTAACTCTGTTGATCCCGCAGGTAGAGCAGCTATGGACTCCCCCCTGGCATTGGAGGAGCTGTTCTCTGCTGCCAGATCCTTCAAGTCGGACAGGACCCAGGGCTGTCATGGTCTTCCAGCTGAATTTTATATAAAGCTGTGGGACCTCATAGGCCTGGACCTAGTTGAACTATACGAGGAGATGGTGGCGGAGAGCAGAATGCCTCCGATGCTAAGGGAGGGGATGATCACGATCTTGTATAAACAGAAGGGAGAGAGATGCGACCTTAAAAATTGGTGGCCCATCTCTCTCCTGAATGTGGACTACAAGATCCTCGCCAAGGTACTAGCCAACAGGCTAAAGAGGGTCATTGGTCAGATTGCTCACCCAGACCAAACCTGCGGCATTCCCTGTCGCAGAATAGCAGATAGCCTTGCCCTAATCAGAGACACAGTCCACTATATCAGAGACCGCCGTATAAAGGCGGCCCTGGTCAGCCTTGATCAGGAGAATGCCTTTGACGTGTCTCTCATGAATTCATGGGCAGGGCACTGAGCAGATTTGGGCTGGGAGAAATGTTCTGTTCATATGTTAACCTAATGTACCTTGACATTTTCAGTACGGTGCTGGTGAACGGCTGGAAGACTGACCCCTTTCCAGTGCTTTCTGGGGTCAGACAAGGTTGCCCTCTCTCACCTCTCCTTTTTGTCTGTTGTGTAGAGCTCTTCCCTGAATGTATCAGATGGAATCCAGAGATCAGGGGCATCACCGCACCAATACGTGGCAGACAAGAGGCAAAGTGCTCGCTGTACATGGACCATGTAACCATCTTCTGCGCTGACCAGCAATCAGTGAAGGAGCTCGTCCAGACATGCGAGGACTTTGACAAAGCTTCGGATGCAAAGGTCAACCGCGGGGAGTCAGAGACCATGCTCTTCGGAGAAAGGCACTGGTCTTCTGAACCCTTCCCCATCAGGACAGGCCTCATCAAAATCCTGGGGGTCTGGTTCGGTGGAAAAGGCGTGGCCCTGAAGTGTTGGGATGAAAGATTAGTGAAAGTCAGACAATAATTTGGACTATGGAGCCTCAGGGACCTCACTATAGAGGGAAAAATACTGGTGCTGCAGAATGAGATCCTTCCAGTTCTGCAGTATATGGCCCAAGCTTGGCCACCCTTGGCAACAATTTGCAGAGCCATCACAAGGGAAGTGTTTCACTTCATCTGGGGCTCCAATATGGACAGGGTGAAGCATGCAGTTATGTACAAGGAGCCCCACAAAGGAGGAAAGGGGGTGCCAGAAATCCCCACCATGTTGTGGACCTTCTTTGTGTGTAACTGTGTGCGGAGGACTTTAAGAGAAAGAGACCAGGGATCTGCTGGTAATGCCATGTCCCATTTCTTCCTGCTTCCTCTTTGGAGGGGACTCGGTTGGGACAGGTGGGACAGCTCCTTCCCTTTCAACTGGACTACCCCCTGGTTCTACCAGGATATTGGTAGATTTGTGAGGGAGAACCAACTGGAGGGTGTTAAACCAGAACTGTGGACCCCAAAGGTCATATATAAGCTCATCAGTGCAAAAGACATTATAGAGACAATTTCAGGACTCCCAACTCCCACTTCCAAGATGGTATGGCAGAACGTGTCATCAGGGAGACTCACTGACAGGGACAAGGACACTGCCTGGTTGGCCATTCAGGGGGGTCTATCTCTCAGGTCATTCATGCATGCAAGGAACCTATGCAGGCATAGACACTGCCCTAGAGGATGCGTGGCAGAAGAAACTGCCCTGCATGTTTTTTGGCAGTGCCCCTTTGCCCAAGTTCTGTTGGATGACCTGGAAAATGAACTCAAAGACTCTCTTCCAAAGAGACACTTGTTGTACCACTCGGTACTGTATGGACTATTTCCAGGGACACACTCGTATGGTGCTATCCAGGAAGCCTGGCGCATCATGTGCTGTGTCAAAGACGTTCTGTGGTTTGCAAGGAATCGTCTGGTGCTGAGGAGAGAACAGGTGACAACACAGGACTGTCGCAGACTGTTCCACAGCCTGCTAAGAGACTATAACATCTTGGACAGCCCTGAAGAGGAGGACTAGCATCCCCTCCAATGGCTCAATATCACTGTCACCTCCCCTCGGCTCCCTGACCCACCTTGACCTATGCCCCATATCCCCCATCCACCCACCCCCACACACACACACACACACCTAATCTCCCAGGCGAATGCCCACAGAGACTTTAATACAGTGAAATAAAGTACAAGTATTGAGTTCAATAAAGTGATGATACAATAAAGTTCAAATGTACCTGTGTGCTGCCAAAGTGTTATTGCTTTAAATGTATGAATGCAGTCTGTATTGGAAAGCATTACTGTACAAAGAAATGTTGTATTGTATTTTCCATGTCAAAATAAAGATTATTTTTTCAAAAAAAAAAAAAAAAAAAAAAAAAAAAAAAGCACATCTGGGGTTGGATACTTTACTTGTTAAGAGAGGAATTACCTGGCATTTTGTTGTTGGACTGCTGTAAGCAAAGGATCAATATGATATGCTTTAGGCTATTTCCTCTTTATGAAAGGCACTAGTGGGCTCCAAGAGATTGTACCCTGGGTAGGACATCATTCCTATAGAGCCTGCAAATTTGTATTGCAGGTTTGTTCCTAGTTGAGCATCTCTGACTTTTTGTTTACATGTACAAAACAGGCCAAGAAACATTCTCTTAAATCAACCAATAAAGGCGTCATGTCATATCATGTCATGTCCCACAATGCACTGCACGTACATACTTCTATTCTTTTATATTGTAGAGAGCCTTTCCCACAATGCACCGTATGTACAGAATGCATGGAATTTATATTAATGTAAATATATCTTACAGTATACTGCATGTACAGCATACTAGATTTGTATTATGTACTGAGTATATCCCACGATCTACTGCTTTTCCCGAATGATTAGCCCTTTTTCTTATTGTCAGAATGTCCACAATATACTGAATTTATAAACTGCTAGTCTTTTATGTCGCCACAAGTATCTCCCAAAATTGTCTGCTTGTATTGCCTGCTAGAATGTTATATTACAGTATACTTTATTATAGTGAAGTATCCCACAAGGCACTCTTGTTTGAGTATGAATAACTTTTATATTATAGTGAACATATCTCACAATGCACTGCATTTACAGATTGCTATGCTTTCATATTATTGCAGAATGAGGCTTAACCCTGTGTGCAAGAGGGGTATGTAAAGCATTGCGGAGCAATGTGTTGTGTACCCCTCTGTCACTCAAAGTGTTAAGGCACAAGAATTGATATCTCAAAGTCATAGGCAGACACTTTGAAGCTACCTTTCAACACAATAACATATGCAAAATAGGGTGACCACATTTCCAATCTACCATTCTGGTACATATGGTCACCCTAGTTCCATGGCTGAGGCTCCCGCCGGCTTTGACTATCTTTCTGAGGCTGACACAAAGTAAGAGTTCCCAGTGGAAAATCATTATTATTAATTTTTTATAATAAACCAACAGATTCCCCAGCAACTCATTATTCTCCACTCGTCCATCTTCATGCCTCCCTCCTTCCATCATTTCTTCCTATTTTCCTTTGCTTCCCTCCACCTGGGTAGATTCCATCCAGCCATAGATTCCTACCTAGAAAAGTAATTCTCTTGAACACAATAAATATATATATATATATATATATATATATATATATATATATATGTACCTGACTTGTGCATGATGGGCTCCTACCTATGTAAGTCCTTCTGTTACACACAGTAATTATATAGATATACCTGACTGCTGTATGATGGACTCCTACATAGGTATGTCCTTCTGTTACATAAGGAAATTATATAGATTTACCTGACTGCAGTATGATCGACCCCTACCTAGGTAAGTCCTTTTGATTCACACAATAATTATATAGACTGCTGTATGATGGACTCCTACCTAGATAAATCATTCTGTTGAACACAGTAAATAAATAAATATATATACACACATAACTGACTGCTGTATAACACATAAAAGTTCTAAGATTAAATACACACCAGAATTTTTAAGGCCCCTATGCACCTGACTAAAAGTGGCATAAGACTTGATTTAGTTCCGTAACTACCAGTGAACAGTGGAAAAGGTGGTATCAGACAGTGTATGTGTGCTTCTGTAACTACTAGAGGACAGTGGAACAAAACTTAGGTGTCAGACAAAGAAGGTTTATTTATGTAACTAGCAGTGTGTGGTGATCAAGACTGGGGTGTCAGTGTATGTGTAATTCTACAAAGCACCGGGCTGGGTTGTCAGACAGTATATGTGTGTCTCTGTGACTACTAGTAGAACAAGACTGAGGAAGAACTACCAGTGGGCCCAAAATTTCCTCAAAGTTTTCAGGACAGGGTCCCAGCATTTTGTGTTATGCCAATGCCCCCTCACTTAGTCTTGCAGTTTGCTGCACTCTATTAAAAAGATAGTGTCAGATGTGACTTCACATCCAGTGCAGCTCAGTCTTCTACTCTACAGTAAAGGAAGGCCATGATGATACATTGCAGGTCAGCTCCACTTACACTTGCATGGAGTGCCATGTCTTGCTTCATAAAACAGAAATATGATTGAATTTGAAAACTCTGCTTCATAAGATGACATGCAGCAGTTGCAGGAGTTCCCATGCAGGCCTCTGTTATTGTTATATGACTGTTCAGGGTCGCCCTAAGAAATGAACACCACATCACTCCAATGAGCAATTTTCAGTGGGTCAGCCAGCCTATGAGAAACCTTTTGATTAGACTGTTGCTAACAGTTTAGTATAAACAAATACAAGTTTAAGCTGTAAAAACTTTAGAACAGAGCTTTTCCCAGTAGTGGCAGAACCCTTATTTTACACAAAAATGTCCCACAATACCTGTCTAGTCAAATATTTCATACTGCAGAAAAAAAGAGAGAAAAATCCAATTCTGATGTCTTTTTGCACCTCCCAACTAATTCATGGATATCAAAGTGTAAAAACTGTAACCACTTGAGTGCCAGAGGGGTTCAAAGCAATGCATTGCATACCTCTCTGGCACTCAAAGTGTTAAATACAATGTCTGCTATGTTTTGGAAGAGTTAATTATGAATGGACAGTTTGTGACTAGGTCCCATTAGCCATGTATGTTGCAGAGTACCTGACTCTTTAAGATTGAGCATAAATCTCAGTGGTTGTAGTTCTCTAACTGCTTGAGTGGCAGTGTTTGGCTATCTCAATATTCAAGTATTGTGATTGTCAAAGGAGCCTCAGGTAAACAAATGTATAATGTATGTACATATTCATACTACATAAATTTAAATTTTTATGTGTGGTCATGTGGTTATCATCATTGCCGTGGACGGCCGGTGCACTGTTGAATTTTACCATCGGCTCTAGCCCCAGATCTTTTTTGGAACCTAGCAACGCCCCTGATAGTTACTTCACTAAAACAATTAGGAAAAACTCCCAGTAGTGATAATCCAAGCAGCATTCCAAGTAACCAGGTAATCTCGCTGTATCTCCAAACAAAATGCCCATTGCGATGCGTTTCAGACTACGGTATAATACTCACAACTTTACCCCACTTCACCTTATGTGAAGTGGGGAGGTGCGTATTATACTCGAGAGTTTTTTACTTAAAAAAAAATTAAGCTGGCCAGAACCCTTCCCTCCCTCCCCTGGCGCTATCCGATTCTAAAATGACACTTACTTTCTTAAAAAGACAAGTCCCCGTATTTTCAACATTATCATGAAACATGTAAACAATAGTGATGAGCGAGCATGCTCGGCCGAAGCTTGGTTCGGCTCGAGCATCGTTCTGCTCGGCACATGGCGGTACTCGTACGAGTACCGCATGTGCTCGCCCGCCATGTTCGGGTCTCCTCCCCACACGTTTCGCAGCTGCTGCGCAGCCAATAAACATGCGGGGAGGCTCTGACATCAGTGTAATGCCAGCAGCCATGTTGGCTGCTGGCATTACACTGATTGGCTGGCCAGAACCCGTGATCGGGTGCTGTATAGCACCCGACGCGCGAGTTCGGCTCATTCTTAGCCAGGGAGAGATGAGCTTAGGCAGGGAAAGTCAGTGTAGGGAGAATAAAATTGTTGAAACTCTTTCAAGACCCAAAAGTCCTTTTTAGGACTGTTGTGTGTGGGGGCAGCATTTATATTTTGTTTGGGGGGGCACAATTTCCTTTTTTTTGTGGGGGGGATATTTTTAAGGTGACATATAATACTAGATGCACAGGAAGTCAGTGTAGGGAGAATAAAATTGTTGAAACTCTTTCAAGACCCAAAAGTCCTTTTTAGGACTGTTGTGTGTGGGGGCAGCATTTAATTTTTTTTGGGGGTGGCAGAATTTCATTTTTTTGTGAGGGGGGACATGTTCTAAGGTGACATTGTACTAGGTGCACAGGGACAAATATTTCACAGTGCAGTGACAAGCTGACATATTCTGTTAGGTGCACAGGGCCAATGATTTTACAACGCAGCGACAAAAAGGGCCATTTTAAACGTGTGCCTAGCCATAGATTATTGTCACATTCTGTTTAGTGTGCAAATTCACAAATTAACGTCACATATTCCGTTCACTGTGCCTAGCCGCAGATTAGCGTCACATTCTGTTTCGTGTGCCTAGCCGCAGATTAGCGTCACATTCTGTTTCGTGTGCCTAGCCGCAGATTAGCATCACATATTGTTTAGTGTGCCTAGCCGCAGATTAACGTCACATATTGTTTAGTGTGCCTAGCCGCAGATTAGCGTCACATATTGTTTAGTGTGCCTAGCCGCAGATTAGCGTCACATTCTGTTTCGTGTGCCTAGCCGCAGATTAGCGTCACATTCTGTTTCGTGTGCCTAGCCGCAGATTAACGTCACATATTGTTTAGTGTGCCTAGACGCAGATTAGCGTCACATATTGTTTAGTGTGCCTAGCCGCAGATTAGCGTCACATTCTGTTTCGTGTGCCTAGCCGCAGATTAGCGTCACATTCTGTTTCGTGTGCCTAGCCGCAGATTAGCGTCACATATTGTTTAGTGTGCCTAGCCGCAGATTAACGTCACATATTGTTTAGTGTGCCTAGCCGCAGATTAGCGTCACATATTGTTTAGTGTGCCTAGCCGCAGATTAGCGTCACATTCTGTTTCGTGTGCCTAGCCGCAGATTAGCGGCACATTCTGTTTCGTGTGCCTAGCCGCAGATTAGCGTCACATATTGTTTAGTGTGCCTAGCCGCAGATTAACGTCACATATTGTTTAGTGTGCCTAGCCGCAGATTAGCGTCACATATTGTTTAGTGTGCCTAGCCGCAGATTAGCGTCACATATTGTTTAGTGTGCCTAGCCGCAGATTAGCGTCACATTCTGTTTCGTGTGCCTAGCCGCAGATTACCGGCATATATTCCGTTTAATATGAAGAAGGCGGGTAAAAAGGGACGGGGAAGTGGACGTGATCCTGATAGTTCAGGGCCCGGGTCAGGACGCGTAGAAACTGTGCCTGGTGCCAGAGCACAAGACAGAAAGACATCCACCATACCTAGCTTCATGTCTCAGTTTACAGGGCGTCGCAGGACATCACTCTCGAGGTCAGACCACTGCGAACAGCTGATACTGCTTCCAGTCGGTTAAGCACCACCCTGTCTTCCACCAAGTCCACTCTCACTAGCCAAGAGTCTGGTCAACATAATCCTCACCCTGATCATCCTTCCTCCCACCATAGAGGGTCTGGCCAAAGAAGTGATCCCACACTGGGATATAGTGAGGAGCTCGTCTCATCACCAATCCTTGATTTGAACCTCTCTCCAAGCACGCTTGCAGAGGAACATGAGATCTTGTGCCCTGATTCACAACCTCTAGAGGGTACCCAATCACAAGAAGATGACAGAGGGGAACGGCATTTAAGGTCAAAGGAAGTGGATGATGATGATGAGACACAGTTGCCATCAAATCAACCACAATTACTGTCTCAAGACCTTGATGAGGAGGATGATACACAGTTGTCAATGACTGAGGATGTGGTGGGATCAAGAAATGAGGAGGATGATCAGAGTGAGGAAGTGGAGGAGGACTTGGTGGACGATGAGGTCACTGACCCCACCTGGGAAGGTGGAAAGCCGAGCGATGACAGCAGTCCTGAGGGTGAGCCATCTGCAGCACTGCAACAGGCTGGAAGAGGCAGTGGTGTGGCTAAAGAAAGAAGGCGGACCGCACCAAACCGGCCCGCAAATGTTCCACGGAGCACCCCCTTGCGTAAATCTCCCTTGCCAAGGGCTAGGTGTTCCGCGGTATGGCGTTTTTTTAAGGAAAGTGCGGACGACAAAAGAATTGTAGTTTGCAACCTGTGCCACACCAGAATGAGCCGAGGCATGAACACTAGCAACCTCACCACCACCAGCATGATCCGACACATGGCATCCAAGCACCGTAATAAGTGGGAGGAACGCCCGGATCGCCAATCTGTGTCTGCAGGCCACACCACTGCCTCCTCTTCCCCTGTTTTCGGTGCCGGCCAATCGCCTGTCGAAGGCGCAGGCCCGCATACCTCCCGCCCTGCACCTGTACCATCTGAAGCACCATCAGCGACCACATCCACTTCCCTGTCCCAGCGCAGCGTCCAAATGTCGTTACCCCAGGCATTTGAGCGAAAGCGAAAATACCCAGCCACCCACCCACAGGCCATAGCACTAACCTCACACCTTTCCAAATTACTGGCCATCGAAATGCTGCCATTTAGGCTTGTGGACACTGAGTCCTTCCGCAGCCTGATGACAGCAGCTGTCCCTCGGTACGCAGTCCCCAGCCGCCACTACTTTTCCCGGTGTGCCATCCCCGCCTTACACCACCATGTGTCCCTTAACATCACCCGTGCCCTGACCAACGCAGTTACTGGGAAGGTCCACTTAACGACTGACACATGGACAAGTGCTTATGGCCAGGGACGCTACATTTCCCTGACGGCACACTGGGTGAATGTCGTGGAGGCTGGGAGCAACTCGGACCCTGGGATGGCACAGGTGCTACCCACGCCGAGGATTGCGGGCCCTACCTCCATCAGGGTTTCCGCCAGCACCTACGTTATTGGCTCCTCCTCCTCCTCCTCCGTTTCCACCTCCGAATTCTCTGCGCGCAGCGCCACTCACCATCAGCCGGTAGCTGGAAGCAGTGTAGCACTGCAGTGGGGAAGCGTCAACAGGCCGTGCTGAAGCTGATCTGCCTTGGGGACAAACAGCACACGGCCTCAGAGCTGTTGCAGGGGATTAGTCACCAGACCGAGCAGTGGCTCTCGCCACTCAACCTGCAACCAGGCATGGTTGTGTGTGATAATGGGCTTAACTTGGTGGAGGCTTTGGAGCTCGGCAAGCTCACACACGTACCATGCCTAGCGCATGTATTTAATTTAGTGGTTCAGCGATTTCTAAAAACCTACCCCAATTTGCATGATCTCTTGACGAAGGTGCGCCGCGTGTGTGCACATTTCCGTAAGTCATCTACAGCTTCAGCCGGCCTGTTGACGCTGCAGCAGCGCTTACAATTGCCAGCTCACCGGCTGCTGTGTGACGTGAGCACGCGCTGGAACTCCACCTTCCACATGTTGGCCCGGCTTTGTGAGCAGCAGAGGGCAGTAGTGGAGTACCAGCTGTTACACGGTCGTCGCCTCTCCGTTCAACTTCCTCTAATCAGAAGTGAGGAGTGGGAATGGATGTCAGACCTCTGTGAGGTTTTACGCAATTTTGAGGAATCGACACAGATGGTGAGCGGCGATAATGCTATTATCAATGTAACCATCCCACTTCTGTGTCTACTGAAACGCTCGCTGCTCACAATTAAAACCGACGCTTTGCATGTGGAAGAGGTGGAAATGGGGGAGGAAGAGCTTACACAAGGTGATAGCCAGAGCACCCTCACTTCGTCTTCTCAGCGACAATTGGAGGAGACGGAGGAGGAGGAGGAGGAGGAAGACACGGTTGCCTCCGCTACAGAGGGTAGCCATGGAACTTTATTTCCATCTCTTCAGCGTGGGTGGGCAGAAGAGGAGGAAGAGGATGAGGAGATTGAGAGTCATCCTCCTGGTGAGGACAGCGAAATCTTGCATGTTGGTACTCTGGCACACATGGCTGACTTTATGTTAGGCTGCCTTTCCCGTGACCCACGCGTTATACGCATTTTAGACAACACGGATTACTGGGTGTTCACCCTTCTGGACCCCCGCTACAAAGAGAATTTCTCATCTCTCATTCCTCCGGTGGAGAGGACAAGCAAAATGGTGCAATACCAGAAGGTTCTTGTCGAAAAATTGCTCCAAAATTTTCCATCTGACAACGCTGGCGGCAGAGTACGTGCTACCTTGGCCAACCGAGAAGGGGAGAAAAGGGGAGCACACAGCAGTTCCGACAAAGGCAGGGCAACACTCTCCAAGGCGTGGGACACCTTCATGACACCCCGCCAGCACCCTCACCCTGATGCGCGGCCTAGTGTCACAAGGAGGGAAAAGTTTTGGAAGATGGTGAAGGAGTACGTAGCAGACCGTGTCAGCGTCCTCACTGATCCCTCTGTGCCTTACAACTACTGGGTGTCCAAGCTGGACACGTGGTATGAACTGGCACTCTACGCCTTGGAGGTGCTGGCCTGCCCTGCCGCCAGCGTTCTGTCTGAGCGGGTATTTAGTGCTGCTGGTGGCATCATAACAGATAAGCGTATCCGCCTTTCCACCGAAAATGCTGATAGGTTGACACTTATAAAAATGAACAAGGCCTGGATTTCCCCTGACTTCTCCACTCCACTGGAGGAAAGCCCCGGGTGAACATAAAGTCACTTTAGATATGTTATTTACAATGATGGGAATACTCTGTATTCCCATTCACCCCTTCCACCCAAAAAACGGGTATATGGTTGACTCTTAATCTTCTCATCCTCCTCCTCCTCTTCCATATGCCCTGTGATATAATTTTTATATAGGGCCAGCTCACCAGCGGGCCCTGTGATATAATTTTATATAGGGCCAGCTCACCAGCGGGCCCTGTTTGACAATTTTTGTATAGGTCAGCTCACCAGCGGGCCTTCTCATATAATGTTTTATTGGGTCAGCTCTCTAGCGGGCCCTCTCATATAATGTTTTATAGCGTCAGCTCACTAGCGGGCCTTCGCATATAATGTTTAGGATGGTCAGCTCCGCAGCAGACCCTCACCCATAATGTTTTAGATGGTTGGCTCAGCAGCAGACCCTCATTCCTAATGTTTTAGATGGTCAGCTTAGCGGCATGCCCTCGCCCCTAATGTTTTAGAGGGTCACCAGCAGGCCATTAATCCTAATTTTTCAAGGGTGTGTATGATGCCCTCCTTTATGTGTAATAAAGGGTGTATTGGAGTGACATTTCAGTCTAATTTTTGGCAGCCCTTTCACTTAGTGCATAGGCTTTATGAGTGTTGGACCACTACCTGAACTATTGTACCACAATGTGAATGAGGCCCTCCATTTTGTGATATACAGGTTGTATCGGAGTGCCTCAGGTCCTCCCATTGAATTAAATAGGGCTGGGGTGTTCGACAGAGCAGAAGGTAGTTCTTGGCTTCATCCACTAAGTCACTTCGTCACTTTTACTCAATGGATCAGACCCCACTGTTCCGAATATAAATTTTGGACTTAACAAGGGCAAACGGACATGTTGTAAAACCTGTGGTAGCTGCGGCCTCCGTTCCTGAATGCTGTACCTTACCCGGGCCATAACCACGTTGAACATCTGCTTTACGCTGCGCACGTTTCCCTCTTAATCATCGCCCCAGTTCCGAAAAATCGATGAAATTTTTTGCAGAATTTGCAGATGATATACAAGTAAATATACAGCAAATACTGTTTGGTAACAATTTTTCGTCTAAAATCGTTTTTATCTTCCTTTTTGTGTGTTTTACGGTCAGTCTGTAAAAATGGCGTACTACGGGCAAAACATCGTTCCCAGCAGCGACGTTGGAGTCCAAGATGCATCCAGACATCCTCCCTATGCTGTCCCTGAACCATTTCTGTGGTGTTTCCATCATTTTCTGACCTTTTCCTATGAACCAGGCACCCTCCCCCCATCAGAGCAGGGGGTGCCTGGTGTAATGCTCGAGTCCTCCCATTGACTTCAATGGGGCTCGGGTGCTCGGCCGAGCACTCGAGCCTCCGGGGGCGCTCGGCCAGAGCACCCGAACACCCGAGCATCGGGGTGCTCGATCATCACTAGTAAACAATGTTAATCTTCCCCTGCGGGCGGCATGCTTGCGTTCGCCGCCCGATTCCTTCGATTGGCTTTCAGGACTTACCGGCTCCAGCCAATGGTAATGCCCTGTGAGAATCTGAAAGTCCTCACAGGGCAGTACCATAGCTGGAAGGAAGAGGGCGGCGAATGGAAGAGTGCCGCCCGCAGGGGAAGATTCACATTGTTTACATGTTTCCTGATAATGTTGAAAATGTGGGGACTTGTCTTTTGAGAAAGTAAGTGGCATTTTAGAATCGGATAGCGCCGGTTGACTTCAATGGGGCTCGGGTGCTCGGCCGAGCACTCGAGCCTCCGGGGGCGCTCGGCCAGAGCACCCGAACACCCGAGCATCGGGGTGCTCGATCATCACTAGTAAACAATGTTAATCTTCCCCTGCGGGCGGCATGCTTGCGTTCGCCGCCCGATTCCTTCGATTGGCTTTCAGGACTTACCGGCTCCAGCCAATGGTAATGCCCTGTGAGAATCTGAAAGTCCTCACAGGGCAGTACCATAGCTGGAAGGAAGAGGGCGGCGAATGGAAGAGTGCCGCCCGCAGGGGAAGATTCACATTGTTTACATGTTTCCTGATAATGTTGAAAATGTGGGGACTTGTCTTTTGAGAAAGTAAGTGGCATTTTAGAATCGGATAGCGCCGGTGGAGGGAGGGAAGGGTTCTGGTAGGCGTAATTTTTTTTTCACAAGAGGGGAAAACAAAGGTGCGTATTATACATAGGCACTCTTGTTTTCCCCTAAAATCTTGGGTATAATATAGACCTGCGTATTATACACAGGTGCGTATTATACCTGAGATTTTACGGTATATGGCCCATTCTCAAGCAGTGGATAGATATGTATATCCCCTGTTATCACTTCTCATATTAACTACTTTAGTATATTAATATATATATATATATATATATATATATATATATATATATATATATATTAAAATAAATTAAAATGTTTTTTAATTGATTTTAATATGTATATTTATTTTGTCTTTGCTACCTATGGTATACAAAGAGTTAGTGCATTTACATTTGGAAATGAAGAGGATAATATGAGAAGTGATAAAAAGAGACTGACAGAGGAAGCATATTTCTGTTCTCCCCAGAAGAAGGACAGAGAGCTTCTTTGAAACATATTAGAAAATCTATTATTATTTGTACAAAACGGGAGGGAGGGCAAGAGCAGCCAGTGGGACAAAGTGCAGAGCTTCAGTACCCCACCCCCTCCCCAGCCAAAACACGGGAGAGAGGGTTAGTGCAGCCCGTGGGGCATGGTGTAGAGCTTCAGTACCCCCTCCCCCTCCCAAAGGGGAGGGGGGAGAGCAGCCATGGGGCATGGTGCAGAGCATCAGTACCCCCTCCCCCTCCCGGGCCAGAAGGCTCAGACAGGAGGGGGGTGCAGCTGCCCCAGGGGCAAGGTGCAGAGCTGCAGTACCCCCACCCCCTCCCGGGCCAGAAGGCTCAGACAGGAGGGGGGTAAGGGCTGCATTGGGGCAAGTTGCAGAGCTTAAGTACCCCACCCCCTCCCTAGTTTAATAGAAGGGGCTGAAGGCAGCCAATGGGGCAAGGTGCAGAGCTTCTGTACTCCTCCCCCTCCGGCCAAAAGGTCCACAGACAGGGGAGAGGGCAGCTCATGGGGCAAGGCGTAGAGCTTCAGTACCACCTCCCCCTCCCCCTCCCCCTCCCAAAGGGGAGGGGGGAGAGCAGCCATGGGGCATGGTGCAGAGCATCAGTACCCCCTCCCCCTCCCGGGCCAGAAGGCTCAGACAGGAGGGGGGTGCAGCTGCCCAAGGGGCAAGGTGCAGAGCTGCAGTACCCCAACCCCCTCCCAGGCCAGAAGGCTCAGACAGGAGAGGGAAAGAGCTGCCCCCCAGGGCAAGGTGTAGAGCTTCTATACCCCACATCCTTCTGTGGCATGCATTCTAGAATGAGCATTACATAGTATGCATTGCTATTTATTTATATCAAAGTGACTGTATCCCACAATGCATTGCAGCTATAGCTTGCTACTACTTGTCTCATGTGATAACGAGCATATCCCACATTGCACTATATGTACAGGTTGCATTAAAAAAAAAAAGAAAAAATAATAATAATAATAAAAAAATGTATTTTTATGAGTATATCCTACAATTCACTGTTTGCAGACTGCAAGACTTTTACATTATAGGCACTTTGTGTACAGATGGACAGGCCTTTTTTGTTTTATCAAAGATCTTTATTGAACAATTTCAGTTTATAAATTATTTATTTTAACATATAAACATCAAATGTATGAATGTTAATCGTAAAAACTAGCAATAATACATTTTTTTTTTTTTTTTTTTTTTTAATTATTTGGGATTCATGATTACTTAAAGTCTTAGCCCATTTGTTCCCTATCTCAAACATCCCAGATAGTAAGTGAAATGTCTTCCAGACACAGTGCTGAAGTGCTCTTCACCTATAATTGACTCAATCTATTTGCTACAACATTTGCACCTAGTTTATAATCTGTTTAATTATGTAATTGGCTTTGTGTTTCTTAGATTTAGTTCATCTTCTTTTTATACAATAGTAAAATTATCTCTTCAAATAGTCCAACCTCATATGCCAACTTTTACATATTTTCTCTTTTGTTTTACCAAAAAAAATATCTCCCTAACATGACAAAACATTAACAAACTCACACCTTCAATTTTTTTATTTTTTTTATTAACATTCATACTGATTTCTCACTTCCACGTACCCCAGCAAACTAATATGCCTGTTTCATGTACTCTTTCATATATTTTCTTTGTCTCATATTCAAATCTTAAAGGGATAGTAATACTTCATTTTAACTTTATTTTATTTTGTAGGCATTAAAAAAACATGAAGAATGATATAAGTCTTATCTCTGAAACCTTTATGGTTTAAGAGATATTCACAAACAAAGTATCCCCCCCCTGTTCAACCAAATCAGAAGGGAGATGCCCAGGTAGACTGCAGAGAGGGACAATCTTCAATTAAGATAATGGAAAAAGCTGAAAAACTTATCAAGGGGGGAAGGGCTTTCATTGTTTTCATACAAAGAAAATTGTCCCCTTCTGTTATCTGTACTGTCATACAACCAGACTCACATCTGAGAAGAGATTGTTTACACTAGGTAAAAGGGGCGGGGAGGGGAACTTTGCTTGTGAATATCTCATAAACCATAAAGGTTTGAGCGATAAGACTTATATCATTCTTCATGTTTTTTTAATGCCTACAAAATAAAATAAAGTTAAAACGAAGTGTTACTATCCCTTTAAAGTGTTATTTACCTAATCATAAGTCAGGATTTTTGTGTTTGTTCCGCCGCCATAGCTTGTCCCATTTCATTTACCCTAGTCCTGTGGTTCTCCTAACACTCTACCTGGAACTTTCAGGACACACCTATTATCTTATTTGTCTATTGTTTATCATGTAATAAAAGGTACAAAATGCAGAAATCTATAGTTGTTTTCAAGGCTTACAATCAGAATAAGAAAAACAAACATATTGTTCATAACAAATTCCATAAACATACATTTGAAGCTCAGTATTCACATTTTTGTACAAGTCATTATAGAAAACAAGAGGCACCCTAAGTGTATGTGTGTCCATGGCAAACCAAAGTGTCACAGCAACTTGGGTGAGGATCACTGCCCTAGACAAAGTATGGCCCAGGTTTTCAGGCAGATGAAGCTTTTCTTGTTTAGTTTGGATATTACTCCTTCCAACTGCAGAATGAGGATTAAGGTACAATTACTGTTACCCCAAAGTCAAGGACAAACACTTGTATAACTTTCAAGTTATAGTTGACATATCCCACATTGCACTTCATTTTGCAGACTACTATACTTTCATATAATTGCAGAATGAGGCTTAACCTTTTGATTTCCAGTGGGTTTGCCAAAGCATTGCATTATTTAGGCCTCCAGCACTCGAAAGGTTAAGGCCCCAGTACTGATACCTCTATGTCAAAGGAAGACACTTTGCAGCTACCTTTCAACACAATAACATGTACAAAACAGGTTTGTTCCTAGTTGAGCATCTCTGACTTTTAATATACATATGCAAATTACCCATGGGATTAGTCACCCCAATGGTAATAGGGGGAATCCAGCACTGGACCCTTTGCTGACAGCACTTAGTAAGACCATCTACATCCCATTGAAGAGGCATTAAAAAGGCTGAAATGCACATCTGGGGTTAATGGCTTTTCATGACCAGAGATGAATTGTCTGGTCTTTTGTGGTTGGACTTTTGTAAGGGCAGGACCAATATGATATGCATTAGGATATTTCCTCTTTGTGAAAGGCAGTAGTGAGCTAAAAGGGATTGCACTCTGGGTAGGACACCATTCCTGCAGATCCTGCAACTGTGTATTGCAGGTTTGTTCCTAGTTGAGCATCTCTGACTTTTAATATACATATTCAAATTACCCATGGGGTTAGTCACTTCAAGGGTAATTGGGGGAATCCAGCAGGGGAATCCTTGCTCACAGTGCATAGAGAGATCAGCTAAACCTCACTGATGAGGCCCAACAGGCTGAAACGTATGTCTGGGGTTGAACTGTACCTTGCTGGAAAGAGAGGAGATTGTAGAGGAGCTGTGGGGTGCTTATAAAATGTGGAAAATAGATAAAATGTACTTTCTTACCGTGGCCCAGTGGTGGGAGTTTATGAAAGTTAAATTCCGCAGTTTCTTTCAGGCGAAAGGCAGATGCCAGGAGTGTGAGAGGAGGAGCAAACTCAGGAGACTGCAAAAGAAACTCCCTGCAGGACCTCCAACTCTGTGGCTGAGATGTGAGAGAGGAGCTGGATGAGACCAAAGAGGGCCTGAAAAGACACTTTGAGGAGGAGTCCAGACTCATTATCTTCCGTTCCAAGGTGGAGTACCTGAAGAAGGGTGAGAAATGTAACTCTTTCTTTTTCAGGAAGCTCCACTCTGCACACACTCCCCTGATAGGACTGAGGGATAGAGATGGCAGAATCCAAGAGGGGAAGGAAGGGGTGATTAAAGTGGTCACAGACTTCTACAGTGACCTCTACTCCACCAAAGACACAGACACAGACCAAGCTGATAAGCCCTGTCAGGTATCACTAACTCTGTTGATCCCGCAGGTAGAGCAGCTATGGACTCCCCCCTGGCATTGGAGGAGCTGTTCTCTGCTGCCAGATCCTTAAAGTCGGACAGGACCCCGGGCTGTGATGGTCTTCCAGCTGAATTTTATATAAAGCTGTGGGACCTCATAGGCCTGGACCTGCTTGAACTATACAAGGAGATGGTGGCGGAGAGCAGAATGCCTCCGATGCTAAGGGAGGGGATGATCACGATCTTGTATAAACAGAAGGGAGAGAGATGCGACCTTAAAAATCGGTGGCCCATCTCTCTCCTGAATGTGGACTACAAGACCCTCGCCAAGGTACTAGCCAACAGGCTAAAGAGGGTCATTGGTCAGATTGCTCACCCAGACCAAACCTGCGGCATTCCCTGTCGCAGAATAGCAGATAGCCTTGCCCTAATCAGAGACACAGTCCACTATATCAGAGACCGCCGTATAAAGGCGGCCCTGGTCAGTCTTGATCAGGAGAAGGCCTTTGACCGTGTCTCTCATGAATTCATGGGCAGGGCACTGAGCAGATTTGGGCTGGGAGAAATGTTCTGTTCATATGTTAACCTAATGTACCTTGACATTTTCAGTACGGTGCTGGTGAACGGCTGGAAGACTGACCCCTTTCCAGTGCTTTCTGGGGTCAGACAAGGTTGCCCTCTCTCACCTCTCCTTTTTGTCTGTTGTATAGAGCTCTTCCCTGAATGCATCAGATGGAATCCAGAGATCAGGGGCATCACCGCACCAATACGTGGCAGACAAGAGGCAAAGTGCTCGCTGTACATGGAAGATATAACCATCTTCTGCACTGACCAGCAATCAGTGAAGGAGCTCATCCAGACATGCGAGGACTTTGACAAAGCTTCGGATGCAAAGGTCAACCGCGGGGAGTCAGAGACCATGCTCTTCGGGGAAAGGCACCGGTCTTCTGACCCCTTCCCCATCAGGACAGGCCTCATCAAAATCCTGGGGGTCTGGTTCGGTGGAAAAGGCATGGCCCTGAAGTGTTGGGATGAAAGATTAGTGAAAGTCAGACAATAATTTGGACTATGGAGCCTCAGGGACCTCACTATAGAGGGAAAAATACTGGTGCTGCAGAATGAGATCCTTCCAGTTCTGCAGTATATGGCCCAAGCTTGGCCACCCTTGGCAACAATTTGCAGAGCCATCACAAGGGAAGTGTTTCACTTCATCTGGGGCTCCAAAATGGACAGAGTGAAGCATGCAGTTATGTACAAGGAGCCCCACAAAGGAGGAAAGGGGGTGCCAGACATCCCCACCATGTTGTGGGCCTTCTTTGTGTGTAACTGTGTGCGGAGGACTTTAAGAGAAAGAGACCAGGGATCTGCTGGTAATGCCATGTCCCATTTCTTCCTGCTTCCTCTTTGGAGGGGACTCGGTTGGGACAGGTGGGACAGCTCCATCCCTTACAACTGGACTACCCCCTGGTTCTACCAGGATATTGGTAGATTTGTGAGGAAGAACCAACTGTAGGGTGTTAAACCAGAACTGTGGACCCCAAAGGTCATATATAAGCTCATCACAGCAAAAGACATTATAGAGACAATTTCAGGACTCCCAACTGCCACTTCCAAGATGGTATGGCAGAACGTGTCATCAGGGAGACTCACTGACAGGCACAAGGACACTGCCTGGATGGCCATTCAGGGGGGTCTATCTCTCAGGTCATTCTTGCATGCAAGGAACCTATGCAGGCATAGACACTGCCCTAGAGTATGCGTGGCAGAAGAAACTGCCCTGCATGTTTTTTGGCAGTGCCCCTTTGACCAAGTTCTGTTGGATGACCTGGAAAATGAGCTTAAAGACTCTCTTCCAAAGAGACACTTGTTGTACCACTCGGTACTGTATGGACTATTTCCAGGGACACACTCGTATGGTGCTATCCAGGAAGCCTGGCACATCATGTGCTGTGTCAAAGACGTTCTGTGGTTTGCAAGGAATCGTCTGGTGCTGAAGAGAGAACAGGTGACAACACAGGACTGTCGCAGACTGTTCCACAGCCTGCTAAGAGACTATAACATCTTGGACAGCCCTGAAGAGGAGGACTAGCATCCCCTCCAATGGCTCAATATCACTGTCACCTCTACTCGGCTCCCTGACCCACCTTGACCTATGCCCCACATCCCCCATCCACCCACCCCCACACACACACACACCTAATCTCCCAGGCGAATGCCCACAGTGACTTTAATACAGTGAAATAAAGTACAAGTATTGAGTTCAATAAAGTGATGATACAATAAAGTTCAAATGTACCTGTGTGCTGCCAAAGTGCACTGAGTTGCAGGTATTAAGAATTTATTGCTTTAAATGTATGAATGCACTCTGTATTGGAAAGCATTACTGTACTAAGAAATGTTGTATTGTATTTTCCATGTCAAAATAAAGATTATTTCAAAAAAAAAAAAAAAAAACCACATCTGGGGTTGGATGCTTCACTTGTTAAGAGAGGAATTACCTGGCATTTTGTTGTTGGACTGCTGTAAGCAAAGGATCAATATGATATGCTTTAGGCTATTTCCTCTTTGTGAAAGGCACTAGTGGGCTCCAAGAGATTGTACCCTGGGTAGGACACCATTCCTATAGAGCCTGCAAATTTGTATTGCAGGTTTGTTCCTAGTTGAGCATCTCTGAATTTTTGTTTACATGTACAAAACAGGCCAAGAAACATTCTCTGAAATCAACCAATAAAGGTGTCATGTCATGTCCCACAATGCACTGCACATACATACTTCTATTCTTTTATATTGTAGAGAGCCTTTCCCACAATGCACCGTATGTACAGAATGCATGGAATTTATATTAATGTAAATATATCTTACAGTATACTGCATGTACAGCGTACTAGATTTGTATAATGTACTGAGTATATCCCACGATCTACTGCTTTTCCAGAATGATTAGCCCTTTTTCTTATTGTCAGAATGTCCACAATATACTGAATTTATAAACTGCTAGTCTTTTATGTCACCACAAGTATCTCCCAAAATTGTCTGCTTGTATTGCCTGCTAGAATGTTATATTACAGTATACTTTATTATAGTGAAGTATCCCACAAGGCACTCTTATTTGAGTATGAATAACCTTTATATTATAGTGAACATATCTCACAATGCACTGCATTTACAGATTGCTATGCTTTCATATTATTGCAGAATGAGGCTTAACCCTTTGTGCAAGAGGGGTATGTAAAGAATTGCGGAGCAATGTGTTGTGTACCCCTCTGTCACTCAAAGTGTTAAGGCACAAGAGTTGATATCTCAAAGTCATAGGCAGACACTTTGAAGCTACCTTTCAACACAATAACATATGCAAAATAGGGTGACCACATTTCCAACCTACCATTCTGGTACATATGGTCACCCTAGTTCCACGGCTGAGGCTCCCGCCAGCTTTGACTATCTTTCTGAGGCTGACACAAAGTAAGAGTTCCCAGTGGAAAATCGTTATTATGAATTATTTATAATAAACCAACAGATTCCCCAGCAACTCGTTATCCTCCACTCGTCCATCTTCATGCCTCCCTCCTTCCATCATTTCTTCCTATTTTCCTTTGCTTCCCTCCACCTGGGTAGATTCCATCCAGCCATAGATTCCTACCTAGAAAAGTAATTCTCTTGAACACAATAAATATATATATATATATATATATATATATATATATTATTATTATTATTATTATTCTTTATTTATATAGCGCCAACTAATTCCGCAGCGCTGTACAATTGGGAATAGACATACAGAGGTATTAAATAGTACAATCAGATGTGTAGAACAGGAGGATCAGAGGGCCCTGCTCGTGAGAGCTTACAGTCTAGAGGAAGGTAGGTTTGATACAAAAGGAGTAAGTGCTATTGTGTTTAAGTGCCTCCTGCCACATGAACTGCCAGTCAGTGGGTGGGAGTGAGAAGTGCCATTGAGTGCAGTAGTCCGTGCAGGGTGAATCTTGGTGATGATGTTTATGGAGGCAGTTGATAGGCCTCCCTGAAGAGGTGAGTCTTCAGGGAGCGTCTGAAGATTTGAAGGCTGGGGGAGAGTCTGATGGGGCGGGGGAGGGAATTCCACAGCTCAGGTGCAGCACGGGAGAAGTCCTGTAGGCGGGAGTGGGAGGATGTGATAAGAGCTGTGGAGAGCAGAAGGTCATGTGCAGAGCGAAGATGGCGGGCGGGAGTATATTTGGAAATGAGAGATGAAATATAGGGGGGTGCAGTGTTAGTGAGGGCTCTATAAGTTAGCACCAGAGTTTTGAATTTTACTCTGTATGCTAACGGGAGCCAGTGTAGGGACTGACAGAGGGGTGTGGTGTTAGAGAAGCGATGAGTGAGGTAGATTAGTCTTGCAGCAGAGTTCATTATGGACTGTAGCGGGGTTAGTCGGGTGAGAGGCAGGCCAATTAGTAAAGAGTTACAGTAGTCAAGACGGGACATGATGAGTGTTTGGATTAGAATTTTGGTAGTGTCTTCTGTGAGAAAGGGTCGGATTCTAGAGATGTTGCGGAGGTGGAGGCGGCATGAGTTGGAGATTGACTGGATGTGAGGAATGAAGGATAGGGCAGAGTCAAATGTGATCCCCAGGCAGCGTGCTGTAGGGGTTGGTGTGATGGAAGTGTTGTTAACGGTGAGGGTAATGTTTGGGATAAGGCTGGTTGTAGATGGAGGGAAGATAATTAGTTCAGTTTTGCTAAGGTTAAGTTTGAGTTGATGGGAGGACATCCAGGAAGACACAGCAGACAGACAGTCAGACACTCGGGACAGGAGGGAAGGAGAGAGGTCTGGGGAGGAAAGATATATTTGGGTGTCATCAGCATAGAGATGATGGTGAAACCCAAAGGAGTTTATTAGTTTTCCAAGGGAAGCAGTGTAGATTGAGAAGAGCAAGGGTCCCAGTACTGATCCTTGGGGCACACCAACAGACAGTGGGAGGGGTGGGGAAGTGGAGCCGGAGTATGAAACACTGAAGGAGCGGTTGCAGAGATAAGATGAAAACCAGGAGAGTGCAGTGTCGCAGAGGCCTAGGGAGTGGAGGGCTTGGAGGAGGAGTGGGTGATCGACTGTGTCAAATGCGGCTGACAGGTCCAAAAGAATGAGTAGGGAGTAGTGGCCTTTAGACTTGGCTGAGAGCAAGTCATTGGCCACTTTAGTGAGGGCAGTCTCAGTGGAGTGATGAGGGCGGAATCCGGATTGCAAGGGATCTAGCAGGGAATGGGAGCAGAGGAATTTAGTGAGCCGGTTATATGCAAGGCGCTCGAGAAGCTTGGAGGCAAACGGGAGTAGGGAAATTGGCCGGTAATTTGACAATGAGTTTGGGTCCAGGGAGGGTTTTTTTAGGATGGGAGTGATTAGTGCATGTTTGAAAGAGGATGGGAAGGTGCCGGTTGACAAAGAGAGGTTGAATAAGTGAGTAAGGATTGGAGTTAGTACAGGGGAGAGTTCTTGGGTGAGCTGAGATGGGATTGGGTCGAGAGGGCATGTGGTTAGGTTTGAGCGAGTGAGGAGAAGGGAGACTTCATCCTCAGTGACAGGTGGGAAGGAGCTTAGTGTGTATGTGGGAGAGGCGACAGGGCTGGGCTGGCTGGGTGGGGGTGGTAGTGATGAAATATCATGTCTGATAGATTCAGTCTTGTTCTTGAAGTGGTTGGCGAGATCTTGGGCAGAGAAGTTAGTGGAAGGTGTTTGTGTTGGTGGGTTTAGAAGAGATGTGAAGGTTGAGAAAAGGCGTTTGGGGTTGGAGGAAAGATTAGAAATTAGAGAGGAGAAGAATGACTGTTTAGCCAGGGAGAGGGCAGAGCTATACGAACGGAGAATGAATTTGTAGTGTGTGAAGTCGGCTGTGGAGCGCGATTTCCTCCAGTGCCTTTCAGCAGTGCGTGAGCACCTTTGGAGGTATCGCGTTAGTCTTGTGTGCCAGGGTT
The DNA here is from genome assembly GCA_037306005.1 of Rhinophrynus dorsalis. Classification (NCBI taxonomy): domain Eukaryota; kingdom Metazoa; phylum Chordata; class Amphibia; order Anura; family Rhinophrynidae; genus Rhinophrynus; species Rhinophrynus dorsalis. Next base: position 94,090,867 of record CM074721.1, read on the forward strand.
GTAGTGGGGTTGTGCGTGGGTGGCGTGGAGTTGCAGGTGCAGCGATGTCAAGGGCTGAAGTGAGAGTGCTGTTGTAGAGAGCAGTAGTTTTGTCTGGGCAAGTAAGTGTGAGGATGGGGTTGAGGATAGGCTGCAGGGAGGTGGAAAATTGTTGCTTATCAAGAGAATGTAGATTTCTCCGCATGCGCTTGATTGTGGCGGGGGTGATGGGTTTGCGTGGTATGATGAGGTTACCGGTGAGGAGGTGGTGGTCAGAGAGGGGAAAAGGGACATTAGAGAAGTTGGAGACCGAGTAGAGGTTAGTGAAGATCAAGTCGAGGGATTGACCATCACTGTGTGTGGGAGAGCTGGTCCACTGCGATAAGCCTAAGGAGGTTGTTAAGGAGAGGAGTTTGAGGGCAGGGGGGGTGTTGTGATTATCTATAGGGATGTTGAAGTCACCCGTGATGAGAGTAGGGACATCAGAGGACATGAAGTGAGGGAGCCAGGAGGTGAAGTGATCAAGGAATTGTGCAGTGGGACCAGGTGGCCTGTATATGACAGCGACACGCAGGGGGAGGGGAGAGAAGAGGCGAAGTGTGTGAGCTTCAAATGTAGGGAAGGAAAGAGAGGGAACAGTGGGGAGTACCTGAAATATATGGTTAGGGGGCAGCAAGATGCCTACTCCCCCTCCCTGCCTGTTGCCAGGCCTCGGTGTGTGTGTGAATTGAAGGCCTCCATATGAGAGTGCGGCAGTGGAGGCAGTGTCTGATGATGTGAGCCAAGTTTCAGTGATGGCAAGGAGGTTTAGGGAATGAGAAATGAACAGATCATGAACAGCTGTTAGTTTGTTACACACAGAGCGGGCATTCCAGAGACCAAAACGAAAGGGGGGGGAGGAGGTTAGGTGACGGGGTACGGTTATTAGATTGTGAGTGTTGCGTGTGTGAGTGGGTTCTGTGGTCCAAGAGAGAATGGAAGGGGGGCCTGGGTTAGGTGAGATGTCACCTGCAGCAAGTAGGAGGAGAAGGGACAGGGACATAAGGTGAGAGTGAGATTTGAAGCAGTGGGGCTTTTTTGCAGGGGTAGAAGGAGATGGTGGTGATAGGGAGCGGAGGAATGAAAAAAGTTCATGGGAGCAGAGAAGTGGTGAGTGAAGAATTGAGGGTGCAATGTGAATGGCGTGACACTTAATGTGGACACAGGAGGAGGAGAGTCTTATGCATGTGAGAATGGCGATGACAAAACAAGGAGTTAATTTGCCCATAGTTGGGTTAATGAATGGGGCAGTAGAGATGTGCAACAGTCAGTAATCCAGGAGAGTACAGATGACTTGGCAGTCAAGGGTCAATCCACGGAGCAGAGGGTATAGGTGCCAGGGATGGTGAGGAGAGTCAGTAGCAGAACTGCAAAGTACTTGGTGAGGGTAGGAATCAGTGCAGGGTTAAATGAAGTAGTCCAATGATGATCAGGAGAGGCAGAAGGTGTAATGGTTAATGGTGGCTGGAAATCCTGGTTTCTTGCATCAGGTGGTCAGTAGTTTCAGTAGAGGAAGCAAATGTCAGTGCTTGGTGAAAATGACTGTTTCTTCATTCTGAATTCAGCTTGTTTACTTGCCTCTTGTCTGTAGGTGGCTGCAGCAGCTGTCTATCTCCTGTCCAACTCTCATGCCTAACTCTCAGTACTTAGATAAAGATGTACTTTGAGAAAGGTGCCAACTGCTACCCCAGGCAAATGCCACCCCTAACTGGGCCTGAATATATAGTAACTGGAGTCCCTAAGAACACTGAATGACTGACTGAGGGATTTCCAAATTACAAATTGTTTTGGGATGGAAGAGCTATGAGTGCGTTCAGGTGTGACACCATTAAATCTCTGATAAGAAACAGACACAGAGAGATATAGGAGAGGAATGGGGGAGGAAGGCAATATGGAGACTGGAACAGGGGGTCAAAATGGCTAATTTAGATTAGTACATACAACAAGGGGTTAAATGGTAGAGGGAGACTGGATGAGATTGGAGTTCCAGGTGAAGGGTAGATTAGTACATACCAGGAGACTGTATAATTAATAAACAGTTGGGTTACAGCACAAGATTTTTAAGCAGACTGGATGGGAAACACATACCAGGAGACTGTATAATTAATAAACAGTTGGGTTACAGCACAAGATTTTTAAGCAGACTGGATGGGAAACACATACCAGGAGACTGTATAATTAATAAACAGTTGGGTTACAGCACAAGATTTTTAAGCAGACTGGATGGGAAACACATACCAGGAGACTGTATAATTAATAAACAGTTGGGTTACAGCACAAGATTTTTAAGCAGACTGGATGGGAAACACATACCAGGAGACTGTATAATTAATAAACAGTTGGGTTACAGAACAAGATTTTTAAGCAGACTGGATGGGAAACACATACCAGGAGACTGTATAATTAATAAACAGTTGGGTTACAGCACAAGATTTTTAAGCAGACTGGATGGGAAACACATACCTGTAAGGAAGATGAGAAAGTTGTTAGAAGACTGTCTTCATAGAGCATACAATGCAGCATACTGGATAGATATTAACATATTATTTCTCTTGCCTAACTCTCAGTACTTAGATAAAGATGTACTTTGAGAAAGGTGCCAACTGCTACCCCTGGCAAATGCCACCCCAGGCAAATGCCACCCCTAACTGGGCCTGAATATATAGTAACTGGAGTCACTAAGAACACTGAATATATATATATGTACCTGACTTGTGCATGATGGGCTCCTACCTATGTAAGTCTTTCTGTTACACACAGTAATTATATAGATATACCTGACTGCTGTATGATGTACTCCTACATAGGTACGTCCTTCTGTTACATAAGGAAATTATATAGATTTACCTGACTGCAGTATGATCGACCCCTACCTAGGTAAGTCCTTTTGATTCACACAATAATTATATAGACTGCTGTATGATGGACTCCTACCTAGATAAATCATTCTGTTGAACACAGTAAATAAATAAATATATATACACACATACCTGACTGCTGTATAACACATAAAAGTTCTAAGATTAAATACACACCAGAATTTTTAAGGCCCCTATGCACCTGACTAAAAGTGGCATAAGACTTGATTTAGTTCTGTAACTACCAGTGAACAGTGGAAAAGGTGGTATCAAACAGTGTATGTGTGCTTCTGTAACTACTAGAGGAGAGTGGAACAAAACTTAGGTGTCAGACAAAGAAGGTTTATTTATGTAACTAGCAGTGTGTGGTGATCAAGACTGGGGTGTCAGTGTATGTGTAATTCTACAAAACACCGGGCTGGATTGTCAGACAGTATATGTGTGTCTCTGTGACTACTAGTAGAACAAGACTGAGGAAGAACTACCAGTGGGCCCAAAATTTCCTCAAAGTTTTCAGGACAGGGTCCTAGCATTTTGTGTTATGCCAATGCCTCCTCACTTAGTCTTGCAGTTTGCTGCACTGTATTAAAAAGATAGTGTCAGATGTGACTTCACATCCAGTGCAGCTCAGTCTTCTACTCTACAGCAAAGGAAGGCCATGACGATACATTGCAGGTCAGCTCCACTTACACTTGTATGGAGTGCCATGTCTTGCTTCATAAAACAGAAATATGATTGAATTTGAAAACTCTGCTTCATAAGATGACATGCAGCAGTTGCAGGAGTTCCCATGCAGGCCTCTGTTATTGTTATATGACTGTTCAGGGTCGCCCTAAGAAATGAACACCACATCACTCCAATGAGCAATTTTCAGTGGGTCAGCCAGCCTATGAGAAACCTTTTGATTAGACTGTTGCTAACAGTTTAGTATAAACAAATACAAGTTTAAACTGTAAAAACTTTAGAACAGAGCTTTTCCCAGTAGTGGCAGAACCCTTATTTTACACAAAAATGTCCCACAATACCTGTCTAGTCAAATATTTCATATTGCAGAAAAAAGAGAGAAAAATCCAATTCTGATGTCTTTTTGCACCTCCCAACTAATTCATGGAAATCAAAGTGTAAAAACTGTAACGACTTGAGTGCCAGAGGGGTTCAAAGCAATGCATTGCATACCTCTCTGGCACTCAAAGTGTTAAATACAATGTCTGCTATCTTTTGGAAGAGTTAATTATGAATGGACAGTTTGTGACTAGGTCACATAGCCATGTATGTTGCAGAGTACCTGACTCTTTAAGATCTTAGTGGTTGTAGTTCTCTAACTGCTTGAGTGGCAGTCTTTGGCTATCTCAATATTAAAGTATTGTGATTCTCAAAGGAGCCTCAGGTAAACAAATGTATAATGTATGTACATATTTATACTACATAAATTTAAATTTTTATGTGTGGTCATGTGGTTATCATCATTGCCATGGACGGCCGGTGCACTGTTCAATTTTACCATTGGCTCTAGCCCCAGATCTTTTTTGGAACCTAGCAACGCCCCTGATAGTTACTTCACTAAAACAATTAGGAAAAACTCCCAGTAGTGATAATCCAAGCAGCATTCCAAGTAACCAGGTAATCTCGCTGTATCTCCAAACAAAATGCCCATTGCGATGCGTTTCAGACTACGGTAAAATCTCGGGTATAATACTCACAACTTTACCCCACTTCACCTTATGTGAAGTGGGGGGGTGCGTATTATACTCGAGAGTTTTTTACTTCAAAAAACAAATTAAGCTGGCCAGAACCCTTCCCTCCCTTCCCTGGCGCTATCCGATTCTAAAATGCCACTTACTTTCTTAAAAAGACAAGTCCCCGCATTTTCAACATTATCAGGAAACATGTAAACAATGTTAATCTTCCCCTGCGGGCAGCATGCTTGCGTTCGCCGCCCGATTCCTTCAATTGACTTTCAGGACTTACCGGCTCCAGCCAATGGTAATGCCCTGTGAGAATCTGAAAGTCCTCACAGGGCAGTACCATAGCCGGAAGGAAGAGGGCGGCGAATGGAAGAGTGCCGCCCGCAGGGGAAGATTCACATTGTTTACATGTTTCCTGATAATGTTGAAAATGTGGGGACTTGTCTTTTGAGAAAGTAAGTGGCATTTTAGAATCGGATAGCGCCGGTGGAGGGAGGGAAGGGTTCTGGTAGGCGTAATTTTTTTTTCACAAGAGGGGAAAACAAGGGTGCGTATTATACATAGGCACTCTTGTTTTCCCCTAAAATCTTGGGTATAATATAGACCTGCGTATTATACACAGGTGCGTATTATACCTGAGATTTTACGGTATATGGCCCATTCTCAAGCAGCGGATAGATATGTATATCCCCTGTTATCACTTCTCATATTAACTACTTTAGTATATTAATATATAGATATATATATATTAAAATTAATTAAAATGTTTTTTAATTGATTTTAATATGTATATTTATTTTTTCTTTCCTACCTATGGTATACAAAGAGTTAGTGCATTTACATTTGGAAATGAAGAGGATAATATGAGAAGTGATAAAAAGAGACTGACAGAGGAAGCATATTTCTGTTCTCCCCAGAAGAAGGACAGAGAGCTTCTTTGAAACATATTAGAAAATCTATTATTATTTCTACAAAACGGGAGGGAGGGCAAGAGCAGCCAGTGGGACAAAGTGCAGAGCTTCAGTACCCCACCCCCTCCCCAGCCAAAAGACAGGAGAGAGGGTTAATGCAGCCCGTGGGGCATGGTGTAGAGCTTCAGTACCCCCTCCCCCTCCCAAAGGGGAGGGGGGAGAGCAGCCATGGGGCATGGTGCAGAGCATCAGTACCCCCTCCCCCTCCCGGGCCAGAAGGCTCAGACAGGAGGGGGGTGCAGCTGCCCAAGGGGCAAGGTGCAGAGCTGCAGTACCCCAACCCCCTCCCAGGCCAGAAGGCTCAGACAGGAGAGGGAACAAGCTGCCCCCCAGGGCAAGGTGTAGAGCTTCAATACCTCACATCCTTCTGTAGCATACATTCCAGAATGAGCATTACATAGTATGCATTGCTATTTATTTATATCAAAGTGACTGTATCCCACAATGCATTGCAGCTATAGCTTGCTACTACTTGTCTCATGTGATAACGAGAATATCCCACATTGCACTATATGTACAGGTTGCATTAAAAAAAAAAAAAAAATAATAATAATAATAATAAAAATGTATTTTTATGAGTATATCCCACAATTCACTGTTTGCAGACTGCAAGACTTTTACATTATAGGCACTTTGTGTACAGATGGACAGGCCTTTTTTGTTTTATCAAAGATCTTTATTGAACAACTTCAGTTTATAAATTATTTATTTTAACATATAAACATCAAATGTATGAATGTTAATCGTAAAAACTAGCAATAATACATTTTTTTTTTTTTTTTTTTTTTAATTATTTGGGATTCATGATTACTTAAAGTCTTAGCCCATTTGTTCCCTATCTCAAACATCCCAGATAGTAAGCGAAATGTCTTCCAGACACAGTGCTAAAGTGCTCTTCACCTATAATTGACTCAATCTATTTGCTACAACATTTGCACCTAGTTTATAATCTGTTTAATTATGTAATTGGCTTTGTGTTTCTTAGATTTAGTTCATCTTCTTTTTATACAATAGTAAAATTATCTCTTCAAATAGTCCAACCTCATATGCCAACTTTTACATATTTTCTCTTTCGTTTTACAAAAAAAAATATCTCCCTAACATGACAAAACATTAACAAACTCACACCTTCAATTTTTTTATTTTTTTATTAACATTCATACTGATTTCTCACTTCCACGTACTCCAGCAAACTAATATGCCTGTTTCATGTACTCTTTCATATATTTTCTTTGTCTCATATTCAAATTTTAAAGTGTTATTTACCTAATCATAAGTCAGGATTTTTGTGTTTGTTCCGCCGCCATAGCTTGTCCCATTTCATTTACCCTAGTCCTGTGGTTCTCCTAATACTCTACCTGGAACTTTCAGGACACACCTATTATCTTATTTGTCTATTGTTTATCATGTAATAAAAGGTACAAAATGCAGAAATCTATAGTTGTTTTTAAGGCTTACAATCAGAATAAGAAAAACAAACATATTGTTCATAACAAATTCCATAAACATACATTTGAAGCTCAGTATTCACATTTTTGTACAAGTCATTATAGAACACAAGAGGCACCCTAAGTGTATGTGTGTCCATGGCAAACCAAAGTGTCACAGCAACTTGGTTGAGAATCACTGCCATAGACAAAGTATGGTCCAGGTTTTCAGGCAGATGAAGCTTTTCTTGTTTAGTTTGCATATTACTCCTCCCAACTGCAGAATGAGGACTAAGGTACAATTACTGTTACCCCAAAGTCAAGGACAAACACTTGTATAACTTTCAAGTTATAGCTGACATATCCCACATTGCACTGCATTTTGCAGACTACTATACTTTAATATAATTGCAGAATGAGGCTTAACCTTTTGATTTCCAGTGGGTTTGCCAAAGAATTCAATTATTTAGGCCTCCAGCACTCGAAAGGTTAAGGCCCCAGTACTGATACCTCTATGTCAAAGGAAGACACTTTGCAGCTACCTTTCAACACAATAACATGTACAAAACAGGTTTGTTCCTAGTTGAGCATCTCTGACTTTTAATATACATATGCAAATTACCCATGGGATTAGTCACCCCAATGGTAATAGGGGGAATCCAGCACTGGACCCTTTGCTGACAGCACTTAGTAAGATCATCTACATCTCATTGAAGAGGCCTTAAAAAGGCTGAAATGCACATCTGGGGTTAATGGCTTTTCATGTCCAGAGATGAATTGTCTGGCCTTTTGTGGTTGGACTTTTGTAAGGGCAGGACCAATATGATATGCATTAGGATATTTCCTCTTTGTGAAAGGCAGTAGTGAGCTAAAAGGGATTGCACTCTGGGTAGGACACCATTCCTGCAGATCCTGCAACTGTGTATTGCAGGTTTGTTCCTAGTTGAGCATCTCTGACTTTTAATATACATATTCAAATTACCCATGGGGTTAGTCACTTCAAGGGTAATTGGGGGAATCCAGCACTGGAATCCTTGCTCACAGTGCATAGAGAGATCAGCTAAACCTCACTGATGAGGCCCAACAGGCTGAAACGTATGTCTGGGGTTGAACTGTACCTTGCTGGAAAGAGAGGAGATTGTAGAGGAGCTGTGGGGTGCTTATAAAATGTGGAAAATAGATACCGTGGCCCAGTGGTGGGAGTTTATGAAAGTTAAATTCCGCAGTTTCTTTCAGGCGAAAGGCAGATGCCAGGAGTGTGAGAGGAGGAGCAAACTCAGGAGACTGCAAAAGAAACTCCCTGCAGGACCTCCAACACTGTGGCTGAGATGTGAGAGAGGAGCTGGATGAGACCAAAGAGGGCCTGAAAAGACACTTTGAGGAGGAGTCCAGACTCATTATCTTCCGTTCCAAGGTGGAGTACCTGAAGAAGGGTGAGAAATGTAACTCTTTCTTTTTCAGGAAGTTCCACTCTGCACACACTCCCCTGATAGGACTGAGGGATAGAGATGGCAGAATCCAAGAGGGGAAGGAAGGGGTGATTAAAATGGTCACAGACTTCTACAGTGACCTCTACTCCACCAAAGACACAGACACAGACCAAGCTGATAAGCCCTGTCAGGTATCACTAACTCTGTTGATCCCGCAGGTAGAGCAGCTATGGACTCCCCCCTGGCATTGGAGGAGCTGTTCTCTGCTGCCAGATCCTTAAAGTCGGACAGGACCCCGGGCTGTGATGGTCTTCCAGCTGAATTTTATATAAAGCTGTGGGACCTCATAGGCCTGGACCTGCTTGAACTATACAAGAAGATGGTGGCGGAGAGCAGAATGCCTCCGATGCTAAGGGAGGGGATGATCACGATCTTGTATAAACAGAAGGGAGAGAGATGCGACCTTAAAAATTGGTGGCCCATCTCTCTCCTGAATGTGGACTACAAGATCCTCGCCAAGGTACTAGCCAACAGGCTAAAGAGGGTCATTGGTCAGATTGCTCACCCAGACCAAACCTGCGGCATTCCCTGTCGCAGAATAGCAGATAGCCTTGCCCTAATCAGAGACACAGTCCACTATATCAGAGACCGCCGTATAAAGGCGGCCCTGGTCAGCCTTGATCAGGAGAAGGCCTTTGACCGTGTCTCTCATGAATTCATGGGCAGGGCACTGAGCAGATTTGGGCTGGGAGAAATGTTCTGTTCATATGTTAACCTAATGTACCTTGACATTTTCAGTACGGTGCTGGTGAACGGCTGGAAGACTGACCCCTTTCCAGTGCTTTCTGGGGTCAGACAAGGTTGCCCTCTCTCACCTCTCCTTTTTGTCTGTTGTATAGAGCTCTTCCCTGAATGCATCAGATGGAATCCAGAGATCAGGGGCATCACAGCACCAATACGTGGCAGACAAGAGGCAAAGTGCTCGCTGTACATGGAAAATATAACCATCTTCTGCGCTGACCAGCAATCAGTGAAGGAGCTCATCCAGACATGCGAGGACTTTGACAAAGCTTCGGATGCAAAGGTCAACCGCGGGGAGTCAGAGACCATGCTCTTCGGGGAATGGCACTGGTCTTCTGACCCCTTCCCCATCAGGACAGGCCTCATCAAAATCCTGGGGGTCTGGTTCGGTGGAAAAGGCGTGGCCCTGAAGTGTTGGGATGAAAGATTAGTGAAAGTCAGACAATAATTTGGACTATGGAGCCTCAGGGACCTCACTATAGAGGGAAAAATACTGGTGCTGCAGAATGAGATCCTTCCAGTTCTGCAGTATATGGCCCAAGCTTGGCCACCCTTGGCAACAATTTGCAGAGCCATCACAAGGGAAGTGTTTCACTTCATCTGGGGCTCCAAAATGGACAGAGTGAAGCATGCAGTTATGTACAAGGAGCCCCACAAAGGAGGAAAGGGGGTGCCAGACATCCCCACCATGTTGTGGGCCTTCTTTGTGTGTAACTGTGTGGGGAGGACTTTAAGAGAAAGAGACCAGGGTTCTGCTGGTAATGCCATGTCCCATTTCTTCCTGCTTCCTCTTTGGAGGGGACTCGGTTGGGACAGGTGGGACAGCTCCATCCCTTACAACTGGACTACCCCCTGGTTCTACCAGGATATTGGTAGATTTGTGAGGGAGAACCAACTGTAGGGTGTTAAACCAGAACTGTGGACCCCAAAGGTCATATATAAGCTCATCACAGCAAAAGACATTATAGAGACAATTTCAGGACTCCCAACTGCCACTTCCAAGATGGTATGGCAGAACGTGTCATCAGGGAGACTCACTGACAGGCACAAGGTCACTGCCTGGATGGCCATTCAGGGGGGTCTATCTCTCAGGTCATTCTTGCATGCAAGGAACCTATGCAGGCATAGACACTGCCCTAGAGGATGCGTGGCAGAAGAAACTGCCCTACATGTTTTTTGGCAGTGCCCCTTTGCCCAAGTTCTGTTGGATGACCTGGAAAATGAGCTCAAAGACACTCTTCCAAAGAGACACTTGTTGTACCACTCGGTACTGTATGGACTATTTCCAGGGACACACTCGTATGGTGCTATCCAGGAAGCCTGGCGCATCATGTGCTGTGTCAAAGACGTTCTGTGGTTTGCAAGGAATCGTCTGGTGCTGAGGAGAGAACAGGTGACAACACAGGACTGTCGCAGACTGTTCCACAGCCTGCTAAGAGACTATAACATCTTGGACAGCCCTGAAGAGGAGGACTAGCATCCCCTCCAATGGCTCAATATCACTGTCTCCTCTACTCGGCTCCCTGACCCACCTTGACCTATGCCCCACATCCCCCATCCACCCACCCCCACACACACACACACCTAATCTCCCAGGCGAATGCCCACAGAGACTTTAATACAGTGAAATAAAGTACAAGTATTGAGTTCAATAAAGTGATGATACAATAAAGTTCAAATGTACCTGTGTGCTGCCAAAGTGCACTGAGTTGCAGGTATTAAGAATGTTATTGCTTTAAATGTATGAATGCACTCTGTATTGGAAAGCATTACTGTACAAAGAAATGTTGTATTGTATTTTCCATGTCAAAATAAAGATTATTTTTTCAAAAAAAAAACAAAAAAAACCACATCTGGGGTTGGATGCTTCACTTGTTAAGAGAGGAATTACCTGGCATTTTGTTGTTGGACTGCTGTAAGCAAAGGATCAATATGATATACTTTAGGCTATTTCCTCTTTGTGAAAGGCACTAGTGGGCTCCAAGAGATTGTACCCTGGGTAGGACACCATTCCTATAGAGCCTGCAAATTTGTATTGCAGGTTTGTTCCTAGTTGAGCATCTCTGACTTTTTGTTTACATGTACAAAACAGGCCAAGAAACATTCTCTTAAATCAACCAATAAAGGTGTCATGTCATGTCCCACAATGCACTGCACGTACATACTTCTTTTATATTGTAGAGAGCCTTTCCCACAATGCACCGTAAATATATCTTACAGTATACTGCATGTACAGCGTTCTAGATTTGTATTATGTACTGAGTATATCCCACGATCTACTGCTTTTCCAGAATGATTAGCCCTTTTTCTTATTGTCAGAATGTCCACAATATACTGAATTTATAAACTGCTAGTCTTTTATGTCACCACAAGTATCTCCCAAAATTGTCTGCTTGTATTGCCTGCTAGAATGTTATATTACAGTATACTTTATTATAGTGAAGTATCCCACAAGGCACTCTTATTTGAGTATGAATAACCTTTATATTATAGTGAACATATCTCACAATGCACTGCATTTACAGATTGCTATGCTTTCATATTATTGCAGAATGAGGCTTAACCCTGTGTGCAAGAGGGGTATGTAAAGAATTGCGGAGCAATGTGTTGTGTACCCCTCTGTCACTCAAAGTGTTAAGGCACAAGAGTTGATATCTCAAAGTCATAGGCAGACACTTTGAAGCTACCTTTCAACACAATAACATATGCAAAATAGGGTGACCACATTTCCAACCTACCATTCTGGTACATATGGTCACCCTAGTTCCATGGCTGAGGCTCCCGCCGGCTTTGACTATCTTTCTGAGGCTGACACAAAGTAAGAGTTCCCAGTGGAAAATCATTATTATGAATTATTTATAATAAACCAACAGATTCCCCAGCAACTCGTTATCCTCCACTCGTCCATCTTCATGCCTCCCTCCTTCCATCATTTCTTCCTATTTTCCTTTGCTTCCCTCCACCTGGGTAGATTCCATCCAGCCATAGATTCCTACCTAGAAAAGTAATTCTCTTGAACACAATAAATATATATATATATATATATATATATATGTACCTGACTTGTGCATGATGGGCTCCTACCTATGTAAGTCCTTCTCTTACACACAGTAATTATATAGATATACCTGACTGCTGTATGATGGACTCCTACATAGGTATGTCCTTCTGTTACATAAGGAAATTATATAGATTTACCTGACTGCAGTATGATCGACCCCTACCTAGGTAAGTCCTTTTGATTCACACAATAATTATATAGACTGCTGAATGATGAACTCCTACCTAGATAAATCATTCTGTTGAACACAGTAAATAAATAAATATATATACACACATACCTGACTGCTGTATAACACATAAAAGTTCTAAGATTAAATACACACCAGAATTTTTAAGGCCCCTATGCACCTGACTAAAAGTGGCATAAGACTTGATTTAGTTCCGTAACTACCAGTGAACAGTGGAAAAGGTGGTATCAGACAGTGTATGTGTGCTTCTGTAACTACTAGAGGACAGTGGAACAAAACTTAGGTGTCAGACAAAGAAGGTTTATTTATGTAACTAGCAGTGTGTGGTGATCAAGACTGGGGTGTCAGTCAGTGTATGTGTAATTCTACAAAACACCGGTCTGGGTTGTCAGACAGTATATGTGTGTCTCTGTGACTACTAGTAGAACAAGACTGAGGAAGAACTACCAGTGGGCACAAAATTTCCTCAAAGTTTTCAGGACAGGGTCCCAGCATTTTGTGTTATGCCAATGCCTCCTCACTTAGTCTTGCAGTTTGCTGCACTGTATTAAAAAGATAGTGTCAGATGTGACTTCACATCCAGTGCAGTTCAGTCTTCTACTCTACAGCAAAGGAAGGCCATGACGATACATTGCAGGTCAGCTCCACTTACACTTGCATGGAGTGCCATGTCTTGCTTCATAAAACAGAAATATGATTGAATTTGAAAACTCTGCTTCATAAGATGACATGCAGGAGTTGCAGGAGTTCCCATGCAGGCCTCTGTTATTGTTATATGACTGTTCAGGGTCGCCCTAAGATATGAACACCACATCACTCCAATGAGCAATTTTCAGTGGGTCAGCCAGCCTATGAGAAACCTTTTGATTAGACTGTTGCTAACAGTTTAGTATAAACAAATACAAATTTAAGCTGTAAAAACTTTAGAACAGAGCTTTTCCCAGTAGTGGCAGAACCCTTTTTTTACACAAAAATGTCCCACAATACCTGTCTAGTCAAATATTTCATATTGCAGAAAAAAAGAGAGAAAAATCCAATTCTTTTGTTTTTTTGCACCTCCCAACTAATTCATGGAAATCAAAGTGTAAAAACTGTAACCGCTTGAGTGCCAGAGGGGTTCAAAGCACTCTGGCACTCAAAGTGTTAAATACAATGTCTGCTATCTTTTGGAAGAGTTAATTATGAATGGACAGTTTGTGACTAGGTCCCATTAGCCATGTATGTTGCAGAGTACCTGACTCTTTAAGGTTGAGCATAAATCTCAGTGGTTGTAGTTCTCTAACTGCTTGAGTGGCAGAATTTGGCTATCTCAATATTAAAGTATTGTGATTGTCAAAGGAGCCTCAGGTAAACAAATGTATAATGTATGTACATATTCATACTACATAAATTTAAGTTTTTATGTGTGTTCATGTGGTTATCATCATTGCCGTGCACTGTTGAATTTTACCATGGACTCTAGCCCCAGATCTTTTTGGAACCTAGAAACGCCCCTGACTAGAGGGGACAAATAAACATTCAACAAATCCCTACAAATTTAAGAGGGTCTTTTAATCAGATGAATTCTACAGAGGTCTCCAATACTTTACTAAGCAATGTACTGAAGGCCTGTCTAACAATCATGGCTTTCAAAACCTATTTACATAGTTTAGAATTTTCTTCCCCCCAGTAATGTGCAATTGATTTGCTCCAGAATTGCTCTGTATTTTCCTTCTGCGTAAGCCAGTTAGAATGCTTTATCAAGGAGTAATATAGTGCTTTAGATGCAAAGGGCAATATTCGCAAGGTCAAAAGTGGAGCAACGATGAACGAAACCAACCGAAACCAAAGGACCAAATTCTCAAAATTCCCATTCATGTAAACAAGTCTATAACCCATTGAAAGCAAGAGAGAGCTCCAATTCATTGCTTTGTATGGGCCCAAATTTAATACGCAGATGCACACCCAGACACATGAGCACACACCAGTACACACACATAAATGCATATACAGAAGTTCATGCACGCATACACACTTATAAACACATACACATGCATACACACAAATACATACACAAATAAACACAAACACACATATATACCTACACATAAACATATACATGCATACATAAACACACGTGCATACATACATACTGTATAAACACATACATTCATGCATACACACATAAACACATAAAACCATGCATACACAAACACATACACACAAGCATACATATACATAAATGCATACACATACACACACACATAAACACATACGTGCATGCATACATACACACGCACACATGCATACATACACATAAACACATGAATACACACCTACACTCATGCACATGCACACACGTACAAACATATTTACACACTCAGATGCACACACGTATATACACACAGGCACATACACAAACACAGGTAGGGAGACAGGTGTACCCACATATAACAGAGTGAAGGCTTCTCTTTCAGAGCAGGGTACATGTAAAAAAATACTCATGATAGATGTTCAATTGATCACCCATTAAAAGTACATGCATTCATATTTGGAAAAAAAACTGTGGTAAACATGATCCTCATGAGTTGCTTTTCTGGCATGAACTTTATCTTGGATCACAGGAAGGCGATTGGCACCTCGCTTCTCCAAACAGGCCCCTTGAGGGGATCCCCATCCTCTGCCTCACACGATGTCTGCTCCCCAGGTCAGGGATAATCCTTACTCCCCTGGGGGACCAACTTCAGTTCCCAGTTGGAAGCCTTTGACCAGAAGAATATGCTTCCATCTCCAACCCAACCCTCACTTCCTCCCAGGCAGACCCTAAAGTAGCCTCCTATCCCAATCTTCTTCCTAGCCATTTAAAGTGATAGTAATACTTAAAGGGATAGTAATACTTAAAATGTAAAAAAAATATGTTGTACAGTTTATCCCCCTGAGTAAAACAAGGGCACTCCCACTGCTGAAATGTGTTTCATTCAAAAGTTATTAATTTTCAAAGTTGAATTTTTTAGGTGCAATATCACAACCCTACAACATATTTTTTTTTACATTTTAAGTATTACTATCCCTTTAACTTTCAATAGATTTAGTTCTGTAGATACTTAAAAAATAAATTAATTGCGCCGTTTCTGATCTCCCAAACCTTTATGGTTTGGGAGATATCAGTCTGCAAAGTTCTCCCTGGCGCTGTTTGGGGAAAGTGGAGCAAAATATGTCACGATGTATACTAAATGCCAGTACAAACTCGGCTAGGGACAGTTTTTTGGATAGGCGGGGGTCCCTCGCTTTAAGAGTGACCGACATGTCTCCACACGTGACCATCTTCTGCTCCTCCAAGTCCTGGGACGCCAGAAGAAGAGTCACTAAATTCACATCCTTCCGCTCTATGATGTCCCTGTGCAGATGTGCTGGGATTAAGTGAGCAGGTGTGATGCGAGGGGAAGGCGTGTAGGATGTACCTGGCTGGGGATAAGCTGTGAGTGAAGGTGAATATTGATGGGTAAGAGTGATGTTTTCCAGTGTAACAACGTGGGCCTGGATATCGGTGACTGCGGAGTGGAGGTCAGTGAGATGTTTGGTGATGTTAGTCAGGTGGTCCAGTGTGAGGGTTTGAGCGGCTTGGGGGTGCAGCTGAACTTCTCTTATGGCTAGAAGTTGATTTACAGGTGGAGTTATGGATCCGGGTTTATAGGTAATAGGCGTCGAAAGAGTTCTGCTTTCTGGGCTGAGGAAGGGTGGGGTATATTCTATCTGTTGAGTTCTGCTGTGAGTTTAGCCACAGTCCAGTCCCTCATGGACGGGCTGGCGGGTCTTGAGTTATCGGAGTTAACCAGTTCTAATTCTTGATCTTCCATGATCTGAAGGAAAGAGTTTAAGACATGAAACTGATAAGTATTGATTTGAGGATCTGTAGTGGTATGTGATTGTTAATCTTTGGCCCCCCTGGTGGGGTAGGATTAGTTGTGAGTATCCTGTGGCCCCTGAGGTGGGGTGAGAAGATTTAGAGAGACCTTCGGCCCCTGCAGAGGGGTAAGGTGGCGCTGTTGCTACACCATCTTATGGAGATTTATGGTCCCGGGACCAGAGTTGTCCATAGGATGGTGTAGCAACAGCACCACTGTACAATATCAGACCACTGTGATATTGCACCTAAAAATTTCAGCTTTGAGCTGTAATAACTTTTGAATAAAACACCTTTCAGCAGTGGGAGTACACTTGTTTTACTCAGGGGGATAAACCCTACAACATATTTTTTTCCATTTTAAGTATTACTATCTTTTTGACATTAAAAGGCATCTTACCCTCTTCTTTTGTTATCATTTCAATAAACTAAAGGGATTTTGAGGCTCGTATAGTGAAAAGAACTGGGGTGAGATGTACTAAGGTTCGTAGAAATGGCAAAGCGTGTCTGGCGATGTGTGGCGGTCATGTAGCCATGGAAAATATGACACGCTTTTGCCACATGCGCCAAGAATTAACTATGCAAGGAGAGGGGGGAGACACTTTAATCATTAGCATGAAGGATTAACATAATGCCGGTAATGTTTTAACCCTGTAAGTGCCAGAGGGGTACTCAATATGTTGCGTACCCCTCTGATTAAGGAGGGTAAGTCTGGGAGCGGAGAGGATGATCTTAGACTTCAGAACTATAAGTTGCACCACTGCCTCCTTAATTTGAACCATGACAAGAAATGTATTTTACATTGTCCAACACACTAAATAAACGTATTTTGGGCCCTTTGGGTGCCATATGCATGCACAATGTATTGTAAGAGGTAAGTTGTGCACCCCTCTGGTGCTTGGATGATTAAACCATACATTTCATAGACTAACCCATTTTTACTGCATCTATTCATACATCAAAAAGTAAATAAATATTTGTAATGGGTAGGGACCCGTTACTGGAGCTGTGACTGGAAAAATCCAGGGAAACCTGTTCAGCGGAGGAGTGGGATTCACGGGGGCAAGGGGCAGACACCTTACAGTGGGACTTTATGCGGCCGGCCACCTTCCCATTGGTGGAGCTGGAGTTAAAGGGACGCCATAAGGATAACATGGCGAATGGTCAGCCTCCATCTGATTGGAGGACTGGGGTTTAAAGGGACGCCATAGAGTTAACATGGCGAATGGTCGGCCCCGTTCTCATTGGCTGTCGAACATCGAGCTTAAGGAGAATTTCCCCATTGACTCAGAATGGGTCCGTCGCTCGCTCCCTGATTGGCCGTCGACCCAGAGACTGAGTTAAAGGGACACCATTGACTTAACATGGGAAAATGTCGGTGGCCCAGGGATTGGCTGTGAAGACTCCGTAGCTCGGTCTCCCATTGGCTGAGACCCAGAAGCGGAGCTCAGACCCTGGCGTCCCCAAGTCTGCTACCCATTATTCCAATCAATTCTCCCGGCCCATTGTATGCCCCAAACACCCATTGTATCACCAAGTTCCCATGACCCTCCCTTTGTATTTGTTAATGAAGTTACCATCATGTTATTGTTCTGTGAATTTAGTCTTTTGTAAACCTGATTTTATTAAGTTATCATAATGTGTTTAACTGGACATAAAAGTGCTGAATTTGCATGGAATAAAGTGTGTGTTCTTGGTTGCCCAAGAAGCGTGTCCTGTCCATTTCTTGAAGGGTGGTATCAAGGGTCTTCTTGTGACCCCCATCCTTGGCAGAGAAGCTGTGGAGGCGACCGAGGGTTTTGCTGACTTCAGGCGGCTACAGAAGGCTACTAGCCCGGTACCAGGTCTGGGATCTTTCCGGGAAAGGTGAACCCCGTTACACTGGTGTCAAGCGGTCGGATCACCCGGAACCAGCCCAGCTGGGGGAAAAATAGCCATTGGCTTGACCCCAGGTTCCAGCAACACTTCATGGCTGTGGATTAGCTACTGTACTGAGAGATCAGATCTTCAGACAGAATATGGCCGAGCTCTACAAGCAGAAATCGGTGGCCGAGTTACAGCAAATGGCGGAGGAATGAGGACAGGAGGTGCGGGGTCTCAAAAAGACGGACTTGGTCAGTTTGCTGCAGTCCCTGGATGAGGACATTGTGGAACGAGCCAGGCACACAGATTTGCCACCGGAGGATGGGTACAGCAGGGACTCTCGGCAGTCACAATCGCCCAGAGGGGTGGTGAACCCTCCGACCCGGGTAGATGTGGTGGCAGAGAGAGTGGCAATCCGCCTGGCTTTTCTGGGGCCAAATCCCTCACAGGATTTGGTGGCTAGGACCATTGTGGCAGTGGAGCAGGAGTACTTGAAGGAGATGGAGCAAACACGGTCCAGCATACACAGCCCGGCTACTGAGACCCGCAGTAACTCTGCAGAATATACCTATAAGTTACCGCACCAGCTGTTCAAAACCTTTGATGACTCAGTTGGGGACATTGATGGGTTTTTGCAGGACTTTGAGAGGTAATGCCGCCAGGTCCAACTGGATCCTCAGGACTGGGTGCCCATCCTGGCTGGGAAGCTGACAGGACGGGCAGCGGATGCGTACAGGGCTATTCCGGAGGAGTGAAGCTCCGACTATGATGAAATTAAGAGGACACTATTGCACCGCTATGCCATCACTCCGGACACCTAAAGGAGGCAATTCAGAGAGAGCAGACGGCAGAACAGGGATACCCACACAGAATGGAGAGGGCATGTAAAAATTGGATGCAAGGGTGTGGGCAGGCCCGGACTGGCCATCGGGCATACAGGGCATTTGCCCGGTGGGCCGGTCCTGCGACCCAGGCTCTGTACTAATACAGAGCGCTGGGAGATGACATCATCTCCCAGCGCTCTGCATTACTGCTAACCGCGCGAGAGAGATTAAGCTCTGTGCCGAAGGAGGCACAGATGTCTTCTATCTATGGCATGCCGCTAGATCACCAGGGACTTGAGGTACGGAATTAAGGGGCAATGTGGAGACGAACGGGCAATGTGGAGATGAAGGGGCTTTGATGAAGGGGAATTGTGGAAGGGGCAATGTGGAGATGAAGGGGAATTGATGAAGGGGCATTGTGGACATGAAGGGGGCACTGTGGAAGGGACATTGTGGACATGAAGGGGGCATTGTGGAAGGGGCATTGTGGACATGAAGGGGGCATTGTGGAAGGGACATTGTGGACATGAAAGGGGCATTGTGGAAGGGGCATTGTGGAGATGAAGGGGGCATTGTGGAAGGGGCATTGTGGAGATGAAGGGGGCATTGTGGAAGGGACATTGTGGACATGAAGGGGGCATTGTGGAGATGAAGAGAGCATTGTGGAGGTGAACAGTGTGGGCACTGTGGAGGTGGGGAGGAGGATGGGGTGGGCAGTGTGGAGCTGAATATGTGGGCGGGGCAGGGGATTGTGTCCGGGTCGGAGGGGGGTAGGGGCATCAAAATGCACCTTAGCCCCGTGTATACATAAACCCTTGCACCGGCCTGGGGGCCGGTCCGGACGTTTAAAAAAAATAAATAACGAGCGAATGCCCCCCCCCCCCCGGGCTGCTCAGAAAATAAAAATGGGCCGCTCCGCTTTAAATGCCCGGGCCTATTTTTTGTCCCAGTCCGGGCCTGGGTGTGGGGTACGGACTGTGGAGGACTGCTGCCAGCAGATTTTACTGGAACAATTTTTTCACCATGTCACCCCCGAAGTAAGAGACTGGGTGCATGACCACAGTCCCCGCACAGTCACTGAGGCGGCTGAACTGGCAGATAGGTTTGAGGAGTCCCGGTGCATGGGGCCACAGAAGAGCGGCTCACTAGAACCTTTTTCTGGCCACAGATTTCCAAGAGTGTCCATACGTTCTGCCGAACCTGTGACACTTGTCAGCGGGTTGGCAAACGAGGGGATCACCCTAAAGCTCCCTTGCAGTCCCTGCCCATAGAGGGGTACCCTTTCAGCGCGTGGCGGTGGATATTGTGAGTCCCTTGGCTAGATGCAGCTGCTCAGGGAAGAAATTCATTCTTACGGTGGTAGACTTTGCCACCCGCTACCCTGAAGCGGTTGCCTTAGCCAACGTGACTGCAGAATCCATAGCTAACGCTCTAGTTGCCATCTTTACAAGGGTAGGGTTTCCCCAAGAAATACTGTCAGATAGGGGGACCCAGTTCACCTTTGAACTGCTACAGCAAATGTGGAAGCTCTGTGGGGTGAAAGCGGCACACACTACCGCTTATCACCCTCAGACTAATGGCCTTTGTGAGAGGTTCAATGGAACCCTCAAACAAATGCTGAGGGCTTTCACTGGCTCCTGTAGGGACTGGGAAAAGTACCTGCCACATCTCCTCTTTGCATACCGAGAGGAGCCTCAGGAGTCCACGGGATTCTCGCCCTTTGAACTATTGTACGGGCAGCGAGTCCGGGGACCCCTGAACATCCTTCGGGAATACTGGGAGGAGAAGTGTGACACAGAAGAGACCCCGGCTGTTACATATGTGCTGGAGCTGAGAGACCGTCTGGAGACACTGATGGGTCTGGCCCGTCAGAATCTCCAGCGGGCTCAAGGCAAGCAGAAGGCATATTATGATCAGCAAGCAAGGGTCCGGGAGTTTGTAGTGGGACAGCAGGTACTGGCCCTGCGGCCAGTGCACCAGAACAAGCTGCAGACAGTTTGGGTGGTGGATCAACAGGGGGAAACCACATACCTCATAGCCAGGGGACCCCAGCTAAGGGATAGAAGGATCTGTCAAATAAATGCGCTTAAGGCGTATGAGCAGAGGCCGGAGGAGATCCTAGCGATCTGCACTCCCATGTCTCAAGAGGCAGAGGAGCGGGAAATTCCCGGTTTTCTGCCCGGCGCTCAGGGGAATGAGTCCCTGAGTTCCCTTTCCCTAGGTAGTCACCTCCCCGTGGACAGGCAGGAACAGTTGCGGGAAATCGTGGAACGATGGCCCAGGTTGTTCTCTCCGACCACCGGGTGGAGACAGGAGACTCAGCCCCGCTTCGACAACCCGCTTACAGGGTACCGGAGGCTGTTAAGTCCCATATTCAGAGGGAGCTACGAGAGATGCAGGAGCTAGGGGTGATCGAGGAATCTGACAGCCCCTGGGCTTCCCCGGTAGTGTTAGTCCCCAAGAAAGATGGCACCACCCGGTTCTGTGTAGACTATAGACGACTGAATGACAAAACAGTCACCGATGCATACCCCATGCCCCGGGTAGATGATCTCCTGGATAGGCTCGCTGGAGCTTGCTATGTCACTACTTTAGACGTAAGCAAGGGCTACTGGCAGTTTCCCTTGGCTCCAGAGGCCAGGCGTAAGTCAGCCTCCATCACCCCGTTTGGCTTGTACCAGTTCACGGTCATGCCATTCGGGATGAAGAATGCACCAGCTACCTTTCAGAGGCTGGTGGACCGCCTGCTCAATGGGGCCCAGGAGTTTGCCTGCGCCTACCTAGACGACATAGCGATCTATAGCGAGTCCTGGGAGGATCATCTGCTCCACATAGCAGCAGTACTAGGGAGAATTCACAACGCTGGCTTGACTATCCGCCCTGACAAGTGTCAAATAGGAAGGAGAGAGGTGCAGTATTTAGGTCACTGGGTGGGCAGCAGGTGCCAGCGACCAGACCCGGCCAAAGTAGAAGCCATAGTAAACTGGCCCCAGCCCCAAACTAAGAAACAGGTGCTAGCCTTCCTGGGGACAGCTGGGTATTACCGCCGGTTTGTGCCCCGATACAGCGACCTGGCTAAACCCCTGACGGATCTTACCAAGAAAGCCTTGCCCCGAGTAGTGACCTGGACCCCAGCCTGTGCCCAGGCTTTTGACGCTCTGAAAACAGCGCTAGGGAAAGTTCCTGTTCTTGCTGCTCCAAACTTTAATCGCCCTTTTCTGCTCCACACAGACGTCTCCAACGTCGGCCTGGGAGCAGTATTGAGTCAAGTGGATGAGGCAGGAGAGGAGCACCCCATCGCCTTCCAGAGCTGTAAGCTGCTGGACAATGAAAAAGGGTATGCGGCTATTGAAAAGGAGTGCTTGGCTCTAGTGTGGACGATTAAGCGGTTCCAGCCCTACTTATATGGACGCGAGTTCACCATGCTTACAGACCACAATCCCCTGGTGTGGCTCAACAAGACC
Organism: Rhinophrynus dorsalis; assembly: GCA_037306005.1. Taxonomy (NCBI): domain Eukaryota; kingdom Metazoa; phylum Chordata; class Amphibia; order Anura; family Rhinophrynidae; genus Rhinophrynus; species Rhinophrynus dorsalis. Next base: position 94,113,342 of record CM074721.1, read on the forward strand.
GCTGGGGATAATGGACGCCTATTACGCTGGAGCTTGGCATTGCAACCGTATACCTTTTCTGTGCAATATCATTCCGGGAAAAACAACTGGAATGCTGATGGACTATCCCGGCAGGAGGACACTTAAGGGCATATGGGACACTGACTGGCTGACCCCCAAGTCCTCCTCCGTGGAACTATGGAGGACTTGGGAGCTGGAAAGGGAGGGTGGTGTAATGGGTAGGGACCCGTTACTGGAGCTGTGACTGGAAAAATCCAGGGAAACCTGTTCAGCGGAGGAATGGGATTCACGGGGGCAAGGGGCAGACACCTTACAGTGGGACTTTGTGCGGCCGGCCACCGTCCCATTGGTGGAGCTGGAGTTAAAGGGATGCCATAAGGATAACATGGCGAATGGTCAGCCGCCATCTGTTTGGAGGACTGGGGTTTAAAGGGACACCATAGAGTTAACATGGCGAATGGTTGGCCCCGTTCTCATTGGCTGTCGAACTTCAAGCTTAAGGAGAATTTCCCCATTGACTCAGAATGGGGCTGTCGCTCGCTCCCTGATTGGCCGTCGACCCAGAGACTGAGTTAAAGGGACACCATTGACTTAACATGGGAAACTGTTGGCGGCACAGGGATTGGCTGCGAAGACTCAGTAGCTCGGTCTCCCATTAGCTGAGACCCAGAAGCGGAGCTCAGACCCTGGCGTCCCTAAGTCTGCTACCCATTGTTCCAATCAATTCCCCCAGGCCCATTGTATGCCCCAAACACCCATTGTATCACCAAGTTCCCATGACCCTCCCTTTGTATTTGTTAATGAAGTTACCATCATGTTATTGTTCTGTGAATTCAGACTTTTGTAAACCTGATTTGATTAAGTTATCATAATGTGTTTAATTGGACATAAAAGTGCTGAATTTGCATGGAATAAAGTGTGTGTTCTTGGTTGACCAAGAAGCGTGTCCTGTCCATTTCTTGAGGGGTGGTATCAAGGGTCTTCTTGTGACCCCCATCCTTGGCAGAGAAGCTGTGGAGGCAACCGAGGGTTTTGCTGACTTCAGGCAGCTACAGAAGGCTACTAGCCCGGTACCAGGTCTGGGATCTTCCCGGGGAAAGTGAACCCCGTTACAATATTGTAAAACTTAGACAGCTACAAAGAGATGCCACTACTGGAGCCTAGGGAATACTGGCAGTGGTGATAAGAATTTCACTTTCAGTGGAATGCAAATGTAAAAACAATTTGCAAGTGTGTATAACCTGGCATGTATATTGTATTCAGGCTACACTCTAAACATGCCTTTAGAAGAAATCTAAAGTATCTTGAAAGCTTGCATCCTAGAGCTACTCAGTTAGCCAATAAAAGTATCACTTTTACTTTAGCAGTCTCCTGCTTAAAGCGGAACTACCACCCCTTCTAAACTTTCCCCCAAATAATTACCCATCTGGCGACTAGCTGCTCAATAGTGCTAGTCGCCAGAATTATTACCGCGTTATTGAGAATTCCTACTGCTTCCGGGACTGACAGCCAGGAAACAGCGCAGACATCTGTGCAGAGCAGGAGCACAGACATCACTATGAAAAGATGTTTGCGCTGTTTCCTGGCTGTCAGTCCCAGGAGCAGCAGGAATTCTAAATAATGCGGTAATAATTCTGGCAACTAGCACTATTGAGCAGCTTGACGCCAGATGGGTAATTATTTGGGGGCAAGTTTAGAAGGGGTGGTAGTTCCGCTTTAAAACATAAAGAATCCCCTGCTCCACTTCACAGATCATTTGCAGACACAGAGAACAGGCAAAGCAGGTGTTACATTTAATACCTTCTCTGCTGATTCTGTGTTCACATGAACTGGCTGATCAGAGAAGATGTTACATGTAACAGAAGATTTGCTGGTTCTCTGTGTATGTGAATGATATGTGAAGCAGGACATGGGATTATTTACTTTATAACCCTTCAGCGCCACAGGGCTGTGCAACAAATTGCAGAGCTATGCATTGCACATGTCATTGGCATTCAAAAGGGAGGTTAGCTGCTGTCTCTGTTCTCCAGCAGAGATAGAAAACTCTCCTCTGTGGCTCCATAGAGAGCTATAGAATGATTTCAACTTCACCATCTCAGTTTGTTTGGAAATGTTCACTCCCAGCTATAGGAGCTTAGTGTATGTGGTGAAAAGACACATGGACATATAAACACACCCACAGGAATATGACAATGGCTCATTAAGCTGAATTTCAATATGCAAATTAGACATTGTTGAAGTAGTCACTGCAAAATTGTAAACCAGACAAAGACATGGAAATGCTGGAGTATTTGCATTGTATACACAGGGATATTATGGAGAAGTCATCTTAGCGCATATAATGAGAAGTGCAAAAACGCCACAATGTCACCAACCTGGACCCTTATTGAAACTTAAGTGCATCTGTCCCTGGAGTATTTCTGGAGCAAACCACTGCATCATAGGGAACAAATCAACTTTGTTATTGATTTAAATTGGGCTTTTAATCCCTCCAGTGCATTATGAAGCAATGCAATGGAGACCACTCTAAAATTCTGATCAATGGGAATTTTGATCCAATTTAAGTTAAATGGATTTTTGGGAATTTTTATTTGTCCTCTGTAATGCAGTTTGATGCTGAGCTATTCTGTGTAGTAACCACAACTTAGTACATCTGCCCCTCTAGTCTATAATGAAAGCTCTCCCATAGAATAACATAGGAATTGGAGAGTATCACACTAGGGAAGTTACCTCCTCTTTATTCCACCTTAGAGCATCTCCCTCTGTAGTCTATAACTAAAGCTCTCCCATAGAATAACATAGGAATTGCAGAGTATCACACTGGGGAAGTTACCTCCTCTTTATCACACCTTAGAGCATCTCCCCCTGTAGTCTATAACTAAAGCTCTCCCATAGAATAACATAGGAATTGGAGAGTATCACACTAGGGAAGTTACCTCCTCTTTATTCCACCTTAGAGCATCTCCCTCTGTAGTCTATAACTAAAGCTCTCCCATAGAATAACATAGGAATTGCAGAGTATCACACTGGGGAAGTTACCTCCTCTTTATCACACCTTAGAACATCTCCCCCTGTAGTTTATAACTAAAGCTCTCCCATAGAATAACATAGGAATAGGAGAGTATCTCACTGGAGAAGTAATTTCCTCTTCATCACTACTTCGTACATCTCCCCCTGTTGTCTATAACCAAAGCTCTCCCATAGATTAACATGGGAACAGGAGAGTTTATCTCACTGAAATGTTATCACTTCTTTGTCACCTTAATCTCACACCTTACAGCAGTATTCTCAACAATAGTCCTCGGACATCAAAACAGGTAGGATTTCCAATATATCCCTGCTTAATCACAGGGGAGTAATGAGTGGTTCAGTCATTGTGCTGCTTGGGCTTAAAGGGACAGTAATACTTCGTTTTATCTTTATTTTATTTTGTAGGCATTAAAAAAACATGAAGAATGATATAAGTCTTATCTTTCAAACCTCTATGGTTTGAGAGATATTCACAAGCAAAATCTCCCCCTCCCGCCCCTTTTACCTAGTGTAAGCCATCTCTTCTCAGATGTGGAATGCAGTCCATAGACCAGACAGATAACAGAAGGGAATACTCTTATTCCTATGAAAACAATGAAATCCCTGCCCCCCCTTGACAAGCTTTTCAGGATTTTCCCTTATCTTAATTGAAGATTGTCCCTCTCTGCAATCTACCTGGGCACCTCCCTTCTGCTGTAGTTGAGCAGTGTTACATCAGTAAAAGGGGCGGGAGGGGGATATTTTGTCATTGAATTACTCTTGAACTATAACTCTGACAATATTGAAGTAACACTCTCCAAAGTCCAAATGCTATGATGATTAATTGGAGCTACTTTTATTATGAAACATTACTATCCCTTTAATTTGGGATATAGTAATAACCTGATCTGTTGGCATATCCCGATTGGAGCAGAGCACCACTGCCTTACAGTATAACCTCTTCTGTACACATTCACTCTCCCTCTCTAGTTAGCATTTCATCCCAGTGCCTGATCAAGTAACCAGGGGTCCTGTAAGATTAACCCTTTGAGTGCCAGAGGGGTACGCAATGCATTGCTTTGCAATGCATTGCGTACCCCTCTGGATCTCAAAGGGTTAAATGAAAGTAGGTTTCAACTACAGCAGAGGAATTATTTATTTATTTTTTTTACAGTGAGGTCTGTTAAATTGTTGAAGTCCTTGCCCAGGGATGTGGTAATAGCAGATACAATAGATATATTTAGGAGAACATTAGATTCATTTCCCGTAGGAGCATACCTGGGAACTCTCAGGGTTTGACCCTGAGACTCAGGGTTTTGATCCAAATCTCAGGGTGAAGAGCCAAATTCTCTGGGTGAGAGAGGTCTGTGTCACCTACTATATGATTTTCCCCAGTTAAATGTTTCCTTAGCCTCTAAATTCAGGGCCGGATTTACATCTCAGGCGCCCTTAGGCACAACACCCTCTGGTGCCCCTAGTCCTGCCTTTGCCCCACCCCCTAACCATGCACCTCCCGTAGCCACACCCCTCAGTTAACCACACCCTCTTGTAACACCCACAAGCTACGCAGACAGACGCACAGTTGTGAGTAAAGAAAGACAGAAAGATCTCTCCCTGCTGTTATACCAAGCACCCAACTAGTTTTCAATTTTATCTCTCTTAGATAGTCGAATTGTTGGGTGAAGGAGAAGAAAAGCTTATAAAACATCACTTTTAATCATCAAATTGAATAAAACTGGAACATTAAGCAATAAATAGTATAAAAGGAATACACCGCCTCAAAATGTGTTCCACTGATCAAAGATTATATCACTTGTTGTCCTATTATCAGTACTGGTGAACTGGGGCCACCTAGTGACTGACCAACCATATCGACGGCCGAAGACACTAACAAATAGTATCTTGGTGAAGTCAGAATCACATAACTGTAAGGACTGACAACAAATATAGACTTTAAGACTTAGTCAGACAGTCTGTATTTTTTGTCAATCCTTATAGTTAGGTGATTCTATTTGTTTGTGCTGTGGATAAGGCTGGTCAGTCACTAGGGGGCCCCAGTTCACCAATACTGATAATAGGACAAGTGATAATATTTGATCAGTGGAACACATTTTGAAGGGGCAAATTCCTTTTATACAATGTCTTGTTAATTCTCCAGTTGTATTCAATTTGATAACGAAAAGTTATGTTTTATATACTTTTCTTCTCCCAATAAGCCGACAATCTAAGGGAGATAAAATTGAAGAATAGCTCAGTCAATAACATGCCTCCCAACATTTCAAATGGCCAAAGAGGGACACTTGTGTTTTAGGTGGTGTTTCTGGAGGCGTGGCTTATGCACTGGGCATTATTGAGAATTTTTAGGTTACTGTGTGACCTATTGACACCTCTTTTTTAAACTGAATAAAGGATTTAGAGCAAGACCAAAGTATTTTATTTACACCGATTCATTTACAAACACATATACTGAATATTAACTAAGCATTTGTGTGAGTTTCATTGCTGTGGAGCAATGTGATAGACTAATATATACACCACTCACTCTGATGTCCTAAAAAGAGGGACACCAGGGTAGAAAAGAGGGACATGGGGATTTGGGTCTCAAAGAGGGACTGTCCCTCCTAAAGAGGGACACTTGGAAGGTATGCAATGAGCTTGGTATTGCATAGGGTTGCCACCCAGCCAGTATTTTACCGGCAGGCCAGTAAAAAATTGGCTTCTGTCCAATGTTAAGTCTATGGAGGGAATGCCATGGCCGGTATTTTTTTGGAGAAAAGGTGGCAACCCTAGTATTGCAGCAGGGAGGGATCTTTCTTTCCTGTAGTCACATGTGCATCTGTCTGCATAGCTGGTGGTTGATAACCCCCCCAAGATGTGCGGTTAGTCACCAGTTTATACTTAGTATATTGTAAAGGTAATTTGCATAAAGTGCCACACCAAACATAAAGCTACATTTCTCAAGTGATTTATTTTTCAGAGAAATGGTAAAATATTAAGACAGATTGTAATTCTCTGAAATAAAACTCAGCTTGTCTTAAGGTGGCAGGTGCACAGGGCCTATTTTAAAATAACTACAAGCATGGATGTGCAATGAGAATTGAGATCTATGCACTGAGAATTTTCAGTTCACAGATTCCATTCTGACTGAGACTGAGCCTAACAGCCCTTTCAGTTACTCTTTTCTAATGCACATGTGCTGTAGTGAGCACAAAATCCTTCCCTGCTCACCACTGTAAACAGAAGCAATGGGGTATATTTATCTTGCAAATGTGCAGCAGTCGACTAGCACAGTCTAGACCCTACCCAGACTACCAAAACCATGTCAGACAGGAATGACAACTCACGGTCTCCTCCGCCATGAAAGACCATCATGGACCCGCTCTCTGGCAGGGCATATACAAAAGGCAGACTGCTTGGCAAGGTAAGCACAGGAAATGCCACATTATCATGGACTGGCTATGTCCTTCACTCATTAATACTTTGAGTGCCAGAGAGAGGTAGGCTAATCTCCCCTGGCATTCAAAAGGAGCAGATGGGAGACACTCTCACCTAAAGGTTATTTTGTACGGTAGACATATTCTGGCTCTATGATGGGGAAGTCGATGCCTTTGGAGTAACACAAAGGCACTGTAAGAACAATTAACCCCTTGAATGCAAGAGGGGTATCAAACAAGTGTATTTTGCACAAACAGGTAGGGTATGTATTGGTCCTACCTGTGTGTGTAAAATATACACTGGGGTTTGTGTGGGATACTAATCAGTGTCAGGGCCAGTGAGTCACTTTGCCTGTCTCCACTTTCTCCATGGTAGGCAGGATTCCCTGTGGGATGGTCTTTTCAAGAATGCTTGGCCTCTCTCCATATGCCCTGCCTCCACAGTGCTCTGTGATTTTGCTGCTCCAAGTGCCTGATCCAGTGTCATAGAGAGGCTACTCGTGCTCCTTGTGATTGGCTACCCTGATACTGCATGTTCACATCCAGGATGTTCAAGACCTGTGGTTCTCTCCACTTATTGCAAGAAATTCTGCTACATAGAAATTGACAATAAAATGGGCTGAAAATTCAAACTTTCTGCCCTGTTCGATCTTTTCTTTGGACACTTTTCCTCTGAATAAATAGGAGTGGGAAGGAAGTACAGATGCTTTAACCCTCTGAGTGCCAGAAGGGTACGCGTGTACCCCTCTAGCACTCAAGGGTTAAAATGTTGAGCCCTATTGAGCCTGCAATCCTTCATGGCTTTGTCAATGGGACCCCATTGACTTGTGGGCCAGTTGCCTTTAACAGGCTGCATAATCGCTTATGGCATTGATCACATAAAGGATATCAGAGTTAATCATCACCTTTTAAAGTCGGTTGTATTCCGTGAAGTTAGATTACAGCATAAGAGTAGTTTGTGAATGAGGAGCTAATAGCTATCGGCAGCAATGGAAGGGTTAATGGTGGTCTTGGTTAGACTTGTTGGTGATGTTGCAGTAGTGTATGTTTTTTTTGGGCCAGTTAATCCATTTGATGCCAGACAGCTGCTAGTTGCCTGACATTGAACCGGTTAAGGGACTTGTGTAAGAGTGGGGACATTTTGAAAAGAAACCCCAAATATTATACAACATAATATTATGGTATTAGGATCCTTAATGATAAAAGATATACACATGCCTGATTCTCCTTGACTCTGCCTCAGGCTCTGCTGAGCTTGACTTCTCTGAGTCCTGGCTATTCTTCCTTGGCTGCCTAAGTAAGTTGCCAGATGCCACCCTTGCGTCACTGTCTGAGTCCAGCCAGACTCAGCTACGCACACTGCAAGTCTGCAAACTTTAAGTGCAGACTTTGCATAGCTGGTAATGCCGCCGGCCCACCCCCTTAGCGCCCACACTTTCATTCACAACATCGACGTCACCTGACGTCGCTTCCACCCAGCCACAATGCCTCAGATGCGGCTGGGGACTGGGGAGTAGAAACGCCGGCTGGCCTTGGCAGGAAGTCTAAAGTGCATGACAGGGAGTGGGCTGGGCAGCACAAGAGGCACCACCACTCACTCTGACCTCAGTCTGCAACAGGCCAATGGCATCGATCAGCGCAAGTTACATAAAATAAATATAATAATATAAAAAAAATTAAAAAAGGGGGCATGACTGGGACACTGCCAGGCGCCCCAGAAAATTGGGCACCCTAGGCAAGTGCCTCATGTGCCTATTCATAAATCCAGTCCTGTCTAGATTGGTGCCATTAGTACAAGAAAGGCAGTGGGAGATGTCCTGCTTGTGTTCAGGCAGTGCGTTATCTAAACTGTAGCATGTTAAAGGTCTTGCACATGGGCTGGAGCACCTCTGTGTTAGAGCAGGCGGTTTAGCTCATCTTGAAAGTTCCCAGGTATGAGTAGAAGGGGACATATATGTGTATTAGTTTGTTTCACAGGAAGTTCTAGTAAGCAGATTAATACTCATTTTGGAGTAGGGAAGGCTTACATAATTCTCATTTTCTTTGTTATACTGTGGCAAAGGTTGAACTTGTCTTTTTGTCAACCTAATTTACTATACAACTAGGTATGTCTCTCTCATCTCCCTTGGTACATCAGCCTCTCTGAGTCAGTGAATTACTACAATCTAATTCACAGTGTGCAAAGATATTTTACAAAAAGTGGAAATATATTAGCAAAAATTTGAAAATCAGAAATTATTTAGTAGAATTTTAACGCATTGAATACCTCTTTGGTACTCAAAAGGGTTCATATAATTTTGGAAGACTGAAAGAGAAGAGATAATCATAAAGCAGCATTTAACTGATCTCAGTGACTAGCATACCTCCCAAGAGTCCCTCTTTTGGACCCAAATCCCTCTGTCCCTCTTTCCCACACTGATGTCCCTCTTTTTAGGAGATCAGATTGCATGGCGTGTATATAAGTGTATCATATTGCTCTACAGCAATAAAACTCACATTATTGTTTGTTTAACCCTTTGAGTGCCAGAGGGGTATGCAACGCATTGTTTTGCAGTGCATTGCGTACCCCTCTGGGACTCAAAGAGTTAAATGTCATTATATGTGTTTATAAATTAGTTTGTGTAAATACAATACTTTGATGTTGTTATAAGTCATTTATTAGGTTATACAAGGAGGTGTCACTAGGTCATGAAATAGCCTAAAACTTCTCGGTAATGTCCCGTCCACCAGTCACGCCCCCAGCAACACCCCCTAAAACACAAGTGTCCCTCTTTGGCAATTTGAAATGTTGTGAGGTATGGACTAGGTATCACCTACAAAAGGCAAGAGAAAGAGAAATATGTTTTATATGGGTATAAATGTTTATATATCATATAGGTACTCACTTGCAATTTTGGGCTATGTTAATTGGGTATACATAAAGGGCATTTATTTTAACAGAGTTTAGTCAACCTGGCCAGCCCTCAAGACCTCCTCTTTAAGCCCTTGACGACCAGTGGGGTGCAAGCAACGAATATTCATCTTGCATATGAAATATCCATGTTACAGTGTTACATTATGTTACATGCAGCTCTTTGTATGCATTTTGCATATGTTTTTCAAGTTAAAGGAGAACTCTGTTCAGGTTATTTAATTCATTTTTTTCATTCAGCCATAATGCAATTTTATTATGTAGTTAATATATGTTCCTGTCTGAAGCAGCACGTATCTCATCAGCTGTTTCGGACTACAGTCAGCACCATCCCCAGCCGTCCAATGTCAGGCTGAGACAGATGGGAATCGTAGTCCAACAACAGTCGGAGAACCACTGGTTGCCGTTATACTAATAACTATCCGCTCTGTGCAATGCAGCTGATGACCAGCAGAGGGAGAACCGAGATCAGGCTTGTAATGAAGAGGACAGGGAGATGGCTATTTAACTAAACGAAAAATACAAAATACGATCGAATGCGTTCCCCTTCATTATAAAGACCCAAATGAAATAAGGTCTAAACATATTTATTAACAAAAATAAATAAATGACGCTACCTTTGTAAAAAGAACAAACATACAATCGTGCATTACAGTATTTTTAATATTGTTTGACGATGTTCCATAGATAAACTATTAGTCCATATCATTAACTTATACTATAAAATAAATGTTTTAAGACCTTGCAAAACAAGCTATACATACAATGCTATCTCTGACAGTCTTCCAAACAATTTTCTCTTAAACCCTTCATTATGCTGTGATGGCCGAGTGGTTAAGGCGTTGGACTTGAAATCCAATGGGGTCTCCCCGCGCAGGTTCGAACCCTGCTCGCAGCGAGCTTCTTTTGTCCGTTTATAATAACGGTTTTTCTTTTTTAATTTGCATAAAATGGAATACAGTGTTGCAGGATCCATGTTACCAAGCAGAGTCCACCACTCTTATACAGACACATCATACTGGAATACACATAGACTGTAAGATGTATATGGAACGTATTTCCCAGTGAGATACTTTCACTATGTTAATTGATTGCCAGATAAGTATCTGGAGCTATTATTAAAGACGTGAATAAGAATAACTTATTATTATTGCCTGTGTCTTTTGTACTTATCGACTGTAAGTTATTGCATCTGTATTGAATACACAGGAGATAAGAATAATGTATTTTCTCCTGAAAATGTAACACAATTGCAATTGTGTGGGTGGTTTTTTTGTTTGTTTTTGTGTTTATTTTTTTTTACATCAACAGTGCCCTCTTGTGTCCCGAAAGATCCCCTACAGATCTGTAGGATCACCATTGCCTTTTATGTGAGAGGTGAATAGCCAATTCCAGTTCTCTCTAGAATATATCATCATTACTTCCTGACAGTTTGTACAGTTCAATACCAGCAGAAGTGAGTTTATTTTACTCAACAGAAAAAGCCTAATAACGCAGTTTTTCATACCACAAACATTTACTACTCCTTAACCCCTTAAGGACCGGGAAAATCTGAGGTCGTTTTCCCTTAAGGACCGGAGCAATTCTGACCTTTTTGACTATGTCTTTGTTCAACAGTGTTTTCCCTCTTAGGTTTTTATTCCACCCCCATAAATTATATACTGTTTTTTTTAAGCACAAATAGGGCTTTCATTTGATACCCTACTTATATGGATAACCCACCATTCACTTTATTAAAATTAAAAAAAAAGGTAAAAAAAGTAAAAAAAAAAAACATTTTTGATTTTTCTCTTGGGATCAATTGGCCACAAAGGGTTAAATTTTTATGGACACTGCATGAAAGGTATGACCGGACAGTCATACCTACAAAATGTGCAGTTTAAAGTGTCCACTGTCCCCCCTGGGTGAAAATCCCCATGTCCCTTTTTCCCACCCTATTTTGACACTTTTTTTGTCCCTGGCATTTGGTGGTGTATATAAGTGTATTACATGGCTCCACAACAATCACACTTGCAATATTGTTTAATTATATATATATTTTTTTTAAATAAAAAATGTTTTTTGTAAAAAAAAAAGTGGCTTGTTTTTTTTTTTTTTTAAAGTGTAGAATTGCAGGTCAAAAATTGACCTGCATTTAGCCAGCCTCCTGCACCAGCAGTGAAGGGGTTAATACCCCCAGCTGCTGTATTTTTTTTAACCACTAGGTGTCTACCCTCTACTTCTGTCTCCCTTACTTTGATAGCAAGGGAGACAGAGGCAGACAAGACAGGCTTTGCATGCTGCCTCTGTCTGTCACTATGCCGGTATATGTGATCGCTGATACAGCGATCGCATGAACCGGAGGAAGCAAGAAGGACTGAGACTGAATGCCCCGTTCTCAGAGCGCTCAGTCTCATCCTGGAATTAATGATAGCAGCGTGTACCGAGGCACGCTGCTATCATTTAAGCCATGATGGTCCTGGACTGTCATGGGTCGTTAAGGGTATAACAACCCATGACGGTGCAGGACGATCATGGGTCCTTAAGGGGTTAAGGACCGACAGTGCACACACACAGCAGTCACTTAAAGGAGCAGTAAACTTTTTTTATGAAAACACATATTTTATAGAGCTTTTCCTGCTGAATAAAACAAGGTCACTCCCATCGCTGTCAGGTGTTTTATTAAAAATTAATAGCAGTTTAAATAATCAGGAAGTGAATTTACTGTGTTTACTTCCTGATAGTTCTAACAGACAGGAAGTGACAGGCAGTTTCTATCACATTCTATGGAGAACTGTATGTCTCTGACTTTTCTGACTTTCCTTTCCATTATAATCTAACAGGAAATCTAATTAGAATTTAACCACTAGAGGCCACTGTTAATGTAAAAAAACATGGGTTTAAACTGTAATAACTCTGGAAATATAAATCTCTCAGCAGTGGGAGTACCCTTATTTTACGCAATAGGAAAATCCCTACAATATATATTTTTTCATAAAAAAAGTTTACTGCTCCTTTAAGGACCATGGATCATTTATTTTTTTAACTCAGCCAATTCCGGACTCCCAGAACAGAGTGCAGTCACACGTGGTGGCCCAGAATTCATGACGTACATGTACGTCCTTGGTCCTTTAGGGACCTCAACCTCATGACGTACATGTACGTCATGGGTCGTTAAGGGATTAAGAACCGGCTGATCATGAATGGGGCTGTCACTTAAGGACCACGGACCATTTTTTTTTTTGCTGGATGCACTTCTGGGGTCCTAGAACGACATGCAGTCACACAGGGAGCCTGGAATTCCATGGCGGTCCAGGACCGTCATGGGTCCTTAACGCAATTCTACCCATGACTGTCCTGGACCGTCATGGGTCGTTAAGGGGTTAACAGGAGGATGTGTCACCACTGTAAAAAGGGTGGGACCCCTGTTATAGAGGAATGTAGTAACAGTGCTGACCAATAAGCTATATTGACTTGAGACACCAGAACATGTTAAAGGAGCAGTAAATTATTTTTTTATGAAAAAATATATATTGTAGGGCTTTTACTGTTGAGTAAAATAAGGGTACTCCCCACTCCCACTGCTGACAGATGCATATTTCCAGATGTATTACAGTTTAAAACGGTGTTTTTTTACATTAGCAGTGCCCTCCAGTGATCAAATTCCAATAAGTTATTCTGTTAGATTCTAATGGAGAGGAAAGTCAGTGACTTAAAGTTCTCCATAGAATGTAGTAGAAACTGCTGTCACTTCCTGTCAGTTAGAATTTCCAGGAAGTAAATTCACTTCCTGATTATTTGAACTTTTATAAATGTTGAATAAAACAAATAACAGCAGTTAGAGTACCCTTGTTTTACTCAGCAGAAAAAGCTCTATAACATAAATATTTTCATAAAAAAAAAAAAAGCTTACTGCTTCTTTAACACAGCACCTGCTCCAGCCACCCAAATATTACCGCCTCTTCTCTACCTTGGAGCAGGATGCAGACTGTGGGCAGGCGCATGCTCATGATTGGCTGACACCCACAATATTGGGATATTATGATGTGCATCGCACTGTTCATCCACACAGGAAAACACCTTCACATTGCCTCCATGATATGTCTTTATAGCAACTGATAACCACAGGTAGATTTGGCAATGTTGCGCCATGGTGATTATCAATAAGACACTTGCTTGAACATCTCTATACAAGCTGAGTGTGGCCTGGTGTGACTTTTTCAGGAATTTGACAGCTCCTTGATAACATAGCTGTAGGATGGATATCATTAACACTCTGAAGACCAATGCACTACTCATGCTTTTGTTCTTCAGAGGGATAAACCTCTAAATACCAATGAGGTGATAGTGCATTTCTCCACAACTGTTTACACCAAACTCAGGTTCTTAGAGGGTTAAGAGAACACTAATATCTCCTATTAAAGGGATAGTAATGTTTCATCATAAATGCAGCTCTAATTAATCATCATAGTATTTGGTCTTTGGAGAGTGTTATTTCAATTCTGTCAGTTGTAGTTCAAGAGTAATTCAATGACAAAGTATCCCCCTCCTGCCCCTTTTACTGATGTAACACTGCACAGCCAGAGCAGAAGGGAGGTGCCCAGGTAGACTGCAGAGAATGACAATCTTCAATTAAAATAAGAGAAAAACCTGAAAAACTTGTCAAGGGGGGCAGGACTATCATTGTTCTCATAGGAAGAAGATTGTCCCCTGCTGTTACCAGTCTGGTCTATGGACTGGATTCCACATCTGAGAAGAGATGGCTTACACTAGGTAAAAGGGGCAGGAGGGAAAACTTTGCTTGTGAATATCTCTCAAACCATAAAGGTTTGAGAGATAAGACTTCTATCGTTCTTCATGTTTTTTTAATGCCTACAAAATAAAGATCAAACGAAGTATTACTATCCCTTTAATTATCCTATCCCACTTACCTTAAGACAGAAAATCCTAATAGCCCCTTTGAATTTGCCCTTACACCTTCATTTAACCCTTTGCGTGCCAATGAATACCGCTCTTGCACTCAAGGGGGTTAAGCAATAACATCTTCAGTCAGTCCTGGATGTCATGTTCATGGAGAGGGCCATGACTGTTGCTGGAAGGACTCCAGGACACCAAACTCCATCTACTGCAATACTGACGTCTTTTGTGGGTTCATGCACCCACCAGTTTCAGTGTTGGAGAGACGCATTAGGGTTCAATATAGAGGTATATTTGTTTTGGCCATGTCATGAGAACACTTTGTAATATGTTCTAAGAACTAGGTAACATAAAGCTGTACTGGGATTGAATGTCTAAGGCCGGGATTCATCAAGGTGCAAATGGCTTAATGCGCAAGAAATTCGGAGGATTTCTTTGCACAATAACCATTCTCCCATTTAGCAACTTTCAGACTGTATCTGGCCATCACTTATTCTTCAGTAAGCGATGGCCAGATAGATCCACAAATGTGATCCGCTAGCTTCAAGCTGTTGGATCCCATTTGAATGCATGGGGTGAACACATGCAAACACATTTTCGCTTATGCATGTTTTTTCCCCGGACTGAGCAATTTACTCAATTTTCCCTTCTTCGCATAGGCAAGCAGGGAAACACGTAAAATTGAGGAATACCCAAAGGTATTCATCAATGATCGCGGCAATGAGCAACATATTTGATACGCTGCTCTTCCTGCAGATTGATGAATTTTAAAGTGACAGTCAACCTATTTTTTTTTTACCTTGCATATACTTCAAGTGCAGAGGCTGTAAAGTCAAAACACATACACGAGAGAGAGGAGGACAGAAACACAGATGAAGCAAAGAGTCATGGAGTGACGAAGAGTAATCTCCTATCCCATAAGAAAAGCACGTTTCACTTGCTGTTGAATAGATCGCTCCCAGTATGTACTAAAGAAAAATACTCAATTGATTCCAGTGAGGATTTTTGTTTAATAGAGACTTCTGTTCAAAAGAAAAGTGGAATAATTATTTCTGGAGCAATGTGCTTTTAGCTGCTATGATTCAAAGGTTATGGCAGTGTATCTGTGTGAAGTAAACATAAAAAATACACCACACATGGTTTCCTGTACCATCACATTTACTACTACAAACAAAAAAAAAAAGAGAAAAATGAAGAAACATTGAAAATTAAGACCACAGGCCACAGAGCTTAACTTTACTCTTCAAAGATGCAATTAACTTGCACAGCGGATGGGCAAAAGTATTCCTCCAGAAGTTACTGTCCTCAGCTCCCATCGTCCTGAGTCGACCAACTAACAGGAGTTGTAGTACAAAAAAACATATATAGAACATGGGTTGCTACAATTTCAAACTTGATAAATGCGTACTGACCATGGCCTACAGGCCTCAGCACAGCCCATAACAGCCAAATTGCAGCTTCAGCAAACAGGAAGACACAGGATAGAAGTTTTCCACTCACATCTGCATTACACAGGCTGGTCAGGCAATGGAACAAAATCTCCATCATCTTATTGTAGACAGTATATAAGCAATACATCAGATTAAGAGGTGACGTGCCTTATACATTTTCTGAAAAATCACTTATTCATAAGAGTTTACCTATGACTAATTGATCTCACAAAATGTGCAAGGTGTCTCCTCTGTTTCCTTGATGTACGCATTTAAACTTTCTACAATAATGTGATCAACATTTTATTTTACTGACTGATTGGTTGGTTTACATCTTGGCAGTGTTTGTGGAGTGTTCCTGTCCTGTGTCTCCACATAACTCAACAATAGTTGAAGAACCTCTGCTCTGAGCGCGTTTTATAAATACCAATTCCTACTAGCCTCAGAGCTGTCTGTAATTCCCACTGAAACAACTGGCATCTCCCTAGTGTAGGGCTGGATTTCATTGTAGGTGACAGTGTTATCATAATGCACAAGAGTAAAGCTGGGAGATTCTGGGGAAAACCAAGTGCATCACATGGGACAAAGCAGAATTCACAATGATTTAAACATAACTATAAACCCCTTGAATTCTAGGGCATTATATTGTAGGAGTTGAAGGCACTCTTACTTTAAAGGGATAGTAATGTTTCATAATAAAAGCAGCTCTATTTAATCATCACAGTATTTGGGCTTTGGAGAGTGTTATTTTAATTCTGTTAGAGTTGTAGTTCAAGAGTAATTGAATGATAACGTATCCTCCTCCGCCCCTTTTACGGATCTAACACTGTTCACCTCAGAGCAGCAGAGTGTATCCAGATGGATTGCAGAGAGGGACAATCTTCAATTAAGAGAAGGGAAAAAGTTGAAAAACCTCTCAAGGAGGGCAGGGTTTTCATTGTTCTCACAGTAAGAAGATTGTCCCTTGCTGTGAGCTGTCTGGTCTATGGACCAGATTCCACATCTGAGGAGAAGGGGCTTACACTAGGTAAAAGGGGCGTGAATGGGAAACTTTATCATTCAATTACTCTTGAACTACAATGCTCATAGTAATGAAATAACACACTCTATGGCTCAAATACTATGAAGATTAACTGGAGCCACTGTTTTTGTGAAACATTACTATCCCTTTAAATGGTAATTTGAGGAATTTTCCCCTATGATGCCATTAGTCTCCACTTTTCTTTTGTGCATAAGGCGCATATTCATTAACCCTTTAAAAGTCAAGATGCATGTGCAATGCATTTTGAAGCAAAGTGCTGCACACACCTCATGTCCTTAACCCCTTAGTGACAGCCGCGTTCGTACACGGCTGTCACCTTAACGCCCGCCGAACATTTTTTTTTTTTCAAAGAAGTCCGAAGTCTCCGAGCGGCGTGCAGCCGCACGGAGACGCGGACTTCCGTGACTTACCAGGTACGTCCTCTGTCACTAAGTGACAGTTTCTGCGGGACGTACCTGGTAAGTCATCTGTCGTTAAGGGGTTAAGCTAAATAGGAACACTTGTAGAGCACTCAAACTACACTAGAGGGGGGGACCCTCTCTAAATAATTTTACCCTTTGAGTGTCAGAGAGGTATACAGCTCTGGATACCTCTCTGGCACTCAAGGTGTTAAAAGGGCTGTTTAAACCCATGAATGCCAATTATCTCCAGTGCATCGCTTCATAATGTATTGAGGGACCTCACAAGCATTCAAGGGATTAAAAACCCCATTTAAATCAATGGCACTTTTATTCCCTCTTATAGTATCAATAATTTTATTCCTAACAGTGCAGTTTGTTTGCCCAGAATGACTCCATGCATAAGGCCTTTAATCCCCACATAGTCAAGGAAATGTACTTTGAAGAATCCAAAAGTTTTATTAAGTCTCAAGTACTATTTTTTAGGTCATTTCATCAATAATGACACACATTGCAGCATCTTTATCAACTGTGGCTTCTTTTACTGAGGCAGCCACCTCCTGTAGCCCTTCATGCTGATCTGTGCATGGCTCCTGCACATCCATAGGTTCAGACTTAATGCTGACTGCCCCATCTGGCATGGGAAGGTCATCGGGCAATGAGGCCAAACAGTTCTGTATCATCTCCACCACACGCTCTAAGTGTTTCTGAAACCTCTCGGCTGTCTCCAGCCTCTGTCTTTTCTGCACCTCCATCATCACCCTCAGAGTCTCACGTGCCTGGTGTGGCCTGTACTCATTAATAAGATGATGCATGTGAACAAAAAGTAATTTGAGGTCCTCCAGTTTTTCCTCTCGCCGGATGCTGCCAGGGCTTCGGATCAAGATGTCCAACAAATCCAGGAAGTTGACCAGAATGGACATGTTTAGCTTTCTCAATTCCTTCTTGTGGTCAAACTGCATTGGATGGAGACGCTCTATGCCTTGGCTCTCTAGTGGGCGGATGATGAGGTCATCACACTGAAACTGGTTGCCAAACATCATGTAGCTGTCCTTGATGGGAAGTGGGGGCTTGGACACCAGGCCCTTGCGTATGTTTTCATCTGTGTACTCCTTGATGTACTGCATGGGGGGCAGAGGAAGAGCACTTACTTGCTGTGGCTCCCCCATGATGCAGAATTAAGGAGAACCTGCCAGGAAAATTGGAAAACATGAGTTCACAATAATTTAGCATATAGTAATACCCAGACCAAGGATGGTCAATCTCTGGCTCAGAAGCAGCTTTTTTGGATTATAACTCCTATCATCTTCAGTCAATATTCTACTACTATTGGACTACAATTCACCCATTATCCTCAGCCAGCCAGTACAAAAGAAGCTTGAGTTGGCGGAGGATGATGGGAGTTGATGGCCAGCAACAAGGTGTGGGGTCTACAGATTGGGATGGAAATGTAACCAGTATAACTATCAAGGCCCTCATACTAACACTGTGTACTAATGGTAAAAAAATACTAATCCACATGTTTAGCAAAAGTCAGACAGTGTAGATGGCCTGCTGAATTAAATTCCACAGCTAAACTAGAGCCAAAAAAAAAAAAAAAGCTGAATGAAAGAGAAGCTTCAGCAATATTGTATAGACAAATGCCCTCTTATAAATTATCCACTTGATTAGAAAAGGGAAATTGACATTTTATTTCTTTTCATAGATCACATTCTCAGGAACCACTCAAGAATAATCAAGCAAGTCATTAAATACCAATTCAAGGTATGACTGCCTTGAAAGCATTTAACCCTTTGAGTACCAAATATCCAACTCTCAAAATCAACCATTTGTTATGTTAGCCATTTTTATGTTAAATAATACAAAATATTTTGCTTTATGTGTCAGTTTATGCAAGTTAGACAGAACTGTCTGATACAGCAGTGTGTCAGATATGAACATTCCACACTGCTCTCACTCATGATATCCCTTTCTCCCCCTTATTTTAGTAATCGGTGAAAGGTAGTTCGAAGACATCTAAGTGCTAGTGGGGTGTCCTGCGATGGCAGAGCACTCTAGCATGTTAGTATCAGACAAACCACTATTCCAGCCAGTTCTGATTAATTTAAATAAACGGACACATTACAAAAAGCTAAATAGTGCAAACATTATTATTTTAAATTAGAGTGGCTAAACAGGTGATTATGAAAGCCTTTTCAAATGAACCTAAGCTGTCATGCTATTTTTATTTTGACATAAAATAAAGACTAGGGACTGCACATTTTAGCCCTTCGGGTGCCAGAGGTATGCAATGTATTGCAGTGCAATGCGCTGGATACCACTCTGGCATCCAAAGGGTTAAGGTATAGGATAACCTAATTATGAAAAAAAAATCTGCTGTAGGGCTTTTCCTCTGGAGTAAAATAATACTAAACCAGGTGTCTGAAGATGTTTCTTTCAAACGTTTTTAAAAATATAAATTTGAGTTTTTCTGATAGTTTAAGTTAAAGATGTTTGGAAGCCAATAAGAGCAGAAAGTAGTAATGTAGACTTGACAGAAGGCAGTACAAGAGTGCAAAAACATCTGGGAAATTGAGTAGATATTATACTACGAACAACAGAAGTAATTCTGGAGTAAACAATTTGCACCACTAACAGAAATTACATGATCCCCCAAATTATCATATATTTGAATGAGGATTAAACCCATTGAATGACGCAAAAAGTTCCGCTTCGCAATGCGTTGGATACTTCTCTAGTATTCAAGGGGTTAAACGTACCAATTCAATAAATGAGAATTTTTATTCCTCCCCTAAAATGCGGTTGCTCTACTTCACTTCTTGTTAGTATATCAGCCACACTGTTAACACTTAGAGGGGTATCCAACGCATTGCGAAGCAACTCGCTGGACACCGCCCTGGCGCTCAAAGGGTTACCGCGCCTTCGCTCAAACCATCAAATAAATATGTAATCTGCCCAAACCAGAGCAATTCTAGGCGAAACTAAACGTGCTATAGGGATTACAAATCCCACTGATTTGCTTCCAACCTCCTGAATACTATAGGTTTCTCAATGTACCGCAGACTTCAATTGGGATTTCACTTGTTCTTTATGGTAACCCCAGAATTTCTTCACTGTTGTCCTCGCACATGTGGCCCTATCTCTTTCCCTTAACGCGATGTTTATGCCGTCCCAGTGCTACGATATCATACCTGCAGCTCCCCAGCTACTGCTCAGAGTCGTAAAGCGCCTACAATGGAACTCTTCCTGTAATCCGGTGGCACAATGACAACTTCCGGCAAGAAGAGGTCGTGCCAGTTCAGACGATGAAAAGGTCTCTTCCGCCCACTCTTTAGCGGCTCTCTGATTGGCTGCTACCAGGCTACTACTGTGGAAACACAGTATGGTCCTCCTGCGCATGAGACGTTTCGCTCTCTACGTTGTGGGCGACAGGTGTCGCTGTTGTAAAGTAACCATGTAACACCTCTAAAGTGTCTCAAAGAGACCCAGATCTCGCCTGGTGCCCCTCTTTTTAAAGGGATAGTAACACTTCGTTTTAACTTTATTTTATTTTGTAGGCATTAAAAAAACATGAATAATGATATAAGTCTTATCTCTCAAACCTTTATGGTTTATGAGATATTTACAAGCAAAGTTCCCCTCCCCGCCCCTTTTTCCTAGTGTAAGCCATCTCTTCTCAGATGTGAGTCTGGTTGTATGACAGTACAGATAACAGAAGGGGACAATTTTCTTTGTATGAAAACAATGAAAGCCCTTCCCCCCTTGACAAGTTTTTCAGCTTTTTCCATTATCTTAATTGAAGATTGTCCCTCTCTGCAGTCTACCTGGACATCTCCCTTCTGATCTGGTTGAACGGGGGGGGGGGGGGGGGGGGTACTTTGTTTGTGAATATCTCTTAAACCATAAAGGTTTGAGAGATAAGACTTATATCATTCTTCATGTTTTTTTAATGCCTACAAAATAAAATAAAGTTAAAATGAAGTATTACTATCCCTTTAAGGTTATAAGACTGTGTATGGTGTGTGTTTGAGCTAAATCATTAATTCAGGTTGCACAAAATAGTGTCATTAGGCCATGAAACCTAAGAATTCTCTGTAATGGAGAGGGGGAACTTCCAATGTGAATAATGGTTTGAGAGATAGGATTTGTGCCAAGTAATTTATTTTTTAAACTCTACAAAATAAGATTTTTTTTATTGGGACATTACTGTTACTTTAATCTCTCTTCAAGAAGCTGCTTTCTAAGTACAGACATTCACTGTGAACTGAGGTGTTGATGCTGGTACTGTTCCCTGAAAACATAGACATCCTCATACCTGGGAACTTTTGAAACAGGGCTACCCGGAGGGTAACCCTGTCAGTGCCCACTGGGGAGGAAAATGACGCGATTTGGGTCATAAAAGGGGTGGGGCTTAGTAGCAGGGGCGGGACAAAACACCCCCCCCCCCTTGCAAAATGGAGGTAAGTGGGAGGAACTGGGTGGGATGGAGCACAAGTGGGCAGAGTTTCTACTTAAACTCTGCCCACCCGGTGATTCGCACATTTCCCTGGAGACCCGGTAATTCAATTTGAAATACGGAGTCTCCTGGGCAAAACCAGAGAGTTCCCATGTATGGACATCCTGTCATCCTACATCATTGTCCCTTTAAGAGATAGTAACATTAATATTCTAAATATACAGTACTGTGCAAAAGTCTTAGATAGGTGTGAAAAAATGCTGTAAAGTAAGAATGTTTTGAAAAATAGATATGTTAATAGTTTATTTTTATTAATTAACAAAATGATATCAAGTGAACAGAAGAAAAATCTAAATCAAATCAATATTTGGTGTGACCACCCTTTGCCTTAGAAACAGCATCAATTCTTCTAGGTACACTTGCACACAGTTTGTTCAGGAACTTGGCAGGTAGGTTGTGCCAAACATCGATGAAAACTAACCGCAGTTCTTCTGCAGATTTAGGCAGCCTCAGCTGCTTCTCTCTCTTCATGTAATCCCAGACAGATTCTATGATGTTGAGATCAAGGCTCTGTGGGGGCCTACCATCACTTCCAGGACTCTTTGTTCTTCTTTATGCTTAAGATAGTTCTTAATGACTTTGGCTGTATGTTTGGGGTCATTGTCATGCTGCAGAATAAATTTGGGTCCAATCAGATGCCTTCCTGGTGGTATGTCATGATGGATAAGTATCTGCCTGTTCTTCTCAGCACTGAGGGAACCATTAATTCTGACCAAATCCCCAGCTCCATTTGAAGAAATGCAAGTAACCTCCACCATGCTTCACTGTTGCCTGCAGACACTCATTTTTGTACTGCTCCCCAGCTTTCGGCAAAAAAACTGCCTTCTGCTATAGCCAAATATTTAAAATTTTGACTCATCAGTCCAGAGCACCTGTTGCCATTCTTCTGCACATCAGTTCCTGTGTTTTCCTGCATAGTTGAGTCACTTGGCCTTGTTTCCACATACAGCGGTATGGCTTTTTGGCTGTAAGTCTTCCATGAAGACCATTTCTGATTACACTTCTCTGGACAGTATATGGGTGTTCCAGGATCCCACTGTTTTCCGCCAATTCTGAGCTGATGGCACTGCTGGACATCTTAAGATTTTGAAGGGAAGAAAAAATGATTTGTCTTTCACCTGCTGCACTAAGTTTTCTTGGCCGACCACTGCGTCTACAGTCCCCAACGTTGCATGTTTCTTTGTGCTTCTTCAAAAGAGTTTGGACATTACATCTGGAAACCCCTGTCTGCCTTGACATCTCTCCCTAGGAGAGACCTTGCTGATGCAGTATAACTACCTTGTATTTTGTTGCTGTGCTCAGTTTTGGCATGGTGTATGACTTTTGACATTAAACTGTCTTTAGCAACCTTACCGTGTTAGCTGAGTTTGGCTGTTCCTCACCCAGGTTTATTCCTCCTACACAGCTGTTTCTGTTTCAATTAATGATTGTGTTTCAACCTACATATTAAATTTTGATCATTAGCATCTGTTTGGTATAACTGTTCACACCAAATATTGATTTGATTTACATTTTTCTTCTGTTCATTCATGTTATTTTGTTAATTGATAAATATAAACTTGTGATGTAATGGTTGTCACCCTGAGAATGAAACGTGTCTGCTTTCAGTGATCTCTATTGTCTTGACATGTTGTGATGCCGCCTAGGTCTCCTCAAGGCAGTAGAGCAAAAGAGGTGACTCCTCCAACAAGGGATAGAGGAGCAAGTAGCTGGGGAGCGATGCTTGGGTGCGATGCTCGGGTACATAGGTTGTCCTAAGGGGGTTGTGCTGTGGCCTAGCTGGATAAAGGTGCTAGCCGCGAAGCTAGATTAAACCCCTCCGGTTGAGCTGAAGTGTTCCCCCGATAACCTCCTTAGGACAATCTATACTACCCCTATCCCCATGGAGAAACTGGCTCCAACAGGAAGAAACACTACTAAGAGCAGAGACAGGAGAATGGTCGGATAATAGGCTGGTTCATGCATGGTGGATCACAAGGATGGTACAAATACAGCAAGGTCAGATCAGGCCAGGTCATACACAGGAAATCCAGGACAATAATCGACAGGCAAAAGACTTGGTCAGGGACAGCAAGGGTCAACACAGGAATCGTAGTACTAGAATCGGTGAGCAGGGGCTTGGTCAGGAGTAGCTAGAGTCATACACAGGAGGATACGAACATAAACTGGCTGCAACACTTCTAGAGACGCTATACTAACTCATCAGTAGTGTGCAGCCGCTGCCCCTTTAAGGCTAAGCACCGGAAGCCACTCCTGCGCATGTCCAGATAAAAGGCCCCAGACAAGGCGGCCGTCGGCAGTAGCGCAGACAGAACAGGGACTGAGAGGAAGGAAGAGGACCGGAGTCCAGTGGGGAGCAAAACGGGGTGAAGGCGAAACAGGCAGGACAGCCGCCGTGAGGACTGAAAGGGAGGAGGTGGAGAGGAGTGCCCAAACAGGCAATGCAGGACCGGAATGGAGGCGAGACGCCGGTAAGGACGTGACAGTGCCCCCCCTCCAAGGGCCGCCTCTGGAGGACCTCAAGCCACCCTGGGTGGGAAACAGACATGAAATCGCCGGAGCAGGGCCGGAGTATGGACATCACGGGCAGGAACCCAAGACCGCTCCTCAGGGCCATACCCTTGCCAGTTAACCAAGTATTGCAGTCGAACCCGACGAGAGTCCAGGACGTCGTTGATGGCATGTTCTTCTTGATGCTGCACCATCACAGGGGCCAGGGAAGACACCTAGGGATGTGGAAAACGAGAGGGTACCCACGGTCTGAGACGGGAAACATGAAAGAAGGGATGAATCCGAAGGGTACGGGGAAGGACAAGCCTGTAGACCACGGGCGACAGGCGTTGAGATAGCTTAAACGGGCCGATAAAGTGAGGTCCCAGTTTCACGGACAGCTTATGGAGATGAACATTCTGTGTGGAGAGCCACGCTTTGTCACCAGGAGAGAAAAGGGGAGCCGGGGAGCGGAGACAGTCAGCAGCAACCTTCTATCGAGTTGTGACAAAGGAGATGTTGGATTCGACAGTAGTCTGACATCCTGGCCACCAGAAGTGACGGGTTAACAGGTTGAGCGTACGGGCAATGTCGGGGTGACCAGCAAGGAGTGATTGATGTGCCCATTTTAAGACCCTTGTTCGATGTCTCTCTGGAACAGAAAGAGAGGTTCTACCTGCAGAGCACAAGGTAAGAGGGGCCTCCCCTTGGGCTGCCCTGATATCCCGAAAGACATGTATAGACAAGGAGGCCAAGATACTAGAAGCCGGGAGAATAGTGTCAGAGGTAGAGAGCAGGGGTCCAGAGGCATCACCTAATCGGGACAGGGCATCCGCTTTGACGTTCTTGCTGCCCGGTATGTAGGTGATCCGGAAGTCAAAGTGAGCAAAGAAAAAAAAAAACATTGAGTCTCTTAGCAGTGGACAGGTAAGCCAGGTTCAGGTGGTCCGTAAGGATGGAGATGGTATGGGGAGATCCTTCAAGGAGATACTGCCACTCCTCCAGTGCCAGTTTAATACCTAACAAATTTGCGGTTACTGGCATCGTAGTACCGCTCTGCAGTGGAAAAACGTCGGGAGAAGAAAGAACAAGGATGGGTAAGGCCTGTACCAGGATTCACTTGGGACAGTATAGCCCCGGCCGCAATTTCAGAGGCATCTACTTAAATAATGAAGGGACGGAAAGGGTCAGAATAGAGCAGTATGGGGGCTGACGTAAAGGCCTTCTTGAGTACCTCAAAAGCGGAAACAGCTGCCGGAGATCAAAGTCCAGGGTCTGAGCCCTTGCAGGTAAAGGAAATAATGGGTTGGATGATGCCAGAAAAGCCACGGATGAAACGCTAGTAGTAATTGGCAAACCCTATAAAGAGTTGCACGGCTTTCAAAGGTAACAGGTCGAGGCCATTCTTTAACGGCAGTCACCTTGGCTGGTTCCATGAGAAGGCCTTCAGAAGAGATAATATAGCCCAGAAAGGGTAAAGAAGCCTGTTGAAAGGAGCACTTTCCAGCTTGGCATAGAGTTGGTTGGTGCGCAGGCTTTCTAACATGGTTTTCACGTGACAGCGATGATCTGACAGTGTCTTGGAGTATATCAGGATATCATCCAGGTAGATTATCACACAAGAAAGGAGAAGGTCCCGAAAGACATTGTTAACTAACGCCTGGAAGACTGCAGGAGCATTACGTAGCCCGAAGGGCATTACTAGGTATTCATATTGCCCGAATCTAGTGTTGAAAGTAGTCTTTCATTCCTCGTCCTCCCGCATATGGACAAGGTTGTAGGCGCCTCTGGGGTCTAACTTAGTGAAAACGGTGGATCCCTTCAAATGACCCAAGAGTTCTGGGATGAGCAGCAGGGGATAGCAATTGCGTCGGGTGATAGCATTAAGACCTCGATAGTCAATGCAGGGCCTGAGGGAACCGTCCTTCTTGGCAATGAAGAAAAAAACAGCCCCGGCTGGGAAAGTAGAAGGACGGATGAATCTGAGTGCCAGATCCTCCCGAATATATTCCTCCAGAGCTGCTGTCTCCAGAAGGGACAGCAGGTAGGTGCGTCCCCTAGGTGGCGAAGCACCCGGGACCAGGTCGATAGTGCAGTCCTAGGGACGGTGGGGAGGAAGATGGTTGGCCTTCTGTTTGCAGAAGACATCCACAAAGGAACGGTAATGAAGCGGTAAGGGATTGACGGGGGATTCGGCAATAGAGGCAATGCACATAACAGTAGACACAGACGAAGACGAGGGAAAGGAAACCAAACCGGTTACCCAATCAATACGGGGGTTGCGTTTCTGCAACCTTGGGAAACCTAGGATCAGGGGAGTCTGTGGAGAGGAAATTACATCCAGGACCATGGTCTCAGAGATGTCAGGGCCGAAACGTAGGCTAAGCAGAATGGAAGTGGAAGAGATGCTACCCGAACCCACTGGAGAACCATCTACCGCTAAAACACATAGAGGATGGAGACGTTTTCTCAGAGGAATCCCATGAAGTGAGGCAAACCCCGCATCCAGGAAGAGACCGTAGGCACTGGAGTCTACAAAGGCAGGTAGTTCAATGGAAGTGGAGGCCCATAATAAGACCACGGTGATGGTCAAGCGTTGATCGGAGAACTGGGGACTACAGGTAGAATTAGAGAGAGTCCCCCTCCTCCTAAGTCCTGGGGTTTCCCACCTTGCTAGGGCAGACATGTGCCAAATGTCCGGGGGAGCCGCAATAGAAACACAAACCCAAAGCGAGACGCCTAGCTTTCTTCTCATCAAACAAGCGAAATACCCGACCAGTCTCCATGGGTTCTGGAGAAGACTTGGTCGGGTTACTAGGAGGTTGAAACCCGGGAGTAAGACACACGGGATCTCGAGGTGGCGGATGTCGGCTGTGGTCTCGGGCCTTCTCTAGGCACCTCTCATGGATGTGTTGTTCTAATGTGGAGCAAAGATCGATGAGACCCTCTAGGGTCTGAGGTATGGGACGGGTCGTGAGTTCATCCTTAAGACGATCACTGAGTCCCTTCTGAAACATGGCCTTAAGGGCGCTGTCGCCCCAGTTGGTGTCTAACGCCAGGGTCCGGAACTCCACGGCATACTGGCTAAGTGGCTGTTGACCCTGACGTAGCTCCAGCAGAGCGGCCTCAGCCTGTGGTTGGCGACGGGGTGAATCAAACACTCTGCGAAAGGCAGCTAAGAAGATGTCCAAATCTTCCAGAAAGGACGACTGACTGTCAAGCAGAGGGGATACCCTGGACAGTTGACCTTTAAGGAGGGAGATGATGAATGCGACCCTGGTTTGGTGTGAAGCACAGACGTCGGGCTGACAGCGGAAGTGCAAGAGACACTGGTTTAGTTCCTTAGGGTTGCTGTCATATCACTCAGGCAGGGGGATACGGGGAACCCCAAATGAGGATGGAGGACTAGGTGCGGACTGGAAAGTGGGCATGCTGGGAACAGCCGGGCTGGGTACTTCCAGCCTCTTTTGGAGGTGCTGTAGCATACTGGTAATGGAGTCCAACTTCTGATTGAGACTTGCGATCTGTGTGGCATGTTGTTCCAGAACTGCCCCCTGCTGGATAACAGCGGAAGCAAGTTCCGATGGGTCACTAGCCATGGTGACCAGAGGGTGGCGTTAGTATAATGTGACGCCGCCTAGGTCTCCTCAAGGCAATAGAGCAAAAGAGATGACTCCTCCAACAAGGGATAGAGGAGCAAGTAGCTGGGGAGCGATGCTTGGGTGCGATGCTCAGGTATGTAGGTTGTCCTAAGGGGGTTGTGCTGCTGCCTAGCTGGATAAAGGTGCTAGCTGCGAAGCTAGATTGTACCCCTCCGGTTGAGCCAAAGGGTTCCCTCGATAACCTCATTAGGACAATCTATACTGCCCCTATCCCCAGGAAGATACTGGCTCCAACAGGAACAAACACTACTAAGAGCAGAGACAGGAGAATGGTCAGATAATAGGTTGGGTCATGCACGGTGGATCACAAGGATGGTACAAATACAGCAGGCTAGGAAAAGATCAGGTCAGGCCGGGTCATACACGGGAAATCCAGGTTAATAATCAGCAGGCAAAAGACTTGGTCAGGGACAGCAAGGGTCAACACGGGAATCGTTGTACTGGAATCGGCGAGCAGGGGCTTGGTCAGGAGTAGCTAGAGCCATACTCAGGAGGATATACTAAAGCGTCAGTATTGTGCAGCCACTTCCCCTTTAAGGCTAAGCGCCGGAAGCCACTCCTGCGTATGCCCAGATAAAAGGCCGCAGACAAGGAGGCCGTCGGCAGTAGCACAGACAGAACAGGGACTAAGAGGTAGGAAGGACCGGAGTCCAGTGGGGAGCAAACTGGGGTGAAGGAAGAACGGGCAAGGACAGTCGCCGCGAGGACTGAAAGGGAGGAGGCGGAGAGGAGTGCCCAAACGGGCAACGCAGGACCGGAATGGAGGCGAGACGCCGGTAAGGACATGACAGTTTCCCCCTCCAAGGGCCGCCTCTGGAGGACCTCAAGCCAGCCTGGGCGGGAAACAGACATGAAATTGACCGAGCAGGGCCGGAGTATGGACATCACGGGCAGGAACCCAAGACCGCTCCTCAGGGCCATACCCTTGCCAGTTAACCAAGTATTGCAGTCGAACCTGACGAGAGTCCAGGACGTCGTTGATGACATGTTCTTCTTCATGCTGCACCATCACAGGGGCCGGGGAAGACACCTGGGACCAGAACGGCGGCAAGACGCCGGTAAGGACGTGACACATGTGTTCCCATTCTTGAAAACATTAATGTCCCCTGTGTGTGCATGCAATAGAGAGTGCTGGGCATTTACCATCATTGAATGGGTTGGTTAGTGTGTATGATGCACAGAGGGATGGCGCCATCCAGTCTAGCTGGCCAAAGAGATTGTGTTATGAGATAGCCCAGTGTTGGTTAGCGAGAGGGGGGTAGGGCAAATCTGAGAGTGGAATGTGTGTCCCTTCCCCCTTACATCAGGCTAAGCAAAAAGAGACATTGTAAATATTACCTGTAACATCAGATCATGTAGGGGGTGGGTAGAAGGAAGCCTAAGAGAAGTGAGAGAGAGGAGAGCAGGGGGAGCAGGCCTCCCTAGAATGGAGAGAGGCCTGGGGCCAGTCTGGAGTTGGACTGGTCCATGTGCTTTCTAAAGGTGTACGGTGGAGGCTGGGACTGTTGAGTGCCCTCCCTGGAAGAGTTAGAGTGAGTGGGCACAGTTGTGGGCTGTAAGACAAGGTGGCTGCAGCCACAGAAAGTACCCTGATGTTCCCATAACAAGGATGTTGGCCATGAAGCTAAGCTTTGGTGGCTATGGCCCAAGAATAATGAAAATGACTGTGGATAATCATTTAGGATGCCTTATCCAAATCCTCTGTCAAGACTAAAAGATACAAGGAAACTTCATGCAATCCAGCACCAGGCACAGTGGGCAGGTTTCTCACTCTTGACTCTAGTGGGACTATGTGTAAGCTCCAGTATAAAGCTAAAATGGACTGTTAGTATTATATGTAACTCCTGGCAATCTGTACAACTTTGCTGACACACCAAGAAGAGAACAGCAGAAGTGTGTAGTATTTATGTTTTACCCCTGTTTGTTTGCCTGTAATTGTTGTCCTGTGTTTATGTGCCGTGACCTCTTTAATAAATGCAATTTATTATCTTTTTGTCTGGCTGCATAAACCGCTTAACTCTCAGTCTACCAAGCAGTAACCCCTGTACCCCGTCACAAAACTTTTAACATGTTTATTTTTGAAAGCGTTCTTACTTTACATGATTTTTCACACCTGCCTAAGACTTTTGCATAGTACTGTGTCAATTACAGGATTTATACTGGTGAGTAAAAGAAGGGAACCCACCACTGCCAAAAGATGATTTATTAAAAGGTTATTGCAACACAAACATGCATTTTTTAGGAACAGTATTTCTGTGACCTGTAATTTAATGGCGGCACTCTTGCTACAGCAGTCTATGGACATCTCTGGTCAGTTGACCTTAAACCTCCATAGGAGGCAGTAGCAACAGTGCCCCTGTAACATTTCAGGCCAGGGAGGTAATGCTCCCAAAAAATACAAGTTTGAATTGTAATGACTTTTGAATAGGACATCTCTCAGCAGTTAGAGTGCAAGTGATTTACTGAGTCAGATTAACTCTGCAATACATATATTTTTTAATGTTAATGTTGCTGTCCTTTAAAGGGGTAGTAATGTTTCATAATAAAAGCAGCTCTAATTAATTATCATAGTATTTGGACATTGGAGAGTGTTATTTCAATTCTGTCAGAGTTGTAGTTCAAGAGTAATTCAATGACAAAGTATCCCCCTCCCGCCCCTTTTACTGATGTAACACTGCTCAGCCAGAGCAGAAGGGAGGTGCCCAGGTAGATTGCAGAGAGGGACAATCTTCAATTAAGATAAGGGATAAACCTGAAAAACTTGTCAAGGGGGGCAGGGTTTTCATTGTTCTCATAGGTAGAAGATTGTCCCCTTCTGTTATCTGTGTGGTCTTACAACCAGATTCCACATCTGAGGGGAGATGGCTTACACTAGGTAAAAGGGGCAGGAGGGGGAAACTTTATCATTCAATTACTCTTGAACTACAACTCTGACGGTATTGAAATAACACTCTCTATGGCTCAAATACTATGAAGATTAATTGGAGCTGCTGTTTTTGTAAAACATTACTATCCCTTTAAAGCAGGGGTAGCTGACCCTGGTCTTCAAGATCTACCAACAGTGCATGTTTTCAGGTTATCCACTTGGAACAGAGATGGACCGGTTAAAGTGACAGAGCCACAAATGAATCCACCTGCACTCCAGCTGGGATAGTCAGAAAACATGCACTGTTAGTAGCTCTTGAGGACCAGGTTTGGCTTCCCCTGCTTTAACCATTTGAGTGCCAGAGAGGTATCCAATGCATTGGATACCTCTCGGCCACTCAAAGGGTTAAAGGAACACTGGTGTCGGGTGTCCAGATGTCCCTGTTTTTTTTTTAATATTAAGCATTTCTACTCCTTTAACCCAACACAGAAAACCCATAACCTCCTGAACACATTGGAGAGCTCCCAAGCATCCAAGAGGATAAGCATATGTTGTAGTAACTTTTCAATGTGTAACATGGATATGCAATTCAGTAGAATTTATACATAGGGCCTTATGTATAAAAGGTCAACTAGTGCAACCCAGCTGCAGCACAGGGACCAAATAAATATTTCTGGATTTCCCATTGATTTAAATGGGGCCTTTAACACCACATTCTGCCATTCAGGGACACTGCAGAGACAATATCAGCAGAGTACTAGTCCTTGGCACTAGCACAGCTACGTGGGATGGATCACTGGACATCAGTGTGCAACCTGCTCTTTCACCAGCGCACCGCAGAGTTACAGACATAGAGGGAGAACTGCCCATTGACTGCTGTGACAGAAAGCAATGCTTGTTGTGGGCTACTAGATAATGTGCATCATGCCTAAAGCCTTAGAGTAGCATTACACTACAACAAAAATGCACTGGAGCTCCTGTCCAATGTCAAAATCAGGACTCATTTCTCTCTCTAGTGTTTAGAGCTCTGTCTGGAGGCCATTTTCTTGTAGTCACAGAGACATCGCTTTCTGTCACAGTAGGCAATGGGCAGTTCTCCTTCTGTGCTCTGGTGTCTTCATTCCAGGACTATGTATTGTGCCTGAAGGAGGCTACCAGGGACAAGGGACACTATTTAAATCAGGGACTGTCCTGGGCAATCAGGGACACGTGGTCACCCTATCTTAAATGCTAGAGAGTTCTCCAACACATTGTTCTGCAAATGACTTGGAGACCTCTCTAGCATTCAAGCATTCAAACACTCATTTAAATTACTGGGAGTTTACCGCAGTATCCTATGGTTCAGTTCGTTTGACCTTTATATTGTTTTGTGCATAAAACCCATAGGACTTTATTCATCAAGCTAAAGAGGTGCATTTCTGGAGTAAAAGAGCAGTGTCGTAGGAGACAAATGAAAACTCCTATTGGTTTAAATGGGACTTTTAACCCCCTGAACACCAAGGGTCTCCAGCGCAGTCTTTTGCCCCATTTAAATCAATAGGAATTTGCAGATCTTTTATTTTGACCAAGTGGTGCTATTGGTTTTCTTTAGAATTGCACCTCTATCACTTGGTGGATAAGGTTCATAGTCTTTGATGTAGATTTATGTCATGTGTGAACGTTTTGCTGTAGAGAAGTCTATACACCAGCAGCTCGATCAACAGGAGGATGTGGTTTTAGCTTCAGGTCATAACATAAGTTTAACACCTTTATTCTGCTTGCCGATCTCAAGATAAGCTTTACTCCTCCACTGTATATGCCAGCTCCAACCCTCCTTCTCTGTACATTTTTCTCTCATCCGAGCTCATGATGACCTACTTTCACACGATTGCCGGAATGTTTATCTGAGCTGGACTTCAGCTTCTACAAATCCCAAGTTGCCTCATTTCTTTTGGCACAGAATACATATTGTTTATGTGAAGTTGCTCAGGGTCTCACAGTGACTCTGCTTACAAGACTTATGTCCCAGATGAATAACTCTGTCATTCTACAACAGACACTTATTAAAAAATCCCAACAGAAGAGGCGAACATCACCGGCAAACTTCAAATCTAGGGTCTTCATCCTCAACAGTTCGTCTCTCAGTTACTATGAACATCGGCAAGGGGTGAGTGGACTTAAGATATGGGGTGACAGAGGATCTGCAGGGCTCCCCCAGGATTCCCTAATAGGGGTTTCCAAAAATTAAAACAATCTATGACTTCTTTTTGTGTAATTATGCATACAGAATCCACTGCAGGTTCCTGACGTCAGACCAGAGCAGGCATCCAGCAGTTCTCCAGCTGTTTTTGGACTACAGTTTTCACCACCCTAATATGGTCAACAACTATCTGAGGATAATGAGGGTTGTAGTCCAACAACAGCTAGAGCATTGTTCGTATGCATAACATCTAGCATTTCCCATCATCATGGTGCTAAGGCGTTGTCTTTCCTTGATCTGATGGAGCAAAAGAGTTCAAAGGGTGGGGGGTGGGGGTTCTTGACAACTGAACACCCCCTGTAGGTCTGTTTTCCCTTTTGCTGGATGAGTAATGTGGTTCTAGACTGAGCATTTTATGAGCGCTTGTTCTACTGTAGAATATGTCTACATCAATGTAACCTGCAATTGCCCAGGGCCAGGGTGGGCAATCTGAAGTCCTCCAGTTGTTGTTGGAATACCTAGTAACTGTCTGGGTTTGACCATGATATACTGGATTTTGAACCAAATCTCAGAGTGAAAGGTGAATGGCCGGATTCTCAGGGTGAGAGATTCAAGAGTTTTTACAGTAGGATCTGCAGCAATTGACTTCCTCTTTAGTAATTAACTGTTGACACTTCTGCCAGAATGCATTTCAGTTGGTCAAAGAGGAACACTTTTACTTTAGGTGGTGTTGCTGAGGGGGGTGCATTACTGATAATTTTTAGATTATTTCATGATCCATTGACACCTCTTTGTGTAACTGAATAAGTGATTTAGAGCAAGACCAAAGTATTTTAATTACACCGTCTAAGGTATAAACACATATACTGAAGTTTAAACAACTTTAATGTCAGTTTTATTGCTGTGGAGCACTGTCATACACTGATATACACACCACAAAGTCTTATCTCCTAAAAAGAGGGACACAGGGGTGGGAAAGAGGAGCAGAGGGATTTTGATAAAAAAGAGAGACTGTCCCTCCTAAAGAGGGGCACATGGGACTAACGGCCCCCTAATATCTCCTACAGAGGGTCACTTGGGAGGTATGCAACGGCAGAGGGAGAAGTCAGATCTTTAAGTCATTGTCTCCCAAGCAGTATGTTGTGACACATTTATGTGGCATGGCACTGAGCTTAATCTTTTAACTCTTTGTGTGCCAGAGGGGTGTGCTAATGCATCGCAAAGAAATGCATTGTGTACCATGCTGACATTCAATGCAAATCATAACCCTCTGGTGTGACATCTTCTCAAATAAATGTATTTTTTTTATCCTGCACCAGTATGTCATAGAAGTGTAATTTTCTTAGCTAAATGCATCACAATTTAAAAAAAAGTATATGTGCCAAATTAAAAAAGGTTTGGAACCACTGATTTAATCTATTAAATTGAGATCGATTAATATGATACCTATTAAAATTACAGTAAAACATGCAACCGCTGAAGTTAGAATAAGCAGATGTTTTATTTTGGTTTAGTGACTCACTTTAATGCAAAGGTATCCAACATGGAACATGTGGCCAAATACCCCTGACTTGAGATTTTTAGCTATTTTTTTAATACCTAATTAGCTAACTAACACCAACTTTCTCACAGAGGATGGAAAAGTAAATGTGGGCCTCAGACAGTTGCTCACATCCCAGAATGCAATTTATAACTACAGAGGCAAGAAAGGAAAAAACTGGTGATGTGCTTGGCTAGTGGATCAGGCCATCTGATTGGCTCTTAATAGACCAATTATCAGTTTCGGTCTTTTTAATCAAAATAAAAATATCAGTCCCTGTGCA
Organism: Rhinophrynus dorsalis; assembly: GCA_037306005.1. Classification (NCBI taxonomy): domain Eukaryota; kingdom Metazoa; phylum Chordata; class Amphibia; order Anura; family Rhinophrynidae; genus Rhinophrynus; species Rhinophrynus dorsalis. Next base: position 94,147,998 of record CM074721.1, read on the forward strand.
TGCTAAAGACATCTCCAAATGCTTTGTGATGCAATTTGTGAATATGACTTTAGTTTCCAAGGGGTTCATTATTTCATGTAAAGGTATCTAAGAGTTTAAAATATTTATGCCTAAACCCTAAGCAGATATGCTTTATAAAATTATGTAATCCAAGCCATATTTCCCTCTGAGAACTAGAGCATTCTGACCCAGTTGTATCATAATGACTAGACCAGCTATTCTGGCTTTACTGCCATTTTAGCATCAAACCACTAAATTTCACAACTCAAAATGATCCAACAGCCCACATAGCCACTATTCACACAAATCTCCAACTTGAAAAAAAACCCAAGGACACAAAGGGATTACACATACACATATCCAACACCCCCAGAGCCCCAGTACCTTCACATCTCCAACATCCCCAACAGCCCTATACAACCCCAACAAAACCCAAAGCCCTCACTACCCTCACAGCCCCAATAACCCCCATCCACAACAAACTCAAGAGCCGCTTCAGCCCCAACAACCCCCATAGCCCCAACAACCCCATCAACACCCACATCTCCAATAGCCCCCATAGAGCATTGGCTGTAGTCACTTCTGGGTAAGAGAAAGAAGGGTGATATTGGCTAAGGTATTCTTTGTGAGGAGCATTAAGAGTTAATATCTGAAAGACCTCAAGGTAAGCTCATTTGAATGTTTCCAGGTTTGGTTGTTGTACTACACATCCCATCTTCCTTAGCTAGCCAGTGGCTGGCACAGTTTATTTCTCCTCTGGTGGAATCAGCCTAAGAATGTGGAGAGGGGTGACTTTCTGGTGATGTGATCAGTGGTAGAGCCTCAATATTAGCAGAATAAGTGGCTTCTTAGGGCCCCAACTTGGTCAGAGGGCCCCATAGTGCTTATACAGTACTGCCAGTGTATGTGAACAAAATCAGATGTTATTGTTCTGAATCAGCATGATAGATTACCCCAGTTATGTCTTGAACCAAAGAACAACGGCAATTAGAATTTTCAGACCGTAGCAAGGTAAATAAGGCGGGGGCTATTATTAGTAGCTGGTAGTTCTCATTATGGTATATTTGAGCGGCAGAGTGATGATCAGTGACTTGCAGATCAATGCTTTGTTCATCCTTCTGACGTTCAAACATTAACTCTTTGAATGCCAGAGGTGTATGCAATGCATTTCAACGCAAAGCATTGCAAATCTCTCTGTCATTTAAAGTGTTAATCCAGAATCTTGAGGAATCTGCTCAAAGTTTAGCACTGAGTAATATTGGTTCAAAAGAACTGTACCACAGGGGATAAATCAGGGCTTTGTAATGAATTTGCATACCCAGCGTTTTTCTTGGGACCTCATCCTACCTTCCCAAAAGCCCCAGCCTTACAGAAAGGAACCCATTTAATCCTGTGGTCAGATCCGATGACCAGTGAGGAGTGCAGCTGTTTTGGGTCCACAACACATAAATGTGGCCGCTTTTGTCACATATAAGAAGAGAGATCTGCAATATAGAGTCGGCACTGACACCCGCCTATTTCCAAAGGTGTATACCTTTAAAAAAAGGATATAAATGCAGTATAGAATGCAAAATATTGAACAAGTTCATAGTATTTCTTTAAAATTCTGGTGCACAATGTTAGACCTCCGGCCTGAAGGAATCACTCCAATAGCAACGCATTTCACACTTAAAATGTGTTTTTTAAGCAAAAACTGACACATATAAGAAAGGGAAAAGAGTAGGATACAATTAAATTTAAGGGTATCCTAAATATTTTCTTATATTTGGGGCCTCCATTCACAATTTCACCAGTTGTCTCTGGGGCTCTTATAAATGCTCAAAGACCAATAAATATTTCCATTCATTTAAAGCAGAACTATCACCTTCATAATATTGCCCCTCAATCCTTTACTAAGGGCTGCGTTATTAAAGAAAATAAACTTCTTCTGTAGGCATCCAGGGCACAGAGCTTACAAGAAAAGCTCTGTGCACCTGTGCCTTCAGCAACTTCCATTACCTTAAAGGGATAGTAATGTTTCATAATAAAAGCAGCTGTAATTAATCATCACAGTATTTGGACTTTGGAGAGTGTTATTTCAATTCTGTCAGAGTTGTAGTTCAAGAGTAATTCAATGAAAAAGAATCCCCCTCCTGCCCCTTTTACTGATGTAACACTGTTCAGCCAGATCAGAAGGGAGGTGCCCAGGTAGACTGCAGAGAGGGACAATCTTCAATTAAGATAAGGGAAAAACCTGAAAAACTTGTCAAGGGGGGCAGGGATTTCATTGTTTTCATTGTAAGAAGACTGTCCCCTGCTGTTATCTGTCTGGTCTTACAACCAGATTCCCCATCTGAGAAGAGATGGCTTACACTAGGTAAAAGGGGCGGGAGGGGAAACTTTGCTTGTGAATATCTCTTAAAGAGAGATATAAGACTTATATCATTCTTCATATTTTTTTAATGCCTACAAAATAAAATAAAGTTAAAACGAAGTATTACTATCCCTTTAAGGTAACGGAAGTTATTTACCACCAATCCAGGCAGTGCACGGGACACACAGTGCAGACTCAGAGGTACCTTACCTCTAAGATGTCTGCATTGTTGTCCGCTTGATGCCTACAGAAGAAGCTGCTTTACTTAATAACGTGGACTTTTTCAGCATTATAAAAGTAGGCTTTACCTATCGCCACATTAGTAAAGGATTGGAGGGTAATATTATGAAAAAGATTTACTTTCTCTTACATCTCATGATATGGGCAAACCTGGAAACTCCTAAAGTGATAGTAATGTTTCATATTACACATATCTCAGAACGTTGAGCATGTGTAATAATACTGCTGTGCAATGTTCATAGGCTTCAAAACGTGCTAGTTACAGTGTAATAATATGGTGAAGAAGATCCCTCCCTCTCCTTTTCCTGACATAAGCATATTTGTCCCAGATCCTACAACGGATCACAACGAGGGACAATCTTCACGCAGTATTAGGAAAACCTGCCCTCCTTCATCAAGTAGGGCAGTTTTTTCCTTGTACTGAATGAGGGAAGATTGTCCCTCTTTGTTATCTGACCAGACTTCAGATCTGAGGGGAGGAGGCTTCTGGACGGGGAAAGGGGCGGGAGGGATCATCTTCAACATATTATTAAACTGTAAATAGCAAGTTAATGCCCTCATGGCTGCTTTCAAACAGGTATCACTTGCTGTGAGTGGGTGGGGACCACAAGTATTGGAACATTCCCACCAGTCCTTTATACTATTACACCCACTACAGTAAAGTGCATGGAGATTGTATAATACACCTTCCCAACATAATTTTGCCACTGTACAAATCATTGGTAAGACCTCACCTCGAATATTTTGTGCAGTTTTGGGAACCAGTTTTGAAAAAGTATATTACAGAACTGGAGAGAGTACAGAGGAGAGTAACAAAATCAATTAAGGGAATGGAGTATTTGAAATATGAAGAATGTCTAGCCAAACTTGGTTTAGGTGTGAGGCAGAAAAAAGACAAGAAGCGCAATAGCCCTTGAGAGTAGCACCTGGTGATGCGTTAATAATTCCTATCTAGAGTGCTTGTACTCACAGAATTAATGTTAGAATTGAATTCCAAACATACGTGTAACTGTCAGATTCCTATAAAGGTTTCCCAGGGATCCGGTTTTTGACCTCAGTCATTCCGCTCTTGGAATTCATACACCTCCAGGGCTGGATTTGCCATAAGGCAGAGTAGGCATCTGCCTACAGGCGCACCCCACAGAGGGGCGCCTGTTATTGGAATCAATTATTTTTTTTATTTTATTTTTTAACATTTTTGCATTCACCCTACCTGCTGCCTGCCTGCTGCCCGGTGAGATCCTGTTGTTGTTCCCTCAGTGGCTCTTTAGTAATGCAGCTCTGCATTCCTAAATGGAAGACCACGCGGGAGCAACAGGAGCTACAGTTCTGTGCAGAAGCAGACACAGACTTTTCCTGCCGCTGGACCACCAGGGAGGTAGGAAACGGGGCAATGTGGAGCTGATGAGCTGATGGTGCAAGTTGGAGATGATGGGGGTAATGTGAGTGCAAGTTGGAGCTGATGGGGGCAATGTGGAGATGATGGGGTAATGTGAGGGCAAGTTGGAGCTGATAGGGACAAGTTGGAGCTGATGGGGGGCAATGTGAGGGCAATATGGATATGGAGGGTAATGTGGAGATTTGGAGCATTGTGGAGGTGTCCAGTGGAGATGACCAATGGGGGGGGGGCGCTTCAGATTTCTGTGCCTACAGGCTCCTGAGATGTAAATCCGGCCCTGTACACCTCTATGCCAGTGAGCTCCCTCAGTCCAATAGTAGTCATCAGGGTGGCTTAGAAAATAGAAAGAAGAAACACACCGGGCAAACAAGCCCTCTAAGGGTACACTGTATCGATAAAAGTCAGCAAACCTGCTCCATATATACCCCGCTTACCAAATCCAAGAAGTGTCACAGCCTTAAGCGGGGAAACAAGGAGCCAAAGTTCTTGTATGTCATGGATGCCACACTCTCTATTTATTAATAAATACTGCAAATTGTACCACTATAAAATATCATAAAATAGATATAAAATATACTTAAAAGATATATATCTTGCTCCCTACGCGTTTTGTAATTCACATCACTTTGTCAGGGGAGCAGTGATGGGTGCCTGTTTTACCCCATCTTTTGACAACTTTTATATGGGTTGGTGGGAGCTGCTCCACAATTTTAGACACCAAATTACACTTTCTGAGTAAAACTGCATTCTACTTCAGAAATAGCGATTATTTCATTTTTATTTGGTTAAATTATGTTTTTTCTGTGCTTGATATTGTGAGTTATTTAAATAGGAGTTCATTTAATCTCACAGTTACTAATAATCATGATTCTGGCATGGTTACCTTCTTGGATTTATTTTTGCAAAATCCATTTGATGGTCATAAGGCGATTACAGGTGTCTATTGAAATCAGCATGCAGGAAAATCTGTGTTTGAAATTGAGACAGTTTCTTCGTATTAGAAAAAATGTCCGTATGAAGATATGTTTTCACAGAAGGCGTCTTTATTACAAAAAGCATTTTGAGAAGAGAGGTTATTAATAAGAGGCTATGGAGGAAGCCTCTCACTGTGCTTAGAGGCACATTATTAGAATTTCGTATAAAGATAGATTTGTCACTACGGACAGTGAGCAATATAAGGAAGTATGCGGTATCTTTAGATGCTATCTTCCTTTACTTGAAAGTGACTCACATTTACCTAAAATGATGAGTGCTGGAGTCCAGTTTGCGGCTCATCTCTCTGTGACTATAGGTAACATGGTCTCTCCTACATTATTTCCCAGGCGGAACAATTCTCAAACTTGGTTACATACCAAGGGTTGTTTTAAGTGTTTTTCTTCCATCTGTAAAGTGTGTTAATTTTTAAAAATTGGTAAAGAGTTTTATTGAAGTGTTGATGGTATCACATTCAAAACTACAAAAAATGTATAAACTGTCTGAGTTTTAATGTTATATATTGTTTACATGTGGAAAGTCTAAAATCCAATTTGTTGGATGTACCACCCATTCTGTGATCTTATCTCAGTAAGCATTTGAATAGATTAACTATTGACTCGACAGTAGCGAAGCATATCATTGAGGCACATAATAGGGAGTTTAAATGTACTGAATTTTTTGGCACAGAATGAGTTAAATGCCCAATTTGAGGAGGGAATCCTCTGGCACACAAACAAAATAGAGGCTTTCTGGATTTAGAGGCTTCAAACAAGGAAACCTAAGGGGTTAAATTCTGAGTGGAATATCCTGCACATTGTTTAATTCCCCTTGCCTCTTGATTTCTGTTTTGCTCTATTAACTGGTTACTGTAATTTGTATTCAAGTTGTTCAAAGCGGTATGGAGGTGAGTCCGTCATTAAACACCTCCTTAAATTATTGCTTTTTTATCTTATTGCATGTTGATTCAGCTCAATCTACCCTTTTCCAATGTAGATACTTAAGCGGAACTACCACCCCTTACAAACATGACCCCAAATAATTACTCATCTGGCGACTAGCTGCTCAGGAGCGCTAGCCACCAGAATTATTACTGCGTTAATGAGAATTAAACACTGCTTCCGGACTGACTCACAGGAAACAGAGCAGACATATTTCCACAGTGACGTCTGCGCGCCTGCGCTGTCAGTCCCTTTTGGAGATGAACAGCTCCTAGCAACGCCTCCTAGAGCAGGCTGCAGGCACAGAGACGTCACTATGGAAAGATGTCTGCGCTGTTTCCTGCCTGTCAGTTCGGGAGCAGTGTATAATTCTCATTAAGGCAATAATAATTCTGGCAACTAGCACTACTGAGCAGCTAGTCGCCAGATGGGTTATTATTTGGGGCAATGTTTGTAAGGGGTGGCAGTTCCGTTTTAGTGTTTCCTAGTACATTAGATGTTACATGTTTTGTACCTTTTTTGAGACTACATGATGTCATGGTATGACTTTTTTCCCTATTTGTTGTTTTAGATTCAATTGGAATGCACATGTTTTAGCAGAAGGTATATTTAACTGTTAATCCAGGGGCTGAATGGGTCAATGATTAAGCGCTAGATGAGCGATAAACGCATTTCAAGCAGTAGGGAACATACAGGGATATACTGTGTAGTAGTAGGTAAAACTGGAAGTTCTGGTAAACAGACTAATACCCATTTTGGAGCCAGGAATGCTTACATAATGTTCATTTTCTGGGTTATAATGGGGCAAAGGTTGAACTTGATGGACTTTTGTCTTTTTTCCAATATAATTTACTGTATAACTATGTAACTACTGAGCTTTTAATTTTCATTACTCAAATAACTTGGGGTGATTACAGGTGAGCATAAACTAGGTAAACTAGTTAAAATAATGCCATGTACTATGCCTTTAAAAAGCTCTCTTGCAATAATCAACAGTTGTACATATTAACCACTTTTGAGTGCACTTTATTATATACCATCATTGTCATTTTTAGCAGTGAGAGTTATTGTAATATGGTGAAAAGGCAGCTAGAATTAGGAGAGAACATTTGTAGAAAAAAGGGAAGAAATGTTCAGAGCTAAAACACCATAATATGTATAAACATGAAGCTCAGCAAGGAATGAGGGGCCCTCCACAGTCCTCATATTAAGAACAAACCAAAGACAGAAGACACTCCTGCACTGCTTCATACAATCACTTAAAGGAGCAGTAAACTTTTTTTATGAATATATATATTGTAGGTCTTTTTCTGTTGAGTAAAATAAGGGTACTTCCACTGCTGGGAGATGCATATTTCCAGAGTTAATACAGTTTAAACTAGTGTTTTTTACATTAGCAATGCCATCTAGTGGTCAAATTCCAATTATTTATTCTGTTAGATTCTAATGGAGAGGAAAGTCAGTGACTTACAGTTCTCCACAGAATGTGATAGAAACAGCTGAACTTCCAGAAAGTAAACTTAGAACTTCCAGAAAGTAAATAATAAATAAATTCACTTCTTGATTATTTGAACCGTTATAAATCTTGAATAAAACAACTGACAGTGGTGAGAGTGCCCTTGTTTTACTCAGCAGAAAAAGCTCTATAACATAAATGTTTTCATAAAACTAAGTTTAATGCTCCTTTAAATGTGAACCCAGTGCAGAGCATATATTATACTAATGCATTGATTTATTTGTCTATAAGAATTAGGGTTTTAGTTTTTAGCTTAAATTTGGCCAAAATAGGTTTAAGTTTTCTTACTTTGTCAAGGGGACAAATACATTTTTCAATTAATTAAAATGGAGCATATAGCAGATTGAATTCTATAGAGGTTTTCAACGCATTGCACAGTAATGTGTTAGATGTCTCTAGCATTCAGAGGCTTAAAACACCCAATTAAAAGGAATGGGATTTGGGGGACTTTTTAGGGTGGAGTTGATTTCCCAAGAATTACACCACTTTTCTTTCGCTCTTAAAATTCCCTTTTCACATTTTCATACAGTAGAGTCAGGTGTTGTTTTTACTGATCTATGGCTTCACGCATTTGCTTTATATTATTTTTAACCCTTTGAGTGCCAGTGGGGTTTTCGGCACATTGCAGAACATCCAAGGGATTAAAATACTCATTTAGATCAATAGGAATTTTCACTGGAGGGATGTATAAAAACATTCTTAGTGCATGTTTAAAACGTAATGTGTTGGATACCTCTTTGACACTCAAAGGGTTAATGGTCATTACAATTAGGAACAACAGGTCAGATTCATAAAGCGCATTTATCAATATGCTGCTGTCTGAGAAAATTCACTAATGATGTTTTTCTCATACTTTTCTATCACTTATAATCCTATATATTTCCATTAATAACAGCTTGGCATTAAGATTTAACTACTAAAACTGCCTTTTTGTTTTTTGCACAATTAGCAAATTTCTTTCTACCCGTTTGAGTACCAGAGAAGTATCCAAAGCATTATAATGCATTTATTATCTCTCTGGCACTCAAAGGGTTAAATATATTTCGATCTTATTTGGACTACATCAATTTCTTCTCCACTTTTCAAACAAGTCAACTGATTGGCTTAGCGAAAATGTATATATATTCTTATGTCTCTTTAATGAGATAGTAAGTAATGTATAAACATTACAGCAAGCTTGATTCTTCCATATACTTTTTTGTAACGTTGTGGTGTTCATTTACTTTGATTAAAAGTGTCCCCCTCCTATTCTGTTTCCATAAGTAACTATACCTCCCCTCAGATCTGAAATCCGGTTGCTTGAGCATACAGATCCCAACGTGGGACAGTCTTCTTACTATCAGTATAAGGAAAACCCTTCCCCACTTGATGACACCTCAAGCTCAATATGTCTAAAATACAAAAAAGCAAATATATATGGAAAATGGCACCAATGTCTGCTCTGGACTCTAAGGTTCTAAAATAAAGAACACAGAGAGAACTGTCGCTACAATTCTGATAAGGTACAGAAATAGAAAATAAAAATCAAAAAGGCAATATAGGGAGAGCGCAGATCCTCTGTGTATATAAATGTATATATTTTATTAAAATAAGAAATAACCTAATAATTACAATATCAAAAATATACAATATACCCCCTATATATCTAAAAGATATACGTAAATGTGAATTCACATAATAGTTCCAGTGTTAAAACATGTCACCTAGAGAGGTCTGAAGAAAATTACTTGCAAAAAGATATATAGCGGGCAGGTGTAACGATGGTGATGGCAACATAGATATCTCTCCCATCGTGGATCACCTTAAAGGGATAGTAAAACTTAAAATGTAAAAAATAATATGTTGTAGGGTTTATCCCCCTGAGTAAAACAAGGGTACTCCCACTGCTGAAAGGTGTTTTATTCAAAAGTTATTACAGCTCAAAGTTGAATTTTTTAGGTGCAATATCACAGTGGCCTGAAATTGTGCATTGGCGCTGTTGCTACACCATCCTATGGACAGCTCTGGTCCCGGGACCATAAATCTCCATAGGATAGTGTAGCAACAGTGACACTGTACAATTTCAGGCCACTGTGATATTGCACCTAAAAAAATTCAACTTAGTGCTGTAATAAATTTTGAATAAAACACATTTCAGCAGTGGGAGTACCTTTGTTTTACTCAGGAGGATAAACCCTAGAACATACTTTTTTTTTCCTTTTAAGTATTACTATCCCTTTAATAGCTGTTAGATAATAACTCCAACTGTGGGCAGATACCTTTGCTGTATATGTATATAGATACAATATAACTCTTTTTCCAGCATCTCCCCTGTCTCGATATTGTATAGAACAGAGTGATGTTACAGCAGCAGGGTAATATGGATCCTTATGTGGGCAGAGACTTCCATGCCTCTTAGACACTGATGATAATAAAAAGCACCTCCCGTCCTTAAATGTATAGAGCAAAAGCACAGTCCTCTCAGTTGCGGTAATATCGTATTGTATAGTAAAAGACGCAATAGGGGTCTGCTCCTCCTAAGCATTTTGTATCAAACGTGATACTTCAGGGAAAATTTATCATGTTTGATATGAAACGAGTAGGAGGATTGGACCCGTTTTGTGTCTTATACAATACAATATGATATTATTTTACTATACAATACGATATTACCTCTTAAGACTAAGAGGACTGTGCTTTTTTCTGTACATTTAAAGCGGAACTTTCAGATATAACTAAGTCGCCATGCATTCATTAAGCGCTTGGCGACTAGCTTGGAAATCCATGTCTTACCTTTAAAGAATCGCAGATTCTAAAGAAATCTTTGCCTTTGGCGACCAGAACCCAGGCTACAGTGCAGACATCTTGTCTGCGCATCTGCGCTGTCAGTCCAGGTCTCCATTGAGTAGCACTGCAGCGTACCACACGGTAACCGGAAAGGACTGACGGCGCAGCTGTGCAGAATGCAATAACCTGCCCGTCAGTCTCCAAATGGCAAAGATTTCTTTAGAATCTGCATTTTTTTAAAAGGTAAGACATGGATTTCCAAGCTAGTCTCTATGCGCTTAATGAATGCATGGCGACCTAGTAATAGCTGAAAGGTCCTCTTTAAGGACAGGAGGTGCTTATTCTTATCATCAGTGTCTAAGACACGCAGAAGTCTCTGACCGCATAAGGATCCATAATAACCTGCTGCTGTAACATCACTCCATTCTATATAATATCGAGACAGGGAGACACTGGAAAACTAGTTATATTTTATCTATATACATATATAGCAAAGGTCTCTGCCTGCAGTCAGAGTAAATATAGAGTTACAATCTAACAGCTATTAAGGTGATCCATGACGGATGAGATATCTATGTTGCCATTACCATTGTTACACCTGACCACTATATACCTTTTTGCAAGTAATTTTCTTCAGTCCTCTCGAGGTGACATGTTTTAACACTGGAATTTTATGTGAATTCACATTTACGTATATCTATATAGCACTATATACATTTTAGACATATTGGGGGTATATTGTATAACATTGATCTTGCAATTATTTGGTTATTTATTGTTTTAATAAAATATATACATTTATACACACCGAGAATTTGCACTCTCCCTATATTGCATTTGTGTCTAAAATACAGCTAATGCTCATCCCACCTAGGTTCCTCCACAGCTAAAATTCTTACACAAGCACTCATCCTTTCCCACATAGACAACTGTAACCTTCTTCTCTGGCCTTATTGCCTCCCAGCTCCATCCATTTCAATCCATACAGAATGCTGCAGCACGAATTACTCTATTGTCACCTTGGTCTGTTGCTGCACTCCTCCTCCTCAAATCTCTCCAATGGTTGCCTATCAAACTCCGGATCTCTTACAAAATTTTGCTTCTGTCATTCAAGACCCTTCTCTCCTTTACCCCTTCCTACATTTCCATTCTGATCTCCCACTATACCCCATCCTGCAACTTACGATCAGCCAATGACAGTAGTCCCTCAGCTCCGTTTGTGTCTACAGCGCTCTCATATATCAAACCTTTTTCTCTCATTGCTCCTTATCTTTGGAATGCTCTTCTTCCCACTGCACTAAAACTGTCTTATGGTCTTCAAGCCACAATTGAAACAACACTTCCTTAACAAAACTTAAACATACTAGAGGGCACTGACTTTGTACAACTTAGGCTCTTCATAAATGATTTACTTTATTTGTGTCCACTATTCTGTCCAGAATGCTAGCACTGTATTGAGTACTCCAATCGTATGTACTCTGTATGTGTCCCATTATCACTTTAGATTGTAAGCTTTAGGGCAGGGACCTCATTTCCAGTGTTTCACTTTGCAAAGCGCTTGTAACCCTGTATTGTCTAAACCCTTAAATCGTAAAGCTCTTCATACACTTGTGACGCTGTATAAATAAACATATTCATTCAAAATCAAAAATTAAAATAAAATGAACACCACAATGTTATGAGCAGTTAGAACTATACGTTTCTTTATGAAAAACTATATTGACAAATCGAGCTTGCTGTAATTTAAACATTAAAGGGATAATAATGGCTGCTTTTACCAAAGTTTAATATCCTTTATAATAATTCGCTAAAACTTGTATAACGACAAAGTCATGCGCGGGAGAGACTGCTGCGCGTGCTGCAGTCATGCGCAGTAGAGTCTGCCCGCGCCGCGGCTGATACAGAGCTGGACGCTTCTTCAGAGCATCCAGCTCTGTATCAGCTGCGGCGTGGGCAGTCTGTACTGCGCATGACTGCCCCGCGACTGGCTGGCAGTGGCACTGTTGCCCATGTAAAAGGCTCTTCAACTAGTTGTAGATATAAAAAGAATACATTCATTGATGTAAGTCTGGTCTCTCAAACATGTATAGTTTGAGAGATATACACTTCTAAAGTTCCCCTTTCACAGATGTCAGCGCTCTAGCTGACAGCATGAGATTTTGGTCCTGTGGCTGGACAGCGCTCTTCAGCAGAGACAAAATAGCGCTATCTAGAAAGAAAAACTTAATTGGAATGGTCTACAAAGTGTGCTTGCAAACCAGGTACACTTTGTAGACCGTTCCAATGAAGTATTTCTTTTTAGATAGCGCTATTTCAGCTCTGCTGAAGAGCCGCCGGCCGGTCCCGGGACCAGGATCTCATGCTGCCAGCTAGAGCGTTGACATCTGTGAAAGGGGCAGGAGGGGGAACATTAGAAGCGTATATCTCTCAAACTATACATATTTGAGAGTCCGGACTTACATCAATTCATTTATTTTTTTTAATATCTACAATATTAAACTTTGGTAAAAGCAGCCATTCCTATCCCTTTAAGGCTCATATTTATACATGCAAACTTATTATTCTGGAGTAAACCTACTTCAACATAGGGGACAAATATAAATTCCTAAATTCACATGCACTCAAACACGCTTTCTAACCCCTTGAATGCCAGGGAGGTCTCCAATGCATGACAAAGCATGTTTTTCAGTCTCTTTTTGTTATGTTCAAAATACAGTGTTCCATACTTTTCTGTGCAGCCTTACATTATTGTATGGCTTTGTCATTTAGTGTTCATGTTTCACAGCCATACGTAAGAACTGGGAGGATATACTGGTCAAAACTTTATATACACTTTACCAACACTTTTTCCAAAAGGGACTGACAGCGCAGGTGCACGGATGTCACTATTGCAAGATGTCCATGCTTCCTGCTACTGTCAGTCTCAGAATAAGTCGAAAATCTTTTAAACCCGGTAATATTTCTGGCGACTAGCGCTACTAAGCAGCTAGTCGTCAGATGAAGACTTAATTAATATAAAGTTTTTGCGGGGTGGTAGTTCCCCTTTAACTAAGTCCCCTTCTGGAGACTAGCTGCTTAGTAGCGCTAGTCGCCAGAATTATTACCTGATTTAATAGACATATGCTTTATTCCCCAGCTGTCAGTAGCATGGAGTGCGGACATCTTACCAGAATGACGTCCGCGCGCCTGCGCTGTCAGTCCCAGCCAGAGAAGGCTGGCTCCTAGCAACGACTCCTAGACCCAGCTGGGACTGACAACGTAGGCGCGCGGACGTCATTATGGCAAGATGTCCGCGCTCCGTGCTACTGACAGCTGGGAAATAAAGATATATCTATTAAATCAGGTAATAATTCTGGCGACTAGCGCTACTAAGCAGCTAGTCGCCAGAAGGGGACTTAGTTAAGCTAAACATTTTGTGACATGGTAGTTCTGCTTTATGTGATAAAAAAGAAAACTTTCTCAGATATATGCTTTATTCTCCAGCTGTCAGTAGCACGGAGTAGCAGGAGCGGGCATTAAGATTACCGAGTAATGCCCTTCGGTCTCTGCAATGCTCCTGCAGTATTCCAGGTATTCTTAAATGATGTCCTACGGGACATGCTCCAACAATGCGTGGTGGTATACCTAGAAAACATTTTGATCCATTCTGCCTCCATGGAGAGCCACCAAGTAGATGTAGCCCGAGTTCTGCAAAGGTTAACAGAGAATACCTGTTTGCAAACTGGAGAACTGTGAGTTCCACCGGAAACAGGTCAACTTCTCGGGGTACATAATTTCAGAGGTCTGTTACACTATGGACCCTGGAAAACTCTCGGCTGTTCTCAAGTGGCCACGACCCGTAGGTCTTCACTCTCTTCAAAGTTTCCTCAGGCTCGCTAACTACTACAGGAAATTTATTTGCAATTTTTCCTCTATTGCAAAACCCCAGAAAGGACAGTAACTACACTCACTGGTCCCCAGAAACCATCAAAGCCTTTGAGTCATTAAAAGCCACTTTTTCAGCAGCACTCGTTTTGGCTCACCCAAAACCCGAGCTTCCATTCGTACTAGAAGTCGATAAGTTTGAGACAGAAGTAGGCTTGTGTCTCAACGTCCTACTCCTGACAGCCAGTTGCACCCGTGTGGGTATTTCTCCAAAAAACTTAGTCCTGAGGAGTGCAACTATGAAATTGGTGACCGTGAGTTGCTCTCAAAGAATGGAGGCATTTGCTTGAGGGAACTTCCGTGCCAATCCTGATCCTCAGAGATCATAAAAACCTCACTCACCTTTCCGAGGCTAAGCGTTTGACTCCGAGGCAGGCCAGATGGGCCTTATTTTTATCTTGTTTTAACTATGTGGTCTCGTACCTGCCAGGGGACCAAAAATGTCCAGGCTAATGCCCTTTCTAGACAATTCTAGGGCGTGAAGGAAGAGAGTCCTCCTACTCCTATTATTCCTCCGGACCGGGTACTGGCCTCCATATGTACCAGCATAACATCTCCCTTTGGAGAGAGAATATGGGCCGCCCAAGTAGATGCACCTACCGAGACTCCCTCAGTGCTGCTTCGTACCTGTTAATCTCCAAACATTCAACTTACCATAATACTAAGTCAGCAGGGCATCCGGGAAAAAAACAGCTTCTCTGTTTGGTTGCCCATCTCTTCTGGTGGCCAGAACTTAGCAAACATATGGCTGTTTTTGTTGCTGCCTGTCCAGTCTGTGCTCAGACCAAATTACCCCGTCACTTTCCAGTGGGCCATCTCCAACCCATACCCAATGGTGAGAAGCCATGGTCACACCTTGCCATGGACTTCATAGTCAACTTCCCTCTGTCCAACGGTAACACAGTCATCCTCATGGTTGTCGACCGATTTTCTAACATGATTCACTGCATACCATTCAAGAAACTCCCATCCACTAAAGAGTTGGCTACGGTCTTTATCAAGGAGGTCTATCGGCTACACGAGGTTCCGAAAGTCATAATTTCTGCCTGGGGTAGCCAGTTTGTCTTGAGATTCTGGAGAGCCTTCTTTGCGCAACTAGGTATCCAACTCTCCTTCTTCTCGGCCTACCCCCCGCAATCTAATGGGGTTGTGGAAAGTTCTAATCAGGCCTTGGAGCAATTCCTGCTGTGCTACATCTCGGACCATCAGAACAACTGGTTGGATCTGCTACCTTGGGCGGAGTTTGCTTATAACAGTGCGGTCTCGGCCTCCACCCGGCTCTCCCCCTTCATGGTGAATTACGGGGATCAACCCTCCATGATTCCTGATTCTTTCAATCTCCAGGGGATTCCGGCGCTGGAGAATCATCTCCAGCAGATTCGTTCCGCATGGGTGCAAGTCCAAGAGGAACTACAGCACTCACAACAATTACAGGAGCTCCAGGCCAATTGTAAACGCCTACTTGCACCCTCCTACCAGGTCTGGGAGAGGGTCTGGTTGTCCTTCAGAAATCTCCAACTCCAAGTACCCTCCCGGAAACTGGCTACCCGTTTTGTGTGTCCTTTCCGTATCCTCCGACGTGTGAACCCTGTGACCTATGCCCTAGACTTCCCCCCTCAATATGCGGATACACAATGTATTCCATGTCTCGCTGCTGAAATCCCTGTTTTTTAATCATTTTACTACGGTCGCTCCTCGACCCCATTCGGTGCCCGTTGATGGCCATGAGGAGTTCGAGGTCCACTCCATAGTCGACTCTCGTAGGTTCCGTGGGAGGCTTCAATATTTGGTCAATTGGAAGGGTTATGGTCCAGAGGTACACTCATGGGTTCTGGCCTCGGACGTGCATGCTCCCACCCTCTTCCGTGATTTCCAGGCACGCTTTCCCCTCAACTCTGCTGTTGTTTACTAGCTGCCTTTCCTTTCCTGTGTCAGGCTGACTCAGCTGATGATTAATGAACTACCTTTACCTCTCTGTTTCCACGGTTACTCACATGACTGTTATCAGCCAACCACTTCCAGGCTATTTAAAGCAGCTAGGCTCCTTGCTGCAAGTGCATTCTCCTGTGTTCCTGATAATCCGTGCATGACCTGGCTTCCTCTGATGTCCCTTCTGGGTCCTGACTCCTGGCTTGTTCCTGACATCGCTGACCTCTGTATTCCTGATCCTGGCTTGTCTGAGTACCCATCTTAGTTCCTGATCCTGGCTTGTCTTTTGGTTTACGCTCCTGGATCACAATTTTGCTTTGTTTGCTTTATATATTTCAATAAAGGTGTTTTGCGCTTCACATTTTTGTGTCTGTCTGGTTCCTGGTCCCTAAATGGGGCACTTGGTTTTCAGACTTGTGAGTTTTGGTCTCATTCCTTATGGATAGGTGTGGTGACAGAAGTGCCATGTTTGGGTTTAGATGCTGATGTGTTTAGGAGAATAGGGAGCTGTGAGTCAAACAGATTTCACTAGTATGTTTTGCCTGATTTGGTTGTTTAATGATTTTGCGTGGGTGTTTCTTTTATGTTTCATGTGCCAGGAGGGCTGTGTTGTGGGTAATTGCTACATCCACTCAGCCCAACAGAGTGCTACAGTTCAGGAATCGGGAACAAGGCTGGATTTTACTGATGGCTGTGTGGATGTTCAACAATTTGGGCTTTTCGGGCAAGGTTTAGGAATAGGTTTTGTGTCAATTGATTATGGTGGCCAGGGTTTGCTCCCCCTCCTGATATCCTAGTGATAAACATGGGGGAATGATTTTGGTCAGTTCTAAAAAAGGAAGTTTTTTAGGTTGTTTAAGTGTGATTGGGAATGGCTGTGGGTTGTAGTCTGTAGCATGATTCTTGTTTGGTGAGAGATTGATCCTTGGCTGCATTGGACTGGGGCATGGTCTCAAGCAGCACTTGAGGTAGTGGGAAGAAAATTAATCAAAAATACTGGTTAGCTTTGTGAAGAAGATTGGGTGTGGGGGGTAGTGGTGATCCCAATCATTTCTGCATGGAGAGGGTTCTGTTAACAGATGTTGATTTTGATGTTTTTGGTCGGGTTTGAAGACTATGGTTCAATGGGCCTTGTCTGTTCAAAGGGCTGTCTTAAAGGATCGTTGTGGCAGGCCCATACTGGGGTGCCTGCTGTGTGAAGCAGAGGCTTCAAAGTTTTGGTTTCCTCTTTCATGATGTGGTTCCTCAAGCTGGGTCTTGGGAATTAGGGCTATGGCTGTTGGGCTAAAACTTTCCTCATCTAAGTGGTTAAGAGTGGATGTATTCCTTCCTGAAATCTACAAAAATAAAGGGTATCCCAGGGCGTGCAGAAGTGTTTATGGGTTTAACTGTGGCACTGAGTTGGTGCTGCCCCTGTCAGGGACCCTCCAGAGTCTGAGAAAATGGAGAGCAGGGGGGACTGAGAAGGGTTAGGAAGGAAAGGGAACATCACTGCATGGTTTGTGGTAGTGCTCTCCTACTCCTTGTAGTGCATGAATCAGAAATGCAAGGACAAGAAGTGAAATGCTGTGAAGGACTATGGATTCTTCCACAGCCATGTTTGAGCCCTGCATTCAAGTGAGAGGAGCTTACCATACACCCGCCCATATTTCCTGTCTGCAATAGGGGACATATCTCAGTATGTATTCTGCTGCTGTAGGTGGGAATACAGAATTGGTGGTGGGCAGGTTGTATTGCTGTATGATTCTTGGTGTGGGTGTTTGGCCACAGTTTGTTGGGGTGCTTGCTGTGTGAAGTTCAGGCATAGTGGTTTTGGTGTTCAGGATGTGACTCCTTGAGCTTGGTCTCAGGAGTTGGGGCTATGGCTGCTGGTGAAACACATGCCACATCTAAGTGGTTAGGGTTGGATGGTGGAATCGTCTACAGTAAATTAGTTAAATGTTAGTTATGGTTATATACAGTATATTATATAAATAGTGTGAGTGCTTAGGATGGTTAAATGTCATGGCCTATTTTCAATCCATCCAAATGAAAAGAAGTATGTGTCCAAGTGTATGCCTTCCTGTAACCTAATACTCAAGTATGGTGTAGACTGGAGGGATAGGGTAGTTATGGGTTTTACTGTGGGACTGAGTTGACACTTCCTCTGTCATGCCAAACTTCCTGGTTCCTATCACTTCCTTCCACTCCTCCTACCCTAATCTAACAAATGTCTAGTTTTACCTTTTCCATCCCTATACACTGCTTTACCTCACCTGAGAAATCATTTATTACATTTGTTGATAACAATGGAAATTAACCATTTTAGTGGCAAAAGGGCAATCTAACTTGAGCAATTAAATTACATCATAGGGAAAACATATTTCTCAAAATTCACAGCTTTTTAAATGGGGCTATTAATCAGCTGAATGAGCAGTGGTCGCCAATGCATTTCAAGATCCCATATAAATCAAGGGAAATGTGGTTCTTGTCCTCTATGGTACAGGTGGTTTGCCCCAAAATTGTTTCATCACCTCTTAATATAAATGCCTTAAAGGGTTAACCCTTTGAGTGCCAGAGAGGAATCCAAAACAATGCAATATTACTGGCTGACTCCCAAGTGTGTCATCATTCATTGGCGGATGAGATGAGCATCATAACATCCAACTTACTTGCTTTAGTTCTTGCTGGAGATAATCGCCCATGTGAAAGTCACCATAGTCCAGCATAGGTGACATATCTAACACAGCATCACTGTATCTGTGTCACCCATGAAAAAGGGACCTTAAGTGTTTTTGTTTCTGATCATTACTTTTATTTTAAGCACAATGACCACACAGAGTGAATACCCAGAGATGTAATAAGATATTTTCTGCTTTTTATTGATATGATTCAATAGCTGTTACATTCAATTACACCCTTCCTTCTGAGACTTTTTTCCCTTTGAGTGCCAGAGGATCACCCAAATCATTGCAAATCAATATGATGGATCCCTCTCTAGCATTCAAAGGGTTAATACATGGCAATAAACAAGGTGTAGAGAAAATGCCTTAAGGTGTCCATACACTGATTTACACAGATGTAGGAGTTCAAATTTTCTCATATAAGGAACACTAATGTTGAATATACAGCCTGTTCTTATATGAAAGAGCATGACGGCAAGATGTCTCGATCCAGGCCTGACCCCTCCACATCAGTCAAATAACTGTATCCAAAACCGTAACACAATACATATTTTATGGTATAAATGCTGCGGTTGGTAGTCAGTCCTACCCTAAACGCCAACATAAAACTCCCCATCATATAAACACACATAACCACCCTTTAAACCCCATAACTCTCACTAGCCCTTAAGTTCTTGGGCATAGTGACCCCCTCAATGGTGGTACAAGTCATGTTTTTCACTCCCATGTGCCATTGCAGAGAAGAAATTTCCATATTCAGATCAGACTGGCCCCACCCTTAGACAGTCCAGCTCCTAAATGTCAGGCAAATCCTCCCCGCACGAGAGAAACAGCAAAATCACAGATGCACGTTTCCGCCTAGGTGGGCCTTGTAGGTGTGGTGCAGCTGATTCCCTCTAGGCACATGTCTCCCTAAGTGAAAGGGGATCCCAGGCATGGGGCCTTGCTCTCCATGTGCCTAGAGGGAATCAACTGCATCTCTCTGTAATAGCACATGAGTGTGAAATAAATAAATAAATAAATAAATAAATATAATAATAATAATAATAATAATAATAATAATAATAACAATAACATAAAATGTGAGTTGTAATACCATTCAGAGGACACTGTGCCCAAGAACAAGACACATTATCTTGCTTGATTTCAACGGGTGCATGTCCCAACATTTGTTTCTTTGTTTCCCTAAGTGGAAGGGGATCCCAGGCTTGGGCCCTTGCTCTCCATGTGCCTAGAGGGAATCAGCTGCACCACGCTGACGAGGCCCACATAGGCTGAAACATACATCTGTGGTTTTGCTAATTCTCTTGTGCGGGGAGGATTTGCCTGATATTTTGGAGCTGTACTGTCTAAGGGCGTGACCAGCCTGATTTGAATATGGAAATTTTCTCTCTGCAATGGCACATAGGAGTGAAAAACGTGACTTGTAGCACCATTGAGGGGGTCATTATGCCCAAGAACAAGACACTTTATCTTGTTTGTTCTTGATGGGTGCTCGTCACGACATTTGTTTCTTTGTCTCCCTAATTGGAAGGGGATCCCAGGCATGAGTCTTTGATCTCCATGTGCCTAGAGAGAATCAGCTGCACCACACCGACGAGGCCCACATAGGCCGAAACGTACGTCTGTGGTTTTCCTGATTCTCTCTTGCGGGGAGGATTTGGCTAACATTTCAGAGCTGCGCTATCTGAGGGCAGAACCAGTCTTATAGGAGTATGGAAATTTCCTTTCTGCAATGGCACATGGGAGTGAAAAATGTGACTTGTAGCACCATTGAGGGGTCACTGTGCCCAAGAACAAGACACTTTATCTTGTTAGTTCTTGATGGGTGCTCGTCACAACATTTGTTTCTTTGTCTCCGTAAGTGTAAGGGGATCCCAGGCATGGGCCATTGCTTTCCATGTGCCTAGAGGGAATCAGCTGCACCACACCGATGAGGCCTATGTAGGCTGAAACGTACGTCTGTGGTTTTGTTGATTCTTTCTTGCGGGGAGTATTTGCCTGACATTTTGGAGCTGGACTGTCTAAGGGTGGGACCAGTCTGATATGAATATGGAAATTTCCTCTCTGCAATGGCACATGGGAGTGAAAAATGTGACTTGTAGCACCATTGAGGGATCACTATACCCAAGAAGAAGACACTTTATCATGTTCGTTCTCGATGAGTGCTCATCACAACATTTGTTTCTTTGTCTCCCGAAGTGGAAGGGGATTCCAGGCATGGGCCCTTGTTCTCCATGTGCCTAAAGAGAGTCAGCTGCACCACACCGACAAGGCCCACATAGGCCGAAATGTACATCTGTGGTTTTGCTGATTCTCTCTTGTGGGGAGGATCTGCCTGACATTTCGGAGCTGGTCTGTCTTAGAGCAGGACCAGTCTAATATGAATATGGAAATTTCCTCTCTACAATGGCACATGGGAGTGAAAAACATGACTTATAGCACAATTGAGGGGTCTTTATGCCTAAGAACAAGACACTATCTTGTTTGTTCTGGATGGGTGCTCGTCACAACATTTGTTTCTTTGTCTCCCTAAGTGGAAGGGGATCCCAGGCATGGGCCCTTGCTCTCCATGTACCTAGAGAGAATCAGCTGCCCCACACCAACGAGACCCACGTAGGCTGAAACGTACATCTGTGGTTTTGCTAATTCTTTTGTGCGGAGAGGATTTGCCTGATATTTTGGAGCTGTACTGTCTAAGAGTGTGACCAGCCTGATGTGAATATGGAAATTTCCTCTCTGCAGTGGCACATGGGAATGAAAAATGTGATTTGTAGCACCATTGAGGGGCCACTATGCCCAAGAACAAGACACTTTATCTTGTTCGTTCTTGATGGGTACTCATCACAACATTTGTTTCTTTGTCTCTGAAAGTGGAAGGGGATCCCGGGCATGGGCCCTTCCTCTCCATGTGCCTAGAGGGAATCAGCTGCACCACACTGATGAGACCCACGTAAGCCGAAACGTACGTCTGTGGTTTTGATGATTATCTCTTGTGGGGAGTATTTGCCTGACATTTCGGAGCTAGACTGTCTGAGGGCAGGACCAGTCTGATATGAATATGGAAATTTTCTCTCTGCAATGGCAATGGGAGTGAAAAATGTGACTTATAGCACCATTGAGGGGTCACTATGCCCAAGAACAAGACACTTTATCTTGTTTGTTCTCGATGGGTGCTCATCACAACATGTATTTCTTTGTCTCCCTAAGTGGAAGGTGATCCCAGGGATGGGACCTTGCTCTCCATGTGGTTAGAGTGAATCATCTGCACCACACCAACGATGCCCACATAAGCAGAAGCGTATGTTTGTAGTTTTGCTGAGTCTCTCTTGTGTGGAGGATTTGTCTGACAATTTGGTGCTGGACTGTCTGATATGAACATAGAAATTTCTTTTCTGCGGTGGTGCATGGTAGTGAAAAACATGACTTGTAGCACCAGTGAGGGGTCACTATGCCCGAGAACAAGACACTTTATCTTGTTCATTCTCGATGGGTGCTTGTCACAACATTTGTTTCTTTCATTTCCCTTTGTTGTGCCAGAAGTCATACTGCCCCAGTCAATTTCAGGATAGTTGAAATCTCCCATTATAATTACCTTTGCTGATCTAGAAGCCTTTTCCATTTGCAGTAAAAGTTGGGCTTTGTCCAACTCTCCAATATTAGGTGGCTTGTGGCAAACCCCCCACTAACATTTTTTTATTATGTGTGTCCCCAGTGTGTATTTCAACCCCCAAGGTCTCCACCTTTTCATTGGACCCTTCATTTATATCTTCCCTTAAACTAGGTTTTAAAGCATGCTTTACATATAGACATACCCCTCCTCCCCTTTTATTAACCCTATCCCTCCTAAAAAGTGAATAACCCTCTAGATTGACTGCTAAGTCATATGTATCATCTAACCAGGTTTCAGTCACACCAATCAGATCATACTGTTCATGTGTTGCAATCACTTCTAGTTCCCCCATCTTACCAGCCAGACTACGAGCATTTGCATGCATACATTTAATCATGTTGCCATTCTGAAATATTTCCTTCTTTGTCAAATGTATCTGCCTTTTATCAGGCTGCAACAATGGCAACTCCGTATTAGATGATCTAGGCCATTCCCCCTCTCCACCCCCATGCCCATTCTCTAACCCCATTTCCTCAATTATACTGCCTTCCCCATCCTGTTTTTCAGTACCCCCCTTTCCTAGTTGAACACCACAGGCATAATCAGCATGTTAATGGTGGAAACAAAGGATGTTGCTCAGGTTCTGCAGCTCCTAACAGGAAGTGGTCAGACCTGAGCAGTTTTATTAAGTGATTCATAGCCAGACACTGACCTATCACTATCAGCTCCAGGGCTCTTCCTGTTAGAAGGTCAGTCCCTTCTCTTTGGTCATTATTGTGAATAAAAAGTTCCATAATTATACATTTGAAACTCACTATTCACATTTTTGTCAAAGTCTTTATAGATGTCTGTGGTACACTAAAGGGCCACGGCAGCCTGGTTTTGAATCACTGTCCCAGCTAGAGCACAGGTGGACTATTTAGTGGCTCAGTCACTTTAACTTCTCTATCTGTGCTCATTCATGGATATACGAATAATATGCACTGTTGGTAGCTCTTGAGAACCAGGGTTTGCTACTCCTACAAGAGCAATAGAAGTGTTAGTGAATGGGAACGCAATGTCTAAATTAGCATAATATCTTAATTTGCATAATATGTACATCTAAATAACTCAAAGTCAAATTTCCTAAAGGAAAATAGCTAATGCAGCATACAGTTGATTTTATAATCAATGCAGTTGTTTTTAGGTGATAAGGTGCCTTTAAGCTCCAAAAATTGCACCCACTCAGTCTGAGTCTATGAGATTTATACTGCTAATTAATTAAATACTGTCCTCTCCTTTCTAGAAAGTTGGTTCTCTCCGTGGTTCTATTGACTTGGCTCGGATTAAATGTGTAGAGATTGTGATGACCAATACCAGCATTGCCTGCAGGAACAAATACCCATTCCAGGTGAGGTAGTAACATAATGAGTTGTTTTTTTCCTCCTCACGTGCAAACAGGCACCAGGATTCAGGAAAGTAAAGAGCTTTAGTTCAGGAACAAACCAATCAACTGCGCTATAGGAGACAATTCCCACTGATTTAAAGGGATAATAGCACTTAATATGTAGTAAAATTTATATTATAAGATTTATCCCCTGAGTAAAACAAATATACTCCCACTGCTGAGAGGTGTTTTATTCAAAAGGTAAAGCAGCTCAAACTTGAATTTTATGGCAAGCTTGGAGGCTTCATATTATGCTTAAATCTTTCCCACTGACTTCCTCAGCAGCAAATACAACAAATAAAATACTTGCTAGTTATGACATCCCCCTTTTCCAACCAATCACATAGTTCTTAGCACACCACACTGAGATGTAGCCCTATCCTCTTCCTCCTTCTTTGCTGCTCCCTCAGCTAAGTACATGTTATGTTACTCTTGTTATGTTGCTCTTATGTAATGTTATATGTTTGTCTGTCTTTTATGTTGATGTACTGTTGCTACACCATCCTATAGAAGTTTGTGGTCAATTAGCCAGAGCTATCCACATGATGTTGTAGCAACAGCTCCACTGTACAATTTCAGCCCATTGAGATACTGCACATAAAAAATTTAAATATGATCTGCTATAACTTTGAATAAAATATCTCGCAGCAGTGGAAGCACCCTTTTTTACTCAGGAAGATAAACCTTACAATAGAAATTTTACTACATATGAAGTGTTACTATCCTTTTAAATTGGGATTTTAATCCCTTGAATGGTAGCTAGATAGGTCTCCAACACATTGTGAAGCAATGCATTGGAGACCTATCTAGCATTCAATGGGCTAAAAGCCAATTTAAATCAATGATAATTCTAATATATTCCCTATGATGAAGTGGGTTTACTCCAAAACTCCACCTTTTTGCTTTCTGAATATGGTCCATAATATCATCTTTTAAAGGACTTGTTAACCCTTGAAGGGAAAGTAGCCACTAATTATGAAAAAATTATGTATTTACAGACTTTTTCTTCCACTACTGGGAGACGCTTCATGCTAAAGTTGTTTCAGAGCATGCAAAGTTTGCAGACAGATGGCACTGTTGCTCTAACTGCATGTGGAAATCTGAGTCTCACAGTCACACGATTTCTATTTATGGCTGTCGCAATAGCGCCACCTAGCAGGACAGCAGATTGAACTCTATCAGTAAAAAAGTTTGCTTCATAGTAACTTTTGAAAGAAACATGTCCCCACACTGGATATAACCTTGCTTCACTCAACAAGAAAAGCCATACAGTATATTTATTTTCATAATTAGTATTTACTAACCCAAATGTTACCAGCGTCATCAATGGTGCCTATACAACAGCATTGCATTTTGGTTTTGCTGTCCATGGACACATTTTCTCCATATTGATTTAAAGAGGAGGTAAAGTGGAGATGAGTTCTGTAGTGTGAAAAACTCTCTGGTTCCTGTGTTATTCTATGAAGCCTATGCACTAAGGTCTCTCCCACTTGAGAATTCTTAGTGCAGAGGTTTTGTAGAATAACAGGGATTCGAGAACTAATAACACTATAGACATTATCACCTCTTTATTACATCTTAGTGCAGTGTTTCTCAACACCTGTCCTCAGGACCCACTAGCAGGCCAGGATTTGATGATTTCCATGTTAGAACACAGGTGAGTTAATCAATGTGAATGAGCCTCTGATCACCACACCTGTTCTCTAGCATAGAAATCCCTAAGTCCTGGCCTGTTAGTGGGTCCTGAGGGCAGGAGTTGAGAAACACTGTCTTAGTGCATCTCCCCCCAGTTCTTCTTAGACCATCATTCTCAAAGAGTCAATATAGAAAGCTTTCAATCAATTTTATAAATTCTGACCCCTCATTTCTCTCCTTAGATCATCCATGACTATTTTCTCTACGTCTTCGCTCCAGACAGAGAGAGTCGGCAACAGTGGGTGCTGGCTCTAAAAGAAGGTAATGAGTATATTGTAGTCCTGATATAGAGTAGTGGTGGACAACAGGTGGCCAGAGAGCCACATGTGGATCCCACTTCTCAGGAGCTTCTCCTGCATTCTCCAGTCTGCTCATGGGTGCATCATCATATATATCCATACATGGTAACCTTCTGGTCTCTAAACCCTGGAGTATCAAGAAGGGCTGGTGTGGGAGTATCCAAGTGTAGGAATTTGTTTCATAATATGGATGGAGAGGGTTTGGGAACAGGAAGACAACAGGATTTGCATTGAAAATATGCAGGGAATGGGTGGAATGGACAGTGAATGGGTGGGGTTACCAGGGAACAAACCTAAAGAATCAACCTCTGTCCCTGGAGACCCAAATAATTAACTTTTCACCAACAATGTAAGATTAAATACCATATTTTGTTGTGATACAGCCATAAACACAAAAATGTTCAAGTAGTGACATCTTAGCATGAAGTTACTTTGTGGTGCTCAGTTCCAAGCACTACAAAACATCAAAATCCAACTTGCACATATAGTTGTGTTCCAAGCTATGGAACACCTAATCATTCCTAATATACGCCAAATATTTCACACCTTCAACAGCACCTAACCTTCTCCCACCTACTAACTATTCAACATCATATAAAGTAATGTAAAATGCAGGCCATATAGTCTATACTGCATTAAGGAACTTCATTCTCTTCCAAGCTTTGTGAACTGTTAAGCCTGCTTCTGCCTTCTTACATTCAGTAAAGAAACATTATGATTGTTCACCTGTTTTCTCTGTAGGCATCAATAAGATGTTAGAGAGGTCTCAAACAATTTAATTGTAATTCTTTGGAGAAATCCATAGCATCCAATAAAATTATATGTGCTACTGCTTTCCTTTGCTTTTAGAAATGTGATATAACTAGTGGCCACTTTATAAGGTACTCTGCCCTTACCCTAGTAAACACACACTCCATCAGGGACATATTTCCATACTAGACTATATATAGCTGGTGTTTGTGTGTGTGTGTGTGTGTGTGTGTGTGTGTGTGTATATGTATATATGTGTGAGGGTATTTGATTTAGAGTGTATATGTGTGTGAGTAAGAGTGTGTGAGGGTATTTGATTTAGAGCGTGTATGTGTGTGAGTGAGAGTGTATGTGTGTTTTAGTGTGTGTGTGTGTAAGTTTGAGTGTATATATGTGTGAAAGTGAATGTGAGAGTGAGTTTGTGTGTTAGTACAAAGGTGTGTGTTTTTGAATGTGTGTTTGAGAGTGACAGTGTATGTGTGTGAATGTGCATATGTGAGAGAGCATATGAGAGTGTGTATGAGAGAGAGTGCATGTTTGTATATCTCTATGTTTGCATTTGTGTGTGAGCACGCAAGTGAGCACAATGACTACTCCAGCCACCTTTGCAAATTCTAGCTTTAAAGGGATAGTAATACTTCATTTTAACTTTATTTTATTTTGTAGGCATTAAAAAAACATGAAGAATGATATAAGTCTTATCTCTGAAACCTTTATGGTTTAAGAGATATTCACAAACAAAGTATCCCCACCCTGTTCAACCAGATAAGAAGGGAGATGCCCAGGTAGACTGCAGAGAGGGACAATCTTCAATTAAGATAATGGAAAAAGCTGAAAAACTTTTCAAGGGGGGAAGGGCTTTCATTGTTTTCATACAAAGAAAATTGTCCCCTTCTGTTATCTGTACTGTCATACAACCTGACCCACATCTGAGAAGAGATGTCTTACACTAGGAAAAAGGGGCGGGGAGGGGAACTTTGCTTGTGAATATCTCATAAACCATAAAGGTTTGAGAGATAAGACTTATATCATTCTTCATGTTTTTTTAATGCCTACAAAATAAAATAAAGTTAAAACGAAGTGTTACTATCCCTTTAAATGTGGCTCTAGGACAGAAAGACTTGCCCACCCCTGGTATAGAGTGTACCAAGAATGGCCTGAAAAACAAAAACATTGAGTCAACAGCAGTCCTACTGACAGTCAGCTCACTGAGAGAGGCTACTAATAGGTGGCAAGAATCATTCAGGGACCCTGTGCCATCCTATCTAAGGTAACTGCAGTTTACAATCAAGTCTGCATGGGCCTGCATCCATGTGAACACTCCCAGCTCCTTTTGGAATCCAGAAACTTACCCCAATGACTAGAGATTGTTCTGACATCCAAAGGAGACTCTGCCTGCTATTGCATTGATGTACTTTATAAACTGGGCACTCACTATAGTCCTTTCTCTGTTGTCCAATACAGGTTACTGGTAACTTTGGGTAGGCGATCAGCCCCTTTAATAGGCAGGAACAATTCTGAGAAGTGACTGCTGGGTGGAGCCTACCTCCTTTCCTTAGCTTGCAGCTAGCCAATCCCCAACCAGTAAGATTTGTTCCTTGGTCAAGACACAAGGCAAGAGAACAGTTCTGCTATAGTTTTAGCTTTTTTAATATTTTTC
Source organism: Rhinophrynus dorsalis (assembly GCA_037306005.1). Taxonomy (NCBI): domain Eukaryota; kingdom Metazoa; phylum Chordata; class Amphibia; order Anura; family Rhinophrynidae; genus Rhinophrynus; species Rhinophrynus dorsalis. The sequence goes on from CM074721.1 coordinate 94,176,144, forward strand.
TGTTAGATATGGAATACCACAATTAGGTGGATTACCATCACTGACAATTCCCATCACCCAAATGTGGATAGCTCAGTTTACCAGGTGCTTTTGTGGACCTAAGCCCTGGGGGGGGGGAATCTTGGCTGCAAGTGCTTTCCCCAGGAGTTGCCCACTGAGGCCTCTTCTTGATATATGGTAATCTGAAGACAGAAGACCTGCTGAAAAAAGTGAGCACCCTTTGAGTGCCGAGGTCCACATATCCGCACAGGTGTCTCATTTGGAGTTCCTATTACATACTCATGCACTAATTGGGTTTATCTGTATGTCTGTGAGGTGTTTGGAGAAAGTTTCTGTGGTGACGTAACCCTTTTGCTGCTGGTTAGCACCTTTTGGGGGGGGTTTTGGGCACTTTCCCTACTGGGACCAGTGTTTATTGGGTCTACTGTTTTACTCTAGTGGGCTTTTGAGTGGTTTATGTTTGGTATTCACCTTGTTAACTTTATGTTCCATGCCTTTAAGGCATGCGTTTACTGTATAGACGCAATTGCTCCATTCACTTCTATGGGACTTTACAGTTTGGGACATATCTCTGCAACAGCGCCACAAAGCGTGGTCAGAGATGGCTCATTTTGTGAGTTTTCCCTTGCTCTGTCATCTGGTCAGTGTTCTGGGTACTCTGTCAGCAAAACTACATTTCCCATGAGCGCCTGCTTAGCACGCTCGTTTCCGATTGGCTCCCGTCACAGCAGCCATTTTGTGTATTCAATGATCGAGTATCCTACACAGGGCTTGGTCTCTCCTTCTTTTCTCCGCAGTTTAACCCTTCTCCTACCAGATAAGTCTTGTTTTAGTGTTTCTGGGACGCATTAATTATCATACACACTTTATTGTGGGTGTTTTGATACTTTGACCGTTTTTGACTCTGTGAGAATGTCTACTCTGTTAAATCTTGGGGCTAAACCTAAGACCAAGGATACTGGGGTGTCTGTGTCCCCCATTGCTCATTGCTCCTCATGTCAATCAGGGTTACCTAGAGAATACTCAGGTCATATTTGTCCAGCATGCGCTGCTGCCCCTGAATCCCCTGCTGGGGCCTCCAGCCATGCACTAGAGCCAATATGGATGCAAGAGTTTAAGGCTACTCCCAGGGACCTCCGGTCCACCTTACAACTTCTTCCATCCACTTTACAGGGGGTATTCCCCTTGTTGCAGACCCCCACCCCTATCAGATCTTCCCAGCCTAAACCGTCGGGTGTACCTGATGTGTATGATTCCTCTGAGGAGGAATTGTTGGTGGACACTGATGATGATGACTGTTCAGCTGTTCCTTCATCTCAGTTTTTTGGGGGCCCCTTTGAGGCGGACCCCATTCCCTCGGCTGAGGGCCTGATCAGGGCTGTGTTGTCCACCCTGAACATTCCCTTGGTGCAGGAGACATCTTCTGACCCCTCTGATGTTTTCCAGGAGCCTGTTAGGCCCCATGCTTGCTTTCCACCTAATCCCACCCTTGACCGCTTGGTGTCAGACGAGTGGAAATTTCCAGATGAGAAACCTTCTGTGTCTAAGAAGTTTGCTAAACTTTACCCGTTTTCTGAAACGGCCCTCACTCAGTGGGTTCATCCCCCCAAAGTGGATGGCCCAGTTTCCAGGCTTTCTAAATCGACTAACTTGCCAGTGGCTGATGCCTCTGCTCTCAAAGATTGGACTTACAGGAAGCTTGAGACTTCTTTCAGGCTATTTTTGCGACAGCGGGCTCTGCCCTTTGCCCTGCTTTTGCTGCTGCATGGGTAAATAGGGCTGTGGCTGTTTGGACTGAACAGCTCAATTCTGCAGTACGTCGGGGAGACCCTACATCTGACATGTTGCGACTTCTCGCTAACATTGCTGAGGCTCAGCATTATGCCTCTGCCGCTCTGTTTGATGCTGTGTGTATGGTAGCCAGGGCATCTACCATGTCTGTGCTAGCCAGAAGGGCTCTTTGGCTCTTTTACGGGGTTTGTTTTTATCCCTGTTCGGTGTCCATTCACTCTTTGCGATTAGTGTTGAGCTATTTATGATCTGTAGGTTCATTGGTGCTCTGGTGACTTTGGGGGCCTGTGCCTGGCCCTTGCCTTTCTTCCCACCCTGGGGAACTAATTGGTTGGACATCCCAAAGTTACCAGTAATCTGTATTGGATGACAGAGAAAGTAGGATTTTAGTCTTACCTGTTAAATCCTTTTCTCTTAGTCCATACAGGTTACTGGTCTCCCACCCTGTCAAGGGACCATGCTTGCCCCTCCTGTGGCAGAATGTGGGGGTCCTTTCAGGTTCATGCTCACAGGAGTCTTCCTTTACCTTCTTACTACCTAGTCAATAGTTAGTCTGCAAATCTTACTGGTTGGGGATTGGCTAGCTGCAAGCTAAGGAGAGGAGGCAGGCTCCACCCAGCAGTCACTTCTCAGAATTGTTCCTGCCTATTAAAGGGGCTGATCGCCTACCCAAAGATACCAGTAACCTGTATGGACTAAGAGAAAAGGATTTAACAGGTATGACTAAAATCCTATTTTTTCTAAGATCACCCATTAATTTACCTTATGCTTGCCATCATAATCTCTGTGTTATCCTGTTTTTCTCATTAAATAATCAATTTGACATCATTCTCTGTAGTAATAATCTTAGTGAGCATGTGTCCTCTTCACAGAGACTAAGAACAATGAGTCACTCATACCCAAGTATCATCCCAACTTCTGGTTGGAAGGGAAGTGGAGATGCTGCTCCCAGACAGTGAAAATGGCAGCTGGTTGTGCTGTGTATGACCCAAACAAAGACGGTAAGAGGTGTCCTCTAATTTATGCATGGGGGGGGTATCTTGGATTCTAATCTATGCTTCTCTAAGACTGGGGTTGGTAACCTGAATCCTTCCAGCTGTTCAGGACTACAATTCTCATCAACCCCAGCCAACCAATGAAATAAATAAACAATTCCACTGATTACTGGTGGCCACAGAAACACACACATACACTGACTAATACCCTATCTTTCTTGAAATGCCCACTGGTAGCCTCAGAACAACACATACACTGTGTGCCAACCCAGCTTTGTTCCACTGGCAACTGATAGCCACAAATCCACACATATAACGTCTGATCCCCATTCCTGCCAGATGATCTGCTGTGATGCTGGCCTCCGCACACATGGAGCTGATCTACCAACTTCATGTGCGCTCTCCTGATACTTCCGCCTGGCTCTGTCAGTTACAGAAATCTGGACAGAGTTGTCCAGAAGTAGAAGGACAATGTGCATGAAGCTGATGGATCAGCTTTAAGCTGTGGATATCAACATCATGGAGGATACGTGTCAGGGGCATAAAAGCACCTAAAATTTTGAGGGGGTATAGAAGGTCCTGTGTCAATGAGAGTCAGTGCAGCGAGACTTTTTCACAAAATTTTCCATTTTAAAGTAAATTTTGTATAGTTTATTAGTCAGTTTACTATTTTTTTTCAGGTATAATTCTAAAAGTTAAAATTCTAAAAGGGAAATTTAGGGGTACTCTACCAAAATTAGTTATTAAATAGAGCCAAACAGAGACAGTTTTAGAGATAAGAAATATCCCCAGTGAGTCAGTAGCATATCAATGACAAGGAGTAAGCTCTGTAACAAGTAATATTTTTCATTTTAGCTTTGTCAGCCTTTCCTTATATGCTGTCCATTTTCAGATTTTCAGGAAATGTTACTATGTGTAATAGAATGGCTTACCTAGGTAGGAATCCTATATATAGAAATTGGAGAACTTATATATAATAATCTTCCTACACACAGGTATCAAACAGGTCTCTCTACCCTGCTCCTATACCCAAGGGCTTATAACTTTCCCCAGTTAGGTATTTTACTCACCAACAAGCACAGTCTCCCTTCTGAACAAGTCTCTCTATCCCACCTCCTTCCACCTATAGACTCCCACTTAAAACACCTATGTCTCCCTTCTCACCCCACAGGACTCTCCTCCTATAGCTCTAGCACCCCAGGCTTCTCACCCTACTCACATATTGGTCTGTACACCCCTCCACCAAACTCTTCCCTCCAGTAAGTGTTTCCCCCTCCCTACACACAAGTGCTCTCATGTTTCCTACTGGAATCCTATCTGCAAAGATGAGTCTCTGAAAATGAGAAGTGTGCATACAGTCCATAATTTATTATATGATGTGATTGACTGTTTTCTCTTGGATCGATAAGAGCGAGGGCTCTGGGAGGTATAGTTGTGGGAGGCCTTCTGAACCTCCAGCTGCCCTGTCACAGTTGGGCTTGACTGGCGCACCTTCCCCTGCAGCACTGGAACAATAGGATAGAAGCACATCAGGCTAGCCCAGTGCCTCTAATGTGCATGCTCACAAGTTGTTTGGGCAGTGGACAGCCCAGTGCACATCTCCAGCTAGCAGCCAGAGTGAGATGGAGTGAGGCTGTGGCCCGTGGGCCCACATTTTATGAGTAGCCTGGGGAGCACATGTTCCCCAGACCAGCCCGCCCCTGATGATGACTAGGAAAAGCACAATATTTAAATTAATTTTAACCCTTTCCTCTTTTTGCTGATACTCTCCATTTAAGGACTCGATTCAATTGTGGCCGTTAAAACTTGTGTTAAGTCAGAAATGGCTAACAGATGTGAGCTATGTATGAATTACTGTCACAAGGAGTGTAGGAGACTGAGACATAAGGCTTGAGAACATTGCTGGGGAGTGTAGCTCATGAACGGTGACAGTCACACTGTTTCCTTTGCTGCGGCTGAAGCCGAAATAAAGTTGCTGGCCTCGAAGCCAGATGCCTGATCTCGGATGAGTCGAGATCCTGGTCAGGATAGGAAATGGGGTGTACTGTACTTCTCAGACTCCTATAGACTGGAGGATCCCTGTGCAGAAGAACAATATAGGCCGCAGGAGGTTAAAATACTCAAAAATAAAAGACAAAACCCCACCAGAGAGGTAGAGAGAGCAAACAGAAAACTAGGTAGAGTCCCAGCAAAGGTAAACGTGACAGTGGTCTATGAAAGGAACTCTCCAAAGAGGCAGAGACCTGTGGTATAGGACCTCACAACAGCTGCCCTGACAACCTTACTAGATGCAACAAGACAGGACAGGACTGTAACACTGGTGGGCCAGCAGGATAGAACTGCTCTGGCCACTGGAAAGAGTCCAGTACAAGTATGGGCCAAGTCTGACAGGAGTAGATCTCAAAATCTCCATAGATAATGTCCCCCCAAGGATGGGCTAAGACCATCAACAGTGGAACTCCTCCCAACTAATAGCCAACCAGAGACAGCAACAAAACCCAATTGACCAAAGTAGGATGTTACAGGCCTCCAAGGAGCAAGGCCAATAGAACACCGAAAGGAAGACACGCCAAAGGGTAACCAGGAGCAAACAGGTACAATGGAGAAGCGCAAAAACAAAGTCAGGAATCCAAGCCAAGGGTCAATACCAAAATAACAAATGAAACAACTAGACATAATAGGAACTAGCTCGATAAGTGGGCGGCAAGCACTAGATCCAATGGAGATAAAAAGCCAGTGTGCTCCAATAGGAGGACAGGAACGCAGGTTGGTAAGTACTGGAAAGCCACAGAACCAAAAAGGAATCTGGCAAAGCAGGACACTTACATTGTATTCGATATGAAGTCTACCAGAATGGCTAATGAGTGTTGGCCCAACAAATCTGCGTAGCTCAAAAACCTGCGTCCCAATCCACCAATAACTAACATACAATACGTTTAATGTCAAAGAAAAAGATAACAGTTGACGTTATCTAGCAACATTGATTGTTGTCAAGACATCTTCAGACCCACAGTCAATCACAACACGGCAATATCACATACATTCAAATACACCTGTATATACCCCAAAATAACTGACATACCTTGTCTGTGTTTTGAGTTTTGTCGAGCTAGGGCACAGGCCCCAGGAGTGGAAGATAGTGAATAGAGCGAGGAAGAGAGGAGCTGACACTTGAGGCAGAAAGAATTTTGAGCGGAGACAGATGGAGAGAGTTGGTACACCATAGCGACACAAAATACACCTTGGCACATATTCCATACACGCATACAAATATACACATTTTTTTGTTTATAACACACCACACATATTTATATATTTTTTTTGCTAGTGTGAATCAGTGAGTGACAGAGACTGAGTGGGATCGACTGTGCGGGCCTGTATGAGTGCCTGGGTGTGAATGGGTACATGATAGCAAGGATAGGAGAGCAGGAGAGGGGGATGGGGAGAGTAGCAGGAGAGGAGGAAGCTCAGGAGGGCATCCCTGGTCAGGGTAGGAGTGGTAGATCTGTGGGGTGGAGGGGGATCCACCCAAGAGCAGGCACACAGAGGACAAGGACTGCTGTGTCAGTTGGATAACGGGTAGATCCTGGGAACCATCACACACAGTCAGGGTCAAGACAGGCTGGGCCACAAAGTCACAGCTCAGATATGTCCCATGTTGGGGCTGAGGAGGAGAGGATGCATGAGCCAGGGAGAACACAGCCCTCGTCCAAGGTATCCTAGAGAGGGAGTGCATCCTCTATCCGAGGGAGGGGATGCCTGGTCTGGCTACCAAGAAGACTGCATGAAGTCAGGTCCTCGTGAGGATAAACGCATTTGGCACCTGCAAGCAGACAGTTGAGTCCATAAAGAAAAGCTGGGGGATTGCTTGAGGCTGGTCAAGCACAAGATGAGTGAGGTTGCCCTGCATTCTGGAGGCACCAGAGGTGGTCCCCCCTGCCCAGATCACCTTCAACACTTGAGGGGAGATGTTGAGGAACAGTCTGCCAGCCATCGCTGTAGAGGGGATCCCTGGAGGTTCGGACACTGGAGATGACAGCACCTTCCACACTCCCGGTAAGTGCATTATCGCTTAACCAGACACCACACTACTCTCACAACTACCACAGCCCAACACAGACCTGAACCTGAACAACCTGAACACATGACTAGCATTCATCTGCACTACTGCACCAACACAGCATTGATAGGGTTTAAAAAAGGACAGAATACAGGATACTGCGAACAGTAATGGGGAGCCTCAACTAGGCCAAATCCTGTCCAAGTTCAAGTTTAACCCCCACAGTGTTGTGTTGAGCTGCATACATACACCACACAAACAATGTTTTCCATCAAGTTGTCAGCTAAAGATCTGTTATGTTCCACCATGATTATATACACGGACCCACAGGGAAGGAAACACTTAGCACATTGAGTGTTGGAGGGATGATCAACGCATCGCTTAGCAATGCATTGGCTACCTCTCTGACACTCAAAGAGTTAACCGACAACAAAACAAACATGGTTACATTGCACTGCTCCACAAAGATCTATTCACATATCACAGTTATGCTAAGACAAAATGTGTGTATGTACAGCACAAAATCAAAAACACCAGGGCCCCAAAGCAAAGAAATGCATGGTTGAATATGATGCCAAACAAGTAGATGAAAGATCCTGCAAATCAGATGTATTCTTGGCATGGGAATGGCAAGTAGGGGAATTGTTGTGGGTAGAGGCCATAGTCTGGTTTCTCCCTAGGCCTGTGTGCTGTGTATGCATTTGTTTGTTTGCACTGGAACTGTGATGGTTAAGTTTTTGTTATCATATGTATCCTTAGGAGTGGGGATGGCAAGGAGGGATGTCAGGCCATCCACTCCTGTCAGGACCTCTATGATAACTAAACAAACTGATGTTTCTCAGGGCTGTCAAAAGTATGCCATCAAGGCCCAGGAACAGGCCATGAATGAAGGTTATTCCTGATTCAACACAAGTTGATCAGTATAAACAAAGTAGCTACTGATCAACTCACCAGTGCTGAATCTGGAACATCCAGATCCAGCCTATCATTTTGGAACTGGATCGCCCTTTTGTGCGGGATTAGTCTAATATGTATGTGGAAGTTTCTGTTCTGTAACGGCATTAGAGAGCTAAAACGTGATGCTTCTGGGCAGTGACTAGCCGTAGAACAGGCCATTGTGCCGTTGTTCATTCCCAGAAGCCTCTCACATTCTGTATGTTCATTTTGAATATACTTTGGGGGTCTCCCTAAGTGTGAAGGGTAATCAGACGTGGACCCCTTGCTCTCAGTGCCTAGGGAATCTAGATGCACCCTCCTGATGAGGCTCTAGTAGGCTGAAACATACGGCAGGGGTTAGCTGCAATGGCATTAGAGAGCTAAAATGTGATGCTTCTGGGCGGTGACTAGCTGTAGAACAGGTCATTGTGCTGTTCATTCCCAGAAGCCTCTCACATTCTGTATGTTCACTTTAATGTTTGTTTAAACTTCAGTATATGTTTTCATACATTAGTTTATGTAAAGAAAATACTTTGGTCTTGTTCTATATCATTATTCAGTTACACAAAAAGGTGTCCATTTGTGACTTGATTGTAGGGCACTGACATTGTTTTTTATTTTAGCTTGGCTTTGCAGAGGTTCATTTTGCTATTTGTGTACCTATGCTATGTGCTGTGTGTTGTTTCTCTACTTTGTATCGTCCGATGGTGGTTTTTCTTATTCATTTTTGTGGTTAACGGCAAACAAAACTGGGTGTTAAATTTCTGCCATTAAATGTATCAATTTTTCGTCCATTAGCAATACTGTATACAATTGAATGGCTCTGAGGATTGTTGTTTCATTGTCCTCTATGGGCGATATATCATCGTCCGTTGTGGTTCTGAAACTGCTGTTAGTTTTTGTTAAGATGTCTTATTGAATCACTTACCACGCTTACAAAACTGCCGTTGACTGTTTTCTTTTTTTTTTGGGGGGGGGGGGGTGTCTGAGGTTATTGAATTGAGCCTTAAAGGGATAGTAATGTTTCATAATAAAAGCAGCTCTAATTAATCATCATAGTATTTGGACTTTGGAGAGTGTTATTTCAATTCTGTCAGAGTTGTAGTTCCAGAGTAATTCAATGACAAAGTGTCCCCCTCCCGCCCCTTTTACTGATGTAACACTGTTCAGCCAGAGCAGAAGGGAGGTGCCCAGGTAGACTGCAGAGAGGGACAATCTTCAATTAAGATAAGGGAAAAACCTGAAAAACTTATCAAGGAGGGCAGGGATTTCATTGTTTTCATAGGAATAAGAGTGTCCCCTTCTGTTATCTGTCCAGTCTATGGACTGCATTCCACATCTTTTTTGTTTTGACACAGTGGCCTTTGGCACTGTTAAGCACAATTGCAGGGAGATGCCCAAGGAACTATTAAATTCAAAGCTAAAAAGGGAGGGACGTCCTCAACTTTGTGCCAACAGTAGCTGCTGGCAGTTAAGTTTAGGGACAAAAAGGACGTCTACATGCTGACCACCATTCGTGATGACCAAACTGTGCCAGTCTCTATTCTTGGCAGAAGTGAGGTACTGAGAAAGCCAGTCTGCTTCAAAGATTATAATAAACCCCACTCCAAAATACAGTTTTTTGCAGTTTCAACTTATTCTCATTTCCAGATTTTTGTTTGAAGGGACACCAGAAGTAATTCCATAATGACCTGGTGTAGTACACTATCTTTATAAAATCCCCCCAATCACCCAAAAGAGAAACCCACAGAAGTGCTGCAGGGTTTGCTACAGCAAGGGAACTCGGTCAGATGCCACCACTTACTGTCCTGATTGCCCTTCAAAACCTGGTATCTGCATTGGTGACTGTTTCAAGCAATGCATGTAGGCACAATGCAGTAGTGCTGTAAATGTTATTTTATTATTTGGCCACATTTGCACCCTGAAATATCCTGTTTTTTTATTTTTCAAAGCACATCTCTCCTTAGATCTAACACTATCGAAATATATTTGGAAGAAATGCACCATAAGCTTTTTCCATGTCTGAAAATGGAAGCGTGCTTGTTCCCAAATGAGTCCAGTAGCTCCTCCAATCCCTGGCAAACATATACATATTCATATGGGGCATTGCTGTACTCGCAATGTAGATGAACACTAATTTGATGCATTTTTCAAAATCTGAATAAAAAATAGGAAAACTCAGTGCACACCTAATAGATGTCAAATCCTCAAAGACTAATATACATGAAGGGGATCCGGTGCTCACAGGGTAAATATTTAAAGGGATAGTAATGTTTCATAATAAAAGCAGCTCCAATTAATCATCATAGTATTTGGACTTTGGAGAGTGTTATTTCAATTCTGTCAGAGTTGTAGTTCCAGAGTAATTCAATGACAAAGTGTCCCCCTCCCGCCCCTTTTACTGATGTAACACTGTTCAGCCAGAGCAGAAGGGAGGTGCGCAGGTAGACTGCAGAGAGGGACAATCTTCAATTAAGATAAGGGAAAAACCTGAAAAACTTATCAAGGAGGGCAGGGATTTCATTGTTTTCATAGGAATAAGAGTGTCCCCTTCTGTTATCTGTCCAGTCTATGGACTGCATTCCACATCTGAGAAGAGATGGCTTACACTAGGTAAAAGGGGTGGGAGGGGGAAACTTTGCTTGTGAATATCTCATAAACCATAAAGGATTGAGAGATAAGACTTATATCATTCTTCATGTTTTTTTAATGCCTACAAAATAAAATAAAGTTAAAACGAAGTATTACTATCCATTTAAGTGTTTTAACAACAATGCATTCCATACCCCTCTGGCACTCAAAGGGTTATATTTAAGTGTGAATTGTCAACAAAGTGGAAGAATTTTCAGAAGTGTAGGTGAGATCCATTTAGAGGATGAGACTCTTCTACATTTTTTCTCTCTTCTCTCACTCTCACTATTTACAGGGCCGGATTTACATTCCAGGCTCCCCAAGGCAAGGCACTCTGGGCACCCTTAGCTCCGCCCATGGCCACACCCCACTCCTCACATTACCACGCCACCAGTCTCATCCACTGTTTGCTGGCACAGAATATACCTTTGGCCTACAACAAGCAAAGACATAAAAGCTTTAACCCCTTGGTTGCTTGAGAAATGAGTTGGGGATCTCACTAGCATCCAAGGGGTTAAATAATAGCCTGTAATGGGGTGTATAAGCTACTGTATGGACACAGAGATTGCTCTGGCCCTATGCACAATTCAGAATATGGGTAGGACCAGCACAGCTGAGGCGCCCCTCATAATTTGGAGCTCTAGGCAGGTGCCTACTCTGTGTATTGGGAAATCTGATTATTTATCTTACGCACTCTCACTCTCTCACTTTAACTCACGTAGAAGGTAAAAAAAAAACGGGTGCACAATGCATTGTCTTTATCATCCAAGGGATTCCTTGTCACCTAACAAACTTAAAATTAAATTACTTTCCAGAATTCATCAATAAAAACATTTATATTAGACTAGCTCAGTGTTTCTCAACTCCTGTCCTCAGGACCCACTAACAGGCCAGGATTTGATGATTTCCTTGTTAGAGCACAGGTGAGTTAATCAATGTGAATGAGCCTCTGATCACCACACCTGTGTTCTAGCAGAGAAATCCCTAAGTCCTGGCCTGTTAGTGGGTCCTGACAGCAGGAGTTGAGAACCACTGGACTAGCTGAAGAGCCCATGTACACGGGCCACAGTGCAGGCCGGTCGCGGTGCAGTCATGCCCAGTAGAGACCGCCTGCACCGCGGCTGATACAGAGCTGGATGCTCCGAAGTCAGACCTGACCTGTTTCTTTCTGATAATTAAGTCCTGTGAGGGCTTTTTTGTCCTTTTTGGTTAACCTAACCGTTTTCATTTATATAGTGTCATTATTTGAGTTGTCTTAATGTATAAAGCCCTGGGTGGGGAACAGCTATGTGCCAAGGGGGTGGGGTATGTATAAAGAGTTGGGATGCAAAAAAATGTGCTTTTCACATGGCTGACTTGTCTCATAAGAAAGCACCAAAGCCCAGCATGTTGCATCTTAACTGCATTTACACAGGAACGCAGTAAAACTTCAATAAGGAAGGTCTTCATTTGGTCCTATGGGACAACATGCAGACCTTTCATTTGAACACTGATGACATTTGCAATGTTCATTGCAACCTCCAATGAATAGTCTATATACATGGGTACCAGCCAATAAAATTGGCTGGCACTCACATGGGCCGGCCATCAGACATGCTTTCCTGTGTCCACATTGGAAGTGGAATACAAAGGATGAGAGAAAGAACATTGGAGGCAGAGCTGTAGCATGGGGCTGCTACCATTCTGTCTCCCATGTGAAAGAGTTCTAAGGACTCTTTCACACTGGCAAGTTTAGTAGCATTACTTTTTTGCAGGAACTGAAAAAGTTAGTACATTTTTAGTGCCTCATAGTAACATAGTAAATTATTTTGAAAAAGACACAAGTACACCAAGGTCAGCCTTTGCCTCATAACCCAGAGACATGAGAATTATATAAGTTTTCCTGCTGGCAAATAAGTTAGTCTTTATCAAACTTCTTGTTTTGCCTACTAATACACAATATAACTCTGGATGTTTCATCTTGAAAGAAATTGAGCTAATCCTCTCTTAAATGTGTCCATTGTATCCGCCATTACCACATGCTTGGGCAAGGAATTCCACAATTTAACAGACCTTACTGTAAAAAAAAAAAAACCTTCCTATGTTGAAGTTGAAACCTCCATTCCTCTAATCTTAAGGGGTGGCCCCTGGTTACATGTTCACATCTTGGAATGAAAAGCTCACCAGAGAGATCCTTGTATTGACCTCTCATATACTTGTACATTGTGATAAGATCTCTTAGATGTCTTTTCTCTAAGTAGAAAGGTTTTCCCAGTATCCCACTCACAGCATCTAGAAGTGACAAAGTCACAGAGAAAACGCAGCTACCTTAGATAGTTGTGTGATTTCAATGTGCTTAAAGGAAAATTGCAGCATACTGTACTTCTCTTCAACAATCACAGAGCATGTTGCTGGTGAAAAATGTCCCATAGGACACAACTTATGCAATTTATAACTAGCTCTGATAAGTGTGTTTCAGATTCAGATACTCGATGGACAGTCTCATGTTTAAATAATTTTGATTGCAATCAATGGAATGTTATTGGGATGGTGTTTTTCAGTCATTATCTTCTTTCTTGCAGCCTCAAAGAAACCTCTGCCGCCGACACCAGATGACAACATGGTGAGTTTCTACATATATTCTGTTTTCACCCCCATAAGAACACATCCTCACTTTTTTGCCCAAGAACAATATACTCTTACACTGTTCCACCAAAAACTAGAAGTAAACTTTATTTTAAGAAAATGTATATATAATATGGTGTTTCATGCTGGGTAAAACAATGGTGCTCCCAATGCATTAATTTGTTTTATACAAAAGTTATAAACATTCAAACTGATAGGAAGTGAGTAAAAGAGTCTAGACCCATTGGGAGAGACCACATGCTACTTGAGGGGGTGTTTGGTGGTGTGCGGTGTGGCATTAAATGTTCGTGGTCTCTTGGGCACTGGGACAAGTTCCATTTCTCAAACTCTCACACTACGAAGAGCCATACTGACCCTCCTTTGTGGCCTTCTCCCTCTCTCTACTTGGAGCTCTTTTATGTGGGTGAGGGGATGTGTATGGGTTTTTTTCTGTTATTTCTACGTGTCTATTTCTTCCTCCTTCATGTTCCCCTTTTCTTTCTCTTCCTTGTATGTTGCTTGTCTTTCCTCTTTACATTTCGGTACTTTAATCTGTTTCTTCTCTCTACTCATTCTCCACTAAATAGAAATATGTTATTTGCTTCTTATTGTTGACCTCTCTTAGTCATGTATCATGATGATGGTGCCTATGACTTGAGCGCCACATCGAGTGATTTTGCGCTACACTTGTCCTCTAAGCATCCTGAGTTTTAGGCCTTTCCGAGTGAGTTAATAACGTGTTTGCTTATTGAAGAACTTAGTTCACATGTTCGATTTGTATTGCATGTAAAGATGTTTCTTACTCAGTGCTCCTACTCTTGACTCGGTGCATGCTTCTGCTCAGAATGTTTTGTGCAGATGACATATTTCATATGTTTTATATCTTTACGGTATTTCTGCCTTTTTGATTTTGCCCGACTGTATTCTGTACTATGATGATTTCTTGATAAAAATAAAATACTTTAAAAAAAAAAAAAAGGTTTATGTTCCTTTAACAATTTGGTTTTCACTGAAGTCTTCAGCACATTATAAGGAGAACTTTCTATAATGCAAGGGATTAAAAGCCCCACTAACCCAGTGAGTGCCAGAGGCATGTTCAGCACATTTCTTTGCAATACCATATGTATCACACTGTCATTCAGAGAGATAAGATCAATGGACATTTTCAGAATCTCTATTTGTCCCCTGTGGTGTAGTTGTTTGCTCAAGATTTGTACCTCTTATTCAATTCAATACAGCCCTATATGAAGTTGTGATCTGTCATTTTGTCTGTGTGCCACTAATTATTCTGGGATGGCTGCCAACCATTTCACAAATACAATAAGACTGCAAGCTGTGGGTTGTTGTGAGAGTGCTGATTATGTTGTGGAAATGAAAGTGAGAGAAAAAATGTAGGAGTTGGGGTACAGAGAAAAGAGGTGACAGTGAAATATGTCAGTGAAAAGGGTGACAGAGAGAATGCAACAAGAACCAAGAAATTGGAAGGGCATAACGTTAACATTTCACAAATGAGAAAATGTACACTCACACATATATAAAGACCAAGCATTCAAAGCCTGACATTTTATTTTATCTTTTAAGGACCTGAAGGTTGTGCAACGCTGTACTTTGCAATGCATTATCTTTGGCAATCAATACATTCTAGGGCATTCAATGGTTATATACATAAATGTGTTTTATAATACTGTGCAAAAGTATAGGTCAGAGATGCTCAACTAGGCTCATAAGCCTATAAGGGTATGCAAACAGCTCACAAGGACTGTGTCCTGTGCCCGGGGTGCCATTTCTTTCAGCTCATAAGTGCCATAGACAGAGAAGAAGTATTCTGAAGCATATCATACTGGTTATGCCCACAAGACAGTCCAATTATGAAATTACAGACAATTTCTCTCTGATCAAGAGATGCAGCTAAGCCCAGTCTTGCATTTCAACCCCATTGGGTCTCTTCAATGAAGTGTAACTGATCCCTCTAAGCATCTGTAAGCAAGGGGTCCACTTCTGGATTCTCCTATTATTCCTATGGTGACCAACCCCAAGAGCAAATTTGCATGTGCAAAAGCAGAGGTCATAGATGCTCAACTAGGCTCATCAGCCTGAAAGGGTATGCAAAGAGCTCACTAGGGCAGGTGTCCTGCATGCAAAGTGCCATATTCATGTGTGCAAACATATGGATCAGAGATGCTCAACTAGGCTTGTGAACCTACAAGGGTTTTTGACCAGTAGTTTTAAGTATGCAAATTATCCTTGGGTTCGGTCACCCTAAGGGTAACAGGGGAATCCAGATGTGGACCTCTTGCTCAGAGTTACCTAGAGGAATCAGGTATATCTAACTGATGAGGCTGGACAAGGCTAAAACTTATGGGTTGACTCTTCTCTCATTCAGAGAGTTACTTCTCCTGCATTTTGTGGCTAAATTCTATGGCAGGTTGTTTCCTAATTGCATGTCTCTGACCAATAGTTTTGCATTTTATAATACTGTTCATTTGCAGACTGTGTTAATCACATAGACAGGGCTTATAATTTTAAGTACTTTGCTAATAGCCAGACCTGAAAAGTTACTTGCCACTGCAAGCCAAAACATACCCACAAGGGCTGAATTTCTGCTCGCCAGGGCTAGTGGTGAGTGGAAATTTTGAGCCCAGACATAGAAATGTGTTTCTTTTCTTTTTTTTTTTTTTTTTTTACACAAAGGTCTATTCATATTCTTATCTTGTGTTGTGCTGGCCTCAAAGACATAAAGTATCTAGCAAAGCCTTCTTATATTGGATATGGTAGCTGATTTATTTTCTATATTTCTGTGTGCTAAAAAAGCAAGTGTGATTGGGCAATGACCTTGCAATGGGGTCCACTTTCCTGTCCCAGATAATATTAAGAGGAGCAGTTATTCCCTAATCTAAGTAAAAGTGCACAACACCTCAAAGTTATATCTTGTAGACTGTCGTTAAATATCTTTTTGCAATGATGACCCAACTAATCATTATGATCTAACAGAAATTATTCTAATAACAGATAATGTCAGGCCACCTAACGAGAGTTATTATTCTAAGAACATATATTGTCACGCCAATTATTATTGTCCAGTAATATCTAGACATCATTACCTAGCATGTACAAAGGTCATTGTGGTGTGTCATACTTCCCTTTTCCGGAGGTGAGTTTCAGGTATCTGTCAGATGGAACAGATGTATGGTCTTTCCCGAACACAAGGCTTTATGGGTCTGTGGTTTGACTAGTCTCTTCCTGTTTAGCAGTCTCTCTCAGTCCAAGAATTTTAGAAAGACTTTTAAACATGGTTAACCCTATTGTGGCTGGACAAGAGTATATATGTATATATGCAGAGACATATAATGCCGATAGCAAGAAAGAATATAAATCACATAATAATTATAAAAGGGTAAAATTAGCCCACAACAGCCCTTCCTTGGAGTGAGAGGGTATATGCAATAATACAAGTATGTTCCCCAGTAAAGGGTATAAGTATTGGGTAATGTGAAAAATCAGAATATTGTTCCCAAAGTGGGGGCGACAAGGAGACTCATCAATGAATATTTCTCTTGTAGAAAAACAATTACAAGCAAGTGTAGATATATGATTACAAACGAAGTTTGTGTGTGTATGGTACAGTGGATAAAAATCTCACATAGCAATAGCTGGTTTAGAATCTGGATGATAAAGAGTTAATATAGTTCCTTCCCATTTAGCACCATAGCATAATTCATGTTGTCCACTGAGACAAGTAAACATTGTGGTGCAATTATATGCATCCATACCATGGGCTGTAGGTATACATCTGAGAAACTTGCATCGCTTTATCTACACTGGGATGATCAAGGGAGTTCAACATATCCTTTATCTGGCAAAAATGTTAAAACTTTTGAAGGTTTCATGGCATCACTAGACCCTGAAGGGTTAACACAGAGAATGGCCCCACTGTCTGCAGTGGGGCTTGGTACATGAAATCCTTCAAAATCAGTGGAACAGATACAGTCACTGGTGCTTTCTTCATTGTGAGCAGTGGCCCCTGAGCAAGATATGCTTTCATTGAGGTTCTGCGGGGAAATTGGAATATAGACATACTTTGTATCTTCATCTTTTGTTTTTTTTCTGAAGCAAAGCATCACAGTATGTGGGATGATAATACAAATGATAAAACCGTGGTCTTGCAATTGGTTCAGAGTGAATGCTGGAAAAGGCTGTAGGGTCCTTAAACACATAAGGATTATTGGGATCAAGAATCTCCATCTAGCACCTTTTACAGAAATAGATTATGACATATTTATCATCATGAAAAGCAAGCGTAAGACTAAAACCTTGTCCTAGGTAAGAAGTTATATTACCTACAGTGGGTAGAAAAGTTTCCAATGACTTACCAAGATTGTATGCCCAACATGGAACATCACCTTCATGCAAGACTATGCTGAATAGAGTGGAGTGTACTCTTTGTAACAATATAGCTACCTTCTCGTGAGTGGAGCAAAGAGTTATTTTCATATTGTTTAGGTTAGCCAGAAACGCTGACATGTAAGGTATCTGAATTTCAACATGTGGTATAGCAAATGCTAAGTTCCTCTTAGAGAGGGCTTGGCTTAACCCTGGAGGAGTTTGGATATAGTCAAACATGATACAGTTTTATTAACTGCGATAATAGAGGGCTGCAGAGTGGGATGTTACAGTTAATCTCAGTGGACATTATGATATAGGAGCCATTCTCTAATGATTCTATAAGTGTATATGACCCTTTTATTGGTGTTACAGTGATAGGGCAATCTAAACCAGTTCCACTGGTTCCACAGGGCAAATGATTAGTAACATAACACACTAGGGGCTGGATTCTATTGCAGGTGATAAATGTTAACACACGTTTATCAAACATTTTCCTATTGAAGTCTATGGGTAAAACTGGAGATAAAAGCAGTGATAAAATTAGCACCTGTAATAGAATCCAGCCCTAGATAGCCAAGGTCTTTGCAGTTACTAAAACTGAAATAGTTATATTCATCACATTTAGATGATATATAGGTATGGTTGTTGCATTATAAGTAAAGCTAAATTAAAGTTGTTTACTTAAAAGAGATGTATCTATTTTCTCATTCTGTAATCTCATAGCAGTCAGCTTATTAAGTACACTATAGCTTTCAATTCCTCAGTGAGTGTAGTTAAATCTGACATTGCAGTTGACATGAGAGTAACCATATGGTCTTTTAATACCACTATTCCTCTCCTGAGTTCTTCATCATTAGAATCAGATATCTGACCAATCATGGACACTGCATCACTTAACAGGTGTCCTGTAGTTATTAAAGCATCAGCATTACTCAATAATTTTCTACCAACACCTTTATGTTTTTCACATTCATTATTAGTAACTGAGTCATTTTGAGTATAAGTGTAAGTAAAGATATTGTTGGTCCCCCATATAGCTGCGGCATATGGCAAATCAGCAATATTTGTTTCTATACATTGTGTATATTCACAAGGAACATCATCAGGACCTATCATGACATTAAAGGGATAGTAATGCCTCTTTAAAATATTTTAGCCGAGTCTTCTGTATATTAATAGCAACACATTGCGCTATGTCTAATGCCTTACTTTTTTGTAGTTCATAAGTTATTCAGTGCTAAAGATCCCCCGCCCACCCCTTTCTGGCCGCCTCCCTCTGATTCTCAGATCTGGTCATGCGACTTGACAACTGCAGCGAGGGACAAACTTCAGTGAATAAGTATAAGGGAAATCCTGCCCCCCTTAATGAAGGAGGGCAGGATTTCCCTTTGCCTATTGAACTTTGTCCCCTGCTGCAGCCATCCTGACCAGACTGCAGCTTCTTCGTGATGTGGAAAGAAGGGGCAGGAGGGGGATCTTTATTTCTATTAAACTTTTGAACTACAAAGAAGTAAGATCTTTGACATAGCACATTGTGTTACTATTAATATACAGAAGACCAGGCAAAAGTATTTTAAAGAGGCTTTACTAATACTTTAATTTGGTCTCATTTCTTTTATTACCGAGTCAACTGTATAAGTTGCACTGTCAGATATACATTTCTGGAACAAGGAGTAAATGGCATACTTTGCTCTAACAATTTGTTGTTGCAGCACACACCAAAACTTAGGTAGTCCAGTGTAATGTAGGTCCCTTGGTCAATCTTCTTTGGTTGCCATTTGAAAGCACTTCCAGGGATGTCTTCAGCATACCATGAGCAGGCTTTACATCTGTATATGTGAGAGGGGATGTCTGGATTACATATTTTTTTGCTTTATTTGCTTCTCTTTGGTTTTGTTGCAAAGGTTATCTTTGTCTTTGCATGAATGGCTGTAATAGTAGGAATTAGGAAAGGCTGTATATCTTGGTTGTATACAAGTGTCCCATGCAGTTAAACTGTGAAACATCTCTCCATTACCTTCAGAACTCCATTCAGCAGGTAAAGCTTGTTCTTTTAGTCTTCCTGTGATTTCATTGATTTACAGTTCATCATATCCATCATCTTTCATGTTCTTTTTCCACCAGTCAGAATATAGGGAACTGGAACAGAAAATAGCTCCATTGTGTGTTGTCTTACTCCACTAGGAAAGCGATATTCCTCTTCTTCAGCATTTTCCCAGAATTGTATCTTTGCATCACTTCTTCCTCTGGCAAAGAAGCCCTTTTGTGTATTCTATCCAGTAATCTGGTAAAAGATTGGGCATTCTTTATATTTTACCTTCTGTTGGGTGGCACCAGGTTTTGGACATTGGTCAGCCTTAATTTCTTTTGCTGGCCATAACCTTGTTGCTTGAAGGTCAACAAAGTAACAATGTCCAAAGGCTGTATAGCAGATCTTTTCTCTGTATGTTCTTTGCTTAGAGTGGTCATGTAAGGGTAAATCATATTGCAGTGTAGAGGCTTAAACCATTCTCATCTTTTCATTAATATGATCCCTGACCAGTCTTCTTCCTTCTGGAGTGGTGATACCAGCACTGTTTATCATTATATTAGAGTCCATTAGAATAATCTGAGAACTTCCCAGTCTTCTTAGCTTCTGTATAAGTGGCTTAGGAAAAGGTTTCCTATATAGTCCTTGTGGTAGGCCTGTAGTTTGTATATCTAATGGTTGTATGTCAGATTATGGCTCTATCTTTTCTGATGTTCTTAGGCCTGTCACTTAAATTAGCTTGTATCTTATTCCAATTTAGGATTTCACCTGGCTGTTGTTTAACATAATGCCAGTGTATTCTCAGCATCACCATGCATGCTAATACAATAATTATCATTGTGATCAAAAAGGACAGGAGGAAAAATCCAACACATTTTGGGGCCCTTGTCTTTGACAAATACCAAGCATATCTCATTTTAAGCTTCTATTTATTCCTCTGTGTATCTTTTCATGGAACTCTTCAATAGATATTAAAGTTTCAGAGGAATCAAGGTATAACATAGTGATTTCTGTGTCACATTCTCCCACTCTATTGCCTAGGGAACATATTCAGGAGCTTGTACAGAGGGTCTATTGTCCATCGGCTATTGTGCTTGAGTCAGAAGTAACCATTGTGAGAAGGTCAGTGGTTCAGCAGGAGTCTCTGATATCATTTTTAACTGTAGGATTAATATGAGAACCTAGTTTTAAATTATCAATGCTTACTGTGCATCCTCTGCCTCGTTTATCCACTGTGATAAATGTACTCTCTTTAAACTTTGTCTTTATGCATATAGGTGGTTTCAATCACGGTCTCAATGGTTTACCGGTCTGTACTCTCTCCTGGACTTACAGTTTCCAAGAATGGGCTTGTTTTGGTGTGTGAGTGGGCCTGGAGACTGGTGTACTGATAAATTGTGTCATACCATATGTATTAGCCCACTCTTGGAATTATTTTACAGTACATGCAGGGCCTCTCACCAGAGTACAGGGCTTTGAGTTTACCAATGCATGCTAAAGAGGTTAAATAGTTGAGCTTGGTTGAGCTATTTGCCCCACAATGGGGTAAAACAAGTAAATCTTGTACAAGCAGCAACACATACCAGTGCATACTTATAGCAATGTAAAGGGGCAATGGATCTATGTGGTCTAAATAAACTTAAAGTGATAGTAATGTCCCATAAAATTATTTTATAGATTTGTAGAGGGTAAAAAAACAATCTCATTGCCACAAACCCCATCCAGGGCCGGATTTACATCTCAGGAGCCTGTAGGCACAGAAATCTGATGCGCCCCCCCACATTGGCCATCTCCACAATGCTCCAAATCTCCGCATTACCCCCTATATCCATATTGCCTTCACATTGCCCTCATCAGCTCCAACTGTCTTGCCCCATCAGCTCCAACTTGCCCCCATCAGCTCCAACTGTCTTGACCCCTCAGCTCCAACTTGCCCCCATTAGCTGCAAGCTCCAACTTGCCCCCATCAGCTCCAACTGTCTTGCCCCATCAGCTCCAACTTGCCCCCATCAGCTCCAACTGTCTTGCCCCATCAGCTCCAACTGTCTTGCCCCCATCAGCTCTAACTTGCCCTCACATTGCCATCAGCTTCACATTGCCCCCACTTTGCCCCCTGTATCCATTTCCTACCTCCCTGGTGGTCCAGCGGCAGGAGATGTCTGTGCCTCCTTCTGCACAGACCTGTAGCTGCTGTTGCTCCTGTGCGGTCTTCTCTTTAGGAATACAGAACGCTGGGAGATGATGTCATCTCCAAGCGCTCTGCATTAGAGCCGACGAGGGGGAGCAACAGCAGCTACAGGTCTGTGCCGAAGAAGGCACAGACCTTAGCATGCGACGGGTTACTGTGCGTAGCACTGTAAATATATTTAAAAAAAAACAAAACGCTGTGAATTAAAAAAAAAATAAATTATTTCAATGACAGGCGCCCCTCTGTGGGGTGCGCCTGTAGGCAGGTGCCTACTCTGCCTTATGGCAAGTCCGGCCCTGGCCCCATCTCTCAAGCCGCTATGGTTTGAGAGATATTCGCAGTCAAAGTTCCCTCTTCCCTCTGCTTCTCCTGACATCAGTGTCTAGCAGACAGCAGGAGATCCCAGCCTGGGAACCAGCCGGCGGCTCTGCAGCAGAGCTGAAATCCCGTTATTAGAAAATAATTACTTCATTGGAAAGGTCTACAAAGTGTACCTAGATTGCAAGGACACTTTGTAGACTGTTCCGATGAAGTAGTTATTTTCTAATAACAGGATTTTGGCTCTGCTGAAGTGCCTCATCGCGTCGGCCGACACAGATCTCCTTCTGTCAGCTTAACAGCTGACATGAGAAGGGGAGGGAAGGGGGAACTTTGATTGCCAATATCTCTCAAACCAGAGTGGTTTGAGAGATGGGGTTTGTGGCAATGAGATTATTTTTTACCCTCTATAAAATCTATAAAAAATGTTATGGGACATTACTAACACTTTAAAGGGACAGTAATGTCCCATAAAAATGTTTATAGATTTATAGAGGGTAAAAAAAGAATCTCATTGCCACAAACCCCATCTTCAAGTCGATATGGTTTGAGAGATATTCACAATCAAAGTTCCCTCTTCCCTCCGCTTCTCCTGACATCAGCGTCTAGCAGACAGCAGGAGATCCCAGTCCGGGGACCAGCCGGCGGGTCTGCAGCAGAGGCAAAATCCCGGGATTTCGGCTCTGCTGCAGAGCCGCTGGCTGGTCCCCAGACTGGGATCTTCTGCTGTCTGCTAGACACTGATGTCAGGAGAAGGGGAGGGAGGGGGGAAATTTGATTGCAAATATCTCTCAAACCATAGCAGTTTGAGAGATGGGATCTGTGGTATTGAGTTTCTGTTTCTACCCTCTACAAATCTATAAACATTTTTTATGGGACATTACTGTCCCTTTAAGTCAAATAGCTTAGTTGAGTTTTGTTTGATATGTAAGGAGGATATTGATTATTGGGGTTATTACTAAGTAAACATGGCGTACAATTTCCAATAACATGACATACAGTTTTCCTCATATTAGGCCACCAATACTTTGTTTCAAAGTAGTAAGTACCTTATCCCTACCAAGGTGTGGGTACCCGATACTATTGTGAGCAGCCATAGTTAAAGGGATAGTAATACTTCGTTTTAACTTTATTTTATTTTGTAGGCATTAAAAAAACATGAAGAATGATATATGTCTTATCTCTCAAACCTTTATGGTTTATGAGATATTCACAAGCAAAGTTCCCCTCCCGCCCCTTTTACCTAGTGTAAGCCATCTCTTCTCAGATGTGAGTCTGGTTGTATGACAGTACAGATAACAGAAGGGGACAATTTTCTTTGTATGAAAACAATGAAAGCCCTTCCCCCCCGACAAGTTTTTCAGCTTTCTCCCTTATCTTAATTGAAGATTGTCCCTCTCTGCAGTCTACCTGGGCATCTCCCTTCTGATCTGGTTGAACAGGGGGGGGGATACTTTGCTTGTGAATGTCTCTTAAACCATAAAGGTTTGAGAGATAAGACTTATATCATTCTTCATGTTTTTTTAATGCCTACAAAATAAAATAAAGTTAAAATGAAGTATTACTATCCCTTTAATTTAACTCTTTGACCTGTAGGATAAAATCATGATCATTAATGGTGGCAAAACATTGTCCTCCCCTTAAGGTATAAGTATATTTAGTGGGATAGCCAGGTGGACTAGGTCTGGTCTTATCCCTGCATCAAGACTGATGGTGTTCACTGCTCTTGTGTTAGAGCATGTTATTACTGTAGTTATTGTAAATCTTGACTGACTGCTTGTACTACAGAGTCAGCAAGTTGGTTATGGTTACCCAGAGTATGAACAGAGGTATTCAGCTTCATGAGCTGGTTCTTGTACTATTTTCAATATCAGGCTTTTTCATAAACTGTCATATATCTTGGCCTTAAGCCAGGTGTCTCAATTTTAGCACAGTTACTGTGGCTGTGATGGAAGAAATTTCAATTTATGTATTTATTAATTAATTAATTTAATATATCTATGTTAACTTAAACTGTTGTGGTTTCCTGTGGAAGCTGCTTCTGCAGAATGATTAACTCTCTGATTGGCAGAGCCTTAACATGAGTAAGATGCATGTTAGATGATAAATCTTTAAAGGATTAGTAATGTCTTACAATAATAAAAAGTTATATTGTAGATAATCCAAAAAGAAATTGATTGGTGCAAGTCCTATCTTTCAAACCTTTATGGTTTGAGAGATGTAACTTTTAAAGTTCTCCTCTCACTGTTGCCAGCTGTAAAGATGATAGCAGGAGATGCATGTCGGCCAACTTGAGGTGACTGTTCAGCGGAGTGAGATACTAAAATCTAAAAAGAAATGCTTCATTGGAACAGTCTACAAAGTGTGCCTGGTTTGTTTTGCGAGCACACTTTGTAGACCGTTCTAATTAAATATTTCTTTTTAGAGTTCGGTATCTCAGCTCTGATGATGAGTCGCCTGTAGGTCCCCAGACCAGGATCTCCTGTTGTCAGCTTACAGCTGACGTCAGGGAAAGGGGAGGAGGAACTTTAAAACATTATATCTCCCAAACCATAAAGGTTTGAGAGATAGGACTTACACCGATCGATTTCTTTATGGATTATCTACAATATTACTTTTTATTCCTGTAAGACATTACTAACCCTTTAAAACTACTTACTCTTCCATGCGTAACTAAAAACTTGCTACACTGATTGTCTCACCAGAGACAGCTGCTTGTAAAAATGCAATAAGAATATTAAAACAACATTGCATGATTAAGAATTCCTATAATATTTCTTAATTATCTAAGATTTTGTGTTTTTGTAATGGATGCTATTTATACAAATAGCGCTGCAGTGTGTTGTGTGTCCAGGATATGGAAGTATATGCTGTCACGGCTTGTATTAAATTGCCTCCCCCCACCCCCGTGCCGCTGCCGTTGTGCCCTGTGTGCCACATTTACTACAAAATTAAAGAACTGCAAAATTCAGCCATTAATTAATCACTTGATTGACAGAGGGTTATAATTAATGTGAAGCCATTCTATATACATAATATCAAGGCTAATGTGAACTTGTACCAAGAGTAAGGTACAGCTGCCCCCTGAGTCTTTGTATGGGAAGAAAGGTACAACCTATTACAGATTTTCTACTCATATGGTTAAAAATTGGTACAAAGGCTCATACTTTTTATAACTTAGAAAATAAAAAAAAAGTTACCATGCCTGCTAAGAGTGTACAGTTGGTGGGTATGAAAGCAGCTGTGGGAAGGGACGGGGAGAAATGGAGAGAAATTGACAGGGGAATCAGAGGCGTAACTATAAGCCACCGGGCCCTGGTGCAAGAATTGCCATGCCCCCCCCGACTACATTGGCCCCAGACCCCCTCAACCACATTGCCCCCCAATCTCCTCATTGCCCCTTCATCTCCACATTGCCCCTTCCACAATGCCCCCTTCAACTCCACAATGCCTCCTTCAACTCCACAATGTCCCCTTCATCTCCACAGTGCCCCCTTCATCTGCATACAATGCCCACCAATCTCCAAATTGCCCCTTCCACAATGCCCCCTTCATCTCCAAATTGCCCCTTCATCTCCACAATGCCCCCATATCACAAAATTGCCCCTTTCACAATGCCCCCTTCATCTCCACATTTCCCCTTCCACAATGCCCCTACCTCCTGTCCCTGGTGGTCTAGCGGCGTCGCTTGACACACAGATCTGTGCCTCCTTCGGCACAGATCTCTACAAGTGAGGGTATGGACTGTAACCTGCCACACTAGTCTGGGTTAGCGCTTAGCAGATATTAGAACTTACTGGGGACTAGAACCTGTGACCCTCAGGTTTGAGCAGATTCCACTGCTGGTGCAATAACCAACTGAGTTATCTCACAGGAGTGGGCAAGGAGGTGAAGCCCTCATGTCTCCTCCAGTCTGCTGTGAGTCTCACCTCTGCAGCGGTCTAGCGGGTCCCTGAAGTACAGAGTGCATCCCCAGTCAAATGGGTAATGCCAGCCACCATTCGCTACTAGTATAAACTCTCTCTCCCTCGCTCTCTCGCTATATATATAAATAACATACTAAGGGATAGTGCACTGACATTAATTTAGATTATGATGTCAACTTTATTTCACTTCTTTTTATATGTTGCATGATTAAATAATTTTTCTTGTCTTATCTAAACTTATCATGGTGCCACTATCTACCTATATATATTATTGCCATTACCTGCTTTCTGTTTCTCCAGATGAACTCAACACAACAAGGTTGGGCTCTGGCATTATATGATTACAAGACAAATAATTCCCAAGAGCTACAATTGTGCAGAGGGGAGGAGTACCTGCCGCTAGACACGTCTGAGGATCACTGGTGGAAAGTGCAGGACAGGAATGGGTAAGAGATCAGTGTTCATCTCAGAGCTGAACAAATTGCTGGAACGGAAACCAGGAAACCACTGCTTTTGGTTTTGTTTTGTTTTTTTGTTTGTATCATAGTAAATTAGTAACATAGTTGATGATGAGGTTGAAAAAAAGCATTGCGTCCATCAAGTTCAGCCCTCGTCATATCACCCTATTGAAGACATTATCAATTAAACCCGCAAGTGGGTAAAAAAATTCCGTCCCTGGATCAACATCCAATCTGCATAATTCTGAGTAATGTTCTGATATAGAATGGTATCCATTACCTTTTGAAAGCAACTACAGCATCTGCAAAGACAGTATCCAAAAGCAAAGAATTCCACAGCTTTCCTGCCCTTACTTTAAAAATTCCAACCCTTGTATTAGTCGAAAGCACCTTTAATCTTAATTGTTGACCTGTCATTTTCTTGCTCAGCTCTTTGAGTAAATAGTTCCTTAGAGAGTTCTTTGCATTGGCCTTGAATATATGTGTAAATGGTAATCATATCACCCCTTGGATGTATCTTCGCTAATATAAACAAGCCCAGTTTAGCTAGTTTCTCTTTGTAACCCAGTTCCTACAATCCATTTATCAGTTTTGTTGCACGTCGCTGTACTTTTTCCAGTTCAACAATGTCTTTTTTAATAACTGGTGCCCAAAACTGTACTCCGTATTCTAAATGAGGCCTCACCAAAGACTTTCTACAGAGGTAGAATTATTTTCCCAGACCGTGTATCTATAACCCTTTTTATATAGGATAGTACCCTATTTTGTCTTGCAGCAAAGCTATGAAGTCTATCATCTATTAGTACTCTTAAATCTTGCTCTAATGAGGATTCCCCAAGTTTTTTCCCATTTAGTGCACCCTATATGTAGCATGTTTTCTTGTACAGCCCAAATGCATAACCTTACATTTATGTACATTAAACCTCATCTGCCATTTTTCTGCCCATTCACTCATTTTATCTAAATCCTTTTTGGAGAAAAAACATCCAGCCCTGTATGTATTTCCATACACAGCTTAATATAATCAACAAATATTGATTCGCTACTTTCAATTCCAACTTCCAGATAATTAATAAACAAATTAAAAAGCATTGTGTTCAGGACTGAAGCCTGTGGCACCTAAGTAACAACTTTAGACCAACTTGAAAAAGCACCATTTAAAGCGGGACTACCACTGCTAAAAAACTTGCCCCTCAATAATTCCCCATCTGGCGACTAGCTGCTCAGTAGTACTAGTCATCAGAACTATTATCGCGTTAACAAGAATTATCCATTGTTCCAGGCTGACAGGCAGGACAGAGAGCAGACATCTTTCCATTGTGACATCTGCGCGCCTGCGCTGTCAGTCCCTTTTGGAGCCGAATGGCTCCTAGCAACGCCTCCTAGAGCAGGCTGGGACTGACAGCGCAGGTGAGCAGACGTCACTATGGAAAGATGTCTGCTCTCTGTCCTGCCTGTCAGCCCAGGAACAATGGATAATTCTCATTAACACGGTAATAATTCAGGAGACTAGAGCTACTGAGCAGCTAGTCGCCAGATGGGGAATTATTGGGGGGTAAGTTTGTTTGTGGTGGTAGTTCCGCTTTAATACAACTCTCTGCCATTTATCATTTAACCAGTTCTCAATCCATGCACAGATATCACCTCCCAAACTGAAGACTTTTAATTTATGCAGTAACCTGTCGTGAGGAAGAATATCAAAGTCTTAACAAATCCAAGTATACTACATCAACAGCAATTCCCTTGTACAAATTACTACTTACCTCTTTGTAAAATGCAAGTAAATTAGTTTAACATGATCTATTCTTCATAAAACCATGCTGTCTCTTATTAATAACTTATGTTGCTCTTCATATAGTTCTGAATACTGTCTGTAGCCTTTCTAGTCTTACCCACTATAGAAGTCAAGCTCAAGTTAAAGTATAGGTCTGGTAAGGTTATTTAATTTATTTTTTTCATTCAGCCATAATGCAATTTTTTAAGTAAGGCGTACTATACTCCATATTCTAGAAGAGGCCTTACCAAGGATTTATTTAGAGGTAGAATTATATTTCCATCCCGTGGATCTATAACCCTTTTTATACATCATAATATCCTATTGGCTTTTGCAGTGGCTGAGTGGCACTGCACTTTGCTGTGAAGACTATAGTCTCATCAGTACGTCTAAATCTTTCTCTAACAAGGATTCAACAAGCAGTTTCCCATTTAATGTATATATAGCATGTTTATTTCTGCAGCCCAAATTCATAACCTTACATTTATTCATATTAAACACATTTCTGCCTGTTGATCTCTCTACAAAGAAAAAAAAACCCATCCAGCTCTGCATGTATTTCCCTTCACAGCATACAGTCATCATCAAAAATTGAGACTTCTAGATCATTAATAGACAAATTAAAAGTTACTAGGCCCAGGACTGAACACTATGGCACCCAACTTACAGCTTCAGACCAATTTGAAAAGGTTCCATTTAAAACTCTCTGCTAACTCATATACCTGATTTTATCTCTTCAACCGAAGCCTTTTAGTTGAAGCAGTAACATGTTGTGAGGGAGAGTATCAAAGGATTTTGCAAAATCCAAGTATGGTACATCAACAGCAATTCCCTTATTCAAATGACTACTTACCCTTTTGTAAAATGCAAGAAAATTATTATGACACAATATTTTCTTCATAAAACCATGCTGGCTCCAACTATTAATGTTTTTTGGTCCTCACATAGTCCTGAATTCTGTTGTTTAGTAAAACTAAAACAGACCGGCACTGCTCCATACAAATAAACCAAATGTGGAAGGCATATATCATACCAGTGTGTTGCTTTACTTTGAAAATAATGAGGGTTTTTTTTGCATAATTTGGCCAAAGAATGTTTGAGCTCACTTACCTCACCAAGATACCTCATTTAAAACAAGCTCTGTTCTATATATATTGCCATTATTATGACCTCTAAGAACATTCAAGATTAAAAACACTTACGCTTAAAATATTTGCATGATGAAATTGACTTTAAAGCGATAGTAATTTTTCCTAACACAAGCAGCTCAGATAGTTCATCATTGTTAATAGTACTGACATCTGATGCTCACACTGTTCACAACTTGCTAATTATGCTGTAATTATATGATGAAGTTTACCACTCTTGATCCTTTTCCTGACATCAGTTTTTCTCACTCAGATCTGACAGCGGATAAGTAAGAGGGACAATCTTCAGTCAGTATTAGCAGAAACCTGCCCTCCTTCGTCAAGGTGGGCAGAATTTTCTTTATACCAACAGAGGGAAGATTGTCTCTCATTGTGATCTGTCCGGTCCGATGACCGGTTTTTAGATCTGAGGGGCGGTGACTTACAATCGGGAAAAGGGGCAAGAGGGGTAAGCTTCATCATATAATGACAGTGTAACTAGCAAGTTATGAAGAATGCAAGCATCAGACATCAGTACTATTAACTATGATGAACAATCTGACCTTCTTGTCTTAGGAAACACTAGTAACCCTTTAAGGAAGTGCGTAGCTAACCTAGTTAAAACACCTAAAACATAAAGAAATAAAATGTCCAATATCTCAGTGGAGGTGGGTTGGACCTATAAAAGGGACTGGTGGTGGGTCATTAGTCACTCATCCACTGTGGATTATTTCTGCTTGAAAGCATGTTAGTCTAATCTAGGGGATACTGGATATTTTATTTTAATGTAGAGTTTCTTGGAGGTCATAAAAATGACAATCTGTATATGTTAGGACTCGCTTTAAATGGGGTTCCTTGGAGAGGTAAGCAAGCTTAAACATACTTTTGCCAGGCTATGCAACAAAACCTTCATTATTTTAAAATAAGTAAACCAAACCATTGGTATGATATATGCCTTCCACAGGATTCACATTTGGTTTATTTGTATGAAACAGAGCAGGTCTGTTTTGTATTTTTGCTTTTATCCTAGGTTTTCTCCCAAGTTTTGGGGATTTGAGAATCCCCTTAATTCCATGTGGATACCTTATCCACATGGATTTTCTTTTTTATATTATATAATATGTATTAATTATGGTGTTCAAGCACTGTGCATTTTTCATTTGTTTTGCACCCTCTATTGGTTATTGATTAGTAACGCTTCTAATATCTTACCCACTATGGAAGTCAAACGCACAAGTCTATAATTTTCCACTTTAGACATTGCCCACTTTTTAAATAATGGCACTGCATCTGTTATCTTCCAATCACAGGGCACTCTGCCTGATAATAGTGAATCAATATATATATATATATATATATATATATATTATATATATAAAGCATAAGGTTTTTCCTTAAGTAGCTATGGGTGTATGGCGTCGGCCCATGTGCTTTATTCAACATAACCTTTTCCAGTCTCTTTTAGATTTGCACTCAATAAGCCACCTACACAATGAAGGACATTTTTTGCTTCTCCCTGTTTTTCCACAGCCTTCCAGTGTCGCTTCCTCCGTATATACATAAAGAAAGTACATGTTTAAGGCATCAGTCATTTGCTTATCCTCACTAATTAATTCACCTTTCTTAGCAGAAATATCAACATTAATATTTTTGCCATTTATATCATTGTAGAATTGTTTAGGTTTTTTTCCCTCTGTTGCAATACTTATCTCATTTTCAATTGTATCTTGTAATTGCTTGTTTTCAGATTCCATTACATTCTTTATACTTTTAAATGATAGATCATAGTACTAATTCATTGCAATCAGTCCCATTTTCCCCATCTTACCAGCTAGGCTATGAGATGTTACATGCATACATTTTATGCTACTTCCATTCTGAAGTTGTGCATTCATTGAAACATTTATTTGCTTTTTATCAGGCGGTAACATAGGCATTACCTCATTAGATGAACTAGCCCATCACCTGTCTCCACCCCATGCACTGTCTCTAATCCCATTTCCTCTTCTACACTGCCTACCCCATATTGTGTTGTAATCCCTCCCCCTTTCCTAGATTAAAGTCTCATCCAACCGTGTAACCATCCTAACCTCAATCACAGTAGCCCCCTTCCACTAAGTTGCAATCCAATTCAATTGTAAAGATTGCTCCCATGGAGAAACACAGCACAGTTCTTTGTAAACCCAAACACCTCCTGCTTATACCAAGTCTTTAGCCACACATTTAACTCCCTAGTCTCTCAATGCCTTTCTGTTGTAGCAAGTGGCACAGGTAGTATTTCAGAAAATACTAATGTAGAGGTCCTTTGCTTAAGCTTATGACACAAAATCCATAGGCTTCTCTGGCAATAATAAGATAAGTGTGGATTATTATCTGGAGGTGTTAGTTATCCTTTTGCTAGTTATCCTTTAACCCTTTGCATCACAATTCATTAGCTACCCCTCTGGCATTCAAAGGGTTAAAAAAAAACATTCTTGGGGATTAAAGTAAATGCAGAGGTTGGTGAAGAGAACCTTTCTTTTTTCAGGTAAAAAACAACAATGCGGTACTTCCTTCCTCTCTTGTGGTTCTCAGTTAGGTTTGGTTGTTTTAACCATACATTTTATTCTACAGCATAGGCTTACTTGTTACCTTCTTTTATGGATTAGTGTTTTAGTTAGCATTTTGTTAAGTAGCGCAAGGTTTACAGAGTTTACTTCTGTGTTAGTCCTTTATTACATTGCTGTTGATACATGTCATCATTGGTTTTATCAAACAGATTCACATTAACGTCTATAGAAAAATTTGAGCTGAGACCCTTGCTAAAGTTATGAAACCCAATGATGTCTTTACAATATAACATGTGTTTTTTGTTTGTTTGTTTGTTTGTTTCGGGGGGAGGTTGCAGAAAAGTAGCTTAAAGGGGAACTACCACCCAGCAAAAACTTTATCTTGATTAAGTCTTCATCTGGCGACTAGCTGCTTAGTAGCGCTAGTCGCCAGAAATATTACCTGGTTTAAAGATTTACGATTTATTCGGAGGCTGACAGTAGCAGGAAGCACGGACATCTTGCCATAGTGATGTCAGTGCGCCTGCGCTGTCAGTCCCTTTTGGAGCCGGCCGGCTCCAAAAGGGACTGACAGTGCAGGCGCACGGACGTCACTATGGCAAGATGTCCGTGCTTCCTGATGCTGTCAGCCTCCGAATAAATCGTAAATCTATTAAACCAGCTAATATATCTGGCGACTAGCACTACTAAGCAGCTAGTAGCCAGATGAAGACTTAATCAAGATAAAGTTTTTGCAGGGCGGTAGTTTCCCTTTAAAGTATAATTCATTTTTCGACTTTTTGAAAAAAGGTGCCTTTACTTAGTACTTGTGCCTTTTTTCCAAAAAGAATAAAAATTACCCCCTAAACATACCCTGATATTTGTTAGGATTTATGTTGTATTTGTAATAAATCCTTTGCATGCCAGAGAGATATCCAATGCATTGCAACGCAATGCGTTGATATCTCTTTGGCGCTGAAAGGGTTAAATTAATTGTTGCCATTCTTTATTATAAAATATAATAAAACGCAGATGCTTTCAGGTTAGCTTAACACCTTGCCAGGCCAGCACTCGACCTCTGGTCTGGACCATTGTCTGGGAAGACAGCCAGTGTTGGTTGACCCTGACTATGTATATCACGGGTGTCCAAACTTTTTTCTCAAGGGCCAGATTGAGAAAAGAAAATTAATCAAGGGCCAGATATTACTAAATAATAATACAGCATTAAGGACAAGCATTCTAGTGAACACAACATTAGATTTTATATATATATATATAGAGAGAGAGAGAGAGAGAAAAAAAAAACTTGCATCTCCATACTGCCAGCCCTGGAGATACAGGGGGCATGATTTTGACAGGGCACAGGACAATATGACATCTGCCCTGTAAGATTTTTCCCTATACAAATCCACACTAGAGGGAGACAGTACTGATCAAATGGGTATAGAGCAAAATCAGGCCTACACTATTTTAATGTGGATCGGTGACCGTCAGAGGATGAGACACTGACCCACTGATTTTATTTACGATCTCTAAATAATAAAGAGTGTACATGTGTGATTTTTTAATTCAGCTAAAAACAGTTAGGTATTAGTGACTGAAAGACAAGCTGCACTTAAGTCTGGGTACTGAACTTGTCTTCTTTAACATGGAAACATAGAATTTGATGGCAGATAAGAACTATTTTGGCCCATCTAGTCTGCCCATAGTCTTTATTGGAAGTTGCTTGCAGTTGAGCCCCTGACAGCAATAAGGCAACACAAGCATATTTCTTCCTGTTTCTTCAAGGGTTAAGTTATTTACATTTAACACTTGCAGTACCATATCACATTGTCTGGCTCTATGAGACCCATCATTTTTGTATGAATGATTAAATCCTTTTTTGGGTGGAAAAAAATTGTAGTCGCTGAGAAAAGGTACCATGTCACCGACAAAAGGTACTAGGTCACTTACCTGGCATGACCTGGCTGAAAATTAGTTATGATACCACATTTAGACAGGTCTCCATGCAAAAGTAAAAGTATGAATATTTCCTAAACGTTTTTTCAGATATGACAATGAATTCAAGGTGTCAGGTCCGTATTAACCCTTTGAGTGCCACAGGGGTAAGCAATGCATTACAAAGCAATGCATTGTGTACCCATCTGGAGCTCAAAGGGTTAACTTCTATATAGGTAAGATATATAAAGCTGATATAGCACACTGTTTTTAATAAAATCAAATTGCATTTTAGCATTATTGTTCCTTAAGTCTGGAAATTAAATAGCATCATTTAATTGTTGCAGGCACATAGGCTATGTACCAAGTAGCTACCTCGCAAAGAAGAGTGAAAACAGTCTGCTGGCATATGAGTAAGTAATTCAAATGTATCCTATAACATAAAGTGCTTTAGACTTGCAGCAGTTTCGTTTTGGGCTTCTAGCTATTGGAAAGTACAACTCCCTTGATCACTACAATGGCTGGCTGGGGATACTGGGAGTTGTAGTCCCCAACAGCTGCAGGTTCAATGGTTGACCGACCTTGATTTTGACTATCACTGTATTAGAGTGGAGATGCATGAAGGTTCGATATAATGATGATTTTTTTGGGGGGGGGCATTTTGGTTTGTTGAATAAGACACGCTTCAGGTATTGTCACCAACGCGGCAGATAGGAAATCGTGTGGTGCTGGCTCAGGTTGTGGTGCTAGCATGCAAAGCTGGAGTACGGAGCTTGTGAGGGTGACGGCGTGCCAGGTACTCCTTTGCTGCAGCCGAAGCTGTCTAAAGGTGCTGGTCGCGAAACCAGATTGTTCCACCCCGGTTGAGCCAGGGTGCAACCAGGATAGGAGTACCTAGGAACCGTTGGAAAACAAGGCCAGCAGGACGGGCGAGATACCAAGCAGAGAGAGCTGGGCAACAGGAATGGTCAAGCGTAGCCAAAGTTCAAGCCTGGAGCGGAGTCCAAACGTGGTCAGGAGCAGAGCCAAAGGTCAAGCCAGGAATGCTGATCGAGAGTGGTCAGAAGCAGAGCCAAAGGTCAAGCCGGGAATGGAGATTAGGAGTGGTCAGGAGCAGAGCCAAAGGTCAAGCTGGGAATGGAGATCAAGAATGGTCAGGATCAGAGCCAAAGGTCAAGCCAGGAATGGAGATCAGGAGTGGTCAGGAGCAGAGCCAAAGGTCAAGCCGGGAACGGAGATCAAGGATGGTCAGGAGCAGAGCCAAAGGTCAAGCCAGGAATGCTGATCGAGAGTGGTCAGAAGCAGAGCCAATGGTCAAGCCAGGAATTCTGATCCAGCGCAGACAGAGGTCCAGAGCCCAGAACCTAGCCAGAAGCTAACTTGTGGAACGTGCGCCCTAAGCCTGGGGCAGCCCATTTAAATACTAGGGCAGACCAATGGACCTGCTGGAAGAGAGGGGCTCGACTGGGAGCTGCACGAGAGAGTAGGACTATAGACAATTAGAGCGCCGAGCCGGAAGAAGAGTCGCCGCGTGAGAGGGAGAGACGCGGCCAGGGAGAGCAACCGAAGTGGTGACACCGGAAGAGCAACCGTAACGGTGACAAGTATGAACTAAAATGTATGTATACAAGGAGAGGAAGAGAGACAATGGTCATTAGCATATGATGTTTTCAGAAAGTTCATCGATGTGTTATAATGCTATGTCTGCAGTCAGATTAATATCCAGGCAAATGAGAAATATGGAGTACTGTGAAATATGGCAAACTGCTCTCATGGGCATCCACAGACATTTTTCCGGGGGCGGGGAGGGTAAGGGGGCAAGTGCAGGGCCAGGGTGGCAATGATGCCCATGGATTTTAAATGTGTCTTTGAAATATGGCCACATTTACTCCAGCACTGGGAACTGCTGTCTTAGGATGCAGATGTTTTTTTTGTGACCTCCAACAGTATTGTAAGTTATTGACATACCTGGAAAGTATCAGGTTTTGACATTGGCACTCAGGGTTTTGACCCACATCTCAGGGTCTCAGGGTGAAGGGCCAAATTCTCAGGGTGAGAGACTCTAGTTTCCTGCTACCCGATCTGCACCAATGTACTGCTCATTTAGGGCTCCACTGAATCTGTTAAGGAAAAAACAGCCAATATCGGTTTTGAAAGCACAGTAAGTCATTCAGTTGTCCATCTTATGAACAGCTAATGGACGTTTTAAAAACACAACGGCCAATAATATAACGTCCATTGAGACCTATGGAAAAAAGATACCCCGAGCCATTCAATTGTGTGCGGTAGTGGTAAGCCCGACAAATTGATACATTTTACGGAGTAAATTTTGCACCCATTTGTTTTGGCCGTATATCACACAACGGGCAAAAAAACCCACCGTCGGACAAAATAAAGCCGAGAAATAGCAGCTCACACAACACACAGTATATAGGACAAGCACACCTATGGCAACATGAACCCCTGCAAAGCCAAACAAACACAACAACAATGCCCATGTCCCAAAAACAAGTCACAGACAAGCTACAAAAACCCATCCACCCCTCTGTGACAAGGCCTTCACCAAGCATCCCAAGTCATCACAACATACCCTGGAACAAAGAGGGTTAACACACAACAACCACACCTGTCAATCAAAAGTAAACAAAGCTCACCTGTGCAACATCAACAGCCCATTGAGACTCAATATGCACCTGACAACATCACACATACACACATCTACAGCTACACAGGATTCAGAACAGACAGAAAAAACAACACACACATTAACAAACACTTACCTGGACAACAAAACACCATCCCATTGGTCATTAGAGAGATTACGAACATTATGTTCACATACATATTTCTTCAGAGACAAAGGAGTGCTAGGGCTAGGAATCACCATCCTCCCCAAGCACACCTGTTGATGCTGATGCTCCACCTAGACAGTCACACAGGAGCCCATCTTCACCTGGAGAACCACACCAGGCAGCAGCACCCCAGCTGCTGCAACCAGATCTCCCACAGCTGCCACAGAGACCTGTGGAGCAGCACAGGGATGACAAACGTCTGAACAGACCCAGGATTATACATAAATGGGTCATGCTCTTGGGAACGATGGATGATAAGATCAGAGACAGGTACAGGTTGACGTCTCACAGCATCATCCAGTTGTATGAGGTAATTAGGGATGATGATTAGATCAACCCCATATACCACACCAACCGAGCCCTATCCAGTTTGCAAAAGCTCACGTGTGACCTCCACTTCATGGCAAATGGATCTTTTCAGTCCACAGAAGGCTTTACATCAGGAATGTCACAGCCCATGTGTTCAAGGGCACTGGCACAGGTTTTGGCAGCCATCAAGAGGAAAGCCATGACCTACATCTATTTCCCCTCCACCGACATGGCGTGGACACATGTGAAACAGCAGTTCTGCACAAGGGGAGGCATGCCCAGGGTTTTGGGGGTCATAGACTGTACACATGTGTGAATAAAAGCTCCAAAACAAGAGGGACATCTGTACATGAACAGGAAGAACTTCCACTCCATGTACAGATGGTATGTGATGCCACTATGATGATAACCCATGTCTGTGCCAAATACCCAGGCATACTGAGGAGGCCTCCAGTTAAACTTTTTAACTTTGTTTTATGTTCAGGCTATGTATAATGAACAGTAACTACCAGGTTACTGCTAAAAATAGGTTGTCCTCCTGTCCAGCTTCAGATTGTTCAGTTATCTCAGGGATATAACCACCAGTGTCCTGCTAAAAACAGGTTGTTCTCCTGTCCAGCTCCAACTTGCTCAATTATCTCAGGGATGATTAATAATAATTATAATAATTACTGAGATAATTGAGCAAGTTGAGGTAGACAGGAGGACAACCTGTTTTTAGCAGGACACTGGTGGTTATTGTTCCACATACATAGCTTATGCATAAAAACAAAGTGGGAAAAGTTGTACTGAAGCCCTATTCAGCATTAAAGGGTTTGAAAGTCTATTTCAAACAAAAATCAATTTCAAAACAAAAGTCTATTTCAAACAATTCAAAGAAAAGTCTATTTCAAACCAGTGTTATGGTCTTTGTCCTCTACTGAGCTCTGACTTACAGAGTGCCAGAGTGGTATGCATCACGTTGCTTTGCAATGCATTGTATACTCTTTTGCCATTCAAAGGGTTAATATCTTCTTACTCTTAAAAGTGAATTCTGCTGCAAAATAGGATGATGTTTTCACTGTTCTGTTTCCAACACCACAGTCCTATACTAATCCCCATGTTTTCCACACTCAAATGTTGGCCAAAAGTGGTGCAAGAGCCAGAGAAACAATCCATGCCTCTTGCATCAATGACTTTGTCCATCACAATGTAGAGGAGTTGGGGGTGTTGCTGGGAGGGATTTTGTAACTGAAAGCCTTTGTACTAAGTTGTGTATTTCTTATATTTATATTTCTGTATTTATCAAGGCAGCCATCAGGTACACACACAACCCACTGACTTCCACAGGGTTGTGTATCAACTTTTGCCCCACAGGACAGACCAGCAGCACAGGGGGATGCATCCTCAAAACACTCACACTATAAACTTCCAATGCCCTCCCACTTCTCCTTGTTCCCCAGCCTATTCCTAACACTTTTTCACGCCTGTGAAGCCCGTCCTCCACTTGTGATTATGCCCCACCCCATTTTAACCCAAATCGCCTCATTGATCTTCCCCCAGCAGCACCACAGGAGTCCCCTCCAGGGACTAGACAAGACAAAGTTTCCAGGTATGAACGCTTTTCCCACTGCTAATTAATTAACTCTGACATGACACGCCAGTGTATACTTCATGCCACTCTATACCATAACCCTTTGAGTGCCAGAGTGGTGCAGAACGCATTGCAAAGAAATAAGTTGCAAACCCCTCTGGCACTGAAAGGGTTAACATGCTGGTATAACGATCCTTTTATTTCCTGCTTTCCATTTGCACAACCCATACACACACAGGCATAATATTGCAATTCTGGCCAAAAGTAAAGGAGAAATAAAAAATAACATTGATGTAATGGGTTCAAGCCCGGGGAGGGGGCGGGGGTGTCTACACATTATCAAGTGATGTCCTCTGGTCCTTAGAGGGCTACATTTACCTTCTAACTCTCTCAATACTGGACATGTTCACTTCAGTACAAGATTGTTACCTACATAGTACTGTAAAGCTCCTACACTAATCTGAGTGTGGCCAGAGCTCACACGTCTACACTCGGAACCCACAGATCCAGGGGACCAGCAAGAACAGCAACATACATAGATGAAAGGCCTATCGTTCTGTGTGTGTGTGTGTGTGCATACGTGTCTGTGCATATCTGTTGGGTGCGTTTGTGTGTGTGTGTGTGCATATCTGTTGCATGCATGTGTGCATGTCTGTTGCAGGGTATGTCTATGTGCATGTCTGTTCCGTGTGTGTGTCTCACTGTGTGTATGTGTCTGCCTGTGTGTTGCATATGTCTGGGTGTATAAATGTGTCTACATTATAAACATAACATGACGGGCAAAACTGTCCTACTGGGGAAACAGTAAGGAAGACATATTCATATCTTCTACATACTGCGTCCTGGGAGGCAAGATTTTGACAGGAGTGCTCAAAATCTCTGCAGGGGCTTTGCCCTCCCTCAACATCTGCCTCAACAACCACAAAACATGGCAGACACACACTCACAAAATGCCCTCACATGCTTCTGTCTTATGCCCAAAATGTCTTCCTGCTCCAAGCATACACAAACACACATAAAGGGGACTGCAACACACTGTGAAGAAATGTCCTCTGGTCCTTAGAGGGCTACATTTGGCTTCTAACACTCTGAATACTGCAGATATTCACTTCAATACCATATTGTTACCTACACAGCACTATAAAGCTCCTACACTAATCCCAGTGTAGCCACAGCCCACACTTCTACACTCAGAACCTACAGAGCTGGAACCTGCAAACACGGGGGGTGGGGTGGGGGGGGGCTATCACTGTGGCAGTGTCCCTCTCTGTTGTTGCGTGTATGTCTGTTGCGTGTGTATGTATGTCTGATGCATATGTGTGTGCACATTGCTTTACATTTTTTAGCCCTTTGAATGCTGGTCTCCAGTGCATTGCATTCAGGGCCGGATTTGCCATAAGGCAAAGTAGGCACCTGCCTACAGGCGCACGCCACCAAGGGGCGCCTGCATTTGGGATTTTTTTTTTTTTTTTTTTTAAACTAGCCACCTCAATGGCTAGTTGATTGGTCGCATGCGCGCAGTGCCATAAAATGCCAACACAGAGTACCCTGTAATCCACCCTCATTGGTAGCATCAGTGAGTAAGCAATGCATAGTGAACTGTGCAGTGAGCAGAGAAGTTAAGTGAGTCAGAGCGGGAACTTACTTGTGCCATCGGAGACAGGCAGAATCTCTCAACATGCATGACTTGTTTGACCATAGGGATTAGCTTAACAGTGGGGCTGAGAGGTGATTTTTTAACAAGATGATGTGGCAGCACCTCGCTCCTTTTTGATCCTGCTTGCTGTATCCCAGGGTTAGATGTTTTTGTCCTGCAGCTGTCACACTGTGCAGAGGCCAGATGATCACCACAGACACAGTGCAGGGTGCACATCCTGAGTGTTGGCCTGACAGGGATCCTGTGTGCTGATCTTCTGAGGCAGAGACTGTCCAGCAAACTATGGCAGCTTGTGTTGTGGGATAAATCCAGAGGTGCAGGTAAATACCTACACTGCTGTCCCTGTGTCAATTCCACAGAAGTGTCAGAGGTTTTAAAATCAATATAAGTAGTAAATGATGGTGTAGAGATGTTGAGAGTACAAAATAATTTATTAAACACAATAAAAAATGATGGGGGCAATGTGGAGATTAGAAGCATTGTGGAGGTATCCAGTGGAGATGGCCAATGGGGGGGCGCTTCAGATTTCTGTGCCTACAGGCTCCTGAGATGTAAATCCTGCCCTGATTGCATTGAGCTAGCATCTAAGGAGTTAAATAATGTTGATAAAGTGTCTAAAAATGTTCCTACTTGATAGATAAACCCTGTCATACAATGCAGTACAGATTTGGAGTGATGTGTTTATTAATTATTATCTGATTGACAAATTTTACACCTTTGAGTGCTAGAGGGGTGAGCAATGCATCCCCTGGCATTCAAAGAATGAACCCTTTGAGTGCCAGAGGGGTACCGCTCTGGCACTCAAAGGGTTAAACATTTCCTTAGATAGTTATTTTCTTCACAGCTTGATCAGCATAGGACGTAGTGAGGCTGATACCTGAACAGAAAATGGAGTCACACTGGGGCACATCAACTACATCCCAGGACACAAGCAAATCTCACTGATTTAAAAGGGGCATTTAATACCTTGATAGAAAGCAAGGTCTCCAACACATTGCTTCCAAGTGCAGTGGCAATTTCCCCAGCATTCAAGGGGTTAAAAGCCCCGTTTAAATCCATATCAATTTTAATGGCCTCCTACTGTGTAGTTGGCTGCTCCAGCTTCCACCCTCAGTGTCTAGAATAATACAAATAATAGATAATGCTTCAGTAGTTACTAACCTGTGTTTTCTTATTACTATTGTAGCTGGTATAACAGGAAAATCAGCAGAAACCTGGCAGAAAAGCTCCTCACTAAACAAGTAAGCATCTGGCTGAGTACTTATTAATACTGGCACAGGTTGGATGAGAATTTTTGCATCAGGGAAATAGTTGTGTGTCCGCATAAAAAAAATAAAAATTATCTATGTGTATATATATATATATATATATATATATATATACACACACACATATAAATAAATGTATTCAGTAAAAAGAACAAAGACACACACTAAGGATAAATAAACTATCTAACTGAATTATGTGGTGCACATCACAAAGGTATATAAGAATAAAATGTACTGAGCCTGGGGAGTCCCAGGTTGTGGATAGAGATAGCATTCTTCACTCAAAGCGTTTGGGTCTTCTAAGCAACATGATGATTGAATAACTAATTTGCTTGAACATCACTGATGAATGTTGTGTCTATCCACAACATGGGACTTCCCAGGCTGAGTACATTTATATTCTTATACCTATGTGCATCACATAATTTATTTTGATAGTTTATTAACCCTTAGTGTGTGCCATTGTTGTTTGTATTCTTTGTTTATATATATATATATATAGATATATATATATATTTATTTATTCATTATTGCTAATAAAAGAGAAGTCATGTGACACAAATTCTGCGGCCCTGGCACGCACGCACGCACACACACACCCAGGGGCGGCAGTAAGGAGGAGTTATGGAAATCTCCTCCAAACTCTTGCTGCAATAGGTTCATGCAAAGAGGCGTGATTTTCACGGAGGTGAAGGATTTTCAACACAGCTGGGGCCGTGGTTTTTACAGGAGTGAGTAGGGAGGCAAGGCAAGAAGTCCCAGAGAGGTAAAAGTGGGTTGGAGCAGGGGAAGATACACAGGGGTGAAAGTAAAGGTGGAAGGAGCAGGGGAACATGCGGTGACAGGGAATGTGGGAAGCCCAAGGGAAGATACACAGCTGTGAAAGGAATATATATATATACATGGGCAATGTATGAATGTTAGCCTTCATAATAACAAAATAAATCTCTCTTTCCACCTTACTTTAAGTATGAGTGCTGTCCAAAGATATGTGTATGTATATATATATATATATATATATATATATATGTGTGTGTGTGTGTGTGAAAAATGATGTAGAGGCACTCACAGTTTCTTAGTAATTGCCCTGGTGCACGTTTACTATATAGTGAAATATATATATATATATATATAGTAAGGTTTATTCTTCTGAGTAAAACAAGGGTACTCCCACAGCTGAGGGGTGTTTTATTCAAAATATATTGCAGCTGAAACTTGAATTTTTTAGGTGCAGTATCTCAATGGCCTGAAATGTTACAGTGGTGCTGTTGCTAAACCATCCTATTGCAGTTTATGGTTACTTGACCAAAGCTTTTCATAGGATGATGTAGCAAGAGCGCCACTGTAAAATTTCAAGCCATTGAGATACTGCACCTAAAAAATTAAACTTTGAGTTGCAATACCTTTTGAACAAAACACCTCTCAGCAGCGGAGTATCCTTGTTTTACTCAGGAAGATAAACCCAACAATATGTATTTTTTTTTTACATATTAAGTGTTAATATCCCTTCAAGTTGTTTTTTAGCATACAATAAGTTTATGAAACAGCACTCATGAGACTCCTCATAGGGTGAGAAAATGAAAAGTTTAATGGTCAACGTTTCAGTCCTATGCTTGAGAAAAGTCTCTCACAGGCCTTAAACCATTTATTACAGAGACATAAACATTTTCAAGCCCCCCACCCCCGCCCGGGACCTATCTCAAGACACAGCAGTGATCTAAAAGTCAGCCTAACAATTACTATGCCTGTTAGTGCAGTTTTCTCCAGTTAATCTATTTGATTTTTATTTTCACCCAGTTATATATATATATATATATATATATATACAGTATTGTATATAATAATGTGGGCAAATGCTGCATACTCATATAGGAATAAATCACAGTTGCTTAACCCATAGGCAAAATTTGCAACCTTTTGGTCCTCTTAATGGGAGGTATCTTGCACTACACAGATTTAAAGGTGAACTATACTCTAGTGCAAGCATAGGCGACTAGAATCCCTCCAGCTGTTGAGAACTACATTTCCATTATCCCTGGTAGGGAGTAATGGTAGTTGTTGTCTTCAACAGCTGGAGGTTCTCAGAATGTCCAGCTCTGGTGTAGTAATAAGAGGCTCTTCTAGGGATAGTAATGTTTCACAACAAAAGCAGCTTCAATCAGGCACGTGCACACATAGACACCAAGGGGGGGCTTGATCACCTGCCCTTTTTGTTGAAAGTGCCCTCGTGCCCTTTTAACAAAAAAAAACAATAATAATAATTATGAGAAGTGCCCTTTTTTTCAATTGAGCCCCTGCCCCCCAAAATGTCTGTGCACGTCCCTGGCTTCAATTAATCTTCATAGTATTTGGGCCATGGATAGTGTTATTTCAATACTGTCCGAGTGGTAGTTCAAGAGTATTTGAATGATAAAGTATCTCCCTCCCACCCCTATTACTGATGTAACACTGCTCACCTCAGAGCAGCAAGACTGTCCGGATGGATCGCAGTGAGCATAAGGAAAAACCTGAAAAACCTGTTAAGGGGGCAGGGTTTTCTTTATGCTCACAGTAAGAAGATTGTCCCTTGCTGTGAGTTGTCTGGTCCCAGGACCAGATTCCACATCTGAGGGGAGATGGTTTACACTAGGTAAAAGGGGCAGAGAGGGATACTATATCATTCAATTGCTCTTGAACTACAACTCTGACAGTATTGAAATAACACTCTCCATGGCCCAAATTCAATGAAGATTAATTGGAGTTGCTGATTTTGTGAAACATTACTATCTCTTTAATTTGTTTAACAGAAGAACTTAATGTATTCCATTACATATTATAAATGTTATCACAGGATTTATCTCACATATTCCTATTGAGGCTGCTCTTTATTTTAAAGTATATCAACTTATAGTGTATTGGGGACTTTCCAAGTATCCAGGAATTAAAGCAGAAGTAGACAACATGTGGCCCTACAGCTACTGCCAGACTCCCATCTCCCATCATCTCCTGAAAGCAGATAGAGAGCCTCACACTGCCCAACCTTGAATTAATGTATTTTAAGATCTACCACTTCTTTATTTTTATAAGATTTTTTTTTTCATTTAAAACAAGTATCTGTACTATCTTCTAACTCTCTGTATAGTCTAAATCATGAGTAGATAACCTTCACACTCTAACTGTTCAGAGCTACAAGGACCATCATTCCCAACGAGCCATGATGGGTGATGTAGTCCTCAACAGCTGTAGTGTCAAAGATAGTCTATTCCTGGTTTACATATATCTTCATCTTCTGTCTATTGTCCTCTATCCCAATAAACACAATCTCCTTTCCCTATTGGTCTTTTTCACAGGGGAA
This sequence comes from Rhinophrynus dorsalis, assembly GCA_037306005.1. Classification (NCBI taxonomy): domain Eukaryota; kingdom Metazoa; phylum Chordata; class Amphibia; order Anura; family Rhinophrynidae; genus Rhinophrynus; species Rhinophrynus dorsalis. Next base: position 94,220,823 of record CM074721.1, read on the forward strand.
GGAAGGAGCCTTTATGGTTCGAGACTCAAGACATCCAGGAATGTACACTGTATCCATCTTCACCAAAGCTTTGGGGTAACTGTAAAGCTATTTTCTTCTATCTTTATCTTCCTTTACTTCAACCTTTCCCCAAATGCTTTTAAAATTTAAGAAAATATTGCATTTGTGTGGTCATTAGTGTGGTTGGCTATTAATGCTATCCCCAGGGCCGGATTTCCCATTCGGGTGAGTAGGCAACTGACTAGAGCACCAAATTTGAGGGGTTCCTCAGCTGTGCTGGCCCCATCCGTATTCTCTTTTATGGCATGGCCAGGGCAATTTTAGTGTCCCTGCCCTAGTTTATATTCCACTTCAGGCTATTATTTAACCCCTTAGATGCCAAAAAGATCTCCAATTCATTGCAGAGAAATGTGTTGAAGAGCTCTCTAGAAACCAAGTGGTTAAAGCATTTTTTTTTGTTGTTCTTGTTTGTTATAGGGAAAGGGTATTTTTCTGTGCCAGGAAACAGAGTTTGAGACAGGGGCGGGTTCATGTGGATGTGTGGCCATGGACAGAGCTAAGGGTGCCTAGTGTGCCTTGCTTAGAGAAGCCTGGGGCATAAATCCAGTCCTGGCTATACCTATTGGCTGAGCTGTTTTTTAAGAGCATGGATAGCTGGATCCTATATAACTGGTAAAGGCCATAGGCTGCATCCCCCAAATGGACAGCAACTGAATTGAGTGCATACTCTGCTCCAAAACCAAATTAAAGCATTAACCCGTTGGTGAAGAGGGCTTTTTTTATACTAAAGGACAAGAGCAATTTTGGCCTTTTTAGTACTCCTTTGTTCAACCAAATTTTACCTCTAATTTGTTTAGTACACCCAATTATAAACCCTTTATTAAGGATAGGTAGGGCTTTATTTTCAAGCCATATTTATAATTATAACCAATCATTTAGTTTGATAATATAAACATGTGGAAAAAAATTTTAATAGTTTTTTCCTGTGATGATTTGTGCTCATTTAGTGCATTATTAATAGGGACTGGATAAAAGGTATGACCCTTCGTTCATACCACCCAAGTGTTACTGTTTTTGATGGGTAATGTCCCTCTGAGATGAAAATCCCTATATCCATCTTTCCTACCATGGTGTCCCTCTTTTAGTAGATCAGACTGTGTGGTATGTGTATATAAGTGTATCACAATGCTTCACAGCAATACTACTCACATTGTTTTTTTAAACTTTAGTATTTATGTATAAAATAGTCTGTGTAAATAAAATACTTTGGTCTTGCTCTAAAGCATGTATTCAGTTACACAAAGAAGCGTCAGTAGGTCACAAATGAGAGTTGGTACCGTGTTAGCCGTAGAAATACAGGAGGCAAATATAGTTTTTGATACCTTTTATTGGCTAACTAAGCAGATTTAAATGCAAGCTTTCAAGACCTTAGGTCTCTTCCTCAGGCATGTTATTTATCTGTATAACATGCCTGAGGAAGAGACCTAAGGTCTTGAAAGCTTGCATTTAAATCTGCTTAGTTAGCCAATAAAAGGTATCAAAAACTATATTTGCCTCCAGTAGGTCACAAAGTTACCTAAAATTAGGTTAAATGCTCTACCCACCAGTCCTGCCCCCAGTATTACTGCCTAAAACAAAAACGCCCCCTCTTTGGTCATTTGAATCTGTGGGAGACATGTTCTCTGCCTCTCTCTGCCTCATGATCACAGTGAGGAGAGAGGCAGAGAACAGTGACAGACGGAATGCTTAGGAACATTGCCTTTGTCATGTGGCTCCATTTGCTCATGTGATCTCTGTAGTAGCAATAAGATGTGTGGAGCCATTGGGGAATGGCTGTAATGGACTGCTCCAGTCCTGGAGCAGTCAGTTACAACCTCTCCACTATGATCACAGCTCTTCCTGAGGCTTGCTGTTATCATTAACCCTTGACATGTCAGGACCATCATCTGTACTCAAAGGATGCAATTGTGTGACTGTCCTGGCAAGTCATTTGGCATTAAAGGATTCTTAAAGTCTTATCACTGAAAACATATATAGTAGTTTTCCTGCTGAGTGCAAGGTTATTCCCACTACTGGCAGATGCTTTATTCAAAAATTATACAAATGTTTAAGCTTTTGCTATCACGCTAAGCTCTGATCTGAAATTTTGTAATCAAACCCAATATTCCTCCTCCCTTGGTCTCCTTAGTGAGAGATTTCATGCAGTGAAACATTATCACATCAGGCAGACAAATGATTCTCCACCAAAATATTACTTGGCTGAGAAATATATCTTCAGCTCTATACCGCAGCTCATTAACTACCACCAACATAATGGAGGAGGTGAGTACAGATTATATTGTTTTACACACATGTAAATGATGGGCTTTACATGGGATTGTAAGAGATTACACTATCATTAACTTCTGAGAATGTTCTATGTAATTATTGATGGGATAATAAATTCCTTGACCGCTAATTATTTATTGATTGTCCCTGGTTCTGTCTCAGTACTGTTGAAATGCCATATAAAAGGAAAAGAAAGTGTTGATGTTTGGTGCATTCACAGACTTAATACTTAACTTTTATTCTTGTTTGTACAATAAAATATACTAGCATTGTGGGACAGCGTTGCCCGTCTGTTTTTTTGGGGGTGCTATCCTTGTATTCAGTTATGTTTGGTGGAATTTTTTTATACAAGTGTGTTATGAAGGGTCAGTTAGTTGTACTACAGAGCTCACACATACATGCACATACAGACAAACATACATTTATTATCACACATACACAGAGACAGACACACGCATTCATACATACATACACATACACCCATGTGCATACACATGTAGATATTATTATACATAGAGACGCACACACACACATACACGGATAACAATGGAGAATTTGTGGTCATGTGATCACGTTCTCTTTTATAGTATAGATAATATTATTTTTAATATCGCTATTGAAAATAACAGTGACATTCACCAGTGACAGATAATGGTTAGCCCCTTGAGTGCCAGAAAGGTATCAATCCATGGTGAAGTAATGCATTGGATACCCCCTTTGGCACTCAAAGGGTTAAGAAGTGAAAAGTTAGTAACTGGCCTACCAATGGTAAACAGAGAACTGCAACCTTTTTTTTTGTCTAGTGGATTTTTTTTTTTTTATAAGAAAGTCTAGATAGTCAAACGTTTGAGTGCCAGGACCCTCTATTAATCCTTTGAGTGCCAGTAGGAATGAAAAAGGCCAAACTTTGCATTCAATAAAACATTTTCAAGGGTTTAACCCATTGCTTTCCAGTGGCTTTTATTAAAAACATTGAATGACAGAGGGGTTCACAACTCATACCTCTCTGGCAATGAGAGTTAATTGAGTCACCGCAGGGATGTGCAATGCATTGTTTTACAAAGACCTACTATCGACTAACACTCTTCATGCCAATTGCTTCTATTAACCCCTTTTAACCCTCGAGTTATGTGCTTTGCCAGATGCTACATACCCAACTGGTACTCAGTGGTAAATACAATAGATGGGCACACTGTATGCCAATGAGGATGCCTGGAATGTTGCACTAGTGGTTTAAAGCTTTGAGTGCCAGAGTGTTACACAATCTTGTGTACTCAACTATCACTCAAGGGTTTAATACAAGACCTACAGGGGATTAAAAGTGTGAAACCCAGTCACTTCTTTTAATCCTTGCACACCCCTGACACCAAAAGGTTAATATATGCTGAACACACAGGAGAGCTGAGTTAGGTAACGAGACCCGGGGAGCATGGCAATAATAGGAAGAGGGTAGAGGTATGTTTGAGGTACAGCTGAGTAGCGAAAGTGTGTCATTCACCTTCCCTCTTCCTCCCATGTTGTGGCTCATTCCCTCTTCATTCAAATAGTCACAAATGAATGCGCGCCAAGTGACATTACTGAATATGTGAAGGAGGAGGGAACGGGCACAACATGAGAGGAGGAGGGTAGGTGATTAACATCGTTTCAGTAGTGAGGGGAATAGGTATAGGTTGCAATGTCCTTTACCATACACATGTAGGAATAAAAAAAACAAACACAGATTTTAGGGTGCCCACTGGGAGGTGAGACTTGCACATCTGGAGAAGTGATTGAGCAGCATATGCGGGGGAGAGGGGAATCATTAACCCTTTGAGTAGCAGTGGTATAAACAATGCATTGCAGAGCAATGCATTGTGTACCCTTCGGTCAGTGAAATTGTTAACAATACTTTGAACGGCAACTGTGATTAGCAGGAAGTGGGAAGGAGAGGTCTGGGTGAGGCAACTGTGTGTGTGTGTGGTATATATATATATATATATGTGTGTGTGCGCGTGTGCGTGTCAGCCATGTTTTTTTTTTTGGTGTGACGGAAGTTGAGGGATGGCTAACATCTTGCCTTCGGCCCCTGCCCTCTTCTTTCAAAATCATGCCCCCCCTGTATCTCCAGGACTGGCAGTATGGAGGATATCCCCTCCTTACTGCCACCCCTGGGTGTGTGCCAGGTACAAAGGTTTGTTCTTTTACATACAGTCGTGTGAAAAAGAAGTACACCCTCTTTGAATTCTATGGTTTTACATATCAGAACATAATAACAGTCATCTGTTCCTTAGCAGGTCTACAAATTAGGTAAATACAAACTCAGATTAACAACAACACATGACATATTACACCATACCATGATTTATTTAACAAAACTAAAGCCAAAATGGAGAAGCTATGTGTGAAAAACTAAGTACACCCTTACTGCTTCCATAGGAATTAAGATGTTAAATAGCAGACAGGTGCTGCTAATCAAATGCCCTTGATTAACTGATCATCAGCAAATGTGAAGACCTCTATAAAAGCGGAAGATTTAGCAGTTTGTTGGTTTGGACTATTCAGGTGTGTGTTAACACAATGCCAAGGAGGAAAGACATCAGCCATGAGCTTAGAGAAGCAATTGTTGCTGCCCATCAATCTGAGAAGGGTTATAAGGCCATTTCCGAACAATTTAAAGTGAGAAAGATTATTCAAAAGTAGAAAACATTCAAGTTGCCAATCTTCCCAGGTCTGCATGTCCCAGCAAATTCACCCCAAGGTCAAACCATGCAATGCTCAGAGAAATTGCAAAAAAAACAAGAGTTACATCTCAGACTCTACAGGCCTCAGTTAGCATGTTAAGTGTTAAAGTTCATGACAGTACAATTAGAAAAAGACTGAACAAGTATGGTTTGTTTATAAGGGTTGCCAGGAGAAAGCCTCTTCTCTCTAAAAAGAACATGGTAGCACTGCATGGGTTTGCAAAGTTGCATCTAAACAAACCACAAGACTTCTGGAACAATGTCCTTTGGGCAGACAAGACCAAAGTGGAGATGTCTGGCCATAATGCACAGCACCACGTTAGGCGAAACCCAAACACAGCATGCCAGCACAAACACCTCATAACAAATGTCAAGCACGGTGGTGGAGAGTTGATGGTTTGGGCTTATTTTGCAGCCACAGGACCTGAGAATCTTGCAGTCATTGAGTCTACCATTAACTCCTCTGTATGCCAAAGTATTCTAGAGTCAAATGTGAGGCCATCTGTCCGACAGCTAAAGATTGGCCAAAACTGGGTCATGCAACAGGACATGATCCCAAGCACACCAGCAAATCTACAACAGAATGGCTGAAAAAGGAAAGAATCAAGGTGTTGCAATGGCCCAGTCAAAGTCCAGATCTCAACCCGATTGAAATGCTGTGGCAGGACCTTAACCCCGAAACGACCATCCGATCGGCTCGGCGCAGTCAGTTAAGGACCACGGACCATTTTTTTTTTTGTTCTTCCGGTTCCGGACTCCCCGAACGGCGTGCAGCCGCGGGGGGAGCCCGGAATTCCATGACGGTCACAGTATGTCATGGGTCGTTCACTCAGATCGACCCATGACATACTATGACCGTCAAGGGTTGTTAAGGGGTTAAGAGAGCTGTGCATAAATAAATGCCTGCAAACCTCAAAGATCTGAAGCAACGTTGTGTAAAGAAGAGTGGGCCAAAATTGTTCCACAACAATGTAAGAGACTGATAAAGTAATACAGAAAATGATTACTTCAAGTTAATGCTGCTAAAGGTGGTTCTACAAGCTATTGAATCATAAGGTGTCATTAGTTTTTTCACACATGACTTCTCAATTTTGGCTTTATTTTTGTTAAATAAATCATGACATGGTATAATATGTCATGTGTTATTGTTCATCTGAGGTTGTATTCACCTAATTTTTAGACCTGCTAAAGAACAGATGATTATTATGTCCTGATATGTAAAACCATAGAATTCAAAGAGGGTGTACCTTCTTTTTCGCATGGCTGTATATATATATATATATATATATATGTATATATATAGCAGCACTCAAAAGGCTAACTTAAAACTAACAGGAGCTCCCAAACTAGGAAAAATAATCTGTGTTAAATTTGTAGATCCTGACCCCCCCCAAGTGACAGCAGATATATCACATGGAATGATATGACATTATTATCCTGGAACCAACCAGGAGAAGTAACAAGTCCATTTGTTCTGCTCCTGTGAGAGCTGAGTAATAAAAAGCATTGGGCTGCCCCAAACAGCTCCTATCAGCAGTTTGGGGTGAGGCAGAAAACTGTTCCCCTAAGGTTGCCACCTCATCCCTTTAAACTGTACATATCTGAAGAATGCATTCTGCAGGGCCGCATGGAGGCCATTAGAAGCCTGTAGTAATCACTGCAGCCCTACAGTGTACATTTTTCTTATGTGTCTGGTTTTCATGGGATAAGATGGAAATCTTATACCCTCCCTTCAGCGGGCCTCCAGCAGGACTGAGCTTGTAGCCCAATGAGACTGAACTGCGAGACATACAGTACAGCCTCTTTTCAGGCCCCCATTCTGCTCCTTCACTGGTCCCATGGGACTCAAAAAGTAATAAGAATTTTGACATTGGTTTTCTTTTAAAATGTGGTCCCCCTCTTTTCTACTGGGTATAGTCTAATTTTCAATAGAGAGACAGAAAGAATTGTGAGGAGCACACATCAAGCACGAACAAGATTAAGTGTCTTGTTCTAAGGCATGGTAGCCTCTCAATGGTGCTACAACTCACGTTTTTCACTCCCATGTACCATTGCAGAGAGGAAATCTCCATATCCATATCAGACTGATCCCTCCCATAGACAGTCCAGCTCCGAAATCTCAGGCAAATCCTCTCCGCACGAGAGAAACGGCAAAACCACAGATGTAAGTTTCGGCCTATGTGAGCCTCATCAGTGTGGTCCAGCCGAATCCCTCTAGGCACATGGAAGCAAGGGCCTATGCCTGGGATGCCCTTAAACTTAGGGAGACAGAAAAAATTGTGAGGAGCACACATCAAGCACGAACAAGATTAAGTGTCTTGTTCTAAGGCATGGTAGCCTCTCAATGGTGCTACAACTCACGTTTTTCACTCCCATGTGCCACTGCAGAGAGGAAATCTCCATATCCATATCAATATCAAACTGATCCCGCCCATAGACAGTCCAGCTCCGAAATGTCAGCCAAATCCTCTCCGCACGAGAGAAACGGCAAAGCCACAGACGTACGTTTCAGCCTATGTGAGCCTCGTCAGTGTGGTGCAGCCGAATCCCTCTAGGCACATGGAAGCAAGGGCCCATGTCTGGGATGCCCTTAAACTTAGGGAGACAGAAAGAATTGTGAGGAGCACACATCAAGCACAAACAAGATTAAGTGTCTTGTTCTAAGGCATGGTAGCCTCTCAATGGTGCTACAACTCACGTTTTTCACTCCCATGTGCCATTGCAGAGAGGAAATCTCCATATCAGACTGATCCCGCCCATAGACAGTCCAGCTGCGAAATGTCAGGCAAATCCTCTCCGCACGAGAAAAACGGCAAAACCACAGACGTACGTTTCGGCCTATGTGAGCCTCGTCAGTGTGGTGCAGCCGAATCCCTCTAGGCACATGGAAGCAAGGGCCCATGCCTGGGATGCCCTTAAACTTAGGGAGACAGAAAGAATTGTGAGGAGCACACATCAAGCACAAACAAGATTAAGTGTCTTGTTCTAAGGCATGGTAGCCTCTCAATGGTGCTACAACTCACGTTTTTCCACTCCCATATGCCATTGCAGAGAGGAAATCTCCATATCCATATCCATATCCATATCCATATCAGACTGATCCCTCCCATAGACAGTCCAGCTCCGAAATGTCAGGCAAATCCTCTCCGCACGAGAGAAACGGCAAAACCACAGATGTACGTTTCGGCCTATGTGAGCCTCGTCAGTGTGGTGCAGCCGAATCCCTCTAGGCACATGGAAGCAAGGGCCCATGCCTGGGATGCCCTTAAACTTAGGGAGACAGAAAGAATTGTGAGGAGCACACATCAAGCACAAACAAGATTAAGTGTCTTGTTCTAAGGCATGGTAGCCTCTCAATGGTGCTACAACTCACGTTTTTCACTCCCATGTACCATTGCAGAGAGGAAATCTCCATATCCATATCCATATCCATATCCATATCAGACTGATCCCTCCCATAGACAGTCCAGCTCCGAAATGTCAGGCAAAACCACAGATGTACGTTTCGGCCTATGTGAGCCTCGTCAGTGTGGTCCAGCCGAATCCCTCCAGGCACATGGAAGCAAGGGCCCATGCCTGGGATGCCCTTAAACTTAGGGAGACAGAAAGAATTGTGAGGAGCACACATCTAGCATGAACAAGATTAAGTGTCTTGTTCTAAGGCATGGTAGCCTCTCAATGGTACTACAACTCACGTTTTTCACTCCCATGTGCCATTGCAGAGAGAAAATCTCCATCTCCATCTCCATATCAGACTGATCCCGCCCATAGACAGTCCAGCTCCGAAATGTCAGGCAAATCCTCTCCGCACGAGAGAAACGGCAAAACCACAGACGTACGTTTCGGCCTATGTGAGCCTCGTCAGTGTGGTGCAGCCGAATCCCTCTAGGCACATGGAAGCAAGGGCCCATGCCTGGGATGCCCTTAAACTTAGGGAGACAGAAAGAATTGTGAGGAGCACACATCAAGCACAAACAAGATTAAGTGTCTTGTTCTAAGGCATGGTAGCCTCTCAATGGTGCTACAACTCACGTTTTTCACTCCCATGTGCCATTGCAGAGAGGAAATCTCCATCTCCATATCCAACTGATCCCGCCCATAGACAGTCCAGCTCCGAAATGTCAGGCAAATCCTCTCCACACGAGAGAAACAGCAAAACCACAGATGCACGTTACGGCCTATGTGAGCCTCATCAGTGTGGTGCAGCCGAATTCCTCTAGGCACATGGAAGCAAGGGCCCATGCCTGGGATGCCCTTAAACTTAGGGAGACAGAAAGAATTGTGAGGAGCACACATCAAGCACGAACAAGATTAAGTGTCTTGTTCTAAGGCATGGTAGCCTCTCAATGGTGCTACAACTCACGTTTTTCACTCCCATGTGCCATTGCAGAGAGGAAATCTCCATATCCATATCAGACTGATCCCGCCCATAGACAGTCCAGCTCCGAAATGTCAAGCAAATCCTCTCCGCACGAGAGAAACGGCAAAACCACAGACGTACGTTTCGGCCTATGTGAGCCTCGTCAGTGTGGTGCAGCCGAATCCCTCTAGGCACATGGAAGCAAGGGCCCATTTTCAATAGAAGCAATGATGGTAATGCACCACCTCGCCACCTAGTGGTGACTTTCCATATCTGAATTTTTATTAAAATAATACAATAGTATGTGCTGCAATAACTGTGAAATGAAGCACTTCCTAGTATTGGAAGTATGCAGAAGATGTCCTACAGCATGCAGATTTGTCATATTAATGGTCATTTAATATGTTGGTGGGATGTATATCCACTGCTTCTTGTCTGTCTGTTACTCTAAAGAGTTATCCTTCTTTTTTTTACAATCCCAGGCCTAGTTACCCGACTTCGATACCCTGTGTGTTCCTGGAAGGAGACCGCTCCTGTAACTGCAGGACTGAGTTATGGTGAGTATTAAAATTACGCTTTCCTTCCATACAGATTTTCAAGTTTCTTTTAGTTACATATACAATGTTGTATATAATTAGTAATACCAATGACTGGCTTAGGATGATGGGAATTGTAGTCCAGCAAGAAATGGAAGGTCAGATGGGAGTAAAGGCAGTTGTAGTCTAGCAAGTATAAAACGTGCTTGACTCCTCTGGGCAGCCCCAAAATGGCTCCTATCAGCCATTCTGTGGGCAGAGAATTGAACCCATCAGCTGGTATTTGGCTGGAACGCAACACGATAGTACACGGCTCACATCCACATACTGCAAGGATTGGTGCAAGCAGACACTATAGTTCTCGAATGTCTGGCTTTGATGCCCTTCACTAGAGACCATGGAGAGCTGAGTGTGCAGCCCAGTGAAACTGAACTGTGAGATTCTAGTTCAGTCTCTTCTTGTAGGGTCAGCGAGGCAGCACCAAGTGCCTCTTTTCTGACCCTCATTCTGCTCCACCAGTTGTCTGCCAAGGATCACAGTGCAGTCCTGGCTTAACCAGCTGGTCAGCTTCCAGGGGACTGGCCAATAGCCATTCCTGGAAAATCTCCTGGTCTGACATCAGTCAACCATGGGCCCGTGGTGGGATGTTTATGACCTTCTGTCCTTGGAGGGGAGAGGTGCCGTTGCAGACACGCACGCGTGGGGACTGCTGTTATTGCAGTTTAGCCCTGTACGCATTTGTGTGTGTACACACATATATGGTGTCAGGTTGAGATATGTGGGCGGCGGTATTTTCTTAGTTTACCATCATTATTATTGTCATTATATATATTTTTGTCATATAACTTTTGTCTTATTTTTTATTAATTTCATTTATTTCATTTCTTCACTATATTTGGTTTGATTATGATTTATTTCTTACCATTATTATTAATTTTGGTTTGAGTTTTCTTTTGATATATTTATTATATACATTATCAATTTGCATATTTGTTATTATTGTTATGACATGTATAATGTTTGGCCTTTTTGGATGTCGGATTTGTGGTTGGGCCGCTGGATATATTCGCGCGGGTGCAATGTAGTCTATCGCTATGTTGGACTCTGAATGCAGTCCGCGCGATCCCAGCGTTTGAACTACAAATTTGAGGCAGGTATTATTCGCAGCCTCGGGACAGGATGATCACCAAGGTGTTTTTATGAGTGTCCAATCAGAATTTGTGACGTGGTTTTAAATGGCCTTCCTATACTGATACACTCAGTCCATGATTAAGCGCTCTTTAGTGCGAAACATGTCAGACGGGCTTTGTGTGATTATCATTTGCTGATACAATTGTGTTCCGCTCCCTCTACTATTGGAAGTGTCTGATCGATTGGCTTTTATCTTGACACAATAAAGTTTCTTGCTTTTAATCGATCTGTATTGTATGGTTTCACACATTTCGATACATTCCTTGAGTGGTTTGTCGCAGCATACGGGTGAGTGCTTCTAATATCCTTTTGTGTAGGCTGCCCAGAGAAACCCATACCCTCCCCCCTCTGCCCTGCCCATTGGTGGAAGTGGCATAAAGAGGAGAATTTGTGGAGAAGATAGCATAGTATGTTGGTGTTAGCCAGGCTCAGCACAAAAACATTGTTTCTTCCACCTATGTTATCTTGGAATCATAATAGTACATCCCTCTAACATATTTAGAGCTGTATGTTTGAAAGAAAAGTGGAGGAGTTCTGTGGCAACTAAAAACTCCCACTGATTTAAATGAGGTCTCCAATGCAATGCATTGAATTCAAGGGGTTAAATCAATGGGAGTCTGGGGAATTTTTCATTTCTCCCCTATAGCGCAAATGGTCTGTGCCAGAACTCCACCACTTAGAACATTTAGAACATATGGCCCTTTGAAGGAATTACCTCCTAATTACCTCCCCACTTACCTTACTATGGCCAGAAAATCCTAATGACCCCTCTGAGAGTTGTCCTTGTGCCTTTGTTCAAGGGATAACATCTTCATTCAGTCCTGCATGTCATGTCCACAGAGACTGTCATGACAGTTTCTGGCTGTTTTTTCAGAATGAAGCAGGCAGAGAGTATGAGCCTATGTTGTACACCATCAGGACCTTAAAGGGTAAATATTACCATATTCAGTGAGCAGAGTTTGAGGTCTTGTGATCCTGCTATTAACTGTCATGTCCACCTCCATGGACATGATGTTCAATCTGTTTTGGACATGTTATTGCTTGAATCAAGTAGCAAATGAAAAATCCTTAAGGGCCATTAATATATCTTGTCCTTGTGCATTTTTTCAAGAGATAGCATCTTCAGTCAGTGCTGGATTTCATGTTCATGGAGGCGGACATGACAGTTTCTATAAGCTTTTTCATTACTGAAGCAGGCATGAGGTTACTTAACTCTTTAATGTACAGAAGGGTACACAATGCATTTCATAGCAATGTGTTGCCTACCCCTCTGGTCCTTAAGGGGTTAAGATTGCCATGTGCAGTGAGCAGAGTTTGAGGTCCTGTGGTTCTGCTAGAAACTGTCATGCCCACCTCCATGGATTTGACTTCCAGGACTGACTAAAAATGTTATCTCTTAAACAAGGATGGGTGGGGAAAAATTAATAGGGCAATTAAGATTTTTTGACTGTAGTAAGAAATGGGGGGTTATTAATAGACAGTGTAAGTTCTCCTTTAAGTTAATATTTAAGAAAGTCATTTTTGATTAATTCCTTTCTCTCTATTTTTAGGGAAATGGGAAATTGATCCCACACACCTGACATTGATACAAGAGATTGGTAGTGGCCAGTTTGGGGTGGTGCAGCTTGCGTCCTGGCAAGGGACAACTAAGGTGGCAGTGAAGATGATCCGGGAAGGCATGATGTCAGAAGAGGACTTTGTGGAGGAAGCTCAGGTGCTAATGTAAGGAGAACATACATATGTTTTTACTTCTTCCCTATGGTACAGATGGCCTTCCCAGAATAGATATTCTTTGTTTTAAGTACAGGACCCATATTCACAAGCATCCAAGAGGTTAACATAGTATCTGTACCAAAGTAAGCTGTAATACCTCTGAGTGCCAGAGAGGTATGCGTTAACGTGTAACTACATAAAAATGATTACTGATTTTTTTATGAGGTTCTATTTTCTATTGCTTAGAAAACATAATTGCACTGTCTGATATGTTTCAATCTTGCACATGTTCACTGCTAGCCACAGAACCATGTGCCACTCTGTCTACTACATGTTCTACCATTACTTACATCTGTTCTATGGAACCCCTTGTACTTCTTCAGAGAACCCCATGGTTCCCCGGAACACAGATTGAGAATCATTGTTTAACACCTCATGATACTTTACAGTTTACTTTACAGTTGTCAGAAATCCCTAGTGGTCTCTCTGAATGTTGCCCTTGTGCCTTTGTTCAAGACATAACGGGGGTTATGCACTAAGACGTGATAAAGAGGTGATAAAGTGGAGATGACTTCTTCAGTTATATCACTTATCCAATTCCTATGTTATTCTCTAGAGTAATGCACTAATATCTCCAAAGTTGGAGAAATCTTAGTGCATCTCCCTCCAACATCTTCAGTAAGTCCTGGATGTCACATCCATGAAGGTATTAATGACAGATGCTTGCAGGAACGCAGGACCTCAAATTCTGCTCACTGCACACAATAATTTTAACCCTTTAAACTGCCAGCATCTGTCATGGCTGCCTCCATAGATATGACATCCAGAATGGATTGAAGATGGTATCTCTTCAACAAAGGCACAAATTCATAGGGGTATTAGAATTTTCTGTCCACAGTAAAGTAAGTGAGGAATTTTTATTGGGAGAAATCAGTTCTCTTTTATTTGACCAAATGTACTCTCTCTCTCTCTCTCTCGTACTCTCCCTCTCTATTTCATTTTGCAGGAAGCTGTCTCACCCTAAACTTGTGCAACTGCTGGGTGTTTGCACTCAACAAGATCCCATTTTCTTGGTCTTTGAGTTCATGGAACATGGCTGCCTATTTGAATACTTGCGCAGCCACAGAGGAACGCTGTCCAGGGAAACAGCTTTGGGCATGTGCCAAGATGTGTGTGAGGGGATGGAGTATCTGGAAGGTTCGAACTTCATCCACAGAGACTTGGTATGTTCCACTCCTCATATGCCAGCTCAGCAGCAGAGAGTCTTCAGTTTTCCAACTGTTGGAGACTACAATTCATATTTTTCTCAGCCAGCAGTTGTAGTTGCCAACAGCTGAAGAGACAAAGGTTGACTACCCCGTGCTAGCTAGACTGACAAAATTATTTTATCTGACCTCCATAGGCTGCTCGTAACTGTCTGGTTGGTGACTCGTTAGTAGTAAAGGTTTCAGATTTTGGGATGACCAGGTGAGTACAATCCTGAAACTATGCACAGCCAAAATCACCTATAACTCATTTTAAAGGGACAATAAAGGATCAGATGAGATGGACATTCTAACTGTAGGCAGATACATGACAGCTATGGGAAGCAAGTTCCCATGGCTTAAAACTCTGCCATGCTCTTTCTCTTTGCCCTCCATGATTGTCAGGGCTGGGTGATGTCATTGATTCACTCAGTGCTTCTGGGAAATTTCTGTCCTCTGTACTGAAGCCCATTGTCATCCAATGTGCTGGTATTTTACTTCAATGGAGAGGTTGATCATGTTTTTTTCCTCTGCTAGAGTAAGGAACAAAAGTCACCCACCCCTGTAGATCATTTCAGTTCTTCACTCTGTGTGACTTCATTTCTTCACTCTGTGTGACTTCGGTTACTCGCTTCTCAGAATGAGCAACTGAAGTCACCCAAGTCTGCAGATCACAGAGATCTGCAGGGCAAACAGCAATGGAACAGCAGAATTTTAAAGTAGATCTATCACATATAGATATCTAATGCTCATTAGATAGAGCGTTTAGCAAAAAAGTGTAATATATTAGTCATTTTTTAAAAAAACCCATTATCTACGCAAAAATTAAAGTTTAAAAGGTGCCCAGCAGCCTACTTCAGCTTGCCGCTGCTTGCCACTACCCAGCATCCTCTGATGACGGAGGATGTCTGTCTCTAAGCTGGAGCGATCTCATTGGCTAGATATCGATCTCTGCCAATGACATCGCTCAACCTTGGAAAAAGAAAGCCTCCGTCGTTGGAGGATGCTGGGTAGTGGGACGGGAGCAGAGGCAGTGCTGCAAGCAGGAAGTAGGCTGCTGGGCACGTTTTAAACTTTAATTTCTGTGCAGATAACGTTTTTTGTTTTTTTTTTAAAATGATTAACATAGTAAACTTTTTCGCTAAGTGCGCTATCTAATGAGCATTAGATATCTATATGTGATAGATCCACTTTAAGCTATGGGAAATGTTTTCTGTAGCTGTCAGTTAACTAAGGCCTGGATTCCCCTGCAGTTGCTAACTTTATCAATGGATTTATCTACAAACTTCTCCATAGCCTTCAATGGAAATCTGGTGATAAAATCATCCAAAACACTCATCAAATGCAGTGTAATCTAGGCCGAAATTATAAAGCCCCTTTCACTGACCATTTTCTGCCCCTTTAAAGGGATAGTAATACTTCGTTTTAACTTTATTTTATTTTGTAGGCATTAAAAAAACATGCAGAATGATATAAGTCTTATCCCTCAAACCTTTATGGTTTATGAGATATTCACAAGCAAAGTTTCCCCCTCCCGCCCCTTTTACCTACTGTAAACAATCTCTTCTCAGATGTGGAATGCAGTCCATAGACTGGACAGATAACAGAAGGGGACACTCTTATTCCTTTGAAAACAATGAAATCCCTGCCCCCCTTGACAAGCTTTTCAGGTTTTTCCCTTATCTTAATTGAAGACTGTCCCTCTCTGCAGTCTACCTGGGCACCTCCCTTCTGCTCAGGCTGAACAGTGTGACATCAGTAAAAGGGGAGGGAGGGGGACACTTTGTCATTGAATTACTCTTGAACTACAACTATGACAGAATTGAAATAACACTCTCCAAAGTCCAAATACTATGATGATTAATTAGAGCTGTTTTTATTATGAAACATTACTATCCCTTTAAGCTGTTTAGGAGTGAAGAAATATAATCTCACCATGGAAACAGGATGATCTATGATGTACTTTAAAGTATAGTAGAACTTGTTAATGGCCAAAGTAATACTTATTTTGTGTAGTACAAAACTGCTATGCTATGCACAGAACTGTGTTCCAGAACCTGAAATAGAAAATTAAAAACTGTGGTTTACAAATGTCCAGTTTGTTGTGATATAGAGATAAGCAAATAATTGTACTTAATCCTTTGAGTGACAAATGCATTGTTCTGAGCTTAGCATTCAAGGAGGTAACCCTTTGAATGCCAGAGAGGAATCCAACACATTGCATTGCAATGCCCTGGATACCTCTCTGGCACCCAAGGGGTTAAAAAGTGCTAATGACTCTGAAAGTGAACGTATGAGAGGCTGGCGGGAGAGTACTAAGCATGGCATGTGTATCAGTAAGCAGGCACATACCACAGAGCACAATACATCCATCTCAACAAGTCAAAACTGATCTTTTCAATAAAGAAACATTTTCAAAATCACTTAATGAAGAACTAAAACACCTCCTAATACACCTTAGTATGGCCAGAAAATCCTAATGACCCCTGTGAATTTTGTTCTTGATTCAAGCAATAACATCTTCAGTCAGTTCTGAATGTCATGTCCATGACGGCAGATATAACAGTTGCTGGCAGGACCACAGGACACACACTGTACATCGTAAACCGAATCCTTTAACCCTTTGAGTGTCAGAGTGGTGCTCAGTGTCCTTAAATTCAGTTTGAAAAAACACTACCAATTGTCATGTCTGCCTCCATGGTCCCGACATCCAAGAGTGATTCGAGATATTATCTCTTGGACCAAGGCACAAGGGACAAATTCATAAGGGCCATTGGATTTTCAGGCCAAGATAAAGTAAGCGGGCAGTTATAATTAGAAGGTGTTACTTTTTCTTTAAGTTGTTATATATTTTCCTGCTGTTTTAACCCTTTGAGTGACAGAGAGGTGTGCAATGCATTTCAAAGCAAAAGGTTAATGGTGGAGAGGAAAATAATCACAATATATATTATTCCTGGGAGGGAAATAATTACAGTAAATATTGTTATAAATTGTTTAAACAGATGGAGAGGAAAATAATTTCAGTAAATATTTTTATTGTGCCTAATGTTGTGGAAAAATTTTTAGCATCCAATGGGTTAAGCTTGACTCTATCTCATCGAAACATTCTAGTAGAAGGGGTTGTCTGGACAACTGGAATCCGTCCCCCCTCCTCAGTTTGACCTTGAGTACCAAAGAAAAGTTGCAGTTGGACTGAAGCTTGTCTAAGTCCATTGTAATTTCCTAAAACAATAAATGGCTTTGTAGGGATTGGGGGACAAAATCCCCCTCTGTCTTTCCATTTCTTGCAGCTGTCCCTGTCTTTCCCTGACACTTAATCTCATTCATACACTCTCATTTGACTTGCACAAAAAGTACATTTGCAGCTCGATCCCTTGTGTGACTCTTTGCAGGAACGTTTTGTCTGGAAATGTACAGCAAAGGCAACATAAAACAATGGGCCTTATTATGTATGAAGGCAAAGTGGTGCAATTCTAGAGCAAATCAACTGCCTTATGGGAAAAAATATAAATTCCAAAAATGTGTATTGATTAAAATGTGACTTTTAACCCCTTAAATATTTCTCTAGCATTCAGTTGGTTAAAGACCCCAAATAAAAAGATAGCAATACTTAATATGTAAAAGGAAATATATATATATATATATAGTAGGGTTTATCTTCCCGACTAAAATAAGGATACTCCCACTGCTGGGAGCTGTTTTATTCAAAAGTTATTGGAGCTCAAAGTTGATTTTTTTTTTTTTTAGGTACAATATATCAATGGCCTGTAATGTTGAGTGGCATTGTTGCTACACCAGCGGTTATCAACCTGTGCTCTCAGTGGCTACTAACAGGCCAGGATTTTAGAATTTCCTTCAATAACCTTTGAATAAAACATCTCTTAGTGGTGAAAGTACCCTGGTTTTACTCAGGAGGATAAATCCCATTGATTTAAGCAAACAATGCATTGGAGACCACAATAGCACTGATGGAGTAGCCAATGTAAATCAAGGGTAATTTGGGGGATTTTATTTGTCACCTATCAAGCAGTTGGTTTGCTACAAAATTGTGATAGTGCTTCTTAGTACATCAGATGCACAGGCATCAAGTTGTGCTATTGACATTCCAACTAGCAGCAACTTCGTGTCTGGAGTCAACCTACCCAGTTGCAGCCTATCTGAGAATGTGCTCACAGGCTGTGCAAATCTAATCTGAGATTTCTGAGTCATGGACATCAGATGCTAGGTGGTACCTACAGTTCTCTGACCCCTGAATCCACTGTCAGGTTATCTAATTGATTGAATAACAAAGCCCTTTCTTGTTTGGTAGTTCTGCTCCTTTGAGAATGTTAGTTCCCGTTTATCCTCTTGGATGCTAGCGACCTCTCAATACATTACTTCAAAATGTGGTGGAGATGTTTCTAGAATCCATTGAGTTAATATTTCAGTTTCCCAAAATCATTTCCTGCCCAGACCTTTTTATCTTTTCTCCCTAGGTTTGTCCTTGATGACCAGTACACCAGTTCCACCGGAACTAAATTTCCTGTCAAATGGTCGGCTCCAGAGGTCTTCAGATATGGACGTTACAGCAGCAAATCTGACGTATGGTCATTTGGTAAGATCTATTGTGTTTGGTTGCCATTTGTTAATGAAGAAAGAATAATGATATAGTACAAATAATCCTTGTAGCACCTACAGATACTGTATTTGTGTAATGACATCTAGTATTGGGAGAATCAGTTTCCCTTGTAATCCCCAAATCTGGCTGTGAACTAACACAGACACATAATTCTAAACACTAGACAAGATCTGGGCAATCAGAAGCCCTCCAGCTATTGTGGAATACAAATCCCATCATCCCCAGCCCGTCAACTGCTTAACAACTGGAAGGCTTCAGTTGCCCACCCCTGTTTTAAAGGAGGAACTGCCCATTGATTGCTGTGACAAAAGTAGGGCTCAGTTTTCTGTCTGTTGTGTTTAGAACTCTGTGTACAGGATGTGGAGAGTGCAAAGGAAAACTACTTCCCCCAGACTTCTGAAAAAGAGCACTTAACAATATTCTTTAAGTTCCATTGTAATATGTTACCATTTAAGGCCATATATGTGAATGTATTGCTGCAGAATGCTCTGTTGATTTTTGTTTTAAAGGGATAGTAATACCTAAAATGTAAAAAAAAATATGTTGTAGGGTTTATCCCCTTGAGTAAAACAAGAGTACTCCCACTGCTGAAAGATGTTTCATTCAAAAGTTATTAATTTTCAAAGTTGAATTTTTTAGGTGCAATATCACAGTGGCCTGGAATTGTACAGTGGCGCTGTTGCTACACCATCCTATGGAGATTTATGGTCCTGAGACCAGAGCTGTCCATAGGATGGTGTAGCAACAGCGCCACTGTACAATTCCAGGCCACTGTGATATTGCACCTAAAAAATTCAACTTTGAAAATTAATAACTTTTGAATGAAACATCTTTCAGCAGTGGGAGTACTCTTGTTTTACTCAGGGGGATAAACCCTACAACATATTTTTTTTTACATTTTAGGTATTACTATCCCTTTAAGCCATTTGCATTTCTTATGTTCTCTAAATAGCTTACTAAACAAGAGGTGCGTTACCTGTAGCTTTCCATCTGTTGTTGGACTACAGTTCCCATGCTTCTCAGCCCGCCAGTCAGTTTACAGGTGTCCTCGACTAGCAACTACAGTAAACAATGCAATTTTCTGTTTCTTAGTTTAGTGACTAATGCTGCTACACAGCTGGGAACTTTCCGGGTTTCACCAAGAGACTCCGGAGCACTGTGTCCGGGTCTTCAGATGAAACATTACATTTTCTGGGTAACACGAGCATTAGCTGCTTCTACTTAGTTTATAGATTACTAGTTGAAGAGCCCATTACACGGGCCACAGCGCCACTGTCAGACGGTCACGGTGCAGTCATGCTTCGTAGAGATTGCCCGCGCCGCGGATGATACAGAGAGGGATGCTCCTTCGGAGTGCCCTGCTCTGTATCAGCCTCATCACTGGCAGTCTCTACTGAGCATGAGTGCAGCACACGCAGCAGTCACTACTGCGCATGACTGCATCGTTACAAACTTTCTAGCAAATTATTTTATAGGATTGTAAGAAAAAAACAAACAGACAGGCTCCTGTACTGGAGTGACGCTGAGGCATTGCATCCACAGGCAAGTGACCTCAGCCAGCCAATGCAGCTTGATGATTGATTGGATAGACAGGGGCAGAGGTCAGTAGGAAGAGTGAAGACAGTCACGTTATTACGTTACAAAAAACAACAAAGGGGCGCCAGTAGTGAAGTCCAGTCACTAGAAATCACAATATGTTTAAGCATGAATTATACTCACATTTAGATGTGGTCAGAGCTCCGATACCAGAGTCCACTGACAATCAGACTAACGAAGAAATTAACCCGTCTCCGTTCGGGACTCGCATGTGCTGTAGATCCTTTGAGTCAAAATGTCAGGCGGAACAAAACTTTATATCAATATAAAATGTATTCATAATAAAATCCAATAAATGTAGTTAAAACAATAAAGGCTCTATAGACAATAAAGGCTCAACGTTATTACGTTGCTTGCCTGAGTCTCACGAGGAGCAGGAGAAGAAGTAGAGAACCTGCGCCCCAGCCAGTATGGGCTGGTAAGAGTATTCTTCTTTTTCATTTGACCCTTTGAGAGCTAGAGGGGTATGCATTGCAATGCATTATGTACCCCTCTGGCACTCAAAGGGTTAATGCAATCTACTTTTTTTTCCCCCCCTGGGCTTAAAGGCTTAATATCATATCTCCGGGTGATAGTATTTCAAAAATTCCCAGCTATCCTAATGTACCAAGGTGAACAAACTAGTGCAGAGTGACATAATCACTCTCTCATCCCAAGAACAATTGTCTAGACTAGTTTGTTATTGATTCCCAGGCAAAGCAGCCAACTGCTGCTGATTTGCAATATTCTGTTAGAATCACTATCAGATTATACAGCACATTGCTTGTCTACTGGATGGGACCATGTGTATTCCATAAAGGGCACTGGATTATTTGAAGACAATGAGATTGATTTGTGAACCTGTGAATGGCACACACAAAGAAAAAAATCTTCAGCGTTTCTTAGTGTCTTGTAATTTGGTTTGTCTGAGCTTTTTAACCCTTTGAGTGCTAGAGAGGTACCCAACGCAATGCAAGGGAATGCATTGGATACCTCTCTGGCATTCAAAGGGTTAAATAGATAGGAAGATGGGCAAATTATGAAGACCACACTAGACAGGTCCTTAGTTGACAAATTCTCTGTGCAAAGTTCACTAATTCTGGTGCAAACCAACTGTACCGGGGTGCGGGAGGGCAAAAAAAAGTCTCAAAGGCCTACTGATTTAAATGAAGATTTTAACCCCTTGAATATGAAAGAGGTCTCCGGCGCATTGCTTTGCAATGCGCTGAGACCACTTTCACATTCAAGTGGCCAAAAAAATACCATTTAAATCAAATGGAAAGTTCATTTTTCCCATGTGGTGTATACAGTTTGGTTTCCCAAGAGTTGGTGCACTATTACTTTATAAATAAGATCTTATATATATATATATATATATATATATATATATATATATATATTTGTGTATCCTGTTGTTAGAAAGATATCTGGGATAGAAAACCTGTGGATGTCCAGCTGTATGCAACTCCCATCATCCTCAGCCAGCCAATGGGAGTTGTAATCCAACCACAGCTGGAGAACCATAGTATCCACTACTAATGAGACCAGTGAAGTGATCAGTAGCTGCCATCCTAATTGTAACATTTTCTTTGTGTACATTTTACTTGGAGGTAAGTTTGATGTTTGCTGTTCTGGGGAGAAGGAGTGGCTTAGCTGATAATTAACTCACTTGTACCCTCACTCTGATATCACTTTTCCAATTCCCATGTTAATCTATGGAGCCCATGCACTAAGATTTCTCTGGTGAGAGAGATTTTAGCACATGGGCTCCATAGAATAGCATATACGTTGGAGAAATGATATAACTGGAGAAGCTATCTCCACTTTATCACCTCTTTATCACACCTTAGAGCATGACCCCCCCTTGTGATTTTAGACAAGTTACCTTGGGGGAGATGCACTAGGGTTTTATAGGAAGGTGATAAAGTAAAGATGACTTCTCCAGTGATATCACTTCTCCAATCCCTATGTTATTCTTTGGAGCCAATGCACTAAGATTTCTCCAGCTTTGAGGCTCTTATTGCATAGGCTAAATAGCGTAACATAGGAACTGGAGAAGGGCTATCACTGAAGTCATCTCCATCTATCCCAAATGTATCACACTTTAGTGCTCATCTCACTGTGCCTCAGGCACCAAAAATATTGTGAGCTCTAGAAGGCAGACTCTTGTTATGTCAGAAAAATTGTGTGTACATCACAGCACTGTGTACAAATTGGTAATACTATATAAGAATAAAGATATAATTCTTGATAGGAGTGCTGGTGTGGGAGATTTTTAGCGAGGGCAAGATTCCATTCGAACACCTTAATAATGGAGAAGCAGTAGAAAAAATCTCAGCTGGACTGAGGCTCTTCAAGCCTAAACTGGCATCTGAAAAAATATATAAGTTAATGAACAGCTGTTGGAAAGAGGTAAGAGGAATGTGGTAAGGTGCAGTTTAAATGAAAATTAGAAGGACAATGTTTTCATTGTGCTCTTAAATGACCAGTAAAGTATTGTTTTTCTGCTGTTTAAAACAAGGTTACACCGATTGCAGAGAGATAATTCATTCATAAGTTACTACAATTCAAACAATCACAAAGTGATGGAG
The DNA here is from genome assembly GCA_037306005.1 of Rhinophrynus dorsalis. Lineage (NCBI taxonomy): Eukaryota > Metazoa > Chordata > Amphibia > Anura > Rhinophrynidae > Rhinophrynus > Rhinophrynus dorsalis. The sequence continues at coordinate 94,243,699 of CM074721.1, forward strand.
ATGTTACTAACACATTCAAAAGTTATTGATTCAAAACATATTACATTTCAAATTGTCACAATGTGTTGAAGATTTAAAGGAATAGTAATGTTTCATAATAAAAGCAGCTCTAATTAATCATCATAGTATCTGGACTTTGGAGAGTGTTATTTCAATTCTGTCAGAGTTGTAGTTCAAGAGTAATTCAATGATAAAGTCTCCCCCTCCCGCCCCTTTTACTGATGTAACACTGTTCAGCCAGAGCAGAAGGGAGGTGCCCAGGTAGACTGCAGAGAGGGACAATCTTCAATTAAGATTAGGGAAAAACCTGAAAAACTTGTCAAGGGGGGCAGGGCTTTCATTGTTTTCATAGAAAGAAGATTGTCCCCTGCTGTTATCTGTCTGGTCTATGGACTGGATTCCACATCTGAGAAGAGATGGCTTACACTAGGTAAAAGGGGCAGGACGGGAAACTTTGCTTGTGAACTTATATCGTTCTTCATGTTTTTTAATGCCTACAAAATAAAATAAAGATAAAATGTGCTGGCACACAATCCTCTCCAAATAAACCCGAAAAAGAACAATAAATATGCCAGTACTAGCTCACTATAAACGCTACTTGAATCATATGGTCTGTACCATCCTATATAATAATTCGCTAAAACGTGTGTAACGCCACGTTATGCGCAGTAGAGACTGCTGCCCGTGCTGCAGTCATGTGAAGTAGAGACTGCCCACACCGCGGCTGATACAGAGCTGGACTCTCCGAAGGAGCGTTCAGCTCTGTATCTGCCGCGGCGCGGGCAGTCTCTACTGAGCATGACTGCCCCGCGACCGGCTGGCAGTGGCACTGTGGCCTGTGTAATGGGCTCTTCAACTAGTATATCAAATAAACAAAAAAAATATAAAATATACAATAACAAAAATAAACAAGCAATAATAATCCCAAATCAGGAAATTATATTTAACGGTTTATTACAAATAATAAAACATACATAAAACCAATCCATATATACTAATACATGGATCAAACATATATAAAAAAAAGTTAATACAATAACTTACATTGACAAATGTTGTTGTAAGCTCGTGATACACAATACAATCCCCCGGACGGGAAAGAAATACTGCAGCACTTTCATAGACCACAATATAAAAGCTGTCTGGATACTTGGTGGCGGTATCTTTTTAAAAGGTCACTCACAAAGGAGCATGTGACCTCATTGTGTATTGGACTGCAGGAGGACATGATTCAGCTCCTCCGGAGACTTGTCCCATCATCTGTCCACAAAATACCACTGTATAATGGAGATACAGGGGAACTATCTCCCAATTATTGCCTCACATTTGGGAATAAGTGAAATAAATGGGGTGACGTTTCATGGCACGACCTGACAATCTCGCTCTTTAATGCGGTAAGAGATTGTGTGGTTGCCATTTTTAGCATTGTGACATGGTTAATGCACGATGAGGTCGCACTCTCTTTTACGTGCAACCTTTTAAAAGTGAACCCTAGGTGGCGCTGTTATTAATACCTTAATTTAATAATTCAGCTGTAATAACTTTGAACTGAAACATTTCCAAACCATTGGAGAAGCCTTGGTTTTTTTCAGCAGGAAAAGACTTTACAATATATGCTTTTTGATAATTAAGATGTAATGCTCCTTTCATAAGGAAAAGTACTTCACTTTCAAAGAAAATTATTATTTTATGTAAAGTTGGATGTCCTCGTTTTAGAATACCATATATGTGGCTACCACTCCATGCATATCCTAATCCCCACAGTGGACCATATGTATGAAGGCAAAACAAATCAGTTCTGGAGCAAACCAACTGTTATATAGGGAACAAATAAAAAATTCCGCAAATGCACATTCATTTAAATGTGGCTTTTTAACCCCTTGAATGCTAAAGCAGTCTCCAGTGCATTGCTTTGGAGGCCTCTCTAGCATTCAAGGGGTTAAAAGTCACATTGAAATCCTTTAGAATGTGGGGACTATATATTTGGTCTCTGTGTGAAGTTGCTGTATAGGTCCACTATTGACTTTGTACATATAGCCATACCTGGGAACTCTCCAGATCTGCCCCAGACACTCAGAATTTCAGACTTATTAACAGGGTCTCCTGGGACATAAGGCAATTCCCTGGCTTCCTGAGTTCCCTGGTAACCTCACCCACTCCCAGCCCAGTTCTGCCTACACCTGACACATTCTTACCATTTCCCAGCCCATTTCAAGGCCGGACTCTGCCTTTCTGCCTCCTAATCCAGCCCACACTGATTAAGCCCCCCCACATCACAAGTGAATCTCATCATTTAAACCCTTCCTTCCCAACCCCTATTTGTTACTCAAGGGAGTTTTGGCTTGGATGTTCTGAGGTATGCAAATAGCTGAGTGTGGTGTTTATCTGACAGAGCTGTTCAGTCCCTAATCATACACTCCCACTGACTCCCTAAGTCATCCTCTACAGGGGTGTGGCTAAACATACTACAATAACCCCATGCATTCTATTATCTACATCAGTGGTGCTTTTCAGTCTCTAATCATACACTCTCACTGACTTCCTGAGCCATCCTCTACAGGGGTGTGGCTAACCCCATGCATTCTAATGTCTACACCAGTGGTTCTCAGTCTGTACCACCAGTGCCCAATAACAGTCCAGGACTTGAGGATTTCCCTGCTTCAGCACACGTGAATCTGATGAGACTCTGATTGATTCATTTGTGTTCAAGCAGGGAAATCCTCACGTCCTACACTGTTAGGGGGCACTGAAGGCATGGATTGAGATCCACTGGTCTACAACAATGTAGCTAGATTAAAAGGGACATTTTAATCATTTAAGGACTAGAGCTGTATATAACACACTGCAAAGCAATACACTGCAGAATCCTTTGGTCCATAAAGGAATAATAACCCTTTATTTTGACTTTACATATTCTGGGTGTACCAAATAAATGCCATAAATTGTCTATATATTTTTTTCTATTATTTTTTTTTTTTTTACTTTTTTTGTTCTTGATAGTGAGCTACCTGTATCTGTTTGGAGAGCTCTCTGTCAAGAAAAATGAATAAGGGACAGTGAATGATATAACATAAAAGGACGTAAACAGAGAGCGCACAGAGCATTCAGTACTGCACTGAGACTGTAACATTGTATTACATTCAGAGTTGATGGTCTCTCAACCGGAAAACTCTCAGAGAAAAAAAATCCAAGTAGCTCACTGTCAGGAACATAAAAGTCTAAAAGAAATGTAAAAATGAAGAAAATAATGAAAAGTACAGATAATATGACTGTACATATTAAGTTCATGCAGAATATGTAAAGTCAAAATATAAGGTTACTATTGCTTTAAATGGTTAAGGGTATGTTTATGTAGCCCATTCAAACTCTGTGATACTGTCATCATGTTCAGATTGTCTATGTCCATATTCTGTCATTGCACTAAAGAGAATGGTCATCTACACAAGCTGTTGGGTCACACTCCTGTACTATTTAGTTACACAATGAGATATAAACACATTTTTCAAATGATACATGACTGTTATATAAGTAGAAAACAAAGTATCATTCTTCATATCTTCTTCCTTCCAACTAATATCCAGATAATAATATCATCTGACACATTATCAGATAATAAATAAGTCTCCTGGTGCTATTGCTCTTAATCCTTATAGATAAAATGCATGGAACCAAAAACATAGCAGCACTTTGGTAGAACATATGTGCTGGTGAGATAATTCAGTTGGTTACTGCACCACTTCTAGAATTTGTTCAAACCCCAGGGTCACAGGTTCTAGTCAAGGCAAGGTCAACTCAGCCTTTGACCTTTCTAATGTAGATAAAATGAGTACCCAGGATATGTTGAAAATGAGGGACAATATCAATATATCCTTCTTCCTGGTAAAATACTTTCATATAAAAAAAACACATATCCATACCCAGTATATTGCAAAAAATCTCATTGTATTATTGTAGCTTAAAGGTTCTAATAACACATATCCCCAGGTCTAAGAAAGCACATTTATAAATGCAAGACCCTCTTATTTGGCAAGCCTATGAGTCCATTGTGCAATAGAAACATAAAGGGATTCTGAGGTAAACTAGCAACATCTCTAGCATACAAGGTGTTACTTGATAAAGTTTTTTCTTGTGTCTGATGATGTTTCATGGAACATCATCAACATGTCCAACCATACACCGTAGTTGTTATTTATTGTAGCTCTTTGTTTACTTTGAATGTTTTAATATTTTCAGAAACCAGAAATGCGTCCCACTTTCTCCCACCTGATGAGAGAGATCACTGAGATTGTAGAGTCTGAAGTCTGAGCTACTGGCCAAGAAGGAGAGAAAGATGGTGGTCATACAGTTACTGCCATCCAATGTATACATATGTGTATATGTTCTTTTGCTCAAGAAGGAAGAAAGGGAATTGGAGCATAGATATATATGACTCCTATATATCACATTGTGGGTTGGATTACATTGTTGGTGATCATTTCAAATGGAATCCACCCCTTTTGGTGTATAAGATTAAAATAATACCCTCTGGCAGGGGCATGCTGGCCTTGTTATATTATAATGCTTTTGTCTACTGTGCTATTTTTCTATCCCAAAGTCAGATGAGTGAATGTTTTGGTTGATGCAGAACCAGTTAGGTTACAGAGATGTCAATTATTTTTCCAGTTCAAGACATTTCACCCCACCCAATTTATATATTATTCTAGTCCTGCAGTGGGCAGCCTGTGGCCCTCCATACTTGGTCAGACTATGACTTTCATCATCCTCAGCCAGTCATGGGAATTGTACTTCAAAAAGAGCTGTGAAGCTGCAAGTCTTATGCATGGGGTAATGATTCAAGTAAAGACACAGACAACTAATTATGGGTTTACATTATAACCTTTTCCAAACACAAACCTTAAGCCCTTGCCAGTCTCTCAATTTGATAGGCCAAACTTGCCTATTCCCCTTTTTGAGCCTTAGGCTCATCCCAATCTTTTTCCACCTTACCGCGCCCCATTAGCTGGTCAGTGCAGCTCAATGAGGCAGATGTCTAAACCCACAACACAGTCCGAGTGTCAATTGCCCCTAGGCCACTGGCCTACCATCTTCATGTAACCATATCCAATTTAATGACCATATCCATATTGGCAAGGGCCCAAAGTGCCCAGCAGGCTGTGATTAGCAAAACAATAAACCAACCCTTCATATCATGACCCCCAACTCCAAAATTCCACCCCAGCAACAACAAAAACAGAAGGGAGGGAGGGACACTGTAAAGTTTAATAGCTGAAAGGAAGTGCCCCTTGATTCTCCAGCTTTATATACCACTTACTCAACTTCTTAACACCACACTTACTGCCCCTACCATCTTCCTTTTCTTGTCACCCTCCAGCTCAGACATGCCTCCTCTTCTTACTTACCAGTGGAGCTCTGGTTTCCCACATCTCTTCTAGACTATGGGCCTATACAAAACACTGCTTAATAGAAATGGGCCTAAGGCAGAGGTAGTCAATTGTTGGGCCGCCAGCTGTTGGGGACTACAACTCCTATCATTCCCAACCAGACAAGGACTGTTTGGGGATGATGGGAGCTGTAATCCATAAAAGCTGAAAGTCCCACATTGACCTAAGGATCTAAAACATCTTAATTTTTTTTTTTTATATTTAATATAGTATTTAACTGGTTCATGACCTGAATAATCAAAATACATATTTATATTTTAATGTATATATTTCCTTTATGTATTGCAACTGCTTAGATGCCATGACAAATGTTTTAGTAACCTTTCTAGCACCCAAGAGGTTAATGGAATAATAATGATCAAATACAGCTTCACTTACAGGAATAACTGTAAAGCTTAGATATGTATGTAAGCATTTCCATCATTTGATAGAACTTAGGATATATGATATTGCATTTGCTGGAGGGGGAAGACATTTTCCCTTGCACTCCATACTTCCTGCTGTGCCTAACACAGTAGAGCACACCTCTAGATCAGAACGTATGGAAAGAAAAGGAAAATGTCTTCTCCCAACCTGTTTAAAAAATGACACATGCAAAGTAGAATTGTCACTTTTTAACAAATAGTTTGTTCTGAAAGGTCTTTCAAAATACCATTAATTTCCCTTAGTTTTCTTTTATTTCAAACAATAATTAAAAATACATTTTGCTTTAGTTTTTTGTAAGTTTATACAAATTAGTTAGTGCAGGATGTCAGGGAGTGGCAGCTGGGATGGGTAGCCAACTGGAATTTTGTCATGTGGCAGGCATGCCAGCCAGGTATATCTTATTTACATAAAATGACGAATAAATATGTTATAAACTATTGTTGTAAAGAAAAAACTGCTTACATAAATATATAGGATTTAGATTTTTTGTTACAATGTGACAGTTCCACTAAGTTCTAAACCAGGAGCATTGTTAGGGCCCCAAATAAATTAGGGATTGAGCCAACCTAGGGCTGGGATTCAATTACAGGAGATAAATGTTAACATCCGTTTTATCAAACATTTTCCTATTGAAGTCTATGGGGAAAACAGGAGATAAAAGCAGTGATAAAATTAGCACCTGCAATAAAATCTAGCCCCTGATGACTTATTAGTGCAAAATGCAGTTGCACTGCAGCATTACTGAGAAGGATATTAGCACCATTACATGCCCCAAAGTGGCAGAAAGACCTGGAACTTACAGCATGAGTGCTGGGGCTATAGTCCTTTCAGCCAGTACCTAGAAATGCTCCTGGATCTAGCATGTTATGGAAATATTTAAAGTGGATCTATCACCGCTATACAAGTTTGTCTCAAAAGTTAGGTTATATAGCGACTAGGTGGAATACTGTATTAATTTCCTTTTTTAAAATTATTATTTGGCCAATATTCAACATGTAAACATTACTCTGTTCCCTGCTTCCAGACAAACTGCGGTTACCAGCTCTGCTCTTCCTCTGCTCCCCTCCCTCTATCTAACCCCCTCTGATGACAGAGGTTTTCTGCATGTAAGCTGGAGCACTCTCTGGCCAATGAGAGTGCTCCAGCTTACAGGCAGAAAGCCTCCGTCATCAGAGGGGGTTGGATAGAGGGAGGGGAGCAGAGGAAGAGTGACAGACTGCGGTACAGAGCTGGTAACCGCAGTCTGTCCGGAAGTAGGGAACAGGAAAACAGAGAAATAATAATATGTCATTTTAGGTTAAGAGAGTAATTTCTGTCTTATATAGAATCTTAAAATAGATAAATATGTTATAATGTTTTTTATTTATTAAAATGTTATATTTTTGTCTGTCATATCAAAAGTGCCTTAAAACAAGCTCTATCTGGATTCGTCTTCATTTTTTCTTCAGTAATTGTATATGTTGTCCCAGAACATGTAGTATTTAAAGGGGAACATTCACCTCTTAAAAAGTTTTTAGCATAGGTTAAGTTATCAAAGTACTATTATAAAACGTGTTTTTTTTTTTCATTTAAGTACTTAACAGATATTTAATCTTCAAGATGTGCCGGTCAACATAATGTAGCACGCTGATTCTTCTGCACAGCTCTTCTTGACTGTCTAATTCTCCTCCCACCTCCCTCCCAGCTGCCCCAGGGAGCGCGTTCACGCTTCCCTTCAGTGTGGTGTGAATAGCTTCTATCGTTACATCAACCTCCGGTTAGCATTATACTGAGGTTGCAACTGGGCAGCTGGGAGGTAGGTGGGAGGAGAAGAGCTTTGCCGAAGATTCAGAGTGCCCATTATGCGGAAGTGCACAGCTTGAAGATAAAATATCTGTAAAAGTACATACATGAAAAAAAACACTTTCTAATAGTACTTTAATAACTAAACCTATGCTAAAAACTTTTTAAGAGGTGACTGTTCCCCTTTAACTCTTTGAATGACAGAGAGGTATCCAACGCATTGTGTTGCAATGCGTTGGATACCTCCCTGGCACTCAAAGGGTTAAACAGGATTAAACAGACAAAGTTGCTGGTCAGATTCAAGGTTGGATTTACACTTAATGCTTTACTTGTCAAAGGTACAGGGAATGATCCTCAAAATAAACACAAATGCCAAACTACAGGGAGGGAGGGCAGGATGATGCTTCTTTTGGCTTCTCCACACGAATGGCCAGTTACTTCCTGGTGCAGAAACCCTCAGCACTCTGCTCCTCCTACCCCTTAGCTCCAAAAACCTACTTCCGTATCCTCTCTCCCATTGACATGCTTCCCCTCCGCGTACCCTGCTTTTACTTTCCAGGGAAGTCTAGGGCCTTATTTAAAATGGCAAAGTGCAGCAATTTTTGAACATCCCAACTATACTGCAGGGGACAGATTACTATACCCAGGTGATTTTAGTGGAGCTTTTAAATCCTTCAATGCTTGAGAGGTCTCTAATGGTGGATAATTTTAAATAATTCTGGTTTTTGTGGCTCCCAGTGGTGCAGGGGGATGGCTGCAACATTGCTCTACTGTTTTTCTTAAATTTAAAGCTCCCTATTTACACTTAGCTCCTCCCACAAATGCATCCCCACTCATCACATAACCCTATCCCTCAAGTGTCAGCCAATGTTGCCCATCATATAAACTACCCTTATCCTATATAATAATTCGCTAAATTGTGTGTAACGCCACAATATGCGCAGTAGACACTGCTGCAGTCATGCGCAGTAGAGACTGCCCGCACCGCGGCTGATACAGAGCTGGGCGCTCCAAAGGAGCGTCCAGCTCTGTATCAGCCATGGCGCAGGCAGTCTCTACTGCACGTGACTGCCCCGCGACCGGGTGTCCGTGGCACTGTGGCCCGTGTAACGGGCTGTTCAACTAGTAACATAAACAAGTAAAGCTTTTAAAGGAAGCACGATCTAAATTGGGAGATTATAAACCTGTGAGCTTGTCTTCCTTAACAGATATTATATTGGAAAGCTTACTAACCAGGAGTATGCAGGTCTATGACAACCCACATCATTATTAGTAGGACTCAGTATGCTTTTATGAAAAAATAGTTAATGTCAAGCAAATTTACTTGCATTCTGAGAAAGGGTAAGTAGCATAGCTGGGAACTCTCCGCTATTGCCCTGGAGACTCCAGTTTTCACACTGCACTACTGGGTCTCCGGGCAGAGGCTGATTCTCCGGATGTGGGGAGGTTTCTTCTGAAACTCTGCCCACATCGGCTCCTTCCCCATATGTTTCTCCAAATTATCCTCTGATTTTGCAGGTCTGTGAAGCTCTGCCCCCTTTTTTTATGTGAATCGTGTCATCTATCTACCACAGTTGCACCAAAAAATTCCCCCTCCAGATAGAACAACATAAAAAGTTCCCAGTTATGGTAAGTAGTAACTTAGACAAGGGTATTGCTGTTGATGTAGTATACTAAATAAACATACAGAACGTGAGAGGCTTCTGGGAATGAACAACAGCACAATGGCCTGTTCTACAGCAAGTCACCAACCAGAAGCATCACGTTTTAACTTTCTAGTGCCATTACAGAGGAGAAATTTCCACATACATATTAAACTAATCCCACCCAAAAGGGCAGTCCAGTTCCAAAATAACAGGTAAATCCCCCCTGCACGGGAACACCAGCTAACACTCCACGTACATTTTAGCCTAGTTGGGCCACATCATGCAGGCGCAGCTAGGTTCCCTACACACTGGGAGCAAGGGGTCCACTTCTGGATTGCTCTTCACTCTTAGGGAGAGCCCCTAAGAATATTCAAAATAAACATACAAAATGTGAGAGGCTTTTGGGAATGAACAACAGCACAATAGCCTGTTCTACAACTAGTCATCACCCAGAATCATCACATTTTAGCTCTCTAGTGCCATTACAGGGGAGAAATTTCCACATACATATTAGACTAATCCTGCCCAAAATGACAGGCTAGCCCATGACATATGTTTTCACATAGTTGGACCTTGTCAGAAGAGTGCAGCTGGATTCCCTAGGTATGAAAGCAAGGGGTCCACATCTGGATTACCCTTCACTTTTAGGGAGAGCCCTAAGAATATTCAAAATAAACATACAGAATGTGAAAGGCTTCTGGGAATAAACATCTGCACAATGGCCTGTTCAACGGCTAGTCACCACCCAGAAGCATCACGTTTTAGCAGGAGATAATCTAGCTGCACCCTCCTGACGAGGCCCAACTAGGCTGAAACGTACATCAGGGTTTAGCTGGTGTTCCCGTGCAGGGGGGACTTGCCCGTCGTTTTGGAACTGGACCACCCTTTTGGGTGGGATTAGTCTAATATGTACATGGAAATTTCTACTCTGTAATGGCACTAGAGAGATAAAATGTGATGCTTCTGGGTGGTGACTACCATAGAACAGGCCATTGTGCTGTTGTTCATTCCCAGAAGCCTCTCACGTTCTGTATGTTTATTTTGTATACACTTAAGGCGTCTCACTGAGTGTGAAGGGTAATCCAGACGTGGACCCCGTGCTCTCAGTGCCTAGGGAATCTAACTGCACCCTCCTGATGAGGCCCAACTATAAGGAATGTATGTTGGGGGGGGGTAAGCTGGTGTTCCTAAGTAGAGCAGACTTGTTTTGGAACTGAGCTATCCTTTTGGGTGGGGTTAGTCTAATATGTAGGTTTAACCACTGTAATGGTACTAGAGAGCTAAAATGTGATGCTTCTGGGTGGTGCCTAGCTGTAAAACAAGCAATTGTGCTGTTGTCTGTTCCCAGAAGCTTCTTGCATTCTGTATGTTTATTCTGAATACACTTAGGGGGTGTCTCTAAGTGTGCAGGCTAATCCAGATGTGGACCCCTTGCTCTCAGTGCCTAGGGAATCTAGCTGCACCTTGCTGATGAGGCCCAACTAGGCCGAAATGTACATTGGGGTTTAGCTGGTGTTCCTGTGCAGGGGGGACTTGCCTGTCGTTTTCAAACTGGACCGCCCTTTTGGGCGGGATTAGTCTAATATGTATGTGGAAGTTTATCCACTACAATAACACTAGAGAGCTAAAATGTGATGTTTCTGGGTGGTGACTAGCCATAGAACAGGCCCTTGTGCTGTTGTTCATTCCCAGAAGTCTCTCACATTTTGTATGTTTATTTTGAACACACTTTGGGGGTCTCCCTAAGAGTGAACGGTAAAACAGACGTGGACCACTTGCTTACAGTGTCTATGCATTCTAACTGTACTCTCCTCATGAGGCCCAACCAGGTCAAAATGTATATCAGGGGTTAAGTGGTATTCTCATGCAGGGGTGGATTTTCCAGTTGTTTTGGGGCTGGACCACCCTTTTAGGTGGTATTAGCCTAATATGTATGTGGAAATTTCTCCTCTGTAATGGCACTAGAGAGCTAAAACATGATGCTTCTAGGTGGTGACTAGCCGTAGAACAGGCCATTGTGCTATTGTTCATTCTCAGAAGCTTCTCACATTCTGTATGTTTTTAAATATACTCAGGGGGTCTCACTAAGTGTGAAGGATAATCCACACATGGACCCCTTGCTCTCAGTGTCTAGGGAATCTAGCGGAACCATCTTGATGAGGCCCGATTAGGCTGAAACATACGTCAGGGGTTAGCAAGTGTTCCTGTGCAGGGAGAGCTTGCCTGTCATTTTGGAACTGGACTGCCCTTTTGGGCCGGATTAGTCTAATATGTATGTGGAAGTTTCTCCTCTGTAATGGCACTAGAGAGCTAAAACGTGATGATTCTGGCCGGTAACTAGTTGTAGAACAGGCCATTGTGCTGTTGTTCATTCACAGAAGCCTCTCACATTTTGTATGTTTATTTTGAATACACATAGGGGGTCTCCCTAAGTGTGAAGGGTAACCCAGATGTGGACCCCTTGCTTACAGTGCCTAGAGAATCTAACGGCCCAACTAGGCTGAAATGTACATTTAGCTGTTGTTCCTGTGCAGAGGCGATTTGCCTGCTGTTTTGGAACTGCACCTCTCTTTTGGGTGGGTTTAGTCTAATATGTATGTGGAAATTTCTCTTCTCTAATGGCACTAGAGAGCTAAAACGTGTTGCTTCTGGGTGGTGACCAAGCTGTAGAACAGGCCATTGTGCTGTTATTCATTCCCAGAAGCCTCTCACATTATGTAGGTTTAACTTTAATACATATAGGGGGTCTCCCTAAATGTTAAGGGTAATACATACGTGGACCACTTGCTCTCAGTGCCTAGGGATTCTAGCAACACTCTCCTGTTGAGGCCCAACTAGGCTAAAATGTACGTCAGGGGTTAACCAATATTCCCATGCAGGGGTGGGTTTTCCAGTCATTTTGAAACTGGGCCACCCTTTTAGGCAGGATTAGCCTAATATGTATGTGGAAATTTCTCCTCTCTAATGGCACTAGAGATCTAAAACATGACGCTTCTGGGCAGTGATTAGCCGTAGAACAGGCCATTGTGCTGTTTTTTATTCCCAGAAGCCTCTCACATTCAGTATGTTTATTTTAAATACACTTAGGGGGTCTCCAGACATGGACCCCTTGCTCTCAGTGTCTAGGGAATCTAGCGGAACCGTCCTGATGAGGCCCAACTAGGCGGAAACATATGTCAGGGGTTAGCTGGTGTTCCTGTGCAGGGAGAGCTTGCCCCTTGCTTTGGAACTGTACCGCCCTTTTGGGCAGGATTAGTCTAATATGTATGTGAAAATTTCTCCTCTGTAATGGTACTAGAGAGCTAAAACATGATGCTTCTGGCTGGTAACTAGCTGTAGAACAGGCCATTCTGGTTGGTGTTCTTGTGAGGGGGGGGAGGGGACTTGCCTGTCATTTTGGAACTGGACTGCTCTTTTGGGTGGGATTAGTCTAATATGTGTATGGAAATTTCTCCTCTGTAATGGCCCTAGAGAGCTAAAACGTGATGCTTCTGTGCGGTGACTAGCCATACAGCAGGCCATTGTGCTGTTGTTCATTCCCAGAAGCCTCTCACTTTCTGTATGTTTATTTTGAATACATTTAGGGCGTCTCCCTAAGTGTGAAGGGTAATTCAGACGTGGACCCCTTGCTTACAGTGCCTAGGGAATCTAATTGCATTCTTCTGATGAGACCTAACTAGGCTGAGAACTATGTTGGGGGTTAGCTGTTGTTCCTGTGCAGAGGGGATTTGTCTGTAGTTTTAGAACTGTACATCCCTTTTGGGTGGGATTAGTCTAATATGTATGTGGAAATTTGATCTCTGTAATGCCACTAGAGAGCTAAAATGTGATGTTTCTGGGTGGTGATTAGCTGTAGAACAGGCCATTGTGCTGTTGTTCATTCCCAGAAGCCTCTCGCATTCTGTATGTTTATTTTGAATACAGTAGGGGGTCTCCCTAAGTTTGAAGGGTAATCCAGACATGGACCCATTGCTCTCAGTGCCTAGGGAATCTAGCGGCATCCTCTTGAAGAGGCCTAACTAGGCTGAAATGTGTGTTGGGGGTTACTTGGTGTTTCCGTGTAGTGGGGACTTGCCTGTTGTTTTGGAACTGGACTGCCCTTTTGGGCGGGATTTGTCTAATATGTATGTGGAAATTACTCCTCTGTAATTGCATTAGAGAGCTAAAATGTGATGCTTCTGGGCGGTGACTAGATGTAGATAAAGCCATTGTGCTGTTGTTCATTCCCAGAAGCCTCTTGCATTCTGTATGTTGGTTTTTTTTTATTGATGTAGTATACTAGTATACTTGGATTTTACAAAAGGCTTTAATACTGTGCCTCACAACTTTTTACTGCTTAAATTAAAAGGCTTTGGTTTGTGAAGTGATATCTGTTCATGAATAGAGAACTGGTTAAATGATAGATGGCAAAGATGATGTATGTAAATGCAACCTTTTTAAGTTGTAGGGTGCCACAGGGTTTGATCCTGGGCCACACTATTTTTAATTTGTTTATGAATGATATAGAAGTGGCTATTGAAAGTAGTGTCTCAGTCTTTGCTGATGTCACAAAGCTGTGCAATGGAAATACATTCAGAGCAGAATATTTTTTTTCTGGTGAAACATTTGGATAAATTAAATTAATGGGTGGACAAGTGGCAAAAGTGGGCTTGGGCTCCATAAACCAATATTACATATACACTAAATGGGTAACTAGTTGGGGAATCCTCATTAGAGAATGATTTAGGAGTAATGATATACAATAGACTTCACATCAGCGTGCAGTGTCACTCATCTGCGGTAAAAGACAATAGGGTAATATCCTTAATAAAAAGGGGTATAAATGCACAGGATGGGTATATAATTCTACCTATATATAAGTCATTGGTAAGGCCTCATCTAGATTATGAAGTACAGTGTTAGGCACCTATCCTATATAATAAAATGCTAGAATGTTTATCCGATGCAGTTATAACCAGTAGAGACTGCCCGAACACACAGAATGCTGGGAGTTCTGTGCTGGGAGCATTCTGTGCTTTCGGGCAGTCTCTACAGCACATGACTGCATTGTGTGCGCCGCCAGTGAGGTGACGGCAGTACGCAAAGCAGGACTGGCCTCTTAACCCTTTGAGTGCCAAAGGGGTATGCAACGCATTGCAAAGCAATGCTTTGAGTGCCAAAGGAGTATGCAACGCATTGCAAAGCAAAGGGTTAACATCACCCGGACCATGGCCCTGTGTACACGGGCTTTTACACTAGTTTTTAAATAAGATATTACTGAAACAGAAAAAGAATAGAAGCATGCAACAAAAAAATGGATTGGAGCTTCTGAGTTATAAAGAGAGACTAACCAAACTGACTTTGTTTATATTAGAGAAGATATATCTAAGGGGTGATATGATTATCCAATTACAAACATATTCAGCGTCAATACAGCAGACTCTCTGAGAAACTATTTACTCGAAGAGCTGAAAAACAAGGTCATCCATTATGATTAAAGGAAAGGTGATTTTGACTAAAACAAATGCAGGGGTATTTTACAGTAAAGGCAGTAAAGTTATGGAATTCTTTGCTTCAGAATGCTGTACTGGCAAATATTGTTGTTGCTTTCAAAAATGTAATGCACACATGTCTAACTCAGAACAATATTAAGCCTTTGAGTGCAAGAGGGGTATGGAACGCACTCAAAGGGTTAAGGATTATGACAGTTGGTTTCAAAGCAGATTGGATGTTGATCCAGGGAAATTTCCAACTGCCATTTGGAGTCAGGAAGATTTTTTTTATATGGCCTATCTATTTTCATATTGTTTCCCATGCTCCCATTGGCTGAAATTTGGGGTTAAGCAGGGCATGGAACGTGCCCTGCAGTAACTTCACCTCCCAAAAGTCACAAGACCATCAAGTTCAACCTTTGCTACATAACCCAGAGAAATGAGAATTATATAAGCCTTCCTGCTGCCAAATAAGTTAGTCTTTATCTGAACTTCCTGTTTCGCCTACTAATACACAGTATGACACTGTATGTTCCCTTTTGAAATAAATGTATCTAATCGTCTCTTAAACATATCCAATGTACCTGCCATTACCACATCTTTGGCTAAGGAATTCCACAATGTAACAGACCTTGGGCTGATTACAGGTGCTATTTTTATCACTGCTTTTATCTCCAGTTTTCCCCACAGACTTCAGAAGGAAAATGTTTGATAAAACGGGTGTTCATTTAGCACCTGCAATAGAATCTAGCCCCTTACTGTAAAAAAAAACAAAAAACAAAAAAACCTTCCTCTGCTAAAGTTGAATCAAGGGGGTGAGATTCACTAAGCGGTGATAAAGATGTGATAAAGAGGTGATAAAGCAGAGATGACTTCTCCAGTTTATCACTTCTCCAGTTCGTATGTTATTCTATACAGCCCATTCACTAAGATCTCCAAAGCTGAAGAAATATTAGTGCACAGGCTCCATAGAATAACATAGGAACTGAAGAAGTGATAAACTGGAGAAATCTCCACTTTATCACCTCTTTATCACCGCTTAGTGAATCTCCAGCCAGTACCAATTTATTAAATATTAATTTTGGAGAATCTGCCTACACAGAATTACTTCATAGTGGCCACTGGGATTTTCTGCCAGATTAATTTAAGTGGATGAAATTATTAGTTGGTGTCTGTGTCCCTTTATTTTCAAAGCACCGTAAAAGAAAAAAAAAAGTCTCATATTTGTCTATAGACATGCTTTACCAAAGACTAGCACAGACTATAGTGCTTCCACTGCAGCAAGGGACTCTGGGTAATAACAATGCATATTCTCGTTTCACATAGCCTGTTTGTGTCTTTCAAAATACAAAGATTTTCTAAGCTCTTGGATTCTATAAACATCTTCAGTGCATTATGAAGCAATGCGTTGGAGACATCTCTAGTATCCAAGGGGTTAAAGACATTGTGCAGATATGTGAAAGAACAAAAAAAAATTATAGATAACCAGTTTACACTCTAGAAGCTACAAGGAGCAGATGCTGTTCAGTATGCCCCTCTTTGTTTAACCACATAAACCATTTCTGCTGAAAGCTGCAGTCTACATGTGCGTTTCAAAGGAAGTGAGTGGTTACTTATAAGGTACAACAGTCACAGTATTACTAAGAAGGGGGGATGATGTTTTGCATCCAAAGGTGAATTTTTCAAATTAACTTTGTTTTTTTTGCAAAGCAAAACTGAATGTAATATATATATATATACTAGCTGAAGAGCCCTTGTACACGGGCCACAGTGCCATGCAGTCATGCACAGGAGAGACTGCTCATGCCGCAGCTGACACGGAGCGGGGCGCTCCGAATTCAGACCGTAGTTCTCTCCAGAGGGGGCATCCAGTGCATTGAACAGCAAAGAATTGGATACCCCTCTGGCAAGGAAAGGTTTAAATAATGATGGTCCAAAACAGCTGTTCTCTATCGCAATAACTTTTTTCCTTTTGTAAATTTTTTATTTTATATGTGGGAGTTGTTGGGTTGGGTTTTTTTTTACTCAATTTATGGCAAATGTGCCTTTGTATGCTTACAACATGTTTGAATATATATAACCCTGTTTCATTTTGTAGGTGTATTTGTTCCTTTATCTGTTCTACTGAAGTCACCCATTGACTTACCCTGCATTCCATTGCTTCTCCCCATTATATGGTGAGCACCTGTCCCAGATTGCCCAGGACAGTCCTGGAATTTAAATATGTGTCCTGTGTCCAGTACAGCTCCCTTCTGGGACAATACAAAGTCCTGGAATGAAGACTCCAGAGCACAAAGTTCTAAACACTAGGAAAACTGCATATTGCCTACAGTGAAAATGCTGATTCTGATGGGCTACAAGAAAATGGCTTCCAGACAGAGCTCTAAACACTAGAGAGAGAAATGAGCCTTGATCCTGACATCATATAGGAGCTGCAGTACACATTTTATTGTAGTGTAATGATAGTCTAAGGCTTTGAGCTTGATGTAAGTTATCTTGTAGCCCAAAACAGGCACTGCAGTCATTCAAAGCAGTCACTAGGCAATTCTCCAGTGTTTAGAACTCTGTCGTGTGGTTGCACACTGATGTCCAGTGATTTATATAGTGACCCCTCCTGCATAGCTACAGTAGAGCCAAGGACAAGTACTCTGTGTGAACCATCTGCTTGCCAGTCCCTCTGATCACAGAGTTGGTCATCCGTGTTCAGGGGAGGGCTGGCAACTTGTGGCCCAGGGGGCAAATTCAGTCAAGTGGCCCATTTCTGTATCGCTCAAGCCCACTGTCTCAGCCCACACCTTTTTGTTAATTTTAAAATTGGCATTAATGTTGTGAAGTAAGGCAACTGATACCACATAGCTTACGGCTGAAATGAGGCTACACTAGTGCACTCCTACAAAGCTTACAATTTAAGTAATGCTACACTAGTTATACTATAGAGCTTACAAGGGAATGGGTTATGCTACTAGTGTAGCTCCATTTGGATTGTACCTCTGTGGTGTCATTTCTGTAGCTCCGTTTCAATTGTAAGTTCTATGTTATAACTAGTGTAGCTTCATTTACAGCAGCAATTGGGAGATTTAGTGAGGAGCAGTGGCCCACCAGCCCAGACATATGACCGGCCCAGGGGGCAATTGCCCCCCTGCCCCCCAGGTCAGCCCTCCCCTGTCCGTGTTGCAACTTTCCTCCATTGTGTGTTCAACATAGTGAAGCTGCAGCAAGCTCCAGCAGGATGCGTCCCACAAGGCAGTTGTCACCCATGTGAACAGCCTATTTAAGGGCAATGTGTTTGATACCAGGGCAGTTAACTATGTGATAGACAAGTTGTGTTGCACATGTGAACATGTCCTGTTTTGCAGATATAATATAACCAACTAAGATCACAGAGCTTGGTACTAGCCGCAATTACAGTTAGTAAATGAAAATATCATATGGACCATGCTGAAATGATCTAACACCTCTACTTAAATAATTAGTAAGCCCTTATTATGAAAAAAAAACTATATTGTATGGGTTTTCATTCCGAGCAAACCTCTGTTGAGAGAGGTTTAGTGCCAAACTTATTGCAGTTTAAACCCGCAGTGGGAGTACTCTTGTTTTACTCAGTAGGAAAATATGTACAATATATGTGGCTTTTTTTTTGTAATAACACTTTTCCAATCCTTTACCTTAGAAAATCATTATACAGAAATTAGGTAACCAGTGGACAAGGTCAATTCTAGTTTTGAAGCACCATAAATTCAAATCTGACCTGAAATGGAAAATGCACAGTCATTTTAATCCCCAGATTTGTACAGGTAGTAAACAGAACGTGATAACTAATTTCTGCACACCCTTGCATATACCTAACCCCTGCTTTGCAACGCACTGGAGATGTCACTAGCACCCAAGGGGTTAAATAACAGATTACCTTACCCTAACAGCAGTTTTATATATCATATAAAGTACATCTGAGGTTGTAAATATAAATTAAACAAAGGACCTTAGCGTATACCAGCAAATATAACATATTGCAACCTAGACAGACATTTTTTGTTCCCTGTAAATATGACCCACTTAAAGGTGCAGCGACTCCTTTGACATAATTTAGATAAAGACAGTAACATCATATGGTTGAAAATAAATCCGATCTGTGTTTTTATTTTTGGCTTCATGTCACTCGTATAGCTATCTTAAAAAACAGATTATCAAGAGTCTTGTGTTGCTATGACAACTGACATCCCACCCACATATCTCTGCTCAAATTTATAGTTCAAATTTTACATAGTCAGACTACCTCTGGTCATCAGTGGGTTGTTTAACCTCTTAGTGACCAGTGACTTGCTAGGACAGTCATCTGTAAACTTCCCTAAACATCCCATATTTTTTGCTCACAGTGCTCCTGCGGGACCTCTGTGAGCACAACCGTGGTCTGAAACTGACCACTCCAAGACCCCCCCATCCCTCCTTGATATTCCAGGGGGCTTGGTCTTGAAAGTTCCCAGGTATGGCTATTAACCCTTTGAGTGTCAGAGTGAGCTGAGTGTACTCAATGTGTTGGATACCTCTCTGGCATTCAAATTATTTTTCTGATTACAGAGCATCATAGCCCTAATTCTGTGGGAAAATATCTTGGTTAGGAATTGGATCCTGTGGATTGGAATTCTCTATAATGGAACACTGAAAAATGCTGTATAAATGTGACTGTTTGAGTTTGTACCTTTTCTAAATAAAAACATGCTAAATATCACCTTACAGTGCCACCTACTGGTTTAGAGGATGTCAGGAAGCAGAAACAATGCATCATATTAAAGGGATACTAATGTTTTACAAAAACAGCAGCTCAAATTAAAGGGTTAGTAATGTCTGATTATTATAATGTTATATTGTACGTATTTAAAAAAATAAATTAAATGGAGCAAGTCCCATCACTCAGACATTGACAGTTTGAGTGATATAAGGTTTTAAAGTTCCCCTCTCCCTCCTCTTTCACTGATGTGAGTTGTATAGCTGACAGAAGGAGACTCGAGTTGTGCGACCCAACAATGACTCTTCGGCAGAGTTGAAATAGTGCTATCTAAAAAGAAATACTTAATTGGAACAGTCTAAAAAGTGTGCCTGGTTTGCAAGCACACTTTGTAGACCGTTCCAATGAAATATTTATTTTTTAGATAGCTCTGTATCAGCTCTGCTGAAGAGCTGCCGGCTGGTCCTTGGACGAGGATCTCCTTCTGTCAGCTAGTCTTGAGGCTGACGTCAGTGAAAGGGGAGGGAGGGGGGAACTTTAAAACCTTATATCTGTCAAACTATAAATGTTTGAGAGATGGAACTTGCACCATTTAATTAATTTTTTTAATATCTACAATATAACTTCCTATCATTTAAAAGGCCAGAATGTTTGTCCGATGCAGTCATGCATGGGAGCATTCTGTGCGTTCAGGCAGTCTCTACTGCACATGACTGCATGGTGAGCGGGACTGGCCTCTTTACCTCACCGGAACTTGGCCCGTGTACTCGGGCTTTTACACTAGTGTTATTTTAATCAGACATTACTGACCCTTTAATCTTCATAGTATTTGGGCCATGGCGAGTGTTATTTCAGTATTGTCAGAGTTATAGTACAAGAGTAATTGAATGATAAAGTATCCCCCTCCATCCCCTTTTACCTCGTGTAAGCAACCTCCCCTTAGATGTGGAATCTGGTCCCTGGACCAGATAGATTACAGCAAGAGAAAATCTTCTTACTGTGAGCATGATGAAAACCCTGCCCCCCTTGAAAGGTTTTTCAGGTTTTTCCTTATGTTCACTGAAGATTTTCCCCTCTGTGATCCATCCAGACAGTCTTTCTGGTTTGAGCTGAGCAGTGTTACATCAGTAAAAAGGGAGGGAAGGGGATACTTTATCATTCAGTTACTCTTGAACTCTAACTCAGACAGTATTGAAATAACACTCTCAATGGCCCAAATACTATGAAAATTAATTGGAGCTGCATTTATTGGGAAACATTACTATCCCTTTAAGACACAGAAAACAAAACCATCAGGGGCTCACACCTTGCTTTAACCCTTTGTGTTACAGACCTCCCTAGCGCTCAAAGAGTTAAAAGTCATATTTTGATCAATGTAACTTTTCATTTCCCTCACATGGAGAATTGATTTGTATTTTTCAAATGTATACATTGTACATATCGTATTCAATATGTTTTTGATCATTCAATGATACCGATTCGAATCGCACATCATTCACATGCCACCTTCTTTAATCAAACACACTATTTGATACTCTTTAATTTAATTATAACATCATTCATCCTCCTTGAGCCACACAATCAAATACAGAGCACATCTACACATTTTCTAACTGATTCTTCTTCAGAGACATACAACATACACATGGCACATCCACCAATTGTTCAATATAGCATTCACATCATGTCAACCAAGCAGTTCTCATTCATAGTTTATTTATACACCACACAGGATCACATTTAATATTCACTGCATCTCTTACACCTTTCCATTCAATATCCTCTTACATCAATTCAAATAAAAAACATTTTGCATTTATTGAACCTCTATTTCATTTAGATGTTTATAACACAAAACCACTCATACACATTTTTA
Organism: Rhinophrynus dorsalis; assembly: GCA_037306005.1. Taxonomy (NCBI): domain Eukaryota; kingdom Metazoa; phylum Chordata; class Amphibia; order Anura; family Rhinophrynidae; genus Rhinophrynus; species Rhinophrynus dorsalis. The sequence goes on from CM074721.1 coordinate 94,265,064, forward strand.
CAAGCATTTTAATATATTTTACACAGTCTGGTATAGTTGAATGGTAATACAATTAATTTTATTGGTTTTATGGTGTTTTTATTTTACACTTATGAATCGTGTCTATTTGGTATGTATTTGTTTTTTGTTCTGCATTTTATACAGTTTCTTATCATGCAACAATTTTCCTTAGTAAGTTTTTATTTATTACAAACGTTGTACTTTTTAACCTTTGACCTTAAAGGAGCAGTAAACTTTTGTTATGAAAAAATATATATTGTAGCGATTTTCCTATTGAGTAAGATAAGGGCACTCCCACTGCTGAGAGATTTATATTTCCAGAGTTATTACAGTTTAAACCCATGTTTTTTTACATTAGCAGTGCCCTCTAGTGGTCAAATTCTAATTAGATTTTCTGTTCAATTCTAATTGAGAGGAAAGTCAGAAAAGTCAGAGACATACAGTTCTCCATAGAATGTGATAGAAACTGCCTGTCACTTCCTGTCAGTTAGAACTATCAGTAAACACAGTAAATTCACTTCCTGATTATTTAAACTGCTATAATTTTTGAATAAAACATCTGACAGCGATGGGAGTGACCTTGTTTTATTCAGCAGGAAATGCTCTATAAAATATGTGTTTTCATAAATAAAAGTTTACTGCTCCTTTAAGTATAAATAACACCTTAAAATGGAAATCCTGCTATTTTATCTTATGCCCTTGAAAAAGCAGACAGTAAGCCTGCAAAAATGTTTGGGCCATTGTTGAACTAGCTATATTTTCCTTTTCCTTTTCATGCCCCCTGCGAATTTCCCCTGCTCCGCCCAAATCTTTCTACCAGCTTCCAGCATTTGAACTCGCCTCTCCACGAGGCTGAGTACCAGTTCCCCGGGAAATGCCATCTTCCCCCAGTGGTACCAATGCAAGACAGGACTCAAGTCCAACTACTACAACAACTTTAGAATAACATCTATCACAGGCATTGGCTTTGGAAACTTAGGGTTGTGTTCAAAGGGATAACGACAAAAAAATGTTGTATGAAAGACAAAAATAAGTAATTGTATGCATGAACGACATATTTTCTATAGAGTATATGACAAAAAACTAGTAATGTCTGTTGTGTATGACACAACTCCAGAATTGCTGGGAAAAGGGGTGTGGCAAGGGCGTGGCTCAACTATTTTCCAGTGTCGTATAGAGGAAAAGAAAATTAGTCGTGTACAATGACAAAAAAAGCCTTGCAAAAGACAAAATTAGTACATTAAGAAAAAGTGGAGGGAATGAAGTTCTGAATGTAAAAAACTAAAAATAATTGAAGGAAATACAACATAAGCACAATAACCATACCTATATACCAGCATTTTTGTCTTTACTTAGGACATCTTTGTCTTGAGTTAGGACATTTTTGTTGTTAGTTAGTACATTTTTGTCATTAGTTATGACAATTTTAGTCAGGAATCGTACTTCAATGATAAAACAACATATTTCCGATCACAGTCGACACTCTCTGAAAATATTAATGAGCCCAACGACACTGTTCTTTGAAATGTCATTACAAAGAAATGACAAAAGCTTTTTTTTTTTTTTTTTTTTTTGCTACTTCTTTGAACATATGGCCCTTAGTCCCAAGGTACATCACTAGGAGAAGCGGTATTGTTTTGGATGGCAGGAGGATAGAAAGAACGCAGTTCATTTGGCTACAAGGAAAACAGACCCGAGTTTACATTCATAAAGCCCAAGAAGGGCTCTTGTAAGTGCATTACCTACTTTATTTGTGCTTTTATGTATACATTAAAATATTACACTTAGATACTGTCTCTTTTCTTGTTATGTGCACTGTGTTTGAGTTAATTTAAAACAAGTACATCCCTCCCAACGTTTGAAAGGGCAGTTAAAGGGGCAGTAATAATTAAAATGTGAGTATATATATATATATATATATATATATATATATATATAAATTGTACGAGTACTCTCAGGATTTTTGCACTAGCAAATTTAGTTCAGTGTCAACGTTTCAATACAATACCAGCATTTTCATTGGGACCAGTACAATTTTTCTGTATGTACCAGTCGCATCCCACGTACTTAAGCACCCAGGTGTTTGAACCATTTTGTTGGAGTGCTTCCCAATTGGCATTATATATATATATATATATATATATATATATATATATATATATATATATATATTTTGCAGGGTTTATCCTCCTGAGTAAAACAAGGTACTCCCACCACTGAAGGGTGTTTTATTCAAAAGTTGTAAAAGACAAGCCAGGGTCAGGATTCAAGACAGGTACTCAGACAAGCCGGGGTCAGGAATACAGAGATCAGCAATGTCAGGAACAAGCCAGGGAGTCAGGAACCAGAAGGGACATCTGAGGAAGCCAGGTCATGCACAGGAAATCAGGAACGCAGTAGAACACTCTTGCAGCCAGAAGCAAACACAAGGGCAAACTAGGAAGAGAGCCAAGCTGCTTTAAATACCCTGGGAGGGTTGGCTAATAGCAGGCAAGTTATCAATCATAGAGAGGTCAGCTGATTCAGCCAGACTCAGAACAGGGAAGGCAGTAGCAGTAGATAGCAGAGCACTAGATTAGCTCAGACAGCAGAATCGAACAACAGAGAAAGAGCAGCTCAGCCAAACCCAGGGCCGGATTTGCCATAAGGCAAAGTAGGCACCTGCCTACAGGTGCACACCACTGAGGGGCGCCTGCCAATGGGATACTTTTTATTTTTCATTCTTTGAAAAGATTTAAAAAAAAAAATGGCCACCGCACTGGCTGCACTGGCACCCACTCCCTCGCATTGCACCTCCCTGGCAGGAGGTCTGTCTGTTTCCTACCTCCCTGGCAGGAGATCTGTTATCTGTGCCTTCTTTGGTACAGTCAGCCCTGTGGTTGCTGAAGCTCCCTCGACAGCTCTGTAGGAATGCAGAGCGCTGGGAGATGACATCATCTCCCAGCGCTCTGCATTCCTGAATAGGAGACCGCGCAGGAGCTTCAGCAACCACAGGACTGACTGTACCAAAGGAGGCACAGACAACAGATCTCCTGCCAGAGAGATAGGAAACGGACAATGGGAGGGAGGCAGGCAATGTGAGGGCAACATGGAGATGGTGGGGGCAAGTTGGACCTGAAGGGGGGCATTGTGAGGGCAATTTGGAGCTGATGGGGGGCAAGTTGGAGCTGATGAGGAGGCAACATGGAGATGGTGGGGCAATTTGGAGCTGATGGGGGGGCAATTTGGAGATGGTGGGGGCAATGTGGAGCTAATGGAGGGCAATGTGAGGGTAGCATGGAGCTGATGGGAGGCAAGTTGGAGCTGATGGGGGGCAATTTGGAGATGGTGGGGGCAATGTGGAGCTGATGGAGGGCAATGTGAGGGTAGCATGGAGCTGATAGGGCGCAATTTGGAGATGGTGGGGGCAACGTGGGGTTGATGTGGGCAAGCTGGAGCTGATGGGACAATGTGAGGGCAATAAAGAGATGATGGGGGCAATGTGGACATTAGGAGCATTGTGGAGGTGTCCAGTGGAGATGGCCAATAGGGGGGAGCTTTAGATTTCTGTGCCTACAGGCTCCTGAGATGTAAATCCAGCCCTGGCCAAACCCTGATATTCTCACCCTGTTCCACCAAGTTCCCTGTTCTGCCCACTTCCTTCCTACTTCCTACCCACTTTATGACACAAGGATGATAAGCATACCTGGGAACTTCCAGTTGAGGGCTACCCGGAGGGTAGTCCTCTGTTCACCAGGGGGTAACAAAAATGACGCTAATCGCGTCAAAAAGGGGCGGGGCTTGCAGCGAGTAAGGGGGGGGGGACTTAACCCTTTGAGTGCCAGAGTGGTACGGAATGAATTGCAAAGCAATGCATTCCTTACCACTCTGGCACTCAAAGGGTTAAAGGTGTCACACAGAAGGCTGGGGACTGAGGATCAGCGGGAGAAAAAGCGGATGTGGCAGAGTTTCAATAGAAACTCTCCACATCCGGAGGAATCAGCCTCTGCCCCGGAGACCCGGTAAAATTCTGTCAGAACCGGAGTCTCCGGGGCAAATCCGGAGAGTTCCCAGGTATGATGATAAGCCATGCCCATCTTATTAAGCCGTGTCCCCTTTATGACACAAATAGTGTCATTTACATCCCCCTGGTCGCAGAACATAAACCCTCTCCAGGTGATGGAGTTCACAGGTAATGACATGACAGTTGCTGGGAATTTTTCAAGCTGAAGCAGGCAAAGTGCATGATCCTACTTAACCATTTTTGGACAAGAGGGATGCACTTGGTTAAGATTACCATGTGCTCTTGGGGGAGTTTGAGGCCTGTGGTCTTGTTAACAAATGTCATGGCTGCCTCCATGGACAGAACATCCAAAACTGATTGAAGTGTTATCTCTTGAAGAAAGGCACAAGGGCTATATTCATGAGGCTCAGTAGGAAATTTTGGCCATAACAAGATAAGTGGGGGATTTCTAGTAGTAGGAATTATTTCTCCTGTAAGACAGATTTAGGTATACAATCTAAATTGTAAAGCTCTGCATACACTTGTGGAGATATATAAATAAACATTAATTCATTATAAATGGGATGGAAGTATGTCAGACATCAAGGGAGACAAGATAAACACATTAGCTAGGATTGTTACAATTGCTTAATGGAGATCGATGAATAATTGTAGTATGAAACTCACCCAGGTCCCAAGGCCATTGCGGATCCAGAGCTACTCCAGACAGCCTCTACAGAAGACTTCAGCAGACAAGAAGACACAGGTAGGGAGTCAGGGGAGACCTGAGGACACCACTCAGGATCTACTCAGCTCTGTAGGAAGGACAGCACTTCTATCTCAAAGCAGCGACCCTGGGTCAACAGTCAACAGAGCAGTAATCTTTCAAAGCACATACTGATGTGTCAGACTACTAGAGGTGTTAACTGTGTGGCTATCTGCATACCTGGAAATTCTCTGGATCTTTCCTGGAGCCTCCAGTTTTCAGACTTGATTACTGGGTCTCCGGGGAAAAAGGCTGATTGTCCATCTTCCTGAGTTACCTAGTAACCCTGCCCACTTCTTAACTGCTTCTGCCACTCATCCCTGTTCCAGTGATTGTCCATCTTCCTGAGTTCCCTAGTAACCCTGCCCACTTCTTAACTGCTTCTGCCACTCATCCCTGTTCCAGCCTGCATCCCGCCTGGTCCTATGCACTTATGTTTCTCCTACTTCCCTGCCCACAATCTCTCAATCCTACATAGCAGAGTTAAGTCCCACCCACATTATGATGCATTTTGCATCATGTGAACAATCCCATCCAGTTCTTATGGAGGTTTCAACTTGAAAGTGGAGCAATTCTGGGGGGAAAAATGAAAAATCTGAAACATTTTATTGGAGGCATTTAAGAAGGTAAACAATTTTAAAGAAAATATTTTTTTTATTCATCCGCTGTTGTTCAGATGTCATTCCCAAGAATTGCTCTACTTTGTTTTTAAAAGGAAATTTTACCTGAGTAATAATTAGTTTAACCCTTAGAATGCCAGAGGGCAAAGCAATGCATTGTGCACACCTCAGGCATTCAAAGGGTTATTCATTTATCTATATAGGTTTGGCATCTCTCTTATTTATTTATTTATTTATTTGCATTTTAACTGCAGCTTCCTGTATATTATGATCTCTTTTGAAGTCTGCCTCTGGGTCGCAGCTCATCACAACAAACAGTGGTATTCAAAAGACCCAATTGACTCACAAGAGTCACTACTCTTTATCAGACTGCAAACTGAACATTAACTGTGGAATGCAAGACAGACCAAAACAAGAAAAATAGTATATAGATTTACTCCACACTTATCTACCATAGGCCCAGGGAAGAAGCTTTTTCAGTTCATATTTCCCACTCAGGGCTAATGGGACATATATATATCAAAACCACAGTGGAGAAATTGTTGTGCAAACCAACTGTATCAAATATATAATTGATTTAAAGGGCAACTATCACTCAGATAGTGCCCTATAGGCAAAATGGATCCCCAGGGACCACACCTGCTGATGAAGCCAAGGCTGCAATGTGACTGCCAGAAGACCAATGGAGGACCATGAACACAGCAAGGGACTTCCTGGAAAAGATTGAACTGTGAATTGCTGTCTCCTACTTCTGTCTGCTTTTCAATACAGATCCCCCTTGACCTTCTATATCAGGCTTGAAAGTTTGTGACTGAGTTACATACTTCAGGGATGCGTTTCAGCAAATGAGATCATTTTCTGAACCGCTCCCCAAATGCCTAATAAGAGATGTTTTGGGATTGTACATTACTGCCCCTGGCTTTATAATGTCTGATCATATAGGGATGAGCGTTAATAGGTCACAGCATTTATCAACCAGTAATATGATGTGACTAACGAGTCATTAAAAACCCTCTTTTAGCCTTTGCCAAAGCAATATCCTTAAAGGAGCATTAAATATTATTTATGAAAACATATTTTATAGAGGATTTCCAGCTAAGTAAAACCAGGGCACCACTACTGCTTGAAGCAAAAGAAGCACTGTGTTGCCCGTGCTAGCATAGTCACAGGGCCACAGAGTTAGATATTCGGTAGTGAGCAAAAGGCAGTGAACACTGGACATTGTGTGTGGCGGGCAAAAGTGATTGAAGGCGCACACCTAGGAGAGTAAAAAGTGAGGGAGGGTAATCAGTGCCCCCAGGCATTTCTGGAGATGTGAAAATCTGGCCCCTTGCTTTCTACCTATTGGAGAGGCAGTATGGAGGATATTGCCATATCCCCGGGATATTTATTAATATAGAAGTTATAAATTTGAGTGGAGTGTGTATGTGAGAGTGTGTGCTTGAGAGGAAGTGTGTGTGTGTGTGTGTGAAAGGGAATGTGAGTTTGTGTTAGTGTGTGTGTGTGTGTGTGTGTGGAGTGTCAGAGTGTGAGTGGAGTTTCAAAATATGTGTGTGAGTGGAATATGAGAGTGTGAGTGGAAAGTGTATGTGGAGTGTGAGTGTGTGCTTGTGTGTTGTAACGGTCAACAAGGAATAAACCAGGAGTCAGTACTGAATGAAAAATCACCTTTATTAAGCCAATATAAAATATGAGCAGTAAGATAGAGAGACAGAGAGTAACTGAAGAAGCCAGAGACTCTATCAGAAATAGGAGACCACTTCTACGATACCTCTCTGTTTGGAACCAAGCACTAGGCTGACTTTAGTCCCAACAAGAATGAGGGAGGCCACCAGAATGGATGGACAGAACCTAGGTCATACACGGAGCAGGTAGTCAGCTAGAGCCACAGGTTTGCACCAGATAGGGTATCCAATACAATGAGGCAACATGGAATGGATATTTGGACAGAGCCCCAGGTCAGCACCAGAATGGATGGTCAGACAGATCATAGGTCATAAACGGAGCGGGTAGTTAGCCAGGAAACCAGTCATACACAGGAAACGCCAAGAAGATAAACTGCATGAGACAACGTAAGAGCTACTGAACCAAGGTCCAGAGCTCTTAAATAGCCAGCCAGGAAGTAGGAGGGTGGAGTCATAGCCTCCTCAGGTATAAAACTGGTCTCTGCTTCACTTATCCCGGTTCGCGCCCAAAAGTGACGCAGCTAACCAGAGATGCTTCCAAACCTGTAACCTGCCATACATCCAGTAGTGCCGCTGTGCCTCTTGGGGAGAGGACACGGATGGCTTCTAGGGGCAGCAGGAGAGACACGGCCGCAAGCCCGGTGAGATGCGACCACTGACGCCGAAGCATAATATCCAAACCCAGGCCTCCAGCGTCGCCCGGCTAAGCGATGCTGGAACTAACAGGTACCCACTGTGACATGTGTGTACGAGTGATGTGCGAAAGTGGAGTGTGAGTGGAATGCGAGTGTGTGAGTGGAATGTATGTAGAGTGTGCGTAAAGTGAGAGTGTGTGAGTGGAGTGTGTGTGTGCATGTGAGTGGAGTGTCAGAGTGCCATTTATGTTTATGAGTGGCGTGTGTGTGTGTGAGTGGAATGTATGTTGACTGCAAGGGTAAGTGGAGTCGCGTGTATGTGAGTGGAGTGTCAAAGTGTGTGTGTGTGTGTGTGTGTGTTTGTGTGTGAATGGAGTGTGTGTGTGTGTGTATTTGGGGTGTGTATGAGTGGAATGTGTGTGTGAGTGTGTAAGTGATGTGTGTGTGAGTAGAATGTTAGAGTGAGTGTGTGTATGTGAGTGGATTGTGTGTGGAGTGTCAGGGTGTGAGTGGAGTGTGTAAGTGGGGTGAGTGGTGTCCAGCTGTCTGATGTCCCAGGCAGTTCGGCTGGGAGATTAATATAAGCAACACAGGGGAGCAACATGGCTTCCCTGCTTCCATTTTACCCAAACTAACTTTCAGGTAGGAGTGGGAGGGATTGGGTTAAGCCTTCCAAGTCATGTCCCCCTGATCCAACCCACTCCTAGACTTATACACGACAACAGTTTTCAATAAAATTTGATTTCAGACAATTTTTTGTTGTTTGGAGGATCCGCATTTTGGACCAGACCTGTTCGACTCGGACGAAATTTGACAATAGTCCGAATTATTCGGCCGAATTTAACATACTTTAAAAAATCACTCTCCCTTGCGGTGGCAATAAGGTACTAGGCCTGCCTACACAACTGTGGCTGTGTCACTCTGAAAACTATTAAAACAAATTCCTAATAATTTTTATATTTTGCACAGGAACAAAGATGACTCTTCCTTGCAGTGGCAATAATGCTGGCTGCCTGCCTATGCTACCTGCCTGCCTACACAACAACTGGACACTCTCTATCTCCTTGTGTGCTCTCTGAGCTCCAACAACGGACTAACAGCAAATGCAGGCTGTCTGGGTGTCTGACGTGTCACTAGTCAAACCCCCATCATGAAAAGAAGCAGCTAATTGGACTAGAGAGGGAGGGAAAGTATAGCGAGCCGTTGTCCGAATTTCCGAAATTTATGCCAAAGATTCTGACCAGGGCTGTTTGGATTTGATTTAAAAAAAAATGACTTTTTCCTACTCACTCCTACCGGAAAGTTCAAATAGAATGGAAGCAGTGAAGCCGTGCTGTTCCCCTGCGTTGTGTCTATTGCTCTCCCAGCCAAATTGGTTGGGAGATCAGTAGCTGAGGAAAACCAGGATGATCCTGATGTCCCCCCATTATATCTGAATGTAACCTATTGAGTGCCAAAGAGGTATCCAATGCATAGCATTGCAATTCATTGGATACCTCTATGGCGTTCAAAGGGTTAAAAATACATTGATAAATAAATAAATAAACAATAAAATAAAATAGTGTGCCAGAGGGATATCCAGTGCATTTCTTTGGATGAGGAATGCAATGCAATGCAATGGACACTCCATTTGGAACACACATACACCTGCCTCAAGCCCTCTGATCCACTGGCCTCTTCCCCCTGCCTGGTTCCAGTGCATATCACCACATACACTGTCAGACCCAAATGTGTAGTTCTGTTGCCCACTGAAAGCCAGAGGTCCCCATATATATTGTTTAACACCCCCCTGTCTGGATCCATTGAACACAATTAGTCACAGACCCCTACACATACACGTTAACTTTCCACCCAGTCTTTTTCCACTGGTAGCCATGGAATTGCACTTACAAGAGAAAAAGCAGTGCAGAATGAATCTTCTGAGTGTTGTATGTTAAGTACTTTGGAGCCAACACCAAGTACCCAGTGCTCTTGAAATCTTACTCACTTTCTTGGGAGGCTATTGTAGATCGCCTCTCAATCATATAAGCACTCCTGTGTGTTTATATGATTGAGAGGCAATCTACAATAGCCTCCAAAGAAAGTGAGTAAGCTTTCAAGAGCACTGGGTGCTGTACTGCTTTTTCTCTTGTATCGTTTCTACAGTATCTGTGACGTGGGGATCCCAGACCCATATACCACAAGCAAGCTGCAGAGGGATTTCTTCTCTACCTGAAGGACAATTTTATATTGTACATTTTATTTCAGTGAGGTGCTCACTTTATGCTGATCCTGGGGATTGCTTTGTAGCTATTTCCCAGAGAGAAGCTAAACAAAAAGTGATGGAATTGCACCTATACTGCCTGCTCCCCCTAGTAGCCATACTCTAGACACCCACTACTGTATGTCAAGCCATAAGGGGGTACCATTTTTCTCAGGCTGGTGTTAGGTACTGAATACACTAAGAAATCCAGTGGAGTTTACATTTTTTAGTATCTCTGAAGTGACTGAAGTGTAAAAAGTAAGCGTTTTTCTTCCTATAGCTTTCTGGAAAGAGTTGTGCATAGTAGCATAGGGGTAAAAGGGTAAGTGCCCACTCATTTGATGTAGGAATGTCTACTTTCCAAAATGGTATGCCATATTGACCTTTTCCTCATTTCTGTAATGGTTATGACCAATTAAATACAAGCAGGTCATTTAACAAAAGAAAAGTGTCAGGTGTAGTTTTGTGCTTCTGGCACCCCCAATTGTACGTCAACCCACACCATTTATCTTGGGCTGGAAGAAAGTACTGAATAAAGCAGGAAATTACAAGGTTTTCAAAGATGTTAGTATCTTTGAATTGATAGAAATGTAAAACAAAAAAAGAAAACTTCCCTATAGTGCCGCATTATGGAAATAATTGCGCATATCAACGTAGGGGTAAAATAAAGTAAAAACTGCCCTAACATGATGCAGGCAAATGTCTATTTTCCAAAATGGTATATCTTGCATACCTTTCCATCAAATCTCTAATACTTAAGGGGATAGTAATGTTTCACAAAAACAGCAGCTCCAATTAATCTTCATAGTATTTGAACCATAGAGAGTGTTATTTCAATACTGTCAAAGTTGTGGTTCAAGAGTAATTGAATGATAACGTTTCCCCCTCCCTCCCCTTTTACCTAGTGTAAGTCATCTCTTCTCAGATGTGGAATCTGGTTGCTAGGCCAGACAAATAACAGCAGGTGACAATCTTCTTCCTATGAGAACAATGAAAGCCCTGCACCCCTTGACAAGCTTTTCAGGTTTTTCCTTTATCTTAATTGAAGATTGTCCCTCTCTGCAATCTACCTGGCCACCTCCCTTCTGCTCTGGTACAGCAGTGTTACTTCAGTAAAAGGGGAGGGAGGGGGATACTTTATCATTCAATTACTCTTGAACTACAACTCTGACAGAATTGAAATAACACTCTCCAAGGTCCAAATACTATGGTGATTAATTAGAGCTGCTTTTAATATGAAACATTACTATCCCTTTAAGACCATTTAGTACAGGCAGCCTATTTAAAAAAGTTAAATGTACTTTTGTGGTTCTGGCACCCTCTGCGGTATGTCATCCCATATCAATGGATACCATTTTTCTTGGAGTAGTAGTAGCTAATGAATGCAGAAAGACATTACATAATTTTCAAAGATTGTAATACATTTGAAGGGTGGAAATGTAAAAAATGTAAAAAAAAAGGCAATTTTTTTCCTTTAGCTCCACCTTTTGGAAACATTTTTGAACATCAGGTTAGGGGTAAAAAGGCAAGTGATTCCACATTTGATATAGTGGGTTATCTTATTTAAAAAATGGTAGACAAGTGTGCGCCCAGATTAAATATCCTGGAATACAAACAACCACAGAAAGAGAACAGACTGCCATCAATAGTCACCTACAACCCCCAGATAGAAGTACTGCACAACATCTCAAAAGTGCTCCAAACAATACTACATACAGATGACTGATTAAAAAGAATATTCCCAAAACCTCGCTCATCTCCTATAAACAGCCCCAAACCTGGAACAACTGGTGGTAAAGAGAATACAACAGAAAATTATACTTCTTCCTGTCTACATGACAAGACATGTGGAACCTGTGCACACATATGTACCACAGATAAGGTGCAATTTCCCCCCACGAAAACCGAACATCAAGGGCAGATTATCATGAGGATAATCATGTTTGTGTGAAATGTCCCAAAACAGGAATATATGAAGGGGAGACAGGACAAACTCTACACAAACAGATACATTCTAATAGGTCCAGTGAAAACAACAAAAGAGACACCCCAGTGGCTCAACATTATTACAAAACTGAACACAGCATTAAAGATCTCAAGGTGAATGTACAGATGGGAATTTTTAGGACACAGTGAGAGACAGAAAGGTCTGAAAGTATAAACTGATGACCAGGTTTAACACTCTGATCTGTGGACTGAACAATGACAAGGAATTTATGTAGTGGCGGAGCTACAGTATAAGCAGAATAAGTGGCTACTTAGGGCTCCCACTTGGTCAGTGGGCCCCCCATGGCTCATATAGAAGCACTGCCTCATGTAAACAAAGTCAGGTGGCAGGGGGACCCCATGTGAATTGTTTGCTTATAGAGCCTCTAAAGACCTAGAGACGCTCCTGAATTTATGTCACAATATCTTAAACAATAAACATATTTTGGGTCCTTTAGGTACCAGAGAGGTGCACATTGCATTGTATGCTCTTGGAAGGTTAATCCTATACATTCCATAGATTTACCTATCTTTGCTGAAACTATTCACACATCAAAATCTTGTACCACTTATCCAGCTATAGAATCCTCTACTGGAGCCTAAGAAACACATTTTTCTGACAACGGTAGTAAAAATTTCACTTTCAGTGGAATTTTAATATAAAAACTGTTTGGATGAGTGTATAACTTATTATGTATTATGTATTCAACCTTCATTCTAAATATGCCTGAAGAAGACATCTAAAGTGTCTTGAAAATTTGCATAGTAGACCTACTCTGTTAGATAATAAATATATCACTTATACTCTACCAATCTCCTACCTTTTCTTCATTTCTGTATTTGTACAACCATTTATGTACAGACAAGATATAGTTTAAAAAAATGTAAAGCCTAATTATCACCGTATATTAAGCCCCCCCAATAATTAGGCATATGGCGATTAAGTTCGTAACAAGGACATTATCAGGCACATGTACCAAGTTCTGAAGTAATCCTCCTTTTTCTGAGACTGACGGCCAGGATTCTTGCTTTAGAGCCACATGCGTGCCTGCACGTCAGTCCCTTCCAGTACCTTAAGGTACCATGCAATACCTCCTATAGGAGACTGGGACTGACAGCGCAGACGTGAAGACATCTCTAAGCAAGATGTCTGCGTGCAAGTATCGTCTCTGGTCTCAGAAGAAGGAGGATTACTTCAGACCTTGGTACTTGTGCCCGATAATAGCTCTGTTAAGAACCTAATCGCCATATACCTAATTATTGGGTGGCGACTTAATATAGGGTGATAGTTTTGCTTTAAGAATAATAAGATCTTATAGTTGGTGTAGTCTTGTGCCTCCAGTACCTCCTACAATATGAAAACTATTACCAGTGCGGTGCTATTCTTCTCGTAAGAGCAGTAGCTAATGAGTACAGTAGGAAATTTCATAGTGTTCAAAGATGTTCAGTACATCTGAAGTGGAGGAAATGCAAAAAATATTCCTAATTTTTCTCCTTTAGTGCCACACTCTGTAAACATTTCTGCACATCAGGTTAGGAGTAGAAATGCAGATGACCCCTCATTTTGTTTAGTAGGATATCTACCTTCAGGAAATAAATGCTATTATATAGTTAATGTGCTGTTTTAGGGTAGAGTTACTGTGTAACCAATGGAATGTGCATTTGTGCAGGCCATGCTTGTAGTTAAAAGTATACATATTTGTTTTTTTTGTTGTCGGGGGTTCAAGGCTTTTTTTGTTGGGAGTTCACGGCTTTAAAATGTTTTTGATATATAGTTTATGATAGTGCCAAAATAAGTACACTTTTACATGTTTTGTATTTATGTTGTCATAGCTTGTCACACGATACAAAATTAGTTCTCGTGAGGGCCATGATAAAGCTGAATTTGTTCTGAAAAAAAAAAAACACAACATACTTTTCCATACATAACTAGAAAGTTACCAGTGGAGATCATACCTAAACAGATGGAGAGCAAAAATGCTGAAAATGTGTCAGCAGGGTACAAAAAAATGTTTCCAAGCCCCTGGCACTGAAACGGTTAATGCTGAATAATCCATGTGCCCCATTAGCTGGTCCCCCTAAGCTCAATAAGGTACTTATGCAACCCACAACGAAGTCCAGGGCCAACCTCCTCAGCACTCTGGCCTGTAGCTTGACTTTTAACCTTCAAAAGGTAACTTATACGTGTTTGAACCAACTTGGCAAGAACCAGAAAACCACAGGAAAATGGGTGATGGAGGGAGGGATGCTTTCTCTGCTGCTCCTATAGGCAAAAGGCCACTTAGCTTCACTGCACAGATCCTTTATCTTGTGCTGACTCCTCCCCTGGCCCTTCACTCTCTGGTATCAGTCACTCCAACCCATCCACACTACCGGTTCCTCACCCACCCATACTTCCCCACTGCTGCTGTGCCATCTGCCCTGGGGGGGAGTCTAATGTATAAATATGGCACTGTCACCTTTATACATTCATATAGTAGAACTCTGCACAGTTCTTTAGAGACCACTTTTATCCATCCTCCCTAGAATTACACATAAAAGTGCTGTTCTGAAATGTAAAAAGATGCAATTCTGGTGCAAACCAAATGCACCATAAGGGAGACATCAAAATTCCCATTGATTTAAATGGGGCATATAAAGAGATATAGAGATGTCGTCAGTATATTGCACTGGAGACATTGATAGGAATTTAGGGAGATTTTGTTTGTTCCCTACGTTGCCACAGTATTTAACCTGTTTAACTTATTGATTTGTACGTTAGAGGTGCAATTCTGGAAGCTGCAAATATGCTATTCTGGAGGAAACCAACTAAAAAAACAACTAAAAAAAAACTAAAAAATAAAAATTCCAATTTATTTAAATGGGATTTTTAAATGCCCCATTTAACCCTTTGAGTGTCAGAGGTGTACACAACACCAAATGGTATGCATTAGATACCTCTCTGTTAAATAAATTGGGATTTGATTGCTTTGTTTTTTTTTTTTTTTTAAATTTGCACCCTAGTTGGTTTGGTCCAGAAATGCACTTCTTCCGTTTCCATATTTATACACAGTGGGTTTTAGGGGACAGTGGGGGGCTGCATGTACATACATGTATATAAAATACCCCAAATGTACAAGCCAGAAATACATGTTCAATAACAATAATAGTAATAATAATAATATTAAGAATAATAATGACATACTGTGACCTCTAGGAGGTTATCTGATGCCAGTGAGCCAGTAAACCTCTGTCAGGAGAGGGTGGGGGTGCGGCTCCTAGCATCAGCATAGCTTTTCCCATCTGCTGTGTTGCAGCCATGTTGAGCTCTTTGTGAGGGGGTGGGAGGGAGGAGAGAGAGACACACACGCAGAAGAGGGGGAAGAGATGGAGGATGGTGGTAGACATCAGCCATAATAATACAGATAAAGGGATTGGAATAACTATCAAATGAAATAACACAGAGAAAATAGAAGAAGCAGAGGCGCCAGACCAGGACCTGGCTGTAGCATCGCAGTGGAGAGGACCATTCCTGGGAAGCTAATACAGGTTAGTGACTGATCTGTGTGCTTTATCGGGATCTGATGCTTGTTCCACTGCTGGTGTATTTCTACCGCCTCCCCACCCTCATCATTTCTGTAGGGTGTATGAGATGGTGAAATAGGATGTTACAATGTAATCATCTTACTTCATAAACATACTTAGCACTATAGGATGACATAGGTGTCACAATGTAACCATCGCCACTTAGAGACAGACAGACAGATAGATAGATAGATAGATAGATAGATAGATAGATAGATTGATTATCTCACTAAGAGGACAAATTTGGAGAGAATCGACTGCATCCTGGGGAGCAAATACTACTCTCCGTGATTAACCCTTTGAGTGCTATAGGGGGATACCCCTCTGGAACGCAAAGGGTTAATTGGAGTATTAACCCATTGGATGTTAAAGTGGTCTCCAGAGCTTTGTCATTGCCTTTAAGACCCCCTCTAGCATTCAAGGAGTTAAAAAGCCCCATTTATAGCAATAAGACAAAAGGCTTATCAGGCTTTCCGTTTTGAACCTATTTTTTATATAATGTGAACGTGTTTGTGTTGAACACTATTTATTTACACACCGATCGCCATTAGGAACCGATTTTTACGTCGGTGCCGGTACAGGGGCGGGTCTGTACTCTGTACCTTCCCTCCATCATTTCATGTAAGTGTTTTTTTAACCTTTTGAGTGCCATCGGGGTATCCAAAGCTTTGCGAGGCAACGGGTGAATTGGATTCCAGTCTGGCACTCAATGGGTTAAGAGTATAGATTTTTAAGCATTTTTATAGATTTTTATTTGCTGGTTTGCCATTTATACCAAGGGAATTTGTACTTACTGTGGAGAAATTGGAGTATGTTTGGTTTTAACCCTTTGAGTGCCAGAGGGGTACGCAACCCATTGCAGAGCACTCAGAGGGCCAAACCTAAACCCCCATATGGGCTTTATTCACAACAAATGAGGAGTAAATCTGGACAAAAACAACTAAAACACAGGGGTCAGATTAAACGTCCCATTGATTTAAACAGAGCTGGAGAGCCCTCTGGCATTCAATAGTTTAAATCCCCCTTTATCTCATTGCGGGTATCAGGGATATATTTATTTCTCCACTCTGTTGCAGTCGGTTTGCTCTAGATTTGTATGCCATTTCTTTTGGTGAATAAGATCCTATGTATCTTGCATTTAGCATATATGAGTCATGTTCTCCGTACCCCCATGCCACCTGCTGTACACAGCAAAAACCTACTGTATACCCCAACCAAATGACTCATTAGTTGTCATATTAGCATGATACAAATATGGCAGATAAAAATCTATTCTCCTTTCTAATAATATATTATGTATTACTAGTGTAAAAGCCCGTGCAAAGGGGCCAAGGTCCAAGTAATGTTAATCCTTTGAGTGCCAGAGGGGTACGCAACGCACTCAATGGGTTAAGCGTCGGTCCCCTACCTCACTGCTCCACGGGATGCATTCTTGCACAGTAGAGACTGCCAGAAAGCGCAGTCTCTACTGTGCATGACGGCTTCTGACAAACATCGCAAGCGTTTTATTATATAGGATAGTGCATCATCATATTCATATCAGATGCTAACGCGTTTGTATTGGGTCAAGGATAACCCATCCTAAAGGTTAACTATTATTATTATTATTATTATTGACACTAATAATAATAAAAGTAATCATTGCTGTATCCAACTGCTGGGCTTACCGCGGTTGAGGACTACAAGGCTGGTTGGATATTATTGTAGTTATATTCCCCTACAGTTAAGGTGACAGCATATCCCTTTAAGCCAGGGACACATTAGAAACACACACTGCAGGGTTGCTCTGATTCTTGCGCAGTCCTGCAAAAATACATTTCCATAAGCGTCACTGCTTTAACCACCTGAGTGCCAGAGAGGTATCCAATGCTTTGGAACGCTGGATACCCCTCTGGCACGCGAAGGGTTAAAGGGACATGTGGCCACTTTAGGTGACAACCCCTCCCTGCTCTGTCAGATGCTTCTTCCTTGCATAGGTTCAATGAAAAGTCACTGATCCAATGAGCTGTGACCATCTTCTTTAACCCTTTAAGAAACAGGGGGCGCACAACGCATAACTTGAACCATTTAAAAATAAAAGCGTGTGTATGCATTTTATTACTAGATCAAAACGCTTATTTAATGACTCTTTAAAAGAAAACCTGAATGTGTTAGCCTTTTTTATGTCCAACAGGATCAGTGTGGCAGTGAAAGAGTTAAGCGGTTTTGTGGCCCCGGATGACAGATCAGTTCCCCTTGCCAGTGTCGGTGTGTTACATTAGTATGGTGCGTGTGTCTGTACTGAGCTGTATGTGCAGCAGGTGCTCAGACAGGAAGGGCCGGGCTTAGCTGAGAAGACTGATTTCTCCACTGCACACACATCCGCAGCATCACAGACTGGATGGTATTATACAGACACACATACATGCGAGTCCTGGTCCCCCATCACTCCGGGATCTGAACCAGAGGCACAGGAGAGGTAAATAAAATGCACAGGGGGTAGATGGCATGCTACTTTGCTGTTGTTGTGTAGGAAGTGGGGAAAAGTTTGTTTGTAGACTGTGTTGTTTATATGTATTCTGTATGCACCATCTGATGTGGCAACAGGGAGCTGTGTGTAGGGTTGCCAGATAATGAATTTACCCCCTTGAGCACCAGAGGGGTGTGCAATACATTGCTCTTCCTCTGGTCCTCAAGAAAAAACGGACATATGAAAATGTCGGCTGTTTGGTCATGGGAGAACCATTGCAGCTCATTAATAACCATGGTAGCAGGCAGTTTTTTTTTTTGTTCTATTTTAAAGTGATGGTCTGGCAGACCTAGCTGTGGGGCATGTGTATAAAACCAAGGGGCAAAGCAATTGTGGGGCACAACAACTGACGGGTAACAAATACATTTCAGCTTTTCCAGTGCCTTTTGTTTTGCTGTCTCTGAATTTCTGTGGTTGTTGGGGAAACTGTTATCCTCATTTGAAGGATGTTTGCCACGTTTCTGTCACAAAAGCTGTTTCATCACCATTCACAGCTGCTGCAGAACCTCAATGGGGAAAGGATTGTTAACCGCTTGAGGACTTCTCCATGTGATGGGAAGATTTGGATGATTTGGGGATGCCCACCTCTTCTCCATCACAAGAGTTGATGTATTAGTAGGCAAAGCTGCTTCAGAACCTCTATGAAGAAAGGACTGTTAATCCCTTGAGGACCAGAGGGGTGTGCAGTGCATTACAGTGCAATGGGATGCACACTCCTCTGGTCCCCAGTGTGGTTAACCCTTTGAGCAGCTATTGGGCTGTTGCAAACTCCTTTTGCACTCTAAAGTGTAAACAGAAAAGGTGATTGACAAGTGAGTCTTCTAAGAGGTTTGACATCAGCTGAAGGTCTATATCCATTAAGAATTGGCTTCCAGGTTTTGTGTTTTGTTTTTTGTTTTTTTTGGGGTGGGGGGGATGAGTGGATTTTCCAGCATGGCTTTCCATCCTATATAATAATTCGCTAATTCGTGTGTAACGCCGCAACATGCGCAGTACACACTGCTGCGTGTGCTGCAGTCATGCGCAGTAGAGACTGCCTGTGCCGCGGCTGATACAGAGCTCAGTGCTCCGAAAGAGCGTCCAGCTCTGTATCAGCCACGGCGCGGGCAGTCTCCACTGCGCATGACTGCCCCGCGACCGGGTGGCAGTGGCACTGTGGCCCGTGTAACAGGCTGAACAACTAGTAAGGAATAACTCATCACTGCCAGAGAAAAAAGCTGCGAGCTCATCCCTGCTTGTAATATGGCTTCAAAACCCTTGCTATTCTGTTTAATGTATATGTTATGGCCAAGGTCCGGGTAATGTTAACCCTTTGAGTGCCAGAGGGGTACGCAACTCATTGCAAAAACGGCCGCTACCTCACTGCTCCACGCATGCAGTCTTACGCAGTAGAAACTGCCCGAACGCGCAGAGTCTCTACTACGAATAACGGCTTCTGACAAGCATCGCTAGCGTTTTATTATATAGGATAATGATCAGCCATTTTCAATAAGGGACAGGTCCCACTGGTCAACGTAAGCAATAACTGAACATGCTCCGCTCATTCCCGTTGTAAATATATATCTTCCTCTGGAGAAGAGTGCTATTGCATGTGCCTCTGCTTTGCCAGGGGGGCTATCCTTTGTTCACCTTTTTGGCACGCAAAATGTTAACCCATTTTAAACTGAAATCAGGACATACAATTGATTTCTGTGTTAAAGGAACATTAACACTTAACCCTTTGAGTGCCAGAGGGGTAGCCAATGCATTTTGGCACTCAAAGGGTTTAAAGGGAAACTGTACCCTAAAAATGACTGGCTCTTAATTTGTTGATAAGATGGACATACTTAGATATATATATCATTAAAACAGCAGTCAGCTATTTTTATTCACTATTTTTGTTTGCATTAAATCTCTGTATTAGTCCACTGCTAGTTTTAATTTCAGTCTGTTTCAGTCTGACAAAAACTATGATCCTTTACAAGCAATGCAAGTCTGTTACTGCCTGTTGTTGGTTGTGTTGAGGTGTAATCTAGACAGCGGCAGGATTCAGTAGTGATTACAATATACAGGAAACTGCTGATATAATGCAAAACATATAAATAGATATACCTGACTTCTGGTCTAAGGACATCTAGGTAAGTGAGTCAATGTGTGAAACAATGTTTAGTAATAAAAAATATATTTTGCGTTTATCTTGTGGTGTATAAGAAGGGTACTTCCACTCCTAAGAGATGTTTTATTCAAGATTATTACAGCTCAAACTTGCATACTTGGGTGCATTACCTCCATAGCTTGAAAGTTTACAGTGGTGCTGTTGCTACAGCAGTCTATGGAGTTTTATGGTCAACTTACTAGAATTGTCTGTTGCCTGCAGCAGCAACAGCACCACTATAATATTTCAGGCCATGGAGGCACTGCACCCAAAAATGCAAGTTATAACTACAATAACCTTTTAATTAAACATATTTTAACAGTGGAAATACCCTTGTTTTACTCAGCAGGCTAAACTGTGGAATACATTTTTTTCCAGTTTTTTAAAATCATAACTTTGTGTCAGACCTACATGAATAGGAAAGCGTGACCATCTTGGAAAAGTGGGATCTGTGCTGTTGCGCTGTCCGTCCCCTTACCCCATCCAAAAAAAACACAGACAACCAATTTGGGTAAGAAAGGGGCCACAGAATTTATTAAACAGTTAAAAAACAACAAATTAAAATGCCTGCTCCAGGCCTAAACTGGATGCACGATAGTGAACACTTGAACCAAGAGTCTCTGCTCTCACCTGAGCCACTAGCCAGTGGGTGAGGCACTAACTCCCCAAAGCCATCAAGCGGCTGGATGACACTCCTTGACCACTGATGAGACCACTGCTGCTGCTATCTAACAAGGTGCTGTGACAAATGAAAAAGGGGAGGGAGGGGTACTGAAGATTCTCACAAGGCCGCTGGTACAGAATCTAACAAGATGGAGGACCAGCAGCCCAGAAGCAATATTTAAAAAAAATGTAAGATGGGGAACCCCCAGGTGCCAATAAAATATGACCGAAAACAAAATATTGACCCCCTGAGCATGGTGGTGTGCTCCAGTGCTCAAGCCCTTTCCCCACCCATGGCTTTGGGAAGGTGCCCATCTGTTAGTTAAGGGAAACTTTAAGCAATGTGTTGCACACCACACTGGCTCCTAAGGGGTTAAGCAGGGTTTTTAACTCTTTGAATTCTGGAGAGGTCTCCAACTCATTATTATGCAACACACTGGAGAACAGGTGCTTTTACTGTTCACTTAAAGTATTAGTAATGTCCACAAAAAAGTTTTTTGCATTTAGAAGAGCTTAAAAAACTGAGCTAAATGCAAAAAAAAACGTATCTCTCAAACAGCTATGGTTTAAGAGATACAGGCATTTAAAGTTTGATCTCTCCTACTGACAGCTGTAAAGCTGTCAGCAGGAGACCTGTGTCGGTCAACACGGAGGCACTTGAGAAGTGCCGCGATCTTGTTATTTACCATGAATCCCTTCATTGGAATGGTCTCAAATATGTGCCTCGTTTTTAAGCACTCGTTTTAGACCATTCCAATGAAGGTATTCATGGTAAATAACGAGATCGCGGCTCTGCTCAAGTGCCTCCGTGTCGGCCAACGCAGGTCTCCTGCTGACAGCCTTATAGTTGTCAGTAGGAGATATCAAACGCCTGTATATCTTAAACCATAGTGGTTTGAGAGATATGTTTTTTTGCATTTAGCTCAGCTTTTTAAGCTCTTCTAAATGCAAAAAACTTTTTTGTGGACATTACTAACACTTTAAAGGAGGAGTAACACTTCCTAAAATTCCTCTCTCCCCTTACATTATTATGCCCCAAAAATCCTACTATCCTACTATTAAGGGCATTGTGTCTTTGCTAAAATTATAAAACCTTCAATCAGTCCTGGATGTCATGTCCACGGAAGCAGACATAACAGTTGCCGGGATAGTAAAACAAGGGTACTACCACTGCTGAGAAGTGTTTTACTGAAAAGTTATTGAAGCTCAAACATCAATTCTTTAGGTGCAGTATATCAATGGCCTGAAATTGTACAGTGGTGAGGTTGCTACACCATCCTGTGCAGGTTTATGGTTAACTGACCAGACCTATCCACAGTATGGTGTAGAAAAAGCGCCACTGTAAAACTTAAGTCCTCTGAGATACTATACCTTGAATATCAAGTTTGACCTGCAATAACATTTCAATAAAACACTTTTCACCAGTGGGAGTACCTTTGTTTTACTTAGGAGGATAAACTCTACAGTATACATTTTTCTACGTATTACACATTTACTATTCATTTAAGCTAAACCTGGAAGATGGTATGAGCCTATTTTAAGTCCTTAAAGGGATAGTAATACTTCGTTTTAACTTTATTTTATTTTGTAGGCATTAAAAAAACATGAAGAATGATATAAGTCTTATCCCTCAAACCTTTATGGTTTATGAGATATTCACAAGCAAAGTTTCCCCTCCCCGCCCCTTTTCCCTAGTGTAAGCCATCTCTTCTCAGATGTGGATCAGGTTGTATGATCAGACAGATAACAGAAGGGGACAATTTTCTTTGTATGAAAACAATGAAAGCCCTCCCCCCCTTGACAAGTTTTTCAGCTTTTTCCCTTATCTTAATTGAAGATTGTCCCTCTCTGCAGTCTACCTGGGCACCTCCCTTCTGATCTGGTTGAACAGGGGGGGATACTTTGTTTGTGAATATCTCTTAAACCATAAAGGTTTGAGACATAAGACTTATATCATTCTTCATGTTTTTTTAATGCCTACAAAATAAAATAAAGTTAAAACGAAGTATTACTATCCCTTTAAAGGGTTACGAATACCATGTGTAGTGGCCCGAGTTTGTGTCCTGTGGTCCTGCTAGCAACTGTCATGTCAGCCTCCGTGGACATGACATCCAGGAGTGATTGAAAATGTTATCTCTTGGGCAAATGAGGAAGGGTGAAATTCGTAGAGATTTTCTGGCCACAGTATGGTAACTGGAGGGTTATTATTAAGTGATGTTATTTCTCCTTTTACTCCAGTCTGTATTGTACAGTGACACCGTGGTGGGGTTGCCTTGATAGGATTTGCATATCATGTGATCTAATGGATAGACATTCTTGGGATTTTTCATGCACTGAGTGGCGCCACTGCACTACACAGCATCATGTATATGCAAAGGTTGTATGTTTCTGCTGCATCAGAGGCCAAGAAGAGTCTTTTTTTGACCTTGGGGGCCAAGCAACGTCATTTAAGTGTCTTAGTTTATTGATATTTTCCATAAAGTGTAGACATTTTTGGGGAGAACAGGGGGTTATTCTGTAATATGCAGTACTGGAGAAGACGAAAAATATAATACATTTAGGAGGCAGACAATTTTTACTAGTCAAGTAAGTAGAGTGAAGGGACACTTGTACAAAATACATTTTTTATGAGCCAGATGCAACATTTTAGGAGCCTGGACTACCAACAGGGGAGGGCTGGCAGCATGTGGCCTGGGGGCAAATACAGTCTACTACCCATTGTTTCAGCTCACTTTCCCAGCCCACACCCTGTTGTTAATTCTAAAAGTTACATTAAGGCAAGTGACACCATAGATCTTACAATTGAAATGGGACTACATTAGTGCTACTACAAATCTTACAATTTAAGTAAATGTACACTAGTGATACCATAGAGCTTATACAAGAGAAATGGGTTATGCAACTATAGTAGATCCATTGGGATAGTAGATCTGTGGTATCACTTGTGAAGTTCCATTTCATTTGTAAGCTCTGTGGTATCAGTAGTGTAGCTCCAGTAACAGCAGCAAGTGGTAGATTGAGTGAGGCAGTGGCTCACTGGCCCAGACATATGACAGGCCCAAGGGGAATTACCCCCCAGCCGAGTTGTTCCCTAACTCCCAGGCTCCTGGATTTTTTCCACCCCTACATTATTCTACTGTGCTTTTCTAAAACATAACAAAAAAATAAAATAAAAAAAAACAGGTTTGCATAAGGTCATAGTAATGATTTACTAAGAGGTGAAAATATCTTGCTGGCTATGTTCACAACTGTTTTCTTCTGTGGAGTAAAAAAAAGATACTGATTTACTAATTGCTAGAAATATTTCCACGTGGGTAACTTTTGTGGAGACTTCCTTATATGGTGGGTGCTGATAGGTCATCTCAGTGCAGAACGCCTTTATGAAAAACTGGCAAATAAGGGCCCTGCCAGTAGGATCTCTGCTCCCATTGCCCAGAATAATTTATTGCAAAGGTAAGAACATGCAAGCACTGCTACACTAAAGCATCTCTACCCCATTAAAAATGTTAGACAACACAGTGATAGACCAGGTGATCGAGATCTCCCCCACTCATCATATCTATTATAGGACAAGGGGCTGTTTCTTCTTATTAATTATCCCTTCTAGGGTAATAGGCACAATAAAATGGGGATTAAGTCTGTGGCAAGCTAACAGCATCATAACGAACAGATAGAAAAACCCTGAATTAAATTTTGCTTTTAAAGTGGACCTTTCACCTTAATTCAAATGTGCATATTTGAAAACTGCATTAAAAACAGCATATGTGTCATGTTAGCCAAAAGACCATCAAATGTTCAGTTAAGGAGATATTCACACTTGTTACCGTATGTTAATGTATGCTAATTGTGGCACGTGTGGCACCAGTGACGTGTCATATACTAATTATTGTAGTGATGTTGACTATGCTAATGATGCCTTTTCAGTGATGTGTCATATGCTAATGACGATATGTGCAGTACCAGGAGATTTTCACTTTCGCTTTTCCTAGAACTAAACGTATGAATATCTCCTAAACTGTACATGTGCTGGAATTTTGGTTAACATGACACATAGGCAGACTTGAATGAAGTATTCAATGAAGTAAAAAAAATTCAAGATGATAGGTCCACATTGACCCTTTGTGTGCCAGAGGTTAAGTAATTTAATGTTAGAGAGGTCTCCATTTCATAGAGAAGTGAGAAACATCAGCCTCTAAAACATCTGCAGGTCTTATGTGAACCTGTCAAGCTGCAGGAAATCTGGTCTGAAAGCGGAACAGTTCCATATTGGGACTCTGGAGTCAGCAGCTACGTGGCAAGAATACACAATTATCACTATTAACCCTTTAAGGACCTAATCGGTGCACAGTGCATTGCAGAGCAATGCATTGCACACCCCTCTGGTTTTAAAAGGGTTAAACTTACTAGACAAGCAAAGCAAAAGACTGTGCATAAAGCGCTGGATGTTAAAAGATGTCTCTATATCAGTAACACCCCAGGTGCAACATAGGTGGCCCTCAAGTCCACCTGAGGGCTGTACATTAAGGTTAAAACACTAAATATTGGTTGCAGACTTTTCTAGGAGACAAGGGGTTAAATTAGAACAGTGTTATGTAAAGATACACTGAGGCAAACAAAGGGTAATGTCCCGTATTTATAAACAAACCGATGTTATACTGGAGTAAACCAGCCGCACCATAGGGGACAAATGAAAATCCCTGTTGAATTAAACTGGGATTTTAACCCCTTGAATACTTTGCAATGCATTGGAGACCTCTCTGGCATTCAAGGCATAGATCTTAATGCCCTACATGTGTGCTAGTTAATTACCATACCTCGGATTTCCCAGGAGACTCTGGTTTTTGCAGGGGACAGACACTGATTCTCCGGTGGTGGGGAGTTTCATAAGAAACTCTGCCCACTTCTGCTCCTTCCCACCCTTTTCCTCCCATTTCCCGCCCTCTTCTCCCCCTTCCCCACCCAGTTCCTCCCACTTCCTGTCCCCTTTTGTGACACATCAGTGAAGCCCTGCCCCCACGTGCCAGTAAGCCCCTCTCTTTGTTGACACAAATCACATAATTTATATCCCCAAGCGGCATCGTAGGAGTGCCCTCCAGGGACTCTAGAAGACAAAGTTCCCAGGTATGTTAATTAGGAATAAAAATGTTAAAGAAAAAATCAGGAGCATTTGGCCTGCGGGCCACAGGATTTAATGTCACTTTAATCCTTTGAGCGCTAGAGGGATGTCCAATGCATTGCAGTGTTGGCCACACCTCTCTGGCACTCAAAGGGTTAAGGCTAATCAGCCATATATGCAAAGTGGAGCAATTCTGGGGAGAACCAACTGCACCATAGTAGATAAAAAATGTTCATTCAGGTCAGCGGGTTTTTTTTCTGCTTTAATTAGCTCCAAACCTCTCTAGCATTCAACGTTTAAAGTCCCCATTTAAAGTCGACATATCATTTTACAGTTCTGAATATTAATTAAAAATTAAAAGTTTACTATTTTTTTTTCTTCCTATGCAGGTCAGCCCTCAATCAATCACAAGCAGGGAGGGTTGTGATCTGTTGTCGATGTGGAACGGATTTCCTCCCTTCACACATCACCAACACTAAGACCATTCTGAAGTTGAAGAGCGTTCTCTCTGCTTCTCTACTTGGCCAGTAGGGGAGTGAACAGAATGTTTTCAGCACCATAGACAGCATCACTCCCTTATACCTATGAGTGCCATAGGGATGTGCATTGCTCACCCCTGCGGCACTCAAAGGGTTAAAAAAAATAAAACGTACACCAAACACTACACAATTATCCCCTTAGCTATGTATCATATATAATACATGTTACGCACTCCCAGGGGAACAAGGCTGGGGGTCAGGCAGCATCTGTGGGGATTTGTGACTACCACTTGTCCCCCAGCCCAGTGGTAGCTATAGAACCCCGTGTACACTGCTTGGACCCACACTTGTTCCCTTGACCGCTTGTAGCCACTGTCTAACCTTCTCAAAACTTTTCAGCTTGACCATTGCTAGCCGCAAATGCCCGTGGGCACTGCCTGAGCAATGGACGAAGGCTGGGAATGTCAGGTAGTGTATGTGGGGCTAACACACAATGGTGATGTTCCTCATGTTGCCCAAAAATGCTATAAATCTGACATACACTGCCCCCATGCGACATACTACCCCCTCTTTTTGAATCTGACACTCTGGCCCCCTCCGACATACTACCTCTCCACTTTTGCAATTCGTCATGCTGGCTCCCTCCGACATACTACCGCTCCACTTTTGCAATTCGTCATGCTGGCTCCCTCCGACATACTACCGCTCCACTTTTGCAATTCGTCATGCTGACCCCCTCCGACATACTACCTCTCCACTTTTGTAATTCATTATACTGTCCCCTTGATCAATTGCATATGTAGTCCACACTTAACCCTTTGAGTACCAGAGAGGTGAGCAATGCAAATCCCCATAGATGCTGCCTGACCCTCAGCCTTGAGAATGCTCTTCAAGTTTGGAATTGTCAGAGTGTTGGTGATGTGTGAAGGGAGGAACTCTCTTCCACACTGACAGAACTGTCTGCTAATAGGGACCTTCTGCACCCCTCCCCTTGCATCCAAAAAGGTTAGTGAATGTTTTGATGTGTGTGTACATCGAAATGTCGAAGTGTTTCAAACACATCGACAAAATCATATCACCACAGCATTGATCTTTATTGAATCTAGGTCCAGGAGTACCAGTCAGGTATGCATCTCATTGCTCTCTAATGCTTATTGATTTAGCACTCACAGTGTTAACTGCAGCCGACAATCCACTACTGTGCAGTGTGCTGCATACTCGCATGGCAGTCAGAGGGTTAAAGGGACAGTAATGTAATGATATAAAGGCATATCAGATTATTCATGATACCTTTTTATAATGCTCCATACCGTTCTAAGCATCTGTAACGGTGTAGTTGTATTGTAATTTTATTGTAAACTTTTCCTATCCCCTCCCTTTTCCCTACGTCATTCTTCTTCCCTTCAGATCTGAAATCCTGTCCCTTCACTGGACAGATCACAATGAGGGGCAATCTTGTCTCTGTCTGTATAAGGAAAGCATTAAAGGGGTTAAACTCCCCTTTTAAATCAGTAGGAGTTTTTAGTTCTCTCCTACAGTGCAAATTGTTTGCCCCTGCTTTTCTTTTGAACATACAGCTCTATTAGAATACTTATAGAAATCGAACCAAGGTTTTCCCGGAGTAGGGGAGGCCTTCAATGGATTGTTGGACTATATATCCCATCATCCTCAGCCAGTAGGCTATTAGTGTTTCACAATAAAAGCAGCTCCAATTAATCTTCATAGTATTTGGGCCATGGAGAGTGTTATTACAATACTGTCAGAGTTGTAGTTCAAGAGTAATTGAATGATAAGATATCCCCCTCCCTCCCCTTTTACTGATGTAACACTGCTCATCTAGAGCAGCAAGACTGTCCGGATGGATCATAGAAAGGGACAATCTTCAATTAGCATAAGGGAAAACACTGTCAATGAGGGAAGGATTTTCCTTATGCTCATAGTAAGAAGATTGTCCCTTGCTGTGACCAGATTCCACATCTGAGGAGTGGGGGCTTACAGTAGGTAAAAGTGGTGGGAGGGGGATACTTTATCATTTAATTACTCTTGAACTACAACTCTGACAGTATTGAAATAACACTCTCTGTAGCTCAAGTACTATGAAGATTAATTGGAGCTGCTGTTTTTGTGAAACATTACTATTCCTTTAAGCAAACTGGGGAATGCAATTTCCTTTCTCCCTCCATTTCCTCGTCAGGAGGCTACATTATACTGTGAAGAGTAAAAGTAATATTGCATCCTATGGTCTGCTGTACATCACATGCAATATTGTATAAGTTAAATGGGAACAACCCTTGAAATAAGTCGGGAGAACTAACACCTTGTAATAATAACCCCCCTCTTACCTTACAATGGCCAGAAAATCTTAATGGCCTCTATGAATTTTACCTGTAATTGTTCAAAAAATAGTAGATTGTATATTGTTTATATTGTCAGTTGTTTTTATTTTAAACTATTTTCACTTTATTGTGTGAGTTGTACAAGGTTTCGGTCATGGACTATCCATTGTAATCTGGGCCTTAGCACAAAAACATGCTCTTGTCTCTTTAAAGGTGCTTATTGTAACTTTTAGTCACAGGATTGTAGGATTGTATTTAACCCCTTAGGAGCCATGACGTGCCAGTACCGTTATGGGTGAACTTGCCTTAAGGACTTTTGACGGTCTTGGCATGTCATAGGTTAACTCTCCTAATTCATTCAACATTTTCAATACTTTGGAAATAATGTACTTAATATCAGAACATGTCCACCACATATGGAATAGTGATCCATTCTCTCTTTCGCAATTCCAACATAACTTGGGACTATTAGGGGAGAACTTATTGATTCTAATTGGTGTCAGATACCATCTATGTCAGTGATTCTCAGCTCCAGTCCTCGGGGCACACCAACAGGTCATGTTTTCATGATATCCCTAATTAACCACAGGTGAATCAATAACAATGACTGAGCCACTAATTACTCACCTGTGATTAAGCAGGAACAACCTGAAAACCTGCACTGTTGGTGTGCCCCGAGGACTAACGTTGAGAAACACTGATCTATGTAATAATTTATAATAAACTTCATGTAGAGTAAGGCTATGCAAAGCTTTGAAAGTCAATTTAAAAGCTTTTGATCAATCTTGTAAGGAGAATGACACATCAATATCATTTTCCCATGTAACCAATGTTCCATCTTTTGAATCTTGTAATTAATCTTGTATTATACTGGTTCTCCAAAAAATTTTTTATCGGATGACTAGCAGCCAGCCCCAGTGGTGCCCGTAGAAATTTTTCTAGGGGGAGCCATAATATGACCCCCAGGCCAGCCCATCTAGCCCCTTTATTTATATGGAGGGGGAAAATTGTAGGGTGGAGCAAGTGCCCCCCTTGCCCCCCCTCCGGACGCCCATGGCCAGCCCTAAAGTTTTCACTAAATTCCTAATTCTCATATATGTATAATATTCAGGTTGAGGTAAATTGTATCTGTTTTGTAAAATTAAGAATGGAAGAAGAGTATTTGTTTCCAACAGTTGTGAGATCTTTAAGATCCCCTTGACTTCCATTTGTTAATATTTATGTCTTTTATATCCCATGTCACTATATCCAAAGGGGAAGAAACCAATTTTCCCTTTGGAATCTGGAAAAACTTTTTAAATTTCTTAATTGGAATTATAATACTTTTAACAATCGGAATATGGATAGGTCTATCAGTAAGTAAATCAGTATCAATCCAAAAAAAAAGGAAGGGTTTAAATTACCACAACTATACTTTTCACTTAGATACCAATCAGTAATCAAAGAAGATTCTCTATTCCATCTTAAATAGTGAGTCATCATACAAATTTCATACATTAATTCAATATTCGGAAAGGATAATCCCCCTTTAACTAATTTTTAGTCATAATTTTATAAGCAATCCTAGGATTCCTGTTATTACAAATGTAATTGGAAATAATCCTTTTAAAGGGAGACAATAATTTCAATGAATCTCTGACAGGTATCAATCTAAACAAATACTGAAGTTTTGGTAGTAAATAAGCATTAACCGCATTTAAACGGCCTAACCAAGAAATATCTAAGCCTTTCCACTTATGAAATTTCTCTGAAAAATGTTTTAAAATATGTTGATTGTTGGCCACAATCATAGAATCAAGACTCAATTTTATTTTGATTCCCAAATATTCCATCGCCCTCGCTTCCCAAGGCCACTTATATAACTTCTTCAAACAAATATAGTTATTTTCTGAAAGGTTCACCGTCAGAACCTGAGTTTTATGGATATTAAGCTTATAATTAGAATATTTACTCTATTTATTAATAACTTTCAACACTACGGGAATGGAATAAACGGGATCCGAAAGAGTCAACGGCATATCAGCCGCAAAAAGTGTGATCTTAATCTCCCTATCAAGTATCTTTATCCCTCGAATAGCTGTAGTCTGTCTTATTTGTGCAGCTAAAGGTTTTAACGATAGCAAATAGAGCATGGGAGCCAAGGGGCACCCTTGTCTAGTGCCATTACGAGTGTCGAACCATTCCGAATCCATTCCAGGACCTACTATTTTTGCTTGTGGTGAAGTAAAGATATGACATTATTTTTAAAGTCGCCTACTGTCCCAAATGATTCCGTAATTTGTTCCAAAAATGTCAAGCTCACCCTGTCAAACGCTTTTTCAGCGTCAAGCGCTAATGTTACCGAAGGTATCTTATTTGTCTTTACATAACCAATCAAATTTACTAACCTACGGATATTATCAGTTGAATCTCTACCTTGAATAAACCCTGCTTGAGCAAAACCAATAAGATCAGGAATTACTGACTTCAAATGTTCAGCCAAAATTTTAGAAAATATTTTAATTAAATTTATCAATGAACGTTCTATAGTTTGACAGGGTGCCTGGATCTTTACCAGTTTTTAAGATAGCCAATATTGTAGCCTGTAACATCTCGGAGGGGATGCTATGTCTTTCAGAGATCTCACAAAATTATCTAAGAAGCAGAGGAGAAACAACATCTGTAAAGGTTTGATAGACTTAGATGAAAAACCATCAGGGCCCAGAGCTTTACCATGTTTTAAATTTGACTCTACCTGTTGAATTTCTTCTAATCAAATGGCCGACTCAATTTGTCAATTTGTTCATTATTTAATCTAGGCAAATTAAGTGATAGCAAAAAAGTTCTTACTTACAGAGTAGATAATAACTGTTCCCGGATATTATAAAGTGAGTGGTAATATTCTTGAAATGCTTTAGTTATTTGTTTTGGGGATAAAAATATTTTAGAATCCATCACTACTTTCTTAATTTGATCGTGTTTTCTTTTAATTTATTGGACAATAATTTATTCACTCTATTAATATTGTAGTACCAATTTTGTTTCAGTCTATAAAATAGCACTTTTCGTATCTTCGCAGAGTTTAATTCTAATTAAATTTTGTATCTCAGAAATGTTATTAGAAATTGCAACACTTGGTCCCAATTTATTTAATCTTTCTTGATTTGCTAACTGAATATATAAATCTGCTAAAGTTTGTCCATATTTTTTTTTACGATAACTACCTAATTTAATAAGAAGGCCTCTCATAAAACATTTGAAAGTACACCACAAAGTCAGATTTGAAACCTCCCCAGTATCATTACTTTAGAAAAATTCCATTGCTTGCTTCTTTAAATTTTCTACTTCTATTTCTCGAGAGAGCAATGATTAATTTAGTCTCCATCTAGCTCTAATACCATACTCAGGATTAGCACGAATTGTATAAAAAATAGGAGCATGGTCCGACCGTGATATTAGTCCTATACCTGAAGATAAAAATGTTTCCAAGTCAGCTGCCCTAGTCAGAATCATGTCAATCCTGGAGTATGATCTATGAGCCTTTGAGAAGAATGAATAATCCCTATCCTTTGGGTGCTGTACTCTCCAAATATCAAAAACGGAATTAGCCAACATGAAGTTCTGAAAGGCTTGTGAAGTGGATTTCACAGAAACAGCCACCTTTCCACCATGAGACTCTTTTATCTAATTTGACATCAACTACACAGTTTAAATCACCCCCAAATATTAAAGTCCCTTTGGATAGTTGTTCTACTCTAGAATATAATCTACATGAAAAACGAATTGGACATTGATTTGGACTATAAATATTCACCAATGTATGAAGCATATCATTTAACTTACAAATCAAAATAATATACCTTCCATTTATATCATTTTCTTCATAGATATATTAGGATTAAAGTTTTTGTTGAAATTATTATTGCAACCCCTCTTTTCTTATGATTACGTAACCAATTTGAATTAAATATATTTTGATATCTAGAATATTTCCATAATGATTTAGCAGAAGTAATCCAATCAGTTTCTTGAATATAAGCTATATCTACATTTCTATGATTAATCATATAATAAAGCTGTCCACATTTCTGAGGTGAGTTAAGGCCTTGAGCGTTTACAGAAACTAATTTAGGTGACATCCCGGTATTCATTTCCCCCCTCCACCTCCCACATTATCACACCTATAATTACGGGGTAACCTAAAATGGCCCCTGGAACACGAGTGGAACTACAAATAAAAACAACGTACCAAACTAACAATCACACAATGTCTCACATCCATCATAAATAACAGAAAGCAACCTAGTATCAGGATATAAACCTCAACTGGTCCTATTGCCTCCGTAGGACCCATTAAGTGCGTATCGCAGGACTAAGGACCGAGGATTACTACGAACCATAAATCGAGGATTAAATGATCTCTTTACCCATCTGACCAAAAAAAAAAAAAAAAATATATATATATATATATATATATATATATATATATATATATATATATATACACAGGGAGGTTCCCACAGAGATAGACCTCACCTATCCCACATGTCTAGTCCACCAAGACCTCCCAGCGCGCAGGGCCTGCAGGACGGCAGTCAAACTCCCCAGGCCACCATCCCCTAAACAAAAAAAAACAAAAAAATGGGTAGAAAAGTGCCCCCAGAGAGGCACATTACCGATCCCACACGTCCAGCTCATAGAGGCCCCCATTGGGCGGGGCCTGCAGGAGGGCCGACCCCACCTGAGGTTGCAAAAAAAAGACAAAATTACAGATGTGTAAATATATAAATCAATGGTCCCCTCCACCTGGCCCCCTGTTAACCAGACTGGTTGGGCCAAAGAGAACATCCCCCCACCTGATCATACACCTCAAATTAAATTGAACTTATATAAACCACATAAATTGAGGCCTTTAACAGGCCATTCTTAAACTCACCATCCACCCATAAAGTTTCCCCGGAGAGGGCTCCCACGAGGGGAAGCATCGCCTGTCTGAGACTCCCCAATGGACAGAACCCACAGAAGGGCAGCCCCCCCCCCAGTTATCCACCCAGAGAGCAGAATGTTCTGCTGTGGACTCCTCTCAGTTTTTTGGGGACCCCTTTGAGGCCGATCCGGAGCCCTCAGCTGAGGGCCTGATCAGGGCTGTTTTGACTACCCTAAACATTCCCTTAGTTCAAGAGGTTCCTTCTGATCCCTCTGATGTGTTTCAGGAGCCTAAAAAGCCCCATACTTCCTTTCCACCTAACCCCACTCTTTACTGCCTTGTGTCTGAAGAGTGGAAATCTCCGGACAGGAAACCTTCTGTGTCCAAGAAATTTTCCAAACTTTATTCCTTCTCTGAGGCAGTGCTTGCTCAGAGGGTTCATCCTCCCAAAGTGGATGCTCCTATCTCCAGGCTATCTAAGTCTACTGTCTTGCCAGTTTCTGATGTGTCCACTCTGAAGGACTGGACTGACAAGAAACTTGAGGTCTCCCTCAAGTCCATTTTTGCCACTGCTGGTACTGCCATGCATCCAGCATTCGCTGCAGCATGGGTGAACTGGGCCATTGCGGTCTGGACTGAACGGCTCACCCTGGCTGTCTGTCAGGTTGCTCCTACTTCGGATATGTTGTGCCCGGATTTTTTTTCCCCAGAAAGTTCTTAGGACATGCACATACAAAGTAGTGCTTGTAAGCTTGCGTCACGTAATATGTTACCTCGCACCCTCCTACACTGATCTGTTCACAGTGTAGGATGTTAGCGGTATTGGTAAGTGCTCCATTCCTAAGCCAATGGTGAAAGTGTATCTTATAATGTAGTTATGTATTAGGCAACCTGTAAAATACTGGAAGGAAAAAAAGTATACTTGTTATGCAGAAGAACAGAACAATTAACCCTTTAAGTGCCACACAGAGTTATCTGATGCATAGAGTTGCAAAGCATTGGATAAGCATTGTTCTTGGGCAGCTAATTTTCTTTTTATACTCCCAAAAAAAGAAATCAATTTACATTCTGAATGTTTCTTCCTGGTATGCAATTTTCCATCAATTATGTGTATGGAGGGAGATGAGACAGAGAGAGATATAGAGAAAGCAGAGAGAGAGACAGAGAGCTTGAGATCAGATATACAGAGATAGGGGCAGAGAGAGAGAGCGAGAAAGGGGGATTAGAATGTATTAGAGATGTATTTCTTCACCCATCTCTAATCCCCATTTACCATTCTCTCTATCTTTGCTAGAGCTAGAGGTGGGAGATACAAAGAGAGATGGGAAAGGGGGGGTAAAGAGAGTTAGAGAGAGAGAGTGGATGAGAGTTTTTTTTTATTGGGGGGAGTATAGTACGGAGGGAGAGTGAGGTCTAGAGAGAGACCAAAGAGTTGTGAAATGCCAAATAAACCGATACAAAGAGTCACCTTATTTGTTCTGTACACAAAAAAAAAACTTATTCCAATTATGAAATAAAGTTTTTTAAAACATTCTATATTTATTTTGTACCCTTCGGATTTGAAATAGATGCAGTCCCCTTCTCTTTCAATCTACTTTTGGCAAGGGAAATGGGCTGCCACAATATATATAGTGAGATAGCATTCAGTGACCTCTGACCTGGACTCGCATAGTACCAAGAGGGCGCTATGTCAGACTATACATCATAAGGAGGGTGGGATGGATTAGCAGGTACATGGGAGAACCAAAGAAGCAGGGCAGGACACTTTGTCCCGCAGAGACCACCCGGCTGATGTCAGAAGGTACCTGTAACGGAATAGATATTTCTTTTCACAAGCAAAATTCAAGAAAAAATAAATAGGATATAACGTTACCTCTACCATTAGAAGAGATTTTACTAAACATTAATATAGGTGAATATTCCCCTTTAATTTAGGTAGGATTAGTGTTAGGGCAAGGTTTAGGGTTAGAGTTAGGCACAGAAAAAAAATATATAGGATTTACATGGTAATAGTAAATGTATGTTAGTAAGTGTAGGTGGGTAGTTATTTAGGAGAAATTAGACATTTATTTTGTTTAGGGTAGGTAGGTTGTTAATTAGATAATGCAGAAAATGTATTCTGCTGAAGAGGTATATGCCTTTGTGGCATCTGATTCAGAAGCCACAGATACTGCATCAGACTTTGACATCACACAGTTTTCTGAGAGTGATAACTCTAGTGATAACACTGGGCCTTCTGTCAAGAAGAGATGACCTGCCCCAAGACCTACCCAAAGTACTACCACTCCTCCTGACCTTAATGAATGGGTATCGCCAATTGATTTATGCCCACAAAATTCATAGGCAACCCAGGAATTCAAGTGGATGTGGTAGGATTTACCCATGATCAGTTTTTTTTACTTATTTTTGTGGGAAGAAATGTTGGAGGAAAATTGTATTACAAACCAATTTGTATGCAGCCCGATATATTGATGCCAGTCCATCAGCGTTTGTTGCTAAGCATGAAATATGGCAACCCACAGACCTCATCAAATTCTGGGACCTAACAATTGCAATGGGGATAATTTAAAAAATCAAGTATTAGGTCATACTGGAGCAAAAACCCCATATGTGATACACATGTTTTCTCCAAAACAATGACCAGGATATGAAATGATTTTGCACTTCATGCATTTCATTGATAATACCCTGTGCCTCCCAAAAGAACACCTCCAGTATGACAGACTGTACAAAATTCGCCCCCTAATAAATCATTTACAGAAACAGTTTTCGCAAGTATATACACCCCAAAAACACATAAACATTAATGAATCCCTAATGAAGTATAAGGGAAGGTTGGGATTAAACAGTATATTCCCTCTACGCGCTCCGAGTTTGGTGTTAAATTTTATAAATTGTGCGAAAGTGCCACAGGTTATATACCCTTTTAGAATTTGTGAGGGAAAGGACAGACAACTTGATCCTCCTGGTTGCCACCAATATCTGGGAAACAATGGGAAAATTGTTTGGGATCTTATTTACCCCTTATTAAATAAAGGATGTAATTTGTTTGTTGATAATTACTACACAAGCCCCCTTTTATTTAAATTACTCTTTTGTTTTGACACAGTGGCCTTTGGCACTGTTAAGCACAATTGCAGGGAGATGCCCAAGGAACTATTAAATTCAAAGCTAAAAAGGGGGGACGTCCTCAACTTTGTGCCAACAGTAGCTGCTGGCAGTTAAGTTTAGGGACAAAAAGGACGTCTACATGCTGACCACCATTCGTGATGACCAAACTGTGCCAGTCTCTATTCTTGGCAGAAGTGAGGTACTGAGAAAGCCAGTCTGCTTCAAAGACTATAATAAACCCCACTCCAAAATACATTTTTTTGCAGTTTCAACTTATTCTCATTTCCAGATTTTTGTTTGAAGGGACACCAGAAGTAATTCCATAATGACCTGGTGTAGTACACTATCTTTATAAAATCCCCCCAATCACCCAAAAGAGAAACCCACAGAAGTGCTGCAGGGTTTGCTACAGCAAGGGAACTCGGTCAGATGCCACCACTTACTGTCCTGATTGCCCTTCAAAACCTGGTATCTGCATTGGTGACTGTTTCAAGCAATGCATATCTGAAAATGGAAGCTTGCTTGTTCCCAAATGATTCCAGTAGCTCCTCCAATCCCTGGCAAACATATACATATTCATATGGGGCATTGCTGTACTCGCAATGTAGATGAACACTAATTTGATGCATTTTTCAAAATCTGAATAAAAAAAATAGGAAAACTCAGTGCACACCTAATAGATGTCAGAAATCCTCAGAGACTAATATACATGAAGAGGATCCGGTGCTCACAGGGTAAATATTTAAAGGGATAGTAATGTTTCATAATAAAAGCAGCTCCAGTTAATCATCATAGTATTTGGACTTTGGAGAGTGTTATTTCAATTCTGTCAGAGTTGTAGTTCAAGAGTAATTGAATGATAAAGTATCCCCCTCCCGCCCCTTTTACTGATGTAACACTGTTCAGACAGATCAGAAGGGAGGTGCCCAGGTAGACTGAAGAGAGGGACAATCTTCAATTAAGATAAGGGAAAAACCTGAAAAACTTGTCAAAAGGGGCCGGGCTTTCATTGTTCTCATAGGAAGAAGATTGTCCCCTGCTGTTATCTGTCTGGTCTATGCCACACCTGAGAAGAGATGGCTTACACTAGGTAAAAGGGGCGGGAGGGGAAACTTTGCTTGTGAATATCTTTCAAACCATAAAGGTTTGAGAGATAAGACTTACATCGTTCTTCATGTTTTTTTAATGCCTACAAAATAAAATAAAGATAAAACTAAGTATTACTATCCCTTTAATGGAGTAAAGAAGAAAGTGAACAGACCCTGCTAAATTGAACACTCAACGAACCACCTCTTAGGGGTCCAAAATACATGGGGTGATTAAAACTTAACCTTTATTTGTAAAAAATAAATACAAGAATGGGCAAATTGATAAAAAATCTTATGGTACAACCTGCCTAATCTAACTAAAGCCAGAACTAAAGAGGTCTGTTGGATTGGATATTGAAAACACTTGCTGAATCCAGTTCAGACTCTCAAACGTGAACTCTTTAATGAGATACCTCTTTAAAGGTTCTATTCACTTAATGTTGCAAAATCTATTAAATTAGATACTGCTAATGTTATTAAGTTGGATCTAATCTCTTGGATAGAACTAGCCTAATGCATCAGTCAAGTACTATATATCGCACTGGAATCAGAACAATGGTATTTGTTGCTAAGAAATGAGCGTTAGCGCTAGATAATCAAAATTCAGTCGAGAGGTCTAAATCAAAAGTTGGTTAGGCTTTTAACGCAGCACGTATATCGCTGTTCTATTAAAGCCAACTTAAAGGGGAATTACCACCCCACAAAATCTTTGTCTTAATCCAGTCCCCATCTGGCAACTAGCTGCTTAGTACCACTAGTCGCCAGAATTATTACCTGGTTTAACTGATTTTACACTTGTTCCGAGGCTGACAGTAGCCGAAAGGTGTTTCATTCAAACAGCCTGCCGGCTCCAAAAGGGACTGACAGCGCAGGCGCATGGACATCACTATGGCAAGATCTCCGTGCTTCCTGCTACTGTCAGCCTCGGAACAAGTGTAA
Source organism: Rhinophrynus dorsalis (assembly GCA_037306005.1). Classification (NCBI taxonomy): domain Eukaryota; kingdom Metazoa; phylum Chordata; class Amphibia; order Anura; family Rhinophrynidae; genus Rhinophrynus; species Rhinophrynus dorsalis. The sequence continues at coordinate 94,303,825 of CM074721.1, forward strand.
AATCAGTTAAACCAGGTAATAATTCTGGCGACTAGCGCTACTAAGCAGCTAGTCGCCAGATGGGGACTGGATTAAGACAAAGATTTTGTGGGGTGGTATTTCCCCTTTAAGTATTATTTTCAAAGTGGGCAGTATTGGTGATTCGGTGTTCTGAAAAAGGGTCCAGTTACTAACTAAATTCTTGAGCCGCTTAGTTTGTCAGAAACATATATCTACAAACAGTCACCAAATGCCCGGGTCGTGTCTCACACATAGAGGGAAGATTAGACAATCGGATCTGATTTGAGTATTCCGTTACTCCGACATGATAATCTAAGTAGTCTAGAGTTCAAAGCTGGCTAAATGCTATGTAATAGGCTAACTATACAGGTGTTATACTAACTCCTATCCTACTCCGGTAGGAGTTAACCGAATAAAATGTAGTGGATGAAACCTATTGGCTCTGATACCGCCATTGCCGTTTGATCAGTAACCGGCTTCATGCAACAAACTCTATACAGTGGATGAAGCCTATTAGTTCTGATACAGCCATCTGCCGTTAAATCAGATCTGGCTTCATGTATTTTGGACCCCCAAGTGACGATCTAAGAGGTGGTTCGTTGAGTGCTCAATTTAGCAGGGTTTGTTCTGGAGAGTGGAGCAAAAGTAGTAATCGCAACAGGACAAAGGAGGTAGGGAATTAGAAATGAATGAGATCTTACTAAATATTCAGTTTATGAAGCAGCCCTGTGCTCTGATCACTTAATCAGTCACCCGGTTTGATACTGGTGACTGATTAAATGATGGGACCGCAGTGCTTGCTTTACCTGACATGAACCCACTGACGGCTTCCTTCATTCATTCATTTCTTGTTGCTGCGGGTGGCAGTAAAGCCCGCAGCAACAAGAAGGCTCTAAATGGCTTTGGGGTCACCCCATGGATCAGCTATCCTTTTGGATAGCTGATCCATGGTAGGGGGGCTATCAGGAGGGATCCTGGTGCCTCCCTTTGAGGTCTGATCCTGAAACATAGCTTATATGCGCTTAATGTTATTAAAGTGCAAATGTAGGCCTCATGTTAGGGGGGTGTCATGAGGGGTCATGACACCCCCCTTGAAGTCTAATGTGTATATGTTTAATATTAAACGGTTTTTTAATAAAAAATGTTTAAAACACACACAAACAGGCAAGGTATGTAGCCCAAAGGGTTAAGTGTTAAATAAAAGACAGGTTCGACTACTATATGTCAGTCAATGAAGTGAATGTCGGATGGAATTAGTATGTCTAATACATGCAATATATGTCGACATACAAAGGGGGGGATGTCAAAGTGGGGAACATTGTGTAGTGCTTGGTGTACTAGTTTTGTTTATTTATTGTAACCCTTTGAATGCCACAGGGGTGAGCAATGCACATCCCTATAGCATTCATTGCTGTCCATGGTGTTGAAAGCCTTCTCTGTGTTCCCCTACTGGCTAGGTAGGGAAGCACAGAGAATGATGTTCAGAATTGTAGTAGTGTTGGTGATGTGTGAGGGGAGAAGATCCCTTCCATACCTACAATCCTGTTTGCTAATAGGGACCTCCTCCAACCTTCCCCTTCCATCTGACAATTTTTGTGAATATGTCCATGTGTGTGCAGATCGAATTGTCGGAGTGATTCGAACACATCGACAATATCATACGGACACCACATCAACCTTTAGTGCATCTAGGCTTGGTGTTTCTCTTCCTTACTGCAGATTTTGGGAGGGATTGGTGATAAAGTGGCAGTGAAAAAATTGTCAAAATTCAGCTAGAATGAAACCCAGGGATGTTTACTCTTCTAAAATATATACTTTTGGGGGTAACATTTTGATAGCAGCATTGCCAAACAGCCTCAAATGAGACAAGGGCCAATTAAGCAAGCTGCAAAAATGGCATGTCTGAAAATGGAAACACACGTTCCCAGCCGGGCCCAGTCCCTGACAAAACCATGCACATTGGGCATTCCCGTACTCAGACGACGTAACTGAAGTGGAGCACTGCTAAGCAGCCCTAAATGAGTCACAGCACCAGTAAAGCAGGCAGTGAAAATTCAGTGCTTGTTCAAAATTTGGCCCCGTAACACCCCCAAACCCTGAGAAACCTATGCATAATGGGTATTGCCAAACCCAGTAGCTGAACACTAATTCATGCATTTTTTAAACTCTGCAACTATCCTGTGCTCGAAATCTACAGCAACATTGAAATCTAAGTGTGAAAAATGCTGATTTTTTTTTCTTTAAGTTTTATGAGGGTTTGGTGGAAAAATGGTTGCTTGCAAAATGTGAAAATACACCTAAAATATACACTTTTGGGGGGAAATTTTAAAGTGGAGCACTGGTACACAGCCCCAAATGAGACATGGCACCTGTTAAGCAAGCTGTGAAAATTCCATGTGTGAAACTCCCCATAGCTCAGACAAACCCTGAGAAACCTAAACCTATGGGGTATTGCATACTCAGAAGTAGCTGAACACTAATCAGTGTATTTTTTAAAATCTGCATCTATCCTGTGCTTTAAATCTACAGCAACTTTGAAATGTAAGTGTGAAAACAAGAAAATATTACCACAATTTTGGTACAGATTTCTGGAAAAAAGCTGCATTAAAACCTCCAAAATTCTACTGATGATTTACCTTATGTTGATTACTTTTCAGAAACATATACTTTTGTGGGGCATTTTCATGTTCTGACACAGCCAACTAAGCTATGGTCCTCACATTCCAAATACTGAAAAATGACAGATGGAAATAATGGCAGCCATCTTGTAATATTTACCTTGTAAATGTGAAAAAGGGATTGAAATACTATGCATATAGGGCACTCTCATATTCAGGAGAAGCAAATGAATATACTTAGGGGAATTTTTTTCTAATGAACTAATAACTAAATCCTGACAGGAACTAAATCCTGACAGGAAAATGTATGCAAAATGTTTTTTTTCTTCTCTTTTTTGTATTTTAATCAAATTAAAAGATGAGGTATTCATATAGATGTGGCATCAAAAGAAAGCCCTACCTATGCTTAAAAAAAGCATATAATTTGTTTGGGTGTAATAAAGGATTTATAGGGAAAATGTGGTTGAAAAAGACAGTCAAAATTGCTCCAGTCCTTAAAGGGATAGTAATGGCTAAAATAAAGTAGATCACCGAGTCTTCATTATGGTAATCATAACACGTTGCTCTATGTTTAAAACTATAGCAGTGTAAGTTATTAAAGGGATAGTAATACTTAATGTGTAAAAAAATATATATTGTAGTGTTTATCCCCCTGAGTAAAAAAAGGGTACCCTCACTGCTGAAAGTTGTTTTATTCAAAAGTTATTACAGCTCAAAGTTGACATTTTAAGTGCAATATCACAGTGGCCTGAAAATGTACAGTGACGCTGTTGTTACACCATCCTATGGACAGCTCTGGGCCGTAGACTATAAATCTCCATAGGATGGTGTAGAAACAGCGCCACTGTACAATTTCACGCCACTGTGATATTGCACCTAAAATATTCAACTGTAATAATGTTTGAATAAAACACCTTTCAGCAGTGGGAGTTCCCTTGTTTTACTCAGAGAGATAAACCCTACAACATATTTTTTTTTTATATTTTAAGTATTACTATCCCTTTAAAGATATTCCATGTAAAAAGATCACCCTCAGGCCCCTTCTGGCCTCATCATGCATATCCTTGCACTGGATGGAGAGCAGAGAGGGACAAACTGCAGTAAGCAAAGGAAAATCCTGCCCTCCTTTGTCAAGGGGGGAGGGGTATCCTTTTACATGGAATATCTTTAAAACTATAGCAATGTAAGTTATTAAACATAGCACAACGTGTTTTGCTTACCGTAATGTAGACTTTACTTTATTTTAGACATTACTATCCCTTTTATTTCAAGCCACCTCAGATTGTCCTGGTCCTTAAGGGATTAATATGTTACTGCTGGCAGTTAATTTATTCACTACACTGCACTAAGAAGGGAAGCCAGGCTGACTCATTATCAGTACCGACAGTGTACCTTATTCATTTCCTCATTCTGCTTTATAAGATCATTTCATTTGTTCATCAATAGGCCATTGATAATTATGCAAATACTCAAGAAAATTATTGTATTCTCTTGCATGTAGCAAATATTTCTCTTGGAGTTTTTGAATTAATACTTGGAGCATTATTTCTGCCTTCTTGTAAATATAGTCCTAATATCTGTAAATATACAAAATCATTTCTACTTTAACCTCTATGTTAGAGAAGTCACTGACGCATAACTTAAATTTTAGTGTATAATGTACTTTCTTTATGAGTTCATCTTTTCCACTTTAATTCTTTCAATATTTCTATCCCACCCAGATTTTTTTTGTATATCTTGTGCCCTAAAATTTTTGGAGACTGTCGCTACCGGATTTGGTAACCATGACGACCCACGTAACGCTCGAAGATGCGTTATCGAACGTGGACTTACTTGAGGAGCTGCCCCTGCCTGATCAGCAGCCATGCATCGAGCCTCCTCCCTCCTCCATCATGTATCAGGTACTGACTTTTGATTTGTATCCTATACACTGGGGATACCAGTGCTCCAGTGCCCCCAACTTTTAAATTGATCCTTTTTTGAACAGAGAAATCGTGGACTCTATAAACAGATAGATAGACCAAGTAAGCGAGTATATGCTTATGGTTCTAGTGTTCATCCTTAAACTCCATATATCTTATCCTCACAGGCTAACTTTGACACCAACTTTGAGGATCGCAATGCATTTGTTACGGGAATCGCCAGATACATTGAACAGGCCACTGTACATTCAAGTATGGTGAGTAATTTTGATCTGCCATTATCTCTCACGTACAGTTTAACCTTTTCTAGAAAAACTGCGCCTTTAAATGGAACGTCAATTACCTGTCTGCATTAAGGCAAGTGCTTATTGAGGGGTACGTACTAGTTGATATCCATGCTATAAAATAAACAAGTCTGCTTTTGTGCCTATGTGATGAACTTTTTGAAGTTAAAAATTGATGATTTTCACTCACTTGCACCAAGGAATAAGCATTTTGGGGTATCCCATTCCTCTGTGCCATATTCCACATCATCTACTTACAGGGCACAAAAAAAATCAGTGCAAAATTTGATGTGTTATTCCTGCTTGAGGAGACTTTGAGAGCTTGTCCACTTTAAAGGGTTAAAGCGCACATCCAAGGATTCAGGAAGTAGAGGAAAGGGAGAGGCATACCCAATGCAGGGAGTGCGCTTGCTCCTAGGCAGAGCTGGTGAGGGAGGTGGGAGGAGAATCTCTGAACAGGGGCCGTCCTGCAGAGCTGTTTAGTACAACTTGTACCGCACCAAGAGGAAATAGTGATGTCAATGGAAAGTTTATAAAAGGCTATATCTGTTAAACTATTATGTTTTAAAAAAAAATAATTGCACAACCTATACACATTTTTACAAGCTATATTCAATAATCTAAAGTTTCTTGCTGGTGAAAGCTCCACTTTAAAGTGGAACTGTCATCTTCATAATATTACCCCCCAATACAGTAGTAAAATAGCGATAGGCAGATGCATACTTTTGTATTATGATGAATAAGTCAGCTGTATTGAAGATAACCAGCTTTTTCTGCAGGCATCCATGGCACAAAGCTTACAAGAGAAGCAAGCACATGTAGAAGACCATTTCAGTGAAATAATTATTTTCTAAAAAAAGAAAAAATTAAAACATAATCATTATCCATCTCTCCTCCATGCGATGGACCATGTATTCTCAGCACTGTGCTGGTGCTGTCAGTCCCTTTCTGGTACTATTCTACATATTTGATGGTTGTGCCCCTTGATAATGCAATTTTGGACCTCCTGCCTGCAGATAGTAGACAAACTCTTAAAGCAGAACTATAATCTTCATAATATTGTCCCCCAATACATTAGTAATATAGCGATAAGTAAAGTCATACTTGTATTACATTTAATAAATCCACGTTACTGAAGTAATCCACCTTCTTATGCCGGCATTCAGGGTACAGAGCTTACAAGAGAAGCTCTGTGCGCCTGCGCAGGCAGCAACTTCCGTGACCTTAATGTAACCAAGAGACATCACCAATCCGGGCAGTGCACTGGACAGACAGTGCAGACTCAGAGGCAGTTTTTCTCTAAGATGTCTGCGCTATTGTCTGCTGGTTTCCTGCAGAAGAAGGTGAATTACTTCAATAACGCTGACTTATTAAACATAATACAAGTATGCCTGTGCCTATCACTATATTAGTAATGTTTGGGGGGGACAATATTATAAAGAAGTTCTGCTATAAGCATTATCCTATCTAGAGATCCTTGGCTGATTTTGTTGTTTAGAGCCTTGCCACGCACCTCTCAGACTAAGAGACTATTCTTACTTGTGATGCTGAATGCAGCCAAAGCTTTGATTCCATTGAATTGGAAATCATCTTCCTCTGCCTCCCTATCCATGTGGGCTTCTAAAGTAACTGAACAACTCCTTTTCATTTGCTTGGCCTGGATGACAAAGGGAAAAGATCCAGAGGAATTATCGACCCCGGCTCACAATTGGATGACTCTTCGACAAACCCTTAGTGATGGGACTTAGTCTTATCCACCATGGAATTTGCATTGCTCGTGAACCCCAGATGCATGCTAACCCCCTCTATTCCTTCCTCTTACCTTTCCCTTTATTTCTTTCCTTATCCCAAAGGTCTGCTTCCTCTCATTCTTCTGCTGTCTGGACTGTTCTTCGTTTTCTCGCTATTTTCTATCCCCCCTTTCCTTTTCCTCTTCTTTACTTATCTGAAGATTAGGTTAAATAATCTTATTCCTCACACAAGGGAGTATCTTTTCATGACTGTCTTCTGCTGTGTACTGTATTATCACCCAGTGACAATTCTTCTGTGTTTGAGGATTTCCTCTAATGTATTATAAAATGTTACCTTTCCATGATTGTATAGTACTGCTTATTCTAACATATTAATAAAAATCTATTAACAAAATAAAATAAACAAAATAATCATTATAGCGCTCTAACTCCAATGCTCACTATCAGGACTACAATATTTACATAGTTGTCACATATCCATCAGAGGCTGCTTCTATCTATTGGTCACAGTGTGAAGAGTAACAAAAAAGGTTACAGACTATGACAAAATGAATAGAGAGCGCCTATATATATATATATATATATATATATATATATATATATATATATATATAAATATATATATAAAACAAATGTATGGATATCCAATAACAATATAAAAAGAATTCAGTATATTAAGAATTCAAACATAATACAGTACAATATGTACCACAGGTCCCCCGTCTTTAATTAACAGTTCCTTTTGTTATGAGTCCCACCCAAATCCCCAAATGGTCTATTAATCTTGTCTTTATATATATATAAAATCACCTTCCCTGTGCATCTTGATGTTACGATTTTGACAGAAGTGACAGGTCAAAATCACTACCCCATCGCAATTTACTGGTGTGTGGTCTAACCTCGCCCACTACCACCCCAGGAGGGAGGGACAGTGATCCAGAAACAGGTGTGTGTGTCTGTGTATGTATGTATGTGTGTATATGTGTATATAAATATATATATATATATATATGTAAATTGATGTTAATATCCTTTTAATTGTGTCATATTCTGAAAGATAAAAAGTGGTGCAGTTCAAGGACAAACCAACTGCACCATAGGGGAGAAAAAGCCCCATTTAAAGCAAGTTGGTTTTCTCCAAAATTGTACCACGTTGGGGTCCTAAATACAGGCCATTGTGTTAACCCTTTCTGGGCTAGAGGGGCATGCAGTGTTAATTAAAGGTAAGTACTTTTCTGACAATACTTGTGTTACTTGTGTTACAGAATGAGATGCTGGAGGAGGGGCAGGAGTATGCGGTCATGCTTTATACCTGGAGAAGCTGTTCTCGAGCCATCCCGCAGGTGAGAGGTCAGATTGAACTACTTTTGCCCATAAGTCAGACACTCTGTGGTCTCTTAACCTCACGCATATCCATACACACAACTCCACCTCAGCCCCACCCGCCGTTCTTTGACGCAACAATACCCTAAGCCTATAACATAAACAAAAAAAATATCTTAACCCTTTGAGTGCAAAAGGTGTTGCATACCTCTCTGGCACTCAAAGTGCTGAAAAATTAGACAGTACATAATTATATAAAAAAGTAAATAAGCTTAAAAAACAGTATATAAAATTGGCATTACAACAACATATAAACATACCTGGGAACTCTCCAGATCTGCCCTCAATTTCCTGTTAATTACAGGATCTCCCAGGACAGAAGGTATTTTTCTGACTTGATTAATTCCTCAGTAACCCACCCATGCACTTTCCCATTCTGCCCACTTCCTGTCTATTTATGGGTAAAACCCCACCTTCTTTCCTCACTGATCCCACCCACCAGACTAAGGGTGCAATGTTCAGAAAATTTTCATAATGAAAAAATTGTAAGATTGTAGGTTTATGGTATAATAAAGTAAATCTGTCACTTTTCAAAGTGTGTCGTAAACTATTAACCCTTTGAGTGCCAGAGGGGGTACACAACGCACTCTGGCACTCAAAGGGTTACAAATAGCTGTAGGAGATGTTTAATGAATATTGACCTTAAAAATACTGATGTTAAAAAAAGTCTTTCATTTTGTCTTTAACAGTTTGTCTATACCAGTTAACATCACATTACTGCTTCTCACTCTTAACAATTTTTTACATTTATCTTCTCCAATTTTAGACCATTTTCATGTTGTTGGAAAAAACTGCCTTAATCAGACAAAAAGTGACAGCTAAAAGAAGATTTATTTTTCTGAAAATACCTTACAGTATGATGATAGATTAAACCACTTCCACTTTTAACCCTTTGAGTGCCAGAAGAGTATGCAATGCATTCAAAGGGTTAAGACTGCTTTTTCCCTGTCACGAAAATGGCAGAATTGGATGCAAAAATGATGGTAGCATCTCTGAGATATGGGTGTCTGCAGATTTTTTTCTGGTGTGGGGGGCAAAGTCATAATATGCCCACTAGACCAGTCTTCCCCTCCCATTTCTTTATGTGGAGGAGGCAAGTAGCGGAACTATAAACCAACTATACCCCCCCCACACCGAATCATTTAAGAATTGAATTAAAAATATATGTAGCAATCCAAAAGGGCCCTTTTAAATAGCCATGGAACATACCTGAAGGATAAACCGTAACTTGCATGGTATCATCGTACCTCCATTTAAAATATCTTCCCCTTTTTCACCAGGAGGGTGTCTAAAAAGCTGCCTGTAGGCAGTAGCCACGTGAAAGAGCAAGTCTGGTGAAGAATACACAGTAAAAAGCAATGTCCTGCACTTATCAGTGCAGGACATTGCTTTTTACTGTGTATTCATTGCCCGGCTTGCTCATTCATGTTGCCGCTTTTTAGACACACTCCTGGAAGAAAAGGGAACGGTGGTGGGTGGGTAGGCATATAATGAAACAGACATTTACACAAACTTTTAAAATGAAGGTGCTGAATACCCACAGAATTAGTAAACCTTTCCTTGTCTGCCTTCCCTAGGTCAAGTGTAATGAGCAACCAAACCGTGTGGAAATCTATGAGAAGACTGTGGAGGTTTTAGAGCCTGAAGTCACAAAGCTAATGAAGTTCATGTATTTCCAGGTAAGGTGGACTTATTGAAAGACAATGAGTGTAATGCACTAAAGTGATAAAGCAGAGATAACTTCTCCAGTTCCTATGTTATTTTGTGGAGCCTTTACACTAAGATTTTGCCATATTTGGAGATCTTAGTACATAGGTTATGTAGAATATCATGGGAATTGGAGAACTGATATAATTGGAGAAGTCATCCGCACTTTATCATGCGTTAGTGCATCTCCCCCAATTTACCATGGAAAGAATTGAGAGGGGGAAGAGAACTGAGACCAGGGAAGAAGGAGAAAGGTAGGATGGGTGGTGATAAACCGGAGACATCAGGAAAAATTGTGAAGTTTTATCATAGATTCACAGATGTTTTTGTTCAATGCGCCCAAACACACAGTGTACAATTTCCAGGGAACCTCTTATCTTTCTATAGGTAATTTTATAGGAGCTTACATACGTAAATACGTATCAGAATGACAATGACAAGAAGAGCAAAAGCTATTTATAGTGGAAAATAGACTTCAACATCATAAGAACCAGTTGGTTTACCTAAGCTCCCATTTCCCTAGCTAATAAAAATTGTGATTTATTTAAAGCGGAACTATTATCCACCTTATATTGAGCCCCAAATCCTAATAATAATAGCGATATGCACCTACGTACTTGTAATTTCAAGAATAATTGCGGCATTAAGGAAAAATAGACTTTTTTAGGCATACAGGCATCGGCAGGGATCTTTCCGTAGGCGCTTTCTGTGCCTGTGCCGTCAGTCCCTTTCAGTGCCTTAAAGTGTTAGTAATGTCTAAAAAAAAACTTTTTTGCATTTAGAAGAGCTTAAAAAGCTGATCTGAAATGCAAAAAAATGTATCTCTCAAAACGCTATGGTTTAAGAGATACGGGCGTTTGAAGTTTGATTTCTCCTACTGACATCTGTAAAGCTGTCAACAGGAGATTCGTGTTGGTCGACACGCTGGTGCTTGAGAAGTGCCGAGATCTTGTTACTTACACGGAATCCCTTCATTGGAATGGTCTAAAACATGTGCCTGAACACTAAGCACACGTTTTAGACCATTCCAATGAAGGGATTCCGTGTAAGCAACGAGATCCCGCCACTTCTCAAGCGCCAGCGTGTCGACCGACACGGATCTCCTGCTGACAGCTTTACAGCTGGGGCTCGATATAAGGTGGATGACAGTTCTGCTTTAATCTTTACACTATCCATGTGTCTATGCTTAGCGTCTATGCACTGTTTTAGCCAGTGCTACTCTTGCTGGGAAGCTATTCAGGGCCGGAATTCCTATTAGGTAGAGTAAGCAAATGTTTGGGGCTCCAAATTCAGAGGGATACCTCAGGTGTTCTGGCTGCACCCACATTCTGTATTGTGAATGTGTCCAGAGCAATTTCAATGTCCCTGTACCAGCTTTATACCCCTTTACAGGTATTATCTCACCCCTTGTACCCTAGAGAGATCTCTCTAGCAACTAAGGGAGTTAAAGCTCTTTTTGTTCTTGCTTGTTTTAGGCCAAGGGTATTTTGTATGCCAGGAAACAGTGCATGGGACTGGAAGAGGGTCATGTGAAAAGTAGGAGTGTATCATTGGTCAGAGGCAAAGGTACCTAGAGTACCTTGACCAGAGTACCTAGGATGCAAATTTGGCCCTACGGCTATTCCATGTATTTATCACCCTTCCGTTTGTATATTTCTTACTCCATGCCCAATGTTTCTAGGATTCCATTTATCTTGAAGCATGGTTTCCTCTTGAACTTTATTATATCCCTTAATATATTTGAAGGTTTCCTCTCTAATATTGATGGGGTTAAATCCCAATTTAAATCAGTTTTACCCTTATGGTTCAGTTTGTTTACGCTAGAACTGTTCCCATTCTTATTAAAGCAGAACTATCACTCCAATTAAAGTGCCCCCAAATAATTATTCATATAGCAATATGCATACCAATAGTTGCATTATTCAGAATAAGTACAGCATTGTTGAAAAATCCATCTTGTTTGGAAACGGACTGGCAGGCTTCTTGCTGTACCGGCATCTGTGCACCTGCGCCATCAGTCACTTCCTGTACCTTAAGGTACAATACAGCTCCTCCTCACCAGTCCTGGAGGAGACCGGGACGGACAGCGCAGGCGCACAGATGCCAAAGAGGCTGATGCCAGCCCGTCAGTCTCTAACAAGATGGATTTCTCAATAATGCAGGACTTATTCAGGATCTTACAACTATTGGTGTGCATATCGGTATATGAATAATTATTTGGGTGGCACTTTAATTGGAGTGATAGTTCCGCTTTAAATCAGCTTCAAGGAGCATTAAAGTGTAAATATGTAGTGGCACTTTCAGTGCTGGGAGTTGGTTAATTCTAATTATTACACTGCAAAACTTTGCTTTAATGTTATTAAAGAGTAATTGTATTTTTTTTCTACAAAATATATAATAGTAGCAGTGACCCCTGGTGTCCAGACAACATTTTTTTCTATTGATATCTATAGGAGTACTCTGTGCTTTAAACTGGTCTCCATACAAAGAGGTAATAACAACTCCTTGACAGATTGAGCTGTAGTTATTTTTGAATAAAGCATCTTCCAGCTGTGGAAGTACCATTACCTTACTCAAGAAGAACAGCCCTCCAGTACACCCAATCCTGGGAAAATTGCTGCTGTGAGACTCACCACTGCAGCGGTTCACCATGGTCCCTGATGTGCATGGTGTGCCCAGTCACATGGGCACCGCTGTGAACTATTCTCGGGTTTAATACAAGCTAATTTCAGCTCATGCTAGTTAATTCTGTGGGGCTGGTATTTGTATCACATTGAGAGCAGTTTTTGTTTACAATGTCGATATTCCACCTGCTGCAGCGCAAGGCCATTGAAAGGTTTTGTAATGAAGTGAAGAGATTGTGCCATGCGGAGCGAAGGAAAGATTTTGTGTCCGAGGCTTACCTGCTTACACTGGGGAAGTTCATTAACATGTTTGCTGTGCTGGATGAACTGAAAAACATGAAGTGCAGCGTGAAGAACGACCACTCTGCTTATAAGCGGTAAGAAGGAATGCTGTGCTGTATTCAATAAACTGTAGAGTTGCAATTCTGGGACATATTTGCTGCAACATAGAGGGCATTTGAAATTTCTCAAAGTGCATGTTGATTAGAATGCTCATTTAACCACTTGGATGCTACAGAGGTCTCCAACACAATTCGTTAAAATCCCCATTTAAATAATTGTGATTTGCATTTCTCCCCTAAAGTACAGGTAGTTCACTGCAGAATCACTCCTCTTAAAGGAACAGTAAACTTTTTTTTTATGAAAAAATATATATTGTAGGGATTTTCCCATTGAGTAAAATAAGGGTACTCCCACTGCCGAGAGATTTATATTTCCAGAGATATTACAGTTTAAACCCATGTTTTTTTTACATTAGCAGTGCCCTCTAGTGGTCAAATTCTAATTAGATTTCCTGTTAGATTCTAATGGAGAGGAAAGTCAGAAAAGTCACGAGACATACAGTTCTTCATAGAATGTTATAGAAACTGCCTTTAGCAGGAAATGCTCTATAAAATATGTGTTTTCATAAAAAAAGTTTACTGCTCCTTTAAGTTAATGGAATACGGCCCATTGACTATACACAACACAGATTGTCTCCTATCTGTTATCCTTCTCTATGCATTTGTGTCATCAGTTCTCACAAACCCAGTGCATTTTGTGTCTGTGATGTTGTGTGTGGGTGGGACAGGTTTGATTATAAAGTTACTGTACTTGCAAAAATGGCTATACTCCCTTAAGAAGAATGACAATATGTGCCTTAAAAGAGTGGTGATATTTATTATAAAATATATTTTGCAAGGTCAGTTAAACAATGGTGCATCCACTGTTAGGAGATTCTTCATTCAAAACTTATTACATTTCAGGTTTAAAATTTTTAATTGTACTGGATGGCGTTTTCTGCTCTGGTTACCAGATGGAGATTTTGCTATTAGCCATAGAGAACAATAGAAAAAAAGTCCTCTGGGCACGAGTTGGTGCCTTTGATACGTTTTATTAAAAGGAAAACTAAGTTTGAAGATATCTACTAGCAGTGGAAATAGTCTTGTTGTACTAAACAGTAGACACCTTACACTATGTTTTTATTTTTATTTATTTTTATATCATAGTAAACCCTTTTAGTTCCAGAGAGCTGTCTTATACCTTGTTTGATTTGACTAATTGACGTCTATTGTTTTAACTTCTTGGTGCTAGACACCAGAATATTGCATCACAGTACAGTAGGGAGAACTCTAGGATCCAAGGGGTTAAATTACATACCAACATCCTTAAAGGAGCAGTAAACTTTTTTTATGAAAAAATAAATATCATAGGGATTTTCCTACTGAGTAAAATAAGGGTACTCCCACTGCAGAGAGATTTATATTTCCAGAGTTATTACAGTTTAAACCCATGTTGGTTTACATTACCAGTGCCCTCTAGTGGTCAAATTCTAATTAGATTTCCTGTTAGATTCTAATGGAGAGGAAAGTCAGAAAAGTCAGAGACATACAGTTCTCCATAGAATGTGATAGAAACTGCCTGTCACTTCCTGTCAGAACTATCAGGAAGTAAACACAGTAAATTCACTTCCTGATTATTTGAACTGTTATAAGTTTTGAATAAAAAATCTGACAGCACTGGGAGTGCTCTTGTTTTATTCAGAAGGGGAAGCTCTATAAAATACATGTTTTCATGTTTTAATGTCAAAGATACATATTGTGCTTGTTTTTGTGATTGTCACAGCAATTGTTCCCTTTCTCATAGAGCCGCCCAGTTCCTTAGAAAGATGGCCGACCCTCAGTCCATTCAGGAATCACAGAATCTCTCAATGTTCCTGGCCAACCACAACCGGATCACTCAAGTAGGTATCCCAAAAATTCCCAGTGGGTCTTATGCACATAAGAAAAAAAGAGCAAAACTGGGGCACACCAACTGCATTATAGACACAAAATAAATACGTTTGTTGATTTAAAGGGATACTGCCTTCTATAAAGAAATTGACGGTAAGGTGAAAAAATAAATCAGTTACATTGTTTTATCCTCAAAAAGCTTACTCACATTTAACCCTTTGAATGCCAGAGGGTTACCAAACACAAATTTCCTACAGTGGAGCTGACTTGAGATCGTATGTGAGGTGTTTAACCCTTTGAATGCCAGAGCAGAACGCTGAATTAAGAGGCCCCGCATAATTTCAGAAAATGTTGCAAATATCAAAACCTAACTGTAAATTTCTAAGCTTTCTGAGGTCACATAGTGTTAGGGACAGTCGCCCCAATACTCTTATTTATTAAGAGAGTTTTCTTTCTTAATCTAGGAGGCATTGTCCCTACTTATTTCTTTTTTAGTCCAATTTTAGCAGATCTGTCGGTATATGAATCATCTTTAAAGGGATAGTAATGTTTCAGATTACACATAGCTCGGAATGTTGAACAGGTGTACTAGTAGTGTTCCGTGATGTTCATATGCCACAAAACTTGCTAGTTACTGTGTAAAATAAAGTTAAAGATGATCCCTTCCGCACCTTTGCCTGTTCAGAAGCCACCTCCCCTCAGATCTGAAGTCCTGTCACATGACCGGAGAGATCACAACAAGGGACAGTCTTCCCTCATTGAGTATAAGGACCTACCTGCTCCCTTTGAATAGGAGGGCATGTTTTTCCTAATACTGCGTGAAGATTGTCCCTCATTGTGATCTGCTGTCAGATCAGGGACAAAAATCATTACGCCAGGGAAAGAGGCGGGAGGGATCATCTTAAACATTATATTACACGGTAACTAGCAAGTTTTGCTGCATGAGAATATCGCAGAGCAGTTCTGTTACTCATGCTCAATGTTCTGAGCTATGTGTCATCTGAAACGTTTCTATCCCTTTAAGCAGGGCAGAGTATTGAATATGATCTGTTTGAGTGCCACAGGGGAGTGCAACACATTGCCGATCAGCTGTGTTGCATATCTCTATGGCATTCAAAGAGTTAAAGTAAGAGTAATGTTGCAGATTTTTTTTTCTCATGTTTTGTAGCATTTAAAAAAAGAAATTATATGGTACAAATCCTATCTTTCAAACCTTTATGGTCTGAGAGATATTGGTGTCTAAAGTTCTGCCTCTCCTATGTCAGTTGTAAAGCTGACAGAAGGAGATCCGTGATGGCTGACATGAGGTGGCTCTTCAGCAGAGCCACAATAGCAGTATTGGAAAAGAATTACTTCACTGGAATGGTCTACAAAGTGTGCTTGCAAACCAGGCACACTTTATAGACCATTCCAATGAAGTAATTATTTTCCAATAATGCGATTTTGGCTCTGCTGCAGAGCCGCAGGCTGATCCCCGGACCGGGATCTTCTACTGTCAGCATAGAGCTGATGTCAGGAGAAGGGAAGGGAGGGGGGAACTTTAGAAGCGAATATTTCTCAAACTGTAAAGGTTTGAGAGATGAGATTTGGGCTACATCATTTCTTTTTTTTTTTTTTTTTTTAACGCTACAAAAACAGTAAAAAAAAATATGGGACATTAGTGTCCCTTTAAAGGAGGGCTGCTGCTGTTCTTGGTGCTGAAGTGGGAGGTTGATAGCATCCTGTTTGCTTTCTGGCTTGCCGTGCCTAACACATCTCCAGCATCACACCAACCTCATATGCAAATTACTAAAGTGTCTCCCCTTCCCCTTGGCATAGATAATTCTTAGTGCATATGGAGAAATGTAACATATTCTCCAGGATAACGTGATTACCACGCATAGCAAGGCACATTTCGCAATTGCATTGACTCTTAGTGCATCTCCCCCTGAAAATACCATTGATTTGAATGAGGCTTTTACCCCAGGGTTTAAAAGCCCCATTTAAATCTGTAGGAAGTTGTATTTGTCTCACTTGTTGGATATCTGTAGAATTGTTCCAGTTCTAGTAACCCTTTGAGTGCCAGAGGGGTACACAACGTATTGCTCCGCAATGCCTTGCATTCCCCTCTGATACTCAAAGGGTTAAATCAACTTCTATGAGTGAGATTTATAAAAGTGTTGCACACCTATACCTGTTGCTATTTCCATGTTAAAATTGACTGCACATATATATAAAGGTGTTTGCACATAAAAATGTCTCTGCTGCGATAAGCATGCCAAATACATGTTACATCCTAATTTGGGGGGGGGGAGTGGATAAAGTGAGAATTTTGTCAGCTAACATTTTAAAAGTTTATCATTTTGCAACAGTTTTAAGATTACCTTTTACCCCTAATTTGACCTTCAGTGTATCCTTGGTATAGTCTCAGTAGTCTGTGTTCGTAAAAGGTCTGTATTAGATGTCACAATGCTGTTTAAAAAGGTGCACAAACATCAGAAAAAAATCCCAATTGTGACTTTTTTTATTGAGATTAGCGTGCATGTGTAAAACTCATGTAAATATTGTTATACATATCACATAGAAACATAGAATTTGATGGCAGATAAGAAACATTCGGCCCATCTAGCCTGCCCATTTTCCCTGGTGTAAAACCTTATTTGGTCCTTGGTCTTGTCTTCTATTCAGGACAGCCTTATGCCTATGCCGTGCATGCTTAAAGGGATAGTATTGCCTGAAAATAATTATATTTTATATTGTAGCCCTTAAAAAACATTAAAAATTATATAAGTCTTATCTCCCCTTTATGGTTTGGGAGATATTAGCAAGTAAAGTTACCCCTGAAGTGATGTCACTGCTCAAGCCTTCAGATTTGGAATCCGGTCCCCAGACCAGCTGCGGCTCTTCAGCAGTGCCGAGATCACGATCTTTAAAAATAATTTCTTAATTGGAATGGTCTACAAAGTATGCTTGCAAGCGAGGCACACTGTAGACAGTTCCAGTGAAGTAGTTCTTTTTAAAGATCGTGATCTCGGCACTGCTAAAGATGTGTCCGCTGATCTGTGGACCGGATTCCAAATCTGTCCACTAGATGGCAAACTTGGCTAAAACAGCCAGGAAAAGGGAACTTTTTTACTTGCTAATATCTCCCAAACCATAATGGTTTGGGAGATAAGACTTATATCATTTGTAATGTTTTTTAAGGGCTACAATATGAAATAAAATTATTTTCAGGCAATACTATCCCTTTAAATTCTGTTACTGTATTAACTTCTACCACTTCTGCTGTTAGGCTATTCCAATTATCTACTACCCTCTCAGTGAAGTAAAACTTCCTTACATTACATATGAGCCTCTTCCCACTAGTTTTAGACTCTGAACTTTTGAAATGTATTTCCTAAGCCAAAAATGTATTTGAAATGTGTTTGAATATTTCTATCATATCTGCTCTCTCTCTTCTGTCACATAACGCAGAGGGCATATAAGAACCCATTATTGCCTTTGCCTTAGGTTATTTATTTTTATAAATCTCCCCCTATGTTCTTTTTACTTTGCTTTCTTCCTTTCCAGTGCCTGCACCAACAATTAGAGGTGATCCCGGGGTACGAGGAACTCCTGGCTGATATTGTGAATATCTGCGTGGATTATTATGAAAACAAAATGTACCTGACACCAAGCGAAAAACACATGCTTCTGAAGGTAAAGGATTAAAGAACTATGAATCTAAAGTAGAAAAATCTTTTCTTTAGACTTGAAACCAGACAGGCACCCCTACCCCAGTTCAGCTTCTGACTTCACTAGTGCCCCATCATGACTTCAAAGGGATCGGCACAGCATGATGAGAAGAGTAGCTGGATAAGAATGTTCAGGAACACTGCAGTTTCGGTTCCAATGTGAAGATTTTTCTTCTTTATAAACGACCCACGGGTTGGATCAAGTTGACCTGAAGGTCATATCCAGCCAACAGGGTATATTTTGACAACCTCTCTTTGTGCATAGGTGCCATAAAATAGGCATAGGAGAGTTTATCTCACCTTAGTGCATCTGACCCCGGGACTCCAGTGCAAATACTGTATATAGATAAACCTGATTGCTGAATGAAGAATAACTACCTAGGCAAGTCCTTCTGTTAACCTCTTAGATGCTAGTGATGTCTCCAAATTAATGCATTTAAAATGGAGCTAGCATCCAAAGGGTTGAATACATTTTAGGGTTGAATACATTGTAGGTATAATTCCCCTCTAGAAGATTTTGCATTATGTGGCTAAAATCATAGCAAATTAAACTACAATAGTTTTTTTTAATGAAAGCAGGTACAAGATAACTGTAGGTGTGAGCTAAATCCCATGGATCTAACAGACTGTCATAGTGTTACAGTATCAGTGAATTGTAACTTGCTTTTCTACAGTATTACTGATAGAGAAGCTTCCTTCTCATGTTGCATGTCCCTGCAGTTTTAACATTGAAAGGCAGGTGGCAGCAGCTGCTATGTAATTGAAGGGTTCCTGGAACTACTATGTAATGCTATATAATGAGGGATGGATTAATGGAACTATGTAATGCCATGTAATGTGGGATGCATTCCTGCAACTACCTGAGGCTTGGGAGAGCGATCCTGGAGCCAACCAACTGCATTATTAAGGGTAAATAAAATTTTCCAAAATCCCCATTGATATAAATAAGGCTCTTAACGCCTTGAATGCTAGAGACCTTCCTAGTATTCAA
Source organism: Rhinophrynus dorsalis (assembly GCA_037306005.1). Classification (NCBI taxonomy): domain Eukaryota; kingdom Metazoa; phylum Chordata; class Amphibia; order Anura; family Rhinophrynidae; genus Rhinophrynus; species Rhinophrynus dorsalis. The sequence goes on from CM074721.1 coordinate 94,323,028, forward strand.
GGGCTTAAAATACCAATTTAATCATTGGGAATGTTTCTCTCACATGCGGTGCCAATGGTTTGCTCCAGAATTATTCCAGTTCCTCTCTATACCTCAGCTTCTTCATTTTGTGCCAGCGAAATTGACAGCAAATATATAGTTAAATGCTACTGCAAATCTTAACACATAGAATGGAGCATCCAATACATCTCTTTGCAATTCAATGGATACCCCTCTGGCACTCAGATAGTTAAAATTAGTTTACCTGTTTCTGTCTGCACAGAGTAGCATTATTACACCTGACCTTACGCTACTTCTCTGCCTTTAGACCCATTGATTTCTAGACACAGATCACTCCAGCATCCCAGAGGTAAAATAATAGCCTTTTAAGGGTTATAAAACTAGTGCAGGGATATTGAGATTTCTCTGGCCAAACCCACAATTCAGAATGGTAACCCCGCCCACTCTGCCATCCCATTCTGCCCATATTCAGTGCAAGCCACTCCCTTTTTCCACCCAGTCCTGTTAATCTCCGCCTACATTATGATGCAAAATGAGTAGAACCCCCTGATCCAGTTGCTATTCTGAGGACTTTGGACATCAAGGTTCTCAGGGATGAGTTCTGGAACAATCCACCTGCACTGTATGGGCCGAATAATATAATCCCAAATTCTAATTAATGTATATGGGACTTTTAACCCTTTAATGCTAGAGAACTCTCCAATGCATTGCAAAACAACATGTTGGAGACCTCGCTAGAGTTCAATAAATGGGAGTTAGTTTTATCCCCATTGGTGTAGTTGGCTTACTCCCAGTTCCTCTTAGTACATCAGCCTCAGTATGATGCAGATTTAGAAGAGATGAAAGCAAGTTTGATGTAAATAAAGAACCCATGCACTGCTGGAAGGATTATTGCCAACATTTCAGTCATATGTGTTATTAAGCATTCTTATTTAGAAAGTTAGTTTTTTAGTTACTTAGATTTATAGATGATGCTAATGAATGGGGTGGGGCTTAATGAATGATGGGGGGGACTTAATGACCATGCCACAAAAGTGGGGTGGAAGTGGGAGGAACTGGTGGGGAAGGAGGAGAAGTGGGAGGGAAATTGGAGGAACAGGCTGGGAATGAGCAGAGGTGGGCACTGGAGAATCAGTGTCTGTCCCTGGAGACTCGGTAATGCACTGTAAAAACCGGACTCTCCTGGCAAAGCTGGAGAGTTCCCAGGACTGATTAAAGGGATAGTAATACTTTATTATCACTATCCCCCATATTGTACATATTTGTAAAATAATTTAATAGCCCCCAGGTTGATCTCTCAAACCTTTATGGTTTGAGAGATAACCAAAAGATACCCCCCTCCCTCCCCCTTCCCTGAAGTCAGCATTTTACTGACTGCAGGGGAAATCTGTCGTACGACAGGCTTGCGGCTCTGCAGCTGAGCCAAGATCCCGCTAGTGAAAAAGAATTATTTCAGTGAAACGGTCTTCCACATGTGCTTGGTTTGCAAGCACATATAGAAGACCGTTTCAGTGAAATAATTCTTTGTCATTAACGCAATCGCGGCTCTGCTGCAAAGCCACATGATGAAAGTCAGACCGGATATCCCTGCAGTCAGCACAACGTTGACTTCAGGGAAGGGGGAGGGAGGGGGGAACTTTGCCTTTGGTTATCTCTCAAACCATAAAGGTTTGAGAGATGAACCTGGGGGCTATTAAATTATTTTACAAATATGTACAATAATGGGGATAGTAATAATAAAGTATCCGTTTAAGACATGCTGTGCAGGTACTTCTTCTCTTAGCCCTACATTACCTCCTTTACTCACTGACAACTCTGTCAGTAGTAAGGTTGGGGGGCAGTGCACTAGAGAGAGAGAGAGAGAGAGAGAAATATATCTCAAAAACTAGTTTCCTAAATGGAAAATACAGCATATAGGTGATCTGAAAAGTGTTTTCAAAATCAACAAAGTTTATTTAGGAGATGGGGTATGAATTAGTAACTGAGAATATGCATATATTTTGCCTGGCTGTTAAAAAGACAAATTCTGTTGCAGGTGATGGGATTTGGACTGTATCTTATGGATGGAAACGTCAGTAACATTTACAAATTGGACGCCAAGAAGAGAATTAACCTCAGCAAAATTGACAAGTTCTTTAAGGTGATGCTTTTAATTATGAGATGGGACTCTAATGTATCGTAATAATAATCGCCCGTTTACCTAAATGTGGGCAGAACATCCTTATTGCCACTTTGAATCAATTCTACATGGATTGGTTCCCCAAAATGTGTCCTTAGTTACAATGGAGTCCACAGAGGCAAAAAACGAATCTTTTCACAGCTCTACAAACTCCTCCTATTGAAGTAGTCATAAGAAGCCTTCATTGTGAGGATTCTGGGGTCCTTGAGTCCTACAACAGAGAATCATGACTGCTTCCATGGACAATGTATCGAGTACTAATGAAAGTTTGATCTTGGGAAACCAATTCACATACAATTGATTCATTTTGACAGTTAGAATTTTCTGGACAAATTAAGGTAAGTGGGAGCGTGTTATATGGACGTAGTAGTATTCCTGTAAAGTCCATCTACAGTACATAGACAGTAATGTTGGGAGAGATGCTTGGCTTGGCCGAGCCTAAACTAGCTATAGTGCTTCCCTTCCATTAGTGGCTCCTCACGGTTTCCTTCCAAACAAACGGGTGGCCAGTGCAGAATGTGGTCCAGCTCAGTCCACACCCTGGCCCTGTGAGCAGGGCCGGGGTCTGGTCCGGCTCTGACTCAGCTCGGGACATAGCCTGGTTGCCTCACCTGCTCAGATAGACACTCATTGTCATGATACATTGTGATCACTGAGATTTAGACATTACTTGGTAAATGTCTTTCAAGTGAACAGAAAATATTGGACATCAGTGATATATATACACATACACCCCCCCCCCCAACACACAGTGGTAATGTAAGGCTTGTGCTGCAGAGTAAAATAGTGGTGTTTCCTCCACTGGGAAATGCTTAATTCAAGAATTATTACAGAAGAAACTTGCATTTTTGTGGATTGTTTGGTGCAGTACGATTTTAGTCATTCTGTACTATGGTGGTGCTGTTGCTATTGAAGTTTCTGGAGATCATTGTCACTGATTTAAACTCTCCATAGACTAGAATGGCAGCATCAACAGCATAAAATAGTGTGTCTATAAAAACGTTGCACTTAGACTATCGCAAAAATAGAAATTTGCACTGAAATAACTATTAAACATTGCATCTCCCAAAAGAAATATTATTATTTTACTCAACCAGAAAAATGAAGCAAAATATAGCTTTTTGACAATAACTGTTCATGTTTCTCCATTATGTCTTCTCATCTTTCACCTGTTTTTGGACTGCAACTCTCATCCTCAGCTGTAGTACAGCTGCAACTGGAGAGCAGCAGGTTGCTTACATCCTGTATAACACCATCCAAAACGTTCACAAAATACCCTGTGATTTAAAGTGATAGTAATGTCTAAAAAAAACTTTTTTGCATTTAGAAGAGCTTAAAAAGCTGATCTAAATGCAAAAAAAATGTATCTCTCAAACCGCTATGGTTTAAGAGATACGGGCATTTAAAGTTTGATTTCTTCTACTGACAGCTGTAAAGCTGTCAGCAGGAGATCCGTGTCGGTCGACACGGTGGCGCTTGAGAAGTGCCGGGATCTCGTTACTTACACGGAATCCCTTCATTGGAATGGTCTAAAACGTGTGCCTAGTTTTCAGGCACACATTTTAGACCATTCCAGTGAAGGGATTCCGTGTAAGTAACGAGATCCCGGCACTTCTCAAGCGCCACCATGTCGACCGACACGGATCTCCTGCTGACAGCTTTATAGCTGTCAGTAGGAGAAATCAAACTTTAAATACCCTTATCTCTTAAACCATAGCGGTTTGAGAGATACGGTTTTTGGCATTTAGATCAGCTTTTTAAGCTCTTCTAAATGCAAAAAAGTTTTTTTTAGACATTACTAACACTTTAACCTTCAACACTGTTTATTTTATTTTAATTATTTCCAAAATCTGGATAAAAGACAATCTCAGTAAACACTGATAGCGTCTGTCATCTTCCCTAACACTTCGTAAAAGTATTTACAAAGAGACAGAATAGTCCATTTTACAAACTAATCTGGCCATCAAACCTTTCTTATCATCTGCTAAATCCATCTCATTATCTGAACCATGGTCACATTTTTCATAGGTGTTTAAACTTTGGACCTGTGCTTGAACAGAATGAAATTTAATTTATTGTGACACAGATCACTGCTGAGCTTTATCAGGTCACGAATGTTTATCAGAATGGGCTCTTTCACATGTGCGAGTGTTGTAGCAACTGTTGGTGCAGTTTTAGTGCTACGGCATGACAAAAACACAATTACCTGTGATATTTGTTTGTTTTAAATGCAGTTCCATTGAACCCAGTACTAAGAATTTGTAGTTGCATTATCACAACGTCAAAGAAAATTTGCAGCATTGTGGATCTCTCTGAATCACAGAATATATTGTTTGTGTGAGATGCCCCATAGGTTACAAAGATTCACAGCTCAAGCTTTGCTGTCATTACACTGCTCTTCGCAATGCGTTGTGTACCCCTCTGGCAATCAAAGGATTAATAGACACCTTTAACCCCTTAACGACCTTTGCCGGTCATAGTACGTCATGGGTAGATCTGAGTTAACGACCCATGATGTACTATGACCGTCATGGATTTCCAGGCTCCCTCCGCGGCTGCACGCCGTTTGGGGAGTCTGGAATCCGAATAATAAAAAAAAAATGCCCGTGGTCCTTTAGTGACCGCAAACGCGCCCGTGCGGCCGGTCATTAAGGGGTTAAAGGGTTAGTAATGTTTATATATTAAAAAATGTCATATTGCAGCTATTACAAAAACAAACTAAATCTCTCAAATCTTTATGGTTTGAAAGATAAAGAAGGCTCAAGTTCCCCCCTCTCTCCCCTTTCACTGATGTCAGCTATGACATATTTTAATATATCGGAATTACTAACCCTTTTAGTGCCAGAGGGCTACGCAACGCATTATAGCAATTTCCGGGCAGCTACAGCATAGGGGGTATCATCACTTTCAGCTCCAGGCCCTTCATCACTTTCAGCTCCAGGCCCATTATCACTTTCAGCTCCAGGCCCATTATCACTGTCAGCTCCAGGCCCTTCATCACTTTCAGCTCCAGGCCCATTATCACTGTCAGCTCCAGGCCCTTCATCACTGTCAGCTCCATGCCCTTCATCACTTTCAGCTCCAGGCCCTTCATCACTTTCAGCTCCAGGCCCTTCATCACTGTCAGCTCCAGGCCCTTCATCACTGTCAGCTCCAGGCCCTTCATCACTTTCAGCTCCAGGCCCATCATCACATTCAGCTTCAGGCCCATCATAACTTTCAGTTCCAGGCTCATCATCACTTTCAGTTCCAGTCCCATCATCACTTTCAGCTCCAGGACAATCATAACTTCTGCTCCAGGTCCATCATCCCTTTCACTTTCAGCTCCAGGCCCATCATCAATTTCAGCTCCAGGCTCATCATCACTCTCAGGTCTAGACTCATCAACACTCTTAGCTCCAGGCCCATCATAACTCCCCGTTCCAGACCATCATAACTTTCCGTTTCAATCCATCATAACTTTCCGTTCCAGCCCATCGCAACTTTCAGCTCCTGGCCCATCATCACTTTCAGCTCCAGGCTCATCATCACTTTCAGGTGTAGGACTACCACAACTTTCAGCTCCAGGACAATCATAGCTTTCGGCTGCAGGCCCGTCATAACTTTTAATTCCAGACCTGTTAGGCCCTTATGGAAATCATTTTTCTAGTGACTACTCTCTCTGTGCTTGCTCAGACAGTCAGAGATAGCTCTGCTGCCTTTGTTGGATCCCCACATGTACCTGTTTGTTCTCAGATGAGCTCTTTCCTCTTTGTGAGTCTTGTCTAAGTGTACAAGTACGTCTCTTTTCTCTCTTGCAGCAGCTGCAGGTGGTGCCTCTGTTTGGAGATATGCAGATAGAGCTGGCCAGATACATTAAGACCAGTGCTCACTATGAGGAGAACAAATCAAAGTGAGTGCGTGCCGTAATGTCTCTAGGTCTGTTGGGGGGAAATAGGAAGTGTACAGCGTGTTGAACAGAGGTTGTCATTCTTGATATACCTAGTGAAATCACACTAGAAAACCAAAAAGTATACCAGGAGGATGCTGTTTTGGATCATATAGGGATATTGGGGAGGGTTTAAAGGAAAACCAGTTCTAAAATACAAGTTGTTCTTATGTGAAAGAACAAGCTGTAACAATCACAGATGTATATATGTAATGGTTTCTTTCAGTGGTAGAATTTAGAATGGCAGCTAAACTTACAGCCATCCATGCACAGGTCCCCTTGACTCCTCCTCCACATAACTTGTGCTGTGAGTTCTGCAGCGACAGATAACAAATCCCATTGGCTGTTGATTGTAAGCTGATTATTTCTAGTGGCGCAATGATATCGCACCCACCTTCTCATCCAATAGAAATGAGGCTACCAGCTTCAGCTCTTGCACAAAGTCAAACAGTAAGCCCGGGGGTTATATATAAAATAAGGGCTGTAACTTTATTCAATGCTACACCAATAAGTGGTATTGATTCCCTTTTAAAGGAAAATTAGAACTTCCTTATAACAACCTCCACTTATGTTACTTATTATACCATAAATCACCATTGCTCCTATGAATTATGCCCCTGTGTCTTTGTTTTACAGATAACATCAGTCTTAGATTTCAGGTTCATGGAGGTGGACATGACAGTTGTTGACAGGACCACAGAACCTCAAAGTCTGCCCAATGCACATGGTAATCTTAAACCTTTAAGCAATGTGTTTCAAACCCTCTGGTTTTTAGAGGGTCAGGTAAGTTTATGCACTTTGCCTGCTTCAGTTTAAAAAACTTCCAACAACTGTCATGTCTGCCTCCATGGAGCTGACATCTAGGACTGATTGAAGATGTCATGTCTAGCACAAATGCTCAAGGGCAAAATTCATAGGGGCCATTAGAAATGAATAGTAAGGTAAATGGGGGTTGTTATTAGGGGATGTTGGTTCCCCTTTAAGAGAAGTATGTTTTTTTATATTTTGTTTGTCTGTTTTAGTAGTTCGTGTTAGTTGTCCTTTAAAGTGGAACTATCATGCTTACATACGTTATGCCCAATTAATTATTAGTTGCTTGGAAATCATGGAAATAGCATAATAAAGTTTCTTAAGTGCCAGCATGAGTTGGAATCATAACAACATATGAAACTTACATCAGTGGGACAGCACAAACATCTTGGAGAAGAGTGATCTCTGCACCTGCACTGTCTGTCCCTGCCTGTACCATACTGTACAGTGCAACTCCCCCTTCGGCAAATAACCTATCACTGACGAGACAGTGACGGACAGCACAGACACTCTTCGCCAAGATGTCTGCTCTGTCCAACTGATGTAAGTTTCATACAATGTTATGATTCCAACTCATGCTGGCACTTTAGAAACGTTATTACACTATTTCCATTATTAACAAGCTACTAATGATTAATTGGGTATAACTTATGTAAGTATGATAGTTCCACTTTAACATATATGAATTTGCCTGTGCTGTATTTGGGCAGGTTGGATGAAACCATTTTATTTTGCTCTCTTTACTTCCTCAGAAGGTTGTACTCTGCGTGGTAGCACATAGCAAGAAGTCAAAAGTGCATGAAAATAACTTCTCACAAGACTTCTTAAAAATATATCTAAACTTCATCAAGTTATTGAAACTTTTATATGTGTCTGTGAATGTTACGTTAAACTTTTTCATTCAAGAGCAATATGTATTTTAGTATTGGTGTCCCTTTGAAGACTGTGGTACTAAGCAGCTTTGGGTTGTAAATACGCACTCATTCTGGGCCCCGCTTTACCGCCAAAAGCTGCTTAATGCTGTAGTTTTATAGTATAATGTTCTGCACCTTTTTGGCCCTTGGTGATAAAAAGCTGGACAAGTGATATTGCTACTGGATATTTTGTTGGAATTTGAGCCCAGGTTCTTCCCTGGACATAGATGTTAAAGGCTTGGATAGGACCTTTCCTGTTGAGTAATAAAACAAGTATCCACGTGCTGCTGGAATATGTTCTGTTCAAAAATTATTGCAGCTTAAACCTGGTGACCAGAAAACTAAATTGTATTTTCCTTTGGAGAACCTTTGGTTCCTGACCTTAGTCTGACTATATTGTTCCATAGACAGCAATATAAACACTGCCTCCTAGTGACTAGATGACAGTTTGATTAAAACATAGTTTGTGCTGTAATAACTTTTGAATGAACCGTGTCTCAGCAGTGGGCGTATCCTTGTTTTAACTCTTTGAGTGCTAGAGGGGTGTGCCCTTCTGGCACTCAAAGAGGTAATCAGAGAGTCCTGCAATATGTAATTGTTTTGTAGTAAATGTTACTATTCTGACTGTAAACCTTTTGAGTGCCATAGCATAGCGCAGCTCCCCTGTGGCATTCAAAGGGTTAGACGTGGAGTGACTGTATAAGCCACAAAGCCATTTACTAGGGATGCACCGATACCAATTTTTAAGACCGAGTACAAGTACCGATACTTTTTTCAAGTACTCACCGATACCAATTACTGATACCCCAACCCTGGCAACTCCAGCCCCAATACCAGCAGCCCCAAAAAGCGTAACACTATAAACACCAGCCCCAACCCCAGGAACCCAAGTAACCACGCCCCCAACCCCAGCACCCCCAACAACCCACAACCCCAACCGCAGCATCCCTATCTACTTAAATTCCCACAATAATGCTTAATACACGCGTCATAGCTGGCCCTTTAAATTTTCACGATCTAGCAACCAGGCGGCAGAATACGTGCGGTAGATCAAACGGGAGCCTATACTAGCCCTTTGCAAACCATGAAAAACCTTCATTCCACCGCCCTAGGAACCCCGAAAACCCCAACAACCCTCACAACCACAATCCTAGCAACCACAACAACGCAATGCCCGAAATTCAGCAACTTTAACAAGCCCAGCAACTATTGGCCTCTAGTATCGGCCCCAATTGCGTGAGTACGAGTACTCATGCAAAGCAGGTATCGGTACCGATACCAGTATCGGTATCAGTGCATCTCTACCATTTACAAAGCTCACACCTTGGAACCCAGATCAGTATTAGACCTTAGGCCCTCACATGGTAAAATGAACAGGATAACATCTCAAAGTAGATCAGTTTGAAGTTTTTCAGTCACCACTTTTTACTGGAATATTTAAAGCGAAACTATCACCTACATTAAAACTTTTATAGCGGGTTTTAATAGTTAACCCAACATTAGAACTGGTGTATTTTGTAAAAAAATTGCTTACAAGTGCAGATATTAGCCCGTCAAAATCGGGCACTTCCGCGTTCTGCTGGACTGAATGTCTCGCTTGACTTCCCAGATGCCCCAGGGAGCGTGTTCACGCTCCCCTTTGAAGCTGGGTTTCTGTGCTGTAGCGTTACAGCAAACTCTGTGTACAGTGCTACTGAGATGGATAGATAGATAGATAGACAGATAAATACAGATGGACAGATAGATACAGATAGATAGATAGAGATACAAACAGTGAGGCAGATAGAGAGAGATACTGACAAACATAGATAGATAAAACAACTGAATTGTATGACATATATGACTGTATTCAAACGGCAAAAGGTAAGTTGTTGTGTTATAGAAATGATAAGGTAAGTTTGAGATTTTCAAAAAAGTGTGTATTAACTAAATTGGGATACTGGCAATTTGGCAATGATTACATACAAACACAACATACTGACAACACCCTGTATGCTGACGAGATCTTTGGTGTGTTGGGACCTCTCTAACACTCACAGGGTTAAATGCCACATTTAAAGTATCAGTATTTTGTTTTAATTAATAAAAAATATGTTACATGGTATTTCCTGGTGAGTAAAACAGGAGTACACCCACTTCGGGAGATTTGTCATTAAAAATCTATTACAACCAAGACTTTTTACATTAAACTGTAATATTGCATTGTGGTCACTGTTTGGTGCTGTTCTTATCACTTACTATGGACAGCTGCGGGCTATGATTCAAGCTTTCCTAAGGATTGCATTATAAAAAAATAAAAAGGTTGCCTTTTAGGCATTAGTTGGCACTGTTACTAACAGGGGACTCAGTTTAAAGGGATGGTAATATTTAATATCTATCTATCTATCTATCTATCTATCTATCTATCTATCTATCTATCTTGAATATTTTAGGTGCAATATCTCAGTGGCCTGAAATTGTACAGTGGCACTGTTGCTGCACTATCCTATGGAGATTTATGGTCAACTGACCAGAGCTGTCCATAGGATGGTGTAGCTACAGCACCTCTGTACAATTTTAGGCCACTGTGATACTGCACCTAAAAATATAAAATTTGAGCTGCAATAACTTTTGGATAAAACACTTCTCAGCAGTGGGAGTACCTTTGTTTTAATCAAGAGGATAAAACCTACAACCTATATATTTCCACATATTACTCCTTACTATCCCTTTAACATATATATAAATACATCATATAGGTTTTCCTACTTTCGTAATCTGTCAAACTGTAATTACTTCCAGTGGGAGAACCCTATACTATATAGGTTTTCATTTAAAAGAAAGTTACTTTTCCTTTAACTCTTTGAGTGTCAGAGGAGTGAGCAATACATTCAAAGGGTTATTTTAGCGGGGATTTGTTGCAGTTTCCTATGGGGCGATTTTGTGTTCTTTATAACTTCTACAGAGCAAGTAGGGTTGCCACCTTTTCTTAAAAAAAATACCGGCCATGGCATTCCCTCCATAGACTTAACAGTGGACAGAAGCCAATTTTTTACCGGCCTGCAGGTAAAATACCAGCTGGGTGGCAACCCTAAGAGCAAGTGAGTGTTTGAACGCATTTCTTAGCAACTCTACGGAGGTCGCGTTTGCTCCCACCGCTGATAGATGCAGCTGCACTCAAAAGAACTGTGGCGAGATGCACTAAAGAGCAATAAGGGTCCAGTTTGCCAATATTTTGGCAAATTAGACCCAAATCCATCTTGCAGTACACACTAAGGTGTCTTCACTTGAAATATGCCTACATCGCCATGCCTTTGCCATATTTACATTGTATCAGTGTCTCGTTCTCCAGTCACTCATTTGCATATTGAAATCTGACTTAATGAGTCAGTTTTGTGTTACTGAGGGCAGGCTTATATGTTATTGCGGCTATTTGCTAGATGTAATAAGCTCTGATAGCTGACTATGCCATCAGAACTCTCAAATTTGCCTCCCCGATGGCGAATTGTGTATCTTGTCATAGCTTTCTACTCAGTGACATAAAGCATGTTTGAATCTCCATGCACGTCTTATATGCTTCCATGCACTTCTTATACTCCTCCCATTTGCCTTCCATTCCACCACAGTTATCACTTCTCCCTCCTGATATATTTGAAGTGAAAAGAGGGAGCAGAGCTGGACTACACAATAAAATATATTTGTATATGGATTCCTCACAGCTATCATTGTACTCAGACATACCCTGTGTCATAGCAGTTTAGTTAGCTCTCCAGTGGCTGAATGAATTTACTGTGCAAGCGCTGGTCTCCCATAGTGTGACTGTGACTTGTAGTGCTTCTTTCACCACGTAAATGACAGAAGAAAGAGGCACAAGTGGTCACAGTCACACTGTGGGATCCCAACTCCTGTATAGTAAATTCATTCAGCTGTTGGATCTGTGAGTAAGTAGGTCTCAGTGTAGTGCACTAACTACCGAGAGGACTTTACTGTGATACAGAGTAGCCCAGCTCAGCTCCCTCCTGTCACTTCCTATATGTCAGATGGGAGAAGTTATCTGATTGTGTGGACAACATTCTTTAACCCTTTGAGTGATGTCCAATGAATTGCTTTTCAATGCTTTGGGCACCTCTCTGGCACTGACAGAGTTAATTATTTCCTTCCCCAGCCTCTCTCTCTTTGCTCTCCCAGGCTGTTTCTCTCCCCAGTGCCTCTTTGATGCATTAGTCACCCTTTCTTTACACATACATCATCTTTTCTCCCCTAATATATTTTTCCCTAGTATCTGTTTTGTTACTCCATTTTGTCTCATTTCCTACCCATTCCTCTATCTCCATGCTTCCAGGCACCTTTCTGCCCCATCTAAAGTATCTTTTTCACCCTGATTGTCTTTCTCCTTGCTTTGATGCATGATCAGTTGTATAGGCAATTTGACTTGCACATATAAAATATGTAAAGTCAAAAAGGAGGTTGGCTGTCACTTTAAAATTCACTACTATAGCCTTACGAACCAGTCAGCTTCTTGTCCTGATTTGCTAATGATCAGCCTCCTCCTTCCCCTTGCAGACCTAATTCTTAGTGCATATGGCGAAGTTTCTCCAAGACAAACGGGTAGATGCAGTAAGGTGTGATAAAGAGGTGATAAAGTAGAAATGACTTCTTCAGTGATATCACTTCTCCAAATCCTATGTTATTCTATATGCACTGGAGAAGTGATATCACTGGAGAAGTTATCTCTGCTTTATCACCTCTCTATCACACCTTAGTGTATCTCTCCCAAAGTGTTCTCCTCACATCTCCAAAACAAAACCGCCACTGTACTGAACTTTAGTGCATCTCCCTCCGGAGCAATTACAGGGGCAAATAATAATATCCACTGAGTTAAATGGGGCTTTTAACCCTTGAATGCTAGAGAGATTTCCAACATATTGCTTAATAATGCGTTGGAGACCTTTCTGTCATGCAAGGAGTTAGAAGATCCATATGAATCAGTAGGAGTTTTGTGAATAATTATCTATGCTGCAGTTGGTTTGCTCCAGAATTATTCCAGTTTTTATAGTTTTTATCACTAAATCAACATTGTAATGTTCTCAGCTGTTCACACGCGTGCACAGCATCTGTATCTGTAAGGGACTGTAAGACGTGTCCATAGCCATATCTACCAATACCGTGGAGCTGCATGCCAATTAAAATGGAAGTATCATGTAATATGGAAAAGATTGTAACATTGTAGGGCAGTTCATGCTGAGTAAAGTATACGTGATGAGTGATGCTATTGTCAAGGGCAAAAGTGAGCTACAGGGAGCTGTATCAACAGCACCACCTTAAAATGTCAGGCCATGGAAGTACTGCTCTCAGAAATGCTGGTCTGAGCTGTTATACCCTTGGTTTACTGAGAAGAAAAAGTGATACCTCTCTCTAGTACTCAATTTGTCATGAATGTACTCTGTCCCATAGACTTTAGTGTATGTGTCAATCTATAGTCTAAGTTTTATATATATATATATATATATATATATATATATATATATATATATATATATACACACACAGACACAAATGGTGCACATCATTTCCATTACAATTTGGCACACAATGCTCTTCAGGAACCCAGCAGACTGCTGCAGAGGTAAGGATCTCTGCAGCAATTTTCACAGGAGTAGGCAGAGGGCTTGGGTTCTGCCTTGCCCACTCCTGTGAAAATCTCCATCTCTGATGCGCCGCCTGTGGCCAGTCTCTGCCCCAGCCCTCAGCGAACCAGAAACCACTCAAAATTTTATATATATATATATATATATATATATATATATATATATATATATATTCCATATAATGCAGTACTATCCATTTAAGGGCTTCTAAGCTCTACCCATGGTCCCTAATGAGGCCGATCCCCAGGCTTAAGCAGCTGTTTCCTGCCCAGGTGGACATGCACCCAGAGCAGCATCAGTCCGCAGTACAATATATGTGAACAGATGGTGCAGATCCGAGACGACCACATCCGTTTCATCTCTGAATTGGCGCGGTACAGCAACAGCGAGGTAAGAGCTGGATTGGCACAAAGGAAGACAGTGATAGCTGATATTCACTAACCCACTGTGTCTAGCAGTCTGGAGGTAGATTAAAATTAAAGGTAAAATGTGAGATCAGTAAACTATAACACCATTACCATTAATGAGATCAGCACATTATTACATATCACCATTCAGGAGATAAGCAGAATATTACACCAATATGGTGTAGATTAGTAGAGCATGACACCATCTCTATTTGGTAGATCAGAAGAGCACTACAGTACCAGGTTAGCAAAAAGATTTGAGACTGTAATCTCTTGGATTCAAGACCGTTTTTCAGTTCATTGCTTTTGCATCCAAGTGGTTAATATGAGACGAGGGGCTTGTATTAGCAAACACTCCTGGGTGAATTAATAATTTAGCCATGTTTACGGCTTGCCTCTAGATAACTGGATTGTGAAGGCAATGCATGGATAACACATACATATTATTATGAAAAAATACAAATACCTTATGAAGATATACTTCTTTACTTCTTTGAGTGCCAGAGAGGTATCCAATGAATTGCAAATGGATACCCCTCTGACACTCAAAGGGTTAAATTATTACAGTGTAAACATGCATTTGTTTAGACTTTGCAACACAAGCTTTCCATGGACAGCAATATCAACCAAACCATTTTAAGATGGAATGGCTGCAAAAATACTAGTCAAGATGCCCAACAAAATGAATGCTTGCACTGAAATAACTTTTGAATAAAGCATCTGGGAAGCCTTAGTTTAGTAAAGAGAAAAAAACTCAACTCCTTAAAATGAGGCTGTGGAAAGTCTGTCAGGGGTCATGTAAGCTATAGGCCAGAAGTTTACAATTAGGGAAAAATTATTTGATCCCCTGCTGCTTTTGTATGTTTGCCCACTGACATAGAAAGGATCAGTCTATAATTTTAATGGTAGGTTTATTTGAACAGTGAGAGACAGAATAACAACAAAAAAATCCAGAAAAACGCATTTCAAAACAGTTATAAATTGATTTGCATTTTACTGAGTGAAATAAGTACTTGATCCCTTTGCAAAACATAACTAAGTACTTGGTGGCAAAACCCTTGTTGGCAATCAGAGGTCAGACATTTCTTGTGGTTGACCACCAGGTTTGCACACATCTCAGATGGGATTTTGTCCCACTCCTCTTTGCAAATCCTCTCAAAGCCATTAAGGTTTCGAGGCTGACGTTTGGCAACTCGAACCTTCAGCTCCCTCCACAGATTTTCTATGGGATTAAAGTCTGGAGACTGGCTAGGCCACTCCAGAACCTTAACATGTTTCTTCTTGAGCCACTCCTTTGTAGCCATGACCGTGTGTTTTGCTTCATTGTCATGCTGGAATCCACAACCCAGTTTTAATGCCCTGGCTGAGGAAAGGAGGTTCTCGCCCAAGATTTGACAGTACATAGCCCCGTCCATCTTCCCTTTGATGCTGTGAAGTTGTCCTGTCCCCTTAGCAGAAAAACACCCCTTTAGCATAATGTTTCCACCTCCATGTTTGACGGTGGGGATTGTGTTCTTGGGGTATAGGCAGCATTCCTACTCCTCCAAACACGGCGATTTGAGTTGATGCCAAAGAGCTCGAATTTGGTCTCATCTGACCACAACACTTTCACCCAGTTCTCCTCTGAATCATTCAGATGTTCATTGGCAAACTTCAGACAGGCCTGCACATGTGCTTTCTTGAGCAGGGAGACCTTGTGGGCGCTGCAGGATTTCAGTCCTTCACAGTGTAGTGTGTTACCAATTGTTTTCTTGGTGACTGTGGTCCCAGCTGCCTTGAGATCATTGACAAGATCCTCCCGTGTAGTTCTGGGCTGATTCCTCACCGTTCTCATGATCATTGAAACCCCAAGAGGTGAGATCTTGCATGGACCCCCAGACCAAGGTAGATTGACAGTTATTTAGTGTTTCTTCCATTTGCGAAAAATCGCACCAACTGTTGTCACCTTCTCATCAAGCTGCTTGGTGATGGTCTTGTAGCCATTCCAGCTTTGTGTAGGCCTACAATTTTGTCCCTGACATCCTTGGACAGCTCTTTGGTCTTGGCCATGGTGGAGAGGTTGGAATCTGATTGATTGCTTCTGTGGGCAGGTGTCTTTTATACAGGTAACATGCTGAGATTAGAAGCACTCCCTTTAAAGGGATAGTAATCCCCATAGTGTAGCTATTTCAAGAAGAATTCTATTACCCCCAGTGTTTTCTCTCAAACCTTTATGGTTTGAGAGATAACCGTAAGCAAAGTTCCCCCCTCCCTCCCCTTTCCCTGAAGTCAGCGTTGTACTGACTGCAGGGATATCCGGTTTTATTTTCATCAGGTGGCTCTGCAACAGAGCCCAGATCGCGTTCATAAAAAAAAATGATTTCACAGAAACAGTCTTCTACGTGTGCTTGCAAACCAACGCCACCTCGGCTCAGCTGCAGAGCCAAAAGCCTGTTGTACGACAGACTTCCCTTGTAGTCAGTACAATGCTGACTTCAGAGAAGGGGGAGGGAGGGGGGAACTCTGCTTACCGTTATCTCTCAAACCATAAAGGTTTGAGAGATGACACTGGGCGCAATTGAATTATTTTTTAAATATCTACACTATGGGGATTAGTAATATTAAAGTGCTCCTAATTTCAGCTTGTTACCTGTATAAAAGACCCCTGGGAGCCAGAAATCTTGCTGATTGATAGGGGGTCAAATACGTATTTCACTCAGTAAAATGCAAATCAATTTATAACTTTTTGGAAATGCTTTTTTCTGGATTTTTTTGTTGTTATTCTGTCTCTCACTGTTCAAATAGACCTACCATTAAAATTATAGACTGATCATTTCTTTGTCAGTGGGCAAACATACAAAATCAGCAGGGGATCAAATATTTTTTTTCCCTCACTGTAAATCCTTTGGCTCTCAAGCTGCTGGGACTACAAATTCTGCCAGTCTTTAGCAGGTAGAGATGATGGGAGTTGTAGTCTCCAACAACTGGAGAGCTAAAGGTTGTCTGCCCATGGTGTAGACACTCGTGGCCTGCACCATACCTGGGAACTTTGGGCGGAATGCAGAAAACATGCGCAATCGCTGTTTCCATTGTGAAACCCACTAGGGAATAGGTTTGTGCATTACTTTGTTGAATTGCACATGAAAAATCAAGATCAGCGAATAGCGGCGCATATTTATTTTTTGTGGGTGTGGTCAAAATTAACAAATCTGTCTGACTGGAATAGACAATGTGCCTAAAGCAGGAAATGCTTTTGCGAACGATTTTATACATCTGTGTAGCTTTGTCCTAAAAGCTAATTTTTCATGTGCAATTCAAGAAGCATTCAGTATATGGCTTCCTGCATTAGAACATGCGCAGTATCTATCTGAGCATGAAAAATGCCTTCAGCGCGTGCGCATATTTCTTACATTCTGCCCTGTTCCTTCTAGAGTCCCTGGGAGGCCTCATGTAGTGCCACTGGGGGTATTAATGATGAAATTTGCATCACAAAAGGACGGGTCTTAATTGTGGGTGGGGCCGGGCTTAATGGACTGTGACATGAAGTGGGTGAGAAGTTGGCAAAACAGGGTGGGAAGAAGGGGAAGTGGCAGAGTCTCATAAGAAACTCCCCACCATGGAAAATCAGCCTCTGTCATCTGAGACCCTATAATTAATCTTGAGAGTTCCCAAGTATGGACTGCGCCCTCTCTGGCTGTGGAACCCTAACCCTGTGAACAAAAAAAGGAAAGGACATAAAACCCCACAGCCTGCTGGAGGTACCAAGTCACCTAATGTCGGAAAAGAATAGGGGACTGTTTAAATAGGAGCCTCAGTTTGGGTCAAAGTGTAACCATCCTTTTCTTCCTATTCCTTTAACTCATTAAGGACTGTCGCACGCACACGCGGCCGGCACTTGAGGACCACTGGACTTTTTTTTTTCCGGTTCAGGGCTTCCAGAGCAGCGTGCAGCCATGCTGGGGGGCTCTGAACTCCATGACGTGCAAGGACTGTCACTGGTCCTTAAGTGCCGGACCGCCGTGACGGTCCTGGCACGTCAGTGGTCCTTAAGGACCAGAGGGATGGGCAACACACTGGGAAGCAATGTATCGCATACCCCTGTTTTCTTCAAAGGGTTAATTTCCTGTTCCCGTGGTCTGTCTCTGGCAGGTAGTAACTGGCTCCGGCCTAGACAGCCAGAAGTCAGATGAGGAGTACCGAGAGCTCTTTGACCTGGCACTGAGAGGACTGCAGCTCCTGTCTAAGTGGAGCGCTCACGTCATGGAGGTGGTAAGTGCCATGAAAAAAAGCTAAATTTCCCATTATTTTAAATGGGGCATTTAACCACTTGAATTTTAGAGCGGTTTTCAACAAAACAGCTGTGCGATGCATTGGAGACCTCTCTAGCATTCATGGGGCTAAAATCCAACTTAAATAAATGGGAATTATGACTTGTCCCCTATAGTGCAGATGGTTTATTCCAAAATTACTCCTCTTTTCCTTTATACATAAGGCCCATTGTATTCGGATATATCGCCGTGTGGGATTATAGTTATACCTGGTATATCTTTACAGTGATGCTCTGTATTTCCATCTGTGCAGTGGCATAACTGTTCATTGGAGGGGCCCAGTGCAAACATTCTTTGCCCCTTAACCCTTTGAGTGCCAGAGTGGTACGGAATGCATTGCAAAGCAATGCATTCCGTACCACTCTGGCACTCAAAGGGTTAACACAAAAATATTTTCAAATAACTAGACCCTATTGTAGCCTGAGGCAGATAGGGGCCCCTATGGATGCTGGGCCGCAGCACAACTGCACTCCCTGTAGATACGCCCCTGCCTCTGTGTATTGTGCTATTTTGGATGGTGCTTTTTTGTGATTTTGTCACCTCTTCTCTGTCTGTTCTTTTTTAGTTATTTATTCTTTCTTTTTCAGTACTCCTGGAAGCTTGTTCACCCGACAGATAAGTTCTGCAATAAGGATTGCCCCGGAACAGCGGAGGAGTATGAGCGAGCCACTCGGTATAACTACACCAGCGAGGAGAAATTTGCCTTTGTTGAGGTAACAGAAGATTTCCAAATGTCTTTGATAGTGTTAACCCCTTAACAATCACCCAATCCAGCTTGTGGGCAGCCATTAAGGACCACCTACCTTTTTTTTTTCTTCAGATGAATTCTGGAATGAGAGAGTGGTATGCAGATTCGCTTCCATCCCAGAATTCTATGAAGTGCCAGGACTGTCATTGGTCCTTAACCCTTTGAGTGCCAGAGGGGTAAGGAATGCATTGCTTTGCAATGCATTCAGTACCCCTCTGGTACTCAAAAGGTTAAGTGTCGGGATTGGTACGACTGTCCAGACACGTCATGGGTTCTTAAGGGGTTAAAGGGATAATAGCACTTATTTTAAAGTACAATTTCTATTGTAAGGCTTATCCTCTTAAAGTGACAGTAATGTCCCATAAAAACTTTTTATAGTTTTGTAGAGGAGAAGAAAATAAGCTGAATTCCACAAACCCTATCTCTGAAACCGCTATGGTTTGAGAGATATAGGCGTTGAAAGTTCCCACCTCTCTTCCCTTCTCCTGATGTCAGCTGTAAAGCTGACAGCAGGAGATTCGAGTCGTACAACTCAAAGAGGCTCTGCAGCAGAGCCCAAATTGCATTATTGCAAAAGAATTACTTCTTCATTGCAGAGCCGCAGGCTGGTCCCCGATCCGGGATCTCCTGCTGTCCGCTAGACGCTGATGTCAGGAGAAGGGGAGGGAGGTGGGAACTTTCAATGCCTAAATCTCTCAAACCATAGCGGTTTGAGAGATAGATTTTGTGCCATTCAGCTTATTTTCTTCTCCTCTACAAAATGATAAAAAGTTTTTATGGGACATTACTGTCCCTTTAAGTACAACAAGGGTACTCCCACTACTGAGAGATGTTTTATTCAAAAGTTATTGCAGAGCATACTTGACATTTTTAGGCGCAGTATCTGTGGCCTGAAATGCTATAGTGGCACTCTTGCTACACCATCCTATGGACAGAGCTGGTCAGTTGTCCATAAACCTGAATATGATGATGGAGCAACAGCTCCATTATAACATTTCAGGCCATTGAGATACTACACTGAAAAAATTAAAGCTTGAGCTGCAGTAACTTTTGAATAAAACACCTCTCAACAGAGTGAGTACCCTTGTGTTATTCAGGAAGATAAACCCAGCAATATATATATTTTTTCAAATATTAAGTACATTTAAATTTGTTTTACAGAGATTTAAAATCTGTCTGTATGTTGTGCTAGCTATTTTACTGTAAAATAAATACTTTTTTGCGAAATCAACACTTTTATTTTCGTAGTGCAGTGTGGCACTTTATGCTAATGTCCTGCAGAGTACGTTTGAGGCCATATTCCTCCTTATTCCTGAGAGTGTGGGCTCTTCTGATATTCATTTGAGCACAGTGTGTGGTAATACTGGGCAAGCAAAAAATGAATTAGCGCAAAGGGCCAAGTTATGTATGACACCAATAATAAAGATTTAATTTGCAAAAACTATTTATATTTTAACTGGCTAGCACAATATATGAATAGTTTTTAATTTTTTTTCAAATTAACTAAACTTATCCTAAGCTGACAGGTCAACTTTAACTGTTTGAGTGCCTGGGAGGTGTCCTACCTCCCTGGCACTCATAGGGTTAATACAGAATGCAATTTCCTTGTAGGTAACAAAATGTGACACACAGTTGTTCGTGGGCATTTCAGCATTTCTGAGAAATACAAGGTTCCATTAGACAGTACATTTGACTACTTTTATGAGCGTGTGAATGGTTTCCTTCTTCAGGTGATTGCTATGGTGAAAGGTCTGCAGGTGCTAATGGGCCGAATGGAAAGCGTGTTTAACCAAGCCATACGCAATACCATATACGCTGCACTACAGGACTTTGCTCAGAGCACCCTCCGAGAGCCACTCAGACAGGCAGTGCGCAAGAAGAAGAATGTTCTGATCAGGTAACTGATGGAAGCACATAGCACAAAAGCAAACATGGGATATTCTTATGGGCCTTGTGGATAAAAGCAAACTGGAACAATTCTGGGGCAAACCAACTTTACCATAGGGGGAACAGACAAACATTACCAAAATTCCCATTGTTTTAAATGTGGTTCCATTGGTTTGCTCCAGAATTGCACCTATCTACTTTATTGAATACTAGTTGAACAGCCCGTTACACGGGCCACAGTGCCTCAGGCAGCCGGTCGCGGGGCAGTCACACGCAGTGGAGACTGCCCGCACCTTGGCTGATACAGAGCCTCTGGCAGCCGGTCGCGGGGCAGTCACACGCAGTGGAGACTGCGCATGTCGGGCGTTACACTACTTGGCGAATTATTATATAGGATGACCATATGCATACCTGGGAACTTTTTCTTCTAGAATCCCTGGAGGGGACTCATGTGGTGCTGGTGGGAGGATAAAAATGACACGATTCGTGTCACAAAGGGGTGGAACTTAATTGTTAGTGGGCGGGGCTTAGGCTGTGTAACAAAGTGGACAGGAAGTGGGCAGAGCAGGATGGGGAAGGAGGAAAAGTGGGCGGGAAGTGGGAGGAACAGGCTGGGAAGGAGTCGAAGTGGCCAGAGTTTCACAGGAAACTCCCCAACACAGGAGAATCAGTCTCTGTCACCAGAGACCTGGCGATTAACTGCAAAAACTGGAGTCTCCGGGGCAAATCCAGAGACTGCGCAGGTATGGCAAAATGTACCTTATTGGATGACAAATAGTTATAGAAGTTCTTGAGAATACTATTACACGTAAGTATTCAAAAAACAGATTGTTAAATACTTCAGGTGCTAAATGTTAAAAACCACTGCCGAGCAACAGAAAAGCAGTAAAAACATATACGCGTGGGCAACTAGGAATACCTACACTGGTAACCCACAGATGAATTGATACTTGGCCAAACCCTCCATATGAATTAATTCAAATCTCTCCATACAATGTGTATCACTTATTTGATTTCAGAGGTTCAGCAGTGTCTTCAATGCCCTGGTCCTCCATCATCTGCTTCTAAAATAAAATAACAATAAAAAAACCCTAGTACCCTGCCGCCACTGCCTTCCCTTAGTCCTGCTCTCGCATATACCCAATCAATAGTGAACAAAAAATGAACAAGGATTGCCTTTTACATGGTTAATCCCTGTTCAAATTTTGTCCCATGTTCCCTTTGGGTGGGAGGTGGTGTTACACAAAGGACGGAATGTGCAATAGAGTAACCTCACTTCCCAGCCAAACAGCATCTAGCTGGAGGGTCACAAATTAGTGTGATGATCCCTCCTTCTATTCAAGGATTCGCTAGATGAAGGGGTAACATTCCGCACATTCATGACCCCTCCAGATAGATGCTGATTGGTTGGGAGGTGAGGTTAACCTAAGATTTTGAATTTGAATAGGGATTGGCCATATAAAAACCCATCAGTGGTGGTAGCAGGGTAATAGTTTTTTTTTTATTATCTTATTTCGGAGTAAGATGCTGGAGGACCATGGTGTCATAGACACTGCTGGGCCTCCAATATCAAGGTAAATGATATACTTCTTAACCATGTGGGGAGGGGACATGGAGCATAGGTTATTGGTAGGTCTGAGGGGGCATTGTATTGGTACTGTTATGTGTAGTGGGGGGCAGGGAGGTACTTATGGTGGAGGAGTTGTGACTGCGAAACTATCAAACATCAAGCTTACGCCAGTTTCCTTTCTTGTACCCGCTTCTCAAGCATTAGTTGTGGGAACAAAAAGTTGCAACTAGCATTCAGAGTAAATTCATGCAACCAGTGCTTGTTATGGAGAATGCTGGCCAGGTAATTGGATTCCTACAGTACAATGATGTATATACTGGTCGGAACTCATTTTCGCACTTGTTTTACCAGTCCCAGTAGAATCGAGTCCCAGGTTTCCTGGCCTAATGCTAGCTGGCAGGATATTACAGTTGTATATGCACAATTATGGGAGTTCTCAGGTTGATTGCAGACCACAGGAAATGTGTATTGGACTACCCTTTAAACATATATCTTTGCAGTCTTATCAGAAATCCATAGTTGATGCTAAGGAAGGAATGTATGCAGAGGTAGTTCTCTGTGCCTGTTACTTAATGTGTTGGGCTTTGTAACTGTTTCTGCGTTTTTGAATATTATATTCAGGAGATAAGAGTTTGTGAAGCTTGAACCTTTGAAGTAGCAGTTCCAGTCTCTCTTACTTCATTCTTCCTTTGCCCTCTTTCTCAGTGTCCTGCAGGCGATACGGAAGACCATCTGTGATTGGGAAGGAGGCCGTGAGCCTCCCAATGACCCATGTCTACGTGGAGAGAAGGACCCTAAAGGTGGCTTTGATATCAAAGTACCCCGTAGAGCAGTTGGACCTTCCAGCACTCAGGTACCAACAATATTACTAAAATTTGACTGACCATGTTCCTTAAGCTCACTATAGTTGAAAAACATTGACTTATCTTTCATCCGATGGGAGAAACAGGCACCACTGGGTCATGTTCCTTCCAGTAGGAGGCAGAGAACTTTTATTAAAGAAAAAGTCTCTGGAGGAGCCAACTCCCTCTAAGCCCTTCTTTCAGTTTTATAGTGTCCTGTATCACAGGAGGTTTGTGGGTGGCCTCTCCTGATGCCAATTATAATTTTTATTCAGTATTTTTCTTATTACCTCTGACAGTTGTACATGGTGCGCACAATGCTAGAGTCTCTGATCGCTGATAAGAGTGGCTCGAAGAAAACTCTAAGAAGCAGCCTCGATGGACCAATTGTCCAGGCAATTGAGGAGTTCCACAAGCACTCTTTCTTCTTTACTCACCTTCTCAATTTCAGTGGTGAGTAGTAAGTACAAAGACAGAGTTTTAAGGAGTTTATCTTATACTATTGTTGGTTGGTTGGTTGCACCCTCTGGTACTGAAAGGGTTAATAGACCATGAATGGGCCATAGGAACCGACTTCCATGGCATAAAACTCACCTGATCTCTATCCATTACCCCTGCAGATCTCTGTGGTCTACAGAGCTGGGTGATGTCAGCATGTCACTTAGCATTTCTGGGAGATTTCATCCTCTCCATGGAAGCCCATTGATGGAGGATTTGCCAACAATGGGCTTCAGTGGAGAGGACAGAAATGTTGCTTCCTCTCCCATAAGCACCGAGTGAGGTGCTGACGTTACGCAGCCCCAAAGATCTCCACGAACTGCAGCAGTAAAAGAGAGGCAAAGGGTGAGTTCTAAGATATGGGAGCTTTTTTCCCATAGCTGTGAGCACATTACCTGTAGTTTACATGGTCTTACATTGACCCCATTCATTTCTGTAATGTGATTTCTGAATTGTTTTGGTTTAGATTTATCAAAGTGATATAGTACGGTGTTTATAGTGCTACTATTGCACAGAAGAAAATTGATTCTATTACAGCCAATATAGAGAGTTACTATATTTATAAAAAGATGTTATTTGCTTCATTGTAAGCACAAGTCTATGTTCACATAAGTGATTTGAATGTAGATGTTCTATAAAGTCGAAGACCAGCCTACATTCAGGTAGGCCCTACGTAATTGGTTGACAGCAATGTGGGACATGCAGTTTTTGAATTGCAGTTTCATCACTGCGATCTCCTGGCCACTATTGTTAATCAACAGGAACTTTGTATAAGTTGGTTCTGCGGGTGACTGTCAGCCAGCACAGTCACTCATGAGAAAGGCTCAGTAGGGTGCAATTCCAAAGGCACCTAACAGATAATCTTGTGCACTACTGTTTTCAAAAGAAATGTAATGGAAAGAAAACTCCCAAGCAGGGTAATTTTACAGAGTTCAAGTCAGTACTCAAATGTATACAAAATGTGTTATAGGCAAGCAGTCAAAAAGGCACGTTTCTTTCCTAAACAGTTATTGATCTATCTACCTGACTTGTATTCTCATCATATAGAGGCTCTGCAGCAATGCTGTGACCTTTCCCAGCTCTGGTTCAGAGAGTTTTTTCTAGAGCTCACCATGGGACGACGCATCCAGTTCCCTATTGAGATGTCAATGCCTTGGATCCTCACTGACCACATTCTAGAAACCAAGGAGCCTTCCATGATGGAGTAAGCAATTACTGGGACATATAATTTATCTTAAATCCAGCTGGGGACACAATAACCACTGGGTAAAATTTCCTCCACTCGAAGGCAGGACACATCATAAAATATCCGCTGACTCATCTCAAATTTCTTATCCTCCCACCCAAGCTCTGCCTGCAGTTCAGTTTTTAAGTGTCCTACTTCCCACATAGGATCAGGGCTGGCCTCTCCATAGACCTAAAGATACATATTCTGGATTATAACAGTACATAGTAATATTTACATTAATTTATATAATGTTCAGAAAGCTGATGATCAGTAAGATCTGCTGGTCCTCATATAGAATCATAGTTGATATTTTGGTTACCAAATATCGATATGTGCTCTGATTAGCAAAGCACATAAGAGAGATCCCTATCCATACCTAAGACCTCTCCTTAATTTTCCTAGATATTATCTTGACTGAGTTTCCTTTTCTAGAGAGGAGAGTTCCATGTGTTCTCCCCTACTTTTCAATCAGCCCCGTCCATTTACCCACACTTTTTTTCAACTACTACCCAGCCCATTCTCAGCCCACCTGCACAAAGTCCAATTCTAAATATGGCAAATGGACCCTCCCACCCTAGTGAACGTTCTCCAATCCAGATCTTCTGTAATTTGGCCATATCATGGCTGTCTTGGTCCCATTTAAAGATGTCCTCCTTGTGTTTCTTACAGGTATGTGCTGTATCCCCTGGACTTATATAATGACAGTGCCTACTATGCACTGACCAAATTCAAGAAACAGTTTCTCTATGATGAGATTGAAGCAGAGGTGAGTTCTGACATTAGTTTGGATGTCAAGTCTTAATTACTTAAACTCTTGGATGTTAGGGGTTAGATAAATGATTCCCAACATTCATTCTTGGGACACACCAGCAAGTCACATTTTCAATACATTCCTGCTTGTTCACAGGTGGGAAGTCAGTGGCTCCATCATTTTGATTGCACTTCCTGTGCTTAATTAAGCATGCTCTTAAAACATTATATCTTCATTTGTTCCAAGGACTGGAGCTGAGAATCACTGGGTTAGGTTGTTACAAAGTGCATTACAATCTCATTGGAACTGGGTTTGTGCCTTTTTGGTTCTGGAAAACATTGCTTCTCCCACTGAATATTATTGGTTTAACTTCAAACACAAGGCTTAGGCTCTGGAGTCTAGTACATGGCACTTGTGTGCAGCCTGTTTCTCCTCAAATAAACATGTTGGGCCTTATTCATCAATTTAAAGAGCAACAATTCTGGAACAAACTAACTGCACCATTAGAGGGGGAATTTATATTAATTTAAATAGCGCTTTTAACCATTTGAATGCTAAAGTGGTTTCCAAAATCAGTGGTGCAGCTTTATTTCTTGACTTGAAAGACACATGGCCCATGGGATAAAGCTTCTTCTACAAGGACTCAGGGCACTTTACCACCACCAGCTCCTCCTTCCCTTCGGTTAGTAATCAGTTCTGTACAATATATGATATATGTCATACTAGTGTAAAAGCCTGTGTACACGGGCCAAGGTCCGGATGATGTTAACCCTTTGAGGTCCATAGGGGTACACAACGCATTGCTTTGCAATGCGTTGCGTACCCCTCTGACTGTCAAAGGGTTAAGAAGCCGGTCCTGTTCTGCGTCCTGCCGCAGACGCAGTCTTGCACTGTAGAAAGTGGCTGAAAGCACATAATGCTCCCAGCACAGAACTCCTAGCATTCCTACACCTCCCAGCATTCTGTGCATTCGGGCAGTCTCTACTGCACATGATGGCTTCTGACAAACATCCTAGCGAATTATTATATAGGATATTCTGTATAATAAATAAATAAATATATATATATATATATAAATATATATATATATATATATATATGTATAGACTTAGGATCTTCAGCTGTTGGGGACTACAATTCCCATCATCCCCAGGCAGCCAACAGTTGGTTGGGGATGATGGTAGCTGTAGTTTCCATCATCTAGAGATCCAAAGTTTGGCTACCCCCTAACATCTTGTATATTTAAAGGGATAGTAACACTTCGTTTTAACTTTATTTTATTTTGTAGGCATTAAAAAAACATGAAGAATGATATGTCTTATCTCTCAAACCTTTATGGTTTATGAGATATTCACAAGCAAAGTTCCCCTCCCCGCCCCTTTTTCCTAGTGTAAGACATCTCTTCTCAGATGTGGATCAGGTTGTATGACAGTACAGATAACAGAAGGGGACAATTTTCTTTGTATGAAAACAATGAAAGCCCTTCCCCCCTTGAAAAGTTTTTCAGCTTTTTCCATTATCTTAATTGAAGATTGTCCCTCTCTGCAGTCTACCTGGGCATCTCCCTTCTTATCTGGTTGAACAGGGGGGGGATACTTTGTTTGTGAATATCTCTTAAACCATAAAGGTTTCAGAGATAAGACTTATATCATTCGTCATGTTTTTTTAATGCCTACAAAATAAAATAAAGTTAAAATGAAGTATTACTATCCCTTTAAGAGGCATTTATTGAACCAAAGTCTTCACGTCTTCTTTCTCTCTTCTTCAGTGTACCCCAAATGTCTCCTAAATCTTTATTTGCTTTTCTTCTCTTGTAGGTCAACCTGTGTTTTGATCAATTTGTGTACAAGTTATCAGATCAGATATTTGCATATTACAAGGCCATGTCAGGCAGGTATGAACAATCTTAAATCTACAGAAACCGTAGTGACTGAACACTGACCTGTGTATTAGGCTATGCAAATCCAGCCCTCAAGGGCAAGGGATAGATCAGCATCTTACAGTGTTCCCACCTTGACCATCAGTTTTTCAATTAAAATTAATACTGGTTGGGTCCCAGCTATAAGTTTATGCAATAAATGGGATCACAGAGACTGTAAGGGCCTTATACAGAAAGGAAAAGAAGAGCATTTCTGCAACAAATCAACTGCATCAAAATGATTTAATCCGTTGAATACACAGAGATCTCCAGCATATTGTGAAAAAATACCATGATGACAGATTTAAAGTGATAGTAATGTTTCACAAAAACAGCAGCTCCTATTAATCGTCATAGTATTTGAGCCATAGAGAGTGTTATTTCATTACTGTGAACGTTGTAGTTCAAGAGTAATTGAATGATAACGTTTCTCCCTCCCGCCCCTTTTACCTAGTGTAAGCCCCCACTCCTCAGATGTGGAATCCAGTCCATAGACCAGACAGCTCACATCAAGTGTCAATAGTCTTACTGTGAGAACAATGAAAACCCTGCCCTCCTTGACAGGTTTTTCAGCTTTTTCCCTTATCTTACTTGAAGATTGTCCCTCTCTGCAATCTACCTGGACACACCCTGCTGCTGTAAGCTGAGCAGTGTTACATCAGTAGAAGGGGCGGGAGGGGGATACTTTATAATTCAGTTTATCTTGAACTACAACTCTGACAGAATTGAAATAACACTCTCCATGGCCCAAATACTATGAAGATTAAATAGAGCTGCTTTTATTATGAAACATTACTATCCTTTTAACCGTTAGGAAAACATGTTAGCTTTGTTCTTTTCATGCCATAATTGCCAAAATACACGTCCAACATACTTCTGTAACTTGGAGAACTATCTAAACTTATTTTTGGGTATTTTACAACAATCACACTTAGAGCCTCATACAAAAAAGCCAAAGATGAGCCACTCTGGATTGAACCGGCTGCACCTTATGAGTAAAATTCTTAATGCTCAAATTCCCATTGATGTAAATTGGGCGTTTAACTCCTAGAATGCTAGAGAGGTTTCCAACATACTTCTCTGTCGTCCAATACAGGTTACTGGTAACTTTGGGTAGACGATCCGCCCCTTTAATTAGGCAGGAACAATTTTAGAATTGAATGCAGGGGATGGAGCCTACCTTCCCTCCTTGGCTGCAGCTAGCCAACTAGCCCCAGTAAGATTTGTTCCTTGGTGAAGACACAGGCAAGAGAACAGGAGGAATCTCTCCTTCCCATCAACGTGTTGAAGCTTCTGGTGATATTTCATGCTCTTCGTCATTGAACACCCCAGCTGGAAGAATGCCCAGTCCGGGTACAGTCCAACAACGCCACGGCTGTGGCTTACATCAACAAGCAGGGTGGAACAAGAAGTCTTGCCATTTGTTTAGAGGTCAAGGCTATTTTGTCCTGGACAGAAGAACACGCTCCTGCCATATCCGCAGTGCACATTCCTGGCTTAGGCAACATCATGGCAGACTTCCTCAGTCAACGCACAGTGGACAGTGGAGAATGGGAACTACACTCAGAGGTGTTCACCCTCATTGTTCAGAAGTGGGGTCTTCCTTGCATCGATCTGATGGCAACAAGACACAACCGGAAGGTTCCGAGGTTCTGCCCTTGCTGGAGGGATCCTCTAGCTCCAGCGGCGGATGCCTTGTCCATTCCTTGGTTATCTCCTCTGGCCTACATCTTTCCTCCCCTCCCAATGTTGCACAGGGTGTTACGGAAATTGAGACTGGAGCAGTGTCCAGTCATTCTGATTGCTCCGTGCTGGCCTCGACAGACTTGGTTTCTGGAGATTCTGGATCTGTCAGTGGTGGAGCCATTCCGGCTCCCTTGCTGTCCGGATCTTCTTCTACAGGGTTACCTGTGGAAGGAGGATGTTCATCGGCTAGCTTTGACGGCTTGGAAATTGAATCCTCAATATTGAAGAAGAAGGGTTTTTCTTCTGGTGTGGTGGCTACTATGCTCAGTGCCCGCAAACCTGTATCTTCTAAGGCCTACCAGCGTGTCTGGTCGACCTTTCTATCTTGGTGTGCTGATAGGGACCTGTCTCAGGAATTTGATCTGCCAACAGTACTGGCTTTCTTGCAGGACGGTGTGGACAAGGGCCTGAAGTTTGAGTTCCCTCAAGGTTCAGACTTCTGCTCTCTCTGTTTTCTTTCAGAGGTGCATTGCTATTCTTCCTGATGTCAAGGTTTTCTTCCAGGGCGTTGCTCATACTCGTCCTGCTTTTAAGAATCCTGCTCCTCCGTGGGATCTTAACTTGGTTTTGGGCATCCGCTTGAGTCCTTGGCTACTATTCCTCTACGCCTGCTGATGTGGAAAATGGCCTTTCTCCTGGCGATTGTATCTGTTCGCCATGTTGCGGACAGGGCCGGATTTACATCTCAGGAGCCTGTAGGCACAGAAAGCTGAAGCGCCCCCCCCCCCCCGCCAAAAAAAAAAAAAAAAGTTCAAAAAGTTTTGACTGAAATATTTTTCGATTAATCGGATAAACAAAATGCTAATTTTTCATTATTTAAACTGATTTAATGAACAGTGTTAAAAACAAACAGCAGAATAAAAAACTTAACACATTAACATGTGTCATTGTTATTATTTTACTATGGGGTCTATGCACCTCTTTCTCCCCCCTTGTACTTCTCTCTCTCCCCCTTGTGCCTCTACTTCTCCCCCCTTGTACTTCTCTCCCCCCCTTGTGCCTCTATTTCTCCCCCCTTGTACTTCTCTACCCCCCTTGTGCCTCTCTCCCCCATGTACCTCTTTCTCCCCCATGTACTTCTCTCTCCCCCTTGTGCCTCTTTCACCCCATGTACTTCTCTCTCCCCCTTGTGCCTCTTTCACCCCATGTACTTCTCTCTCCCCCTTGTGCCTCTTTCACCCCCATATACTTCTCTCTCTCCCCCTTGTGCCTCTTTCACCCCCATATACTTCTCTCTTTCTCTCCCCCTTGTGCCTCTCTCCCCCATGTACTTCTCTCTTTCGCTCCCCCTTGTGCCTCTCTCCCCCATGTACTTCTCTCTTTCGCTCCCCCTTGTGCCTCTCTCCCCCATGTACTTCTCTTTCGCTCCCCCTTGTGCCTCTCTCCCCCATGTACTTCTCTCTTTCGCTCCCCCTTGTGCCTCTCTCCCCCATGTACTTCTCTTTCGCTCCCCCTTGTGCCTCTCTCCCCCATGTACTTCTCTCTTTCGCTCCCCCTTGTGCCTCTCTCCCCCATGTACTTCTCTTTCTCTCCCCCTTGTGCCTCTATCTCTCCCCCGTACCTCTTTTTCACTTTCCTGCACTGATGACAGCCGGAGCGCAACCACTCCAAACGCGGAGACGCCGCATGGAGCGTGAAGGGGTTTTCTTCCTCTGTCTGGGCGCCAGTTTTAAACTGGCCTCAGAACAGAGGAAGAAAATACCTGCACGCTCCACGCGGCGTCTCCGCATTTGGAGTGGTTGCGCTCCGGATGTCATCAGTGCAGGAAGACAGCAGTATCCGGCGGCTGTGGGGCTGCTGGGTGGCACAAAAAAAAAAAGTGTAAAAAAACCAAAACGATCCCAATGACAGGTGCCCCTCTGTGGGGTGCGCCTGTAGGCAGATGCCTACTCTGCCTTATTATGAATCCGGCCCTGGTTGCGGAGTTGCATGCTCTGTCTTGTAGACCACCCTTTTTGGTGTTTCACAAAGGCAAGGCAGTGCTTTGCACTTCTCAGGAGTTTCTCCCGAAGGTGGTCTTTGAGTTCCACATTAATCAGGAGATTGTGGTTCTTTCTGCCCTTAACCTACCTCTGACAAGGAGAGGGATCTACACTTGTTAGATGTGGTGCGTTGTCTCAAGTTTTATGTACATCGCACTGAGTCCATCAGACAATCTGATGCGCTGTTCGTCATTCCTGAGGGCCCAAGGGCAGGAAGACCTGCATCCAAAGTGACTATTGCGTCCTGGATCAAGTCCAGTATTCGTAAGGCTTACGAATACCCTTCCCTTTCGGGTCACCGCTCATTCTGCTAGATATATTGGGGCTTCTTGGGCTTACAAGAATCAGTCCTCTGCTGATCACTTGTGCAAGGCTGCCACTTGGTTGTCTGTGCACACCTTTTCAAAGCACTACCGTGTTGATGTGCTGGCATCGGCTGAAGCCAGTTTTGGGAGGAAGATCCTGGAGACAGTCTATCCTGTCTAGGCTCTTCTTCAGTTCTTTGGTGCTTCCTTCACTTTTGAGCCCTGTTGGCTCTATTTCAGTGTGCTGTGTAACAGTTCTTGGGGTATTGTTACCCCTGTTCACTGTCCCTTGTCACTTAATTATTTGTTGGTTTATCTCTGATCTGATGGTTCATATCTGCTCTGGTGAATTTGGGGGCCTTGTGCCTGGTCCTTGCCTTACTTCCCACCTGTGGGAAACTCAATGGTTGGACATCTCAAAGTTACCAGTAACCTGTATTGGACGACAGAGAAAAGAGGATTTTAGTCTTCCCTGTTAAATCCTTTTCTCTTAGTCCATACAGGTTACTGGTCTCCCACCCTGTCAAGGGACCATGCTTGGCTCTCCTGTGGCAGACCGTGGGGGTCCTTCGGGGTCATGCTCACAGGAGTCTTCTTTCCCTTTTACTATCTAGTAAATAGTTAGTGTCTCAAATCTTACTGGAGCCGGTTGGCTAGCTGCAGCCAAGGAGGGAATGTAGGCTCCACCCCCTGCATTCAATTCTAGAATTGTTCCTGCCTAATTAAAGGGGCAGATCACCTACCCAAAGTTACCAGTAACCTGTATGGACTAAGAGAAAAGGATTTAACAGGTAAGACTAAAATTCTATTTTCTTCTCCATGTACTGGTATGTGTTGCATACCCATCTGGCACTCATATGATTAAAGGCCCCATTTAAATTCATGAGAATTTCCAAATCTCTCCTCCTTTGGTGCAGTTGGTTTGCTATGGAAATGCTGATTTTTTTGCCTTATGCATAAAAGTGACTGAGGCAGAATCACTATCATTTTCTTCCTCTTTTCCTTTTTTATGAATATTATCAATAAAAAAACATAGGATATATATTTGCATATGGTACCAAAATACATTTTTAGTCTGTCCTGAAAAGATCAATATATAGTTTTCATGAGCACTAAACAATAAAATGCTGAAACCTCATTTAAATGAGTATCACGATAGTTGTCCTTTTGGCAAGTCTGCTCCTCTGGAAGCGAACCAGCTGAGGAAGCCGGCTGGTCAGCAGGGCGGGGTCTAAAATGTGACATCCCAGGCTACCTAGCTGATATTGTTCCCATAGCCTGCTCTGCTAGTGTTGGGTTTTCTAACACAACCTTAGCAGTCTGTGGGAACTGCACGCACAATCAGGGAAGCAGGTGTAATGAGCCAAAGACTTCCTGGTTTAGTCCAGGTCACTGCCGGCAGAGAGCCACAGTTTTATGATCCTGAGATTGGCTGAGATCCCTGCCAGCTCATCAGTTTTGGGGCATCACAGAGTAATCCTGGGGGGAGATGCACTAAGATGTAATAAAGAGATGAGGAAGTAGAGATGACTTCCCCCAGTGCTATCACTTTTCTAAGTTGTATGTTATTCTATGGAGCCAACGCACTAAGATTTCTCAGCTGGGAGATATCTTAGTGCATTGGCTCCGTAGAATAACATAGGAACTGGGGAAGTGATCTCCCTGGGGAAGTCATCTCCATATTATCGCCTCTTTATCACATCTTGGTGCGTCCCTCCCCCAGGACCTTTCACTACTGTGCTCCCATAGAATCAAACTAAGTGAAATGTGATATTTGCGTTTTAGCAAACATAGCAAAAAATGCTTTATTTCTTGTAAAAATGTGAGAATCTTCTTATCCTTTTAAAGACTGGTGGGATGTGACCTGGTTCTTAAAGGGTTAAAAGGCAGTGCCTCCTAGGACAAAACTGAGATGTCCTAGTAGTGTTAGCATGTTAAAGGGATAGTAATACTTCGTTTTATCGTTATTTTATTTTGTAGGCATTAAAAAAACCTGAAGAATGCTATAAGTCTTATCTCTCAAACCTTTATGGTTTGAGAGACATTCACAAGCAAAGTTTCCCCCTCCTGCCCCTTTTACCTAGTGTAAGCAATCTCTTCTCAGATGTGGAATGCAGTCCATAGACCAGACAGATAACAGAAAGGGACACTCTTATTCCTATGAAAACAATGAAATCCCTGCCCCACTTGACAAGCTTTTCAGCTTTTTCCCTTATCTTAATTGAAGATTGTCCCTCTCTGCAGTCTACCTGGGCACCTCCCTTCTGCTCTGGCTGAGCAGTGTTACATCAGTAAAAGGGGCGGGAGGGGGATACTTTGTCATTGAATTACTCTTGAACTATAACTCTGACAGTATTGAAATAACACTCTCCAAATTCCAAATACTATGAAGATTAATTAGAACTGCTTTTATTATGAAACATTACTATCCCTTTAAGGGGAAAATACATCAGATCTGTGTTACTATTTTCATCCTCTTAGCACCTCAAAAGATCTGGGCTCACTTTATCTCTCTCTCTGTCAGTGTTTTGCTAGATAAACGTTTCCGTGCTGAGTGCAAGAACTACGGAGTGATTATTCCATACCCTCCATCCAATCGCTATGAGACACTGCTCAAACAGAGACATGTACAGGTGGGGACAATGTCTGGCAACTCAAAATAAACATAGGATTAGGATACACAGAGGCTGATTATAAAATGAATAAAGATAATGGCTGTAAGTTAGAGACTTTTCTGTCGTAGTATTCTACAATGAAAATATCCATTTTAAAAAAGTAAATCACCACTAGATAATCAAGATAATGTATTCTTTTATTCAATTAACCCCATCATATTCCAACCCTAAACCATCCCCCTGTAAAAACAACTAACACTGAATCTCCTACATGCCCAGAGAACACCAGCTCACAGCAAACCTACAAGTAACAATAAATCTCTATATAGATAGAAGCATCAACAGGAAATCACACCACCCCAATATGGGGAGAGTACATATGATCTCAAATGTGGTACACTTGATTAAGTAATAGTACATGTTCTTTGGATTATCTTGTGGTGGACTACCTTTTTGTAATTAATATTTTCTTTATGGAATACTACAATAGCTGATTGCCTAACGTATGGTGATTCTCTTTTGCCCTTCTGTTTTTATATAATTTATATGTTAACCGTTTGGAACCCTGAATCGACATCCCCTAATTGTGCTATAATAGTAGAAGCAATGTGTTCTCGTATTTAGTATTTCTCTATACTGAGGCTGAAGAAAAAGAAGAAGTGGAGAGAGATGTATTAATGTTTGATAAGGGTCCTGTTTGGTTATATTGTAGCAAACTGCGTCCTAATCTATCTCGTAGTATTCACTAAGCTGTCCTTGCCATCTTATCCTTGTGATCACACCTCAAATATACCTACATCCCCATTGCTTTCACCAACTTTATGATGTTTTAGTGTCTCCATCAATGGCTCATTTGCATATTGAAAACCGCTTTATAGAGATAGTAGTGTTTAGATATTAAAGTGGATCCCTCACATAGATATAAGTAATGCTCATAAGTTAAAGCATTTAGGGAAAACATTTAAAACATTGTTCATTAAAAAAAAAAAAAAAAACTTTATCTGCACAAAAATTAATGTTTAAAAAGTGCCCGGCAGCCTACTTCCGTCTTGCCAAAGCTTGCCAAACTGCCTCTGCTCCCCTCCCTCCTCCGGTGATGGAGGCTGTCTGTCTCTAGGCTGGAGCAAACTCATTGGCTAGATATTGATCTCTGCCAATGAGATCGCTCCAGCTTAGAGAAAGAAAGCATCCGTCATCGGAGGATGCTGGGTAGTGGGACGGGAGCAGAGGCTGTGCTGCAAGACGGAAGTAGGCTGCTGGGCACTTTTAAAACATTAAGTTCTGTGCAGATAAAGTTTTTTTTTTAAATGAACAACGTTTTAAATGTTTTCACTAAATGCTCTAACTAATGAGCATTACTTATATCTATGTGAGCGATCCCCTTTAAGGCAAAGTTAATTCTTCAATATACTTTTTAATAACAAAGTATTCCTTTCTAACTGTGCATAATGTTGTAGCCTTCGTTTTATTTTATTTTAAAGTGTCTCCTTTTCAATACGTCACAGTGGTTCCCCTCGGATCTGAAATCAGGTCAAGAACGCAACAAGGGGCAATCTTCTTTGTATCAGTATAAGGAAAACCTTGCACCCCTTGACAGGTTGTTCCTTATGCTGACACAAGATTGTCTCTCATTGTGATTTGTCTGGATCAGCTTTCTACTCCGAGGGAAATCAGTGTGATGTATGGAAAAGGGAGCACTTTAAAATAAAATGAAATGAAGACTACAACATTATGGACAGTTAGAAAGGTACACTTCGTTATAAAAAAGTATACTGAAGAATCGACCTTGTCTTAATATCTAAACATTACTATCCCTTTAATGAGCCAGTTATTCCTGAAGGTATGTTGATATGTTAAAGTGAATATTCTCCACTTGCACTCAGCTAATAAAGGTGTCACTTTTACTCTACCAATCTCCCCTTTGCACTTATCTCCAATAGCTGGCTGATCTCACAGAAACAAATTTATTTTTCTGAAGGTGGTGAATTGGGGATCATGCCGTAGCTTTCTTTGCCCTCTTTGCACTCCACCCCTGACAGTCACCTCTTCCCCCTCCTGACATATGAGAAGCAACAGCAGGAAATGGAGCTGAGTTAACTTTTTAACCTTTTAGGTGCCAGAGGGGTGTGTAATGCTCTGGCACTCAAAAGATGAATAGTAAATGTCCCCCAGCCATCATTGTACTACACTTAGTCCTACTTTGTGTCATATCAGGTTTACTTAGCTCGCTAACATCTGAATTAATTTATGCGCTGGGATCCCATAGTGTGAATGTGACCTCTTGTACTTCTGTGATTTATGTGTCAATTATTTATTTATTTTGCTTCATCAAAAATGTGTAACATGCTTGATTGATCAACATTGTATCAGTATCAGTTGAGTGCATTTCACATACTTCATCCATTTTCTTTCTTTTATTTTGATCACTTTTTTAATGTTTTTTCTTTTGACCTTATTTACCACAGTTGCTGGGCAGATCAATTGACCTGAATAGGCTCATCACCCAGCGGATCTCGGCTGCAATGTACAAGTCCCTGGACCAGGCCATCAGCCGCTTTGAGAGTGAGGATCTGACCTCCATTGTGGTGAGTCTACTCCAGCAGGGATGGTGTTAGGAATTACTATTTACTGTTCCCATTTAACCCCTTAAGGCCCAGAGGGAGGTGCAGCACATTTTTAAGCAATGCATTGCACACTCCTTTGGTCTTTAATCCCTTAAGGATGCGGAACGTGTCAGGACCGTCACACGTGTCTGGACGTTAAGGGCCAGTGACTGTCCTGGCCTGTCACAGAATTCCAGGGTCTCTGAGCAGCTGCATGGCAATCCCAGAATGCACTGAGACAAAAAAATGTACTGTGGTCCTTAACGGGCACCCCCTGCTGGATCAGGGTTAACAGCTTAAGGACCCATGACGTGCTATGACTGTCTTGCCAGTGCCGGGACTTCAGGGCCAGTGAGAGTCCTGGCATGTCATGGAATTCTGGGATGACAGATCAGGCTGTTGTTAAGGGGTTAATGTGATAGTAATACATCTGATAAAAGTAACTTTAATTCTGTAGCTATTAAAAAAAAATAATTGCACCTAGTCCTATATCTCAAAACTCTATGGTTTTGAAAGATATAAGCTTTCAAAGTTCCCCCAGCCCTCCCCTTGCACTGATGTCAGCTTTCTGTGTTAGAGAAGACGATCCGGGTCCTCCTGCGGCTCTTCAGTAGAGCTGTAATCATGCTAGTTAGAAAGAAATACTTCATTTGAACGATCTACAATGTGTGCCTGGTTTGCAGGTATAGACCCCTGCAAAGTACAGAAACAGTCATAGAAACATGCACTCATATGTGACAGAGTTACATAAACCAGTAGTAGTCAGTTCTTGGACCTTCAGCTGTTGGGGACTTCAACGTCCGCCATGTCTGTGGGTTGGGGATGATGTAATTGTAGTCTCCAAAAGTGTATACCCTAAAAGGTTCAGGAAAAATTGAGTGCCAGCCCTGGAAGAGTTAACCCAGAGTTAACCCATTGTGTGCCAGAGGTGTACGCAATGTATTGCAAAGAAATGCATTGCATTCACCTCTGCACTCAAAGGGATATAGAGGACACTGGTTATTAAAACTGTATTGGATTAATACATGCCTAGTATAGTTTTACTAACACATGTAACAGTCTCAGTGCTGGTTGCTAATTGTAGTGGGAACTATAGATTGCTTATTTGTCTGCTGTGGTGAAGTTGGTTTGCCCCAGAATTTCTCAAAGTAGAATTATGCAGTACGGTGTGATAAAGGTAACATAACCTTTACAGTATGATAATGTATCAAGTTCCTGTTGTTCTATGCAATTTATGTACCAACAGTTCTCCAAACTGAGAGACCTTAGTTCGGGAGTGGGCAAACTGACACTCTCCAGATGTTCAGGACTACAGTTCCCTTCAGCTATAGCCAGCAGTATGATGGAAACTGTAGTCCTAAACAATTGGCATGCCTTAGGTTGCATACACTGATCTCCATAAAATAACATACAAACTGGAGAATTTATCACACTTGATAAGTTATCACCTCTGTAGCTCATCTTATTGCATACCCCCCCAGTTATTCTAAATTTATCAGCCTTACAATCTTATGTGCTTCAGATAAGTACAGTGTGAGTATTCAGTGTAAGTCTTGCCCCCTCTCTAACCGTCCTTATCTTCCTCAGGAGTTGGAGTGGCTGCTTGACATTAACCGTCTGACTCACCGACTCCTCTCCAAGCACCTGACTCTGGATAGTTTTGATGCCATGTTCCGAGAGGCCAATCACAATGTGTCAGCTCCTTATGGGAGGAACACTCTGCATGTCTTCTGGGAGCTTAACTTTGACTTCCTGCCCAACTACTGTTACAATGGATCAACCAACAGGTGGGTACCACCATCTTCATACTGGGCCACCATGCCAGTGGGCATCATTACTCTCCAAATGAACACAGCAAGATTCCATATAAAACCATTACCTTTACACATTACATTAAAGGAGAAATATACCCTTGGACAGGAGTAGTCAACTGCTGGCTCTCCAACTGTTGGAGACTACAACTTCCATCATACCCAACTAGCCAATGATGGTAGTTGTAGTCCCCAACAGCCGGAGACAGAGATATTGCCTACCATCTCCCTAGGTTTTGTGGAGTGTGAACAAGGTTTGTGTTTACCTGAATCAGCTGATTGACAGCTGGCCCAGTGTTTACCTGTAACAGCTGATCGACCGTTTCTGTGTTTAATTCAATCAGCCGACTGGCAGCTAGTCTTATATTTACTTAGAGCAGCTGATAGGCAGATTGCAAGGGACTGTGTTTTTCATAATCCTTTGAGTGCCACAGGGGTATGCAAGGCTTTGCAGAACAATGTCTTACACATCCCTCTGGCACTCGAAGGGTTAGGGGAGGGCTGCTGCTGTCTCAGCTCTCCAGTAGAGATATAGAAAGATGTCCTCTGTGTCTTTTTGGAAAGCTATGAGATGTTCTCAAATCCAACATCCTCAAGGAGGCAAATTTGTTTTTTTGAGGTTCAACAGCATCGCTAACTATGGGGGCTTAATGCATAGCCACATTAATATAGACACATCCTCAGGATATGACAATGCTCATTCAGCTAAATTTCAGTATACTGATGAGCCAGTGGTGAAGGAGACACAGCAACATCATAAAACTGGCAAAGGCATGAACAAAGCATGGTGATGTAGGTGTAATCTCAGGGAATAGATGGCAATTTAGTGCTTACCACAAGATGTATTTGGGTCAGTTTTGCCTCAATATCAACAAATTGGACCCTTACCAAACCTTAATCCTTTGATTGCGTACCCCATGGCACTCAAAGGGTTACTGGATCTCTCCCCAAGGGCAGAATTGTCTAGAGTCCAAATTTAGAGGGATGTTTCAGCTGTGCTGGCCACTCCCACTTTATGAATTGTGGGTGTGGCCAGAGTAATCTCAATGTCCCTGCACTAGTCTTATACCCCTTTACAGGCTACTATTTAACCCCATGGATGCTAGAGAGATCTCCAATGCATTGGCGATCTCGATAGCAACGAAGGGGATAAACTGTTTTCGCTTTTGCTTGTTATAGGCAAAGGTATTTTCTTTGCCGGGAAACAGTGGATTGGACTGGAGGTGGGGTCATGTGAGGAATGGGGGTGTGGCCATGGGTGGGTGTCTAGCATGCCTTGATTTGGGTTTCCTGGAATGTAAATCCAACCCTGATCTCACCACCCCCCCAAATTGTGGAGATGAAATAATCTGATCTGTGTGATAAATAGAAGATAATTTCTCCAGAGTGATAAACTCTCTTGTGTGATAATATCTCCAATTCCTTTGTTATTCTGTGGCGCCCATGCACTAAGAGCTCTCCAGTTGGAGACATCTTAGAGAGTTTATTACACTGGAGAATTTACTCCTCTGCATCCCACCAGTTACTGCTGTGCAGGTGTCCATGAAATGCACTTTTTCCCTCCTAAAAGACCTCCAAACATTACATACAATTGTTTCAGGTAATAAGAGCTTAGAAAAGATTTCCTGTGGTAGCAGTGTGTATTCCCAAATGTAAACCAAAAACAATAAAATGTGCTGGAGACATCGCTATCATCCCTGGGGGTTACCATTTGGGAGTGTGTGTGTGTGCAGCATCCTTACTATATTGAATATACACGGTTTTACACACTGTAGGTTGATAGACTGTCTTCCTTCTCCCCCAGGTTTGTCCGTACAGCTATTCCCTTCACACAGGAGCCACAGAGAGACAAACCTGCAAATGTACAGCCATATTACCTCTATGGGTCAAAGGTCAGTGACCAAGACATAATGCACTCCATTAACAGCAATATCAACAGCACCACTTAGTGACCATTCTGCAAAATGCAGGATTTTTTTTCTAAAATATTATGTTTTGTTTTAGTAGCGCCCACAGAGACCATGCAACTTTTCTAGCTTTTAAAAAATAATCCTCAACAGAAATATTTTTGTGTTGTATTTTCCAACAAAATGTCGTTAAATACGCCCCATAACCCACAGTGTAAAAATATATAGTATTACTAAGTGTTCATTAAAGTGAGAAACAAAAATATTTTTATTAAATTTTTCCTGATTGTGTTGCCTTGTATGATTGATGTACTCTCTGGTTTCATGATCTCCTCAGCCTCTCAATATTGCCTACAGTCACATATACAGCTCATACCGCAATTTTGTTGGCCCTCCACACTTCAAGACCATCTGCCGCCTGCTGGGGTATCAAGGTATTGCAGTTGTGATGGAGGAGCTGCTGAAGATTGTCAAGAGCCTGGTGAGAGGAGGGCTGAATGCCAAGGGTTGGGGGTGGGCTCACATTAATAGAGTGAAAGAGACATTATATGAACTGGAGTGTGATGAGGAAGGAAGAATGAATAATATTCAGGTTAATGCATCAAGATT
Organism: Rhinophrynus dorsalis; assembly: GCA_037306005.1. Classification (NCBI taxonomy): domain Eukaryota; kingdom Metazoa; phylum Chordata; class Amphibia; order Anura; family Rhinophrynidae; genus Rhinophrynus; species Rhinophrynus dorsalis. The sequence continues at coordinate 94,364,220 of CM074721.1, forward strand.
CCACACTAAATCAGGTGTTGGAATAGATTTTTGCATCCTACACCTAACTAAAGTGAATATACTAAACTTCTTACACTAAAATTCCACTGCTTATGGTGGACCTGTCACCTTGATTCAAGTTTGCATATTTTAAAATGTCATTAAAAACTGCCTATGTGTCATGTTAGCCAAAAGACCAGCAAAAGTACAGTTAACGACATATTCATACTGAATACTGATGTATGCTATTTGTGGTACCTGTACGGTTTCATATGCATAAGGCTTTCAGTGACATTTTGTAAGCTAATAAAGCCTTTCAGTGATGTTTGTATGCTAATTAAGCTTTTCAGTGACATTACATATGCTAATGAAGGTTTACAGTGGCATTTTATACATCAATTAAGCCTGTCAGTGATGATTCATATGCTAATTTAGGGTTTCAGTGACATTTCATATGCTAATTAAGGTCTGTGCTGCATCAGGAGACTTTCACTTTTTCCAGAAATAAAAGTGTGAATAATTCCCAAATTATACATTTTCTGGACTTTAGATTGACTTGACACATAGACAGTTTTGAATACAATTTTCAAATATGCAAAAAAAAAATCAAGGCGACAGGTCCACTTTAGCACAGTGTGCACCAAGGTGAGACCAATGCGGTGGTTCATTTTTCAGGGTGTTCCATTCCTCTACACCTTGTTTAAGGTAGTGTAGTAAAAAAGGGTGTAGAGGAACTGTCGTGAGTGTATGCCATTTCCCTGCGCATGGTATGGACAGGCATGGTAGAGATTGTTTTCTTGGATGTGCCGCAAGGCTTATGTACTCTAATGCATACCCTGAAGAGCACCCCTGGTGTTGGTGGTTGACACAGCGGATCTGCACTGAATAATTCATATTTTCACCCCATTATAATTAGAGGACTCTTGCATGTAAGAGAAGCTGCAAAGTAAGTGACCCATAGTGGAAAGTGATGGCCAGTTAACCCCACAGGGTTAAAGGAAACATTTCACATACTTTATAATTAAATTACTGATGAACTATAAATTGGCTAGTAGCAATACAAGCTCAGCATGGACTACAAACTATGTGCATTAATCGGAGTGCCGTTTATTTGTATTTATTACTGTCTCTTTAAAGGGAAATGTATTTAACACAAGCACTTCCCTAGGATGGTGTCCATCATACAGCAGTTATATAGTTCTTTGCATTGCTTCTGCAGATTCCTGTATATGCTGCTCTCCATTTCAGTCTGCCTTTAGTTCACACCTTTGCAAAATATCTAATAGGATTTGATAGATTGAACAGGGAAATCCGTAAGGATAAGACTTAACCCTATGAGTGCCAGAAAGGCGTATATAACAAATTTCTTTGCCATGTGTTCCATACCCCTTTGGCACTCAAAGGGTTAACCAACCATGGATCTTTAGTGCAATGGATATGAGTACGAGGGTAACCACTGTAGTAATTCAGACATTGGCCAACTGAGAATGATGAGAATTGTAAGACAACAGAAGCTGAAGGTCCCCAAGCCGTCAACCCCTTTATACAATACTAGTGGAATAGCCCATGCACACGGGCCAAAGTGCGTAAAGAATAGAACTATACGGCAGGTGTACTACCGCAGAACTACACCTCCCAGCATTTTGGCATTTGGGCAGTCTCAACTGAGTATGACTGCATCGGACAAACATACATCTGGCCATTTATATAATAAGGATTCATTTCTACCCATCATTACTTACTTGCACCACCAACCCCCAGTACCCGAGACGTTACACCCCCCAACACTCACTCCTGAAACTCTGCACCTCCCAACACCCAACCCAGAGACTCTACACCCCCCAACACTCTCACCCCCTAACAATCAAACTCCAAGACTTTGCACCCCAACACTCACACCTCTAAGACTCTGCACCCCCCCAACTCACTTCTGAGGCTCCGTACCCCCACACTGCTCTCAGTTATGAGGCTCTGCACCCACACACTGCTCTCACTTCTGAGGCTCTGAACCCATACACTGCCCTTACTTCTGAGGCTCTGCACCACTACACTACCACCTCCGAGGCTCTGGACCAGACAGCAGAGTACTGTGCCCAGCAGCAGCACCTGACACCTCTTGTTCCTGCTACCGGTTCCATGTCCCAGTCACTGACCCTGTCTCTCTCCTTGGACCCATCCTTTGCACCCTCAATGCCAACTCACCGGAGTGGGGCAGCGGGCACCAGGATCCAGGTGCACCTGGACCGTCCTCCTGCTGCGCCCGCAGTCTGCACGGAGCCACACCCCAGCCCCGCTTACATCCTTGGCCCCGGCTCCTCCTGCACCCTCCCCCTTAACTCATTCCTTATCCGCGCCTTCTGTCACATACAGTTTAACCATACATTTCCATGTCTCTCGGCTCCTCCTGCACCCGCCCCCTTAACTCATTCTTTATCTGCGCCTTCTGTCCCATTCAGTTTAACCCTATATTCCCATTTCTCAGCTCCTCCTGCACCCACCTCCTTAACTCATTCCTTACCTGCACCTTCTGTCCCATACATTTTAACTCTACATTCCCATGTCTCTTGGCTCCTCCTGCACCCGCCCCCTTAACTCATTCCTTACCTGATCCTTCTGTGTCATACAGTTTAACCCTACATTCCCATGTCTCTCTACCCCCTTACCCCACCTGTAACTGCTCTTTTTGCCCCAGCACCTTCCTACCTCTTTTACCACTTAACCCCTACAATCTCTTCTTACCCCTCTCCTTCAAACCAACCTCTTCACCTGCATTCGGACAGTCTCCACTGCACACGACTGCATCGGACAAACAAATCTGGCATTTTATATAATAGGATTGAATTATCCCATGTTAAAGGAGCAGTAAACTTTTTCTGATGAAAACCTATACGTTTTAGGGCATTTCCTGTAGAATAAAACAAGGTACTCCTGCTGTCAGTTGTTTTATTCAAAAGTATTGTTCTAGCTGGAAACAAAGATCCATGGAGCTCACTTCCTGAAAGTTTTAACTTACAGGAAGTGTCTCATCAGTTACTATAACATTCTGTGGAACTGTTGACAGTTACTCTCTTCTTCCATAGTATGTAAAAAGAAAGAACAGCAATAACTCTGGAAAGACTCATCTCCCAGCAGTAGGCGTACCATTGTTTTATTTAGTAGGAAAGGCTCTAAAATAATTATTTCATTAAAAATTTTACACAGTCTAATAATAATGTAAATAAGCTAAAAATATTAAATTCTGAAGCAAACCAACTGCACCACAGAGGGCATCTTTTTGCACATTGAATACAGTTCTTAGGGATTTGGTGCCCACAGGCTAACAAACTGAGTCTCATTTCTTTTGCAGCTTCAGGGAACAATACTGCAGTATGTGAAGACTCTTATAGAAGTCATGCCCAAAATCTGTCGGTTGCCACGACATGAATATGGGTCTCCGGGTAAGCTGGACTGGGTCTTGTGCATAAAGAAAAGGGGGGAATTTGGGGGCAAACCAACTACACTATAGCGGACAAATATTCATTTCAAATTGATCTAAATGGAGCTTTCCATCCTTTATAAACTCTTTGAATTCTAGAGAGGTCTCCAACACATTGCAAAGCAATGTGTTGGAGACCTCTTTAGCATTCAAAGAGTTAAAAGCACCATTTAAATAAGTTGGAATCTGGGAATTTTTTATTTTCTCCCCTATGGTACCAGGGGAGGGCTGGCAACTTGTGGCCTGGAGGGCAACTACAATCAAGTGGCCTGATTTTACAATTGTTCCAGCCCACTGTCCCAGACCCCTCCTGTTTGTTCATTTTAAAATTGTCATTAACCCTCTGAGTGCCAGAGGGGTATGTCACTGTCACTCAAAGAGTTAGTGTTGTGAAGTAAGGTAAGCAATACCACAAAGCTTACAATTGAAATGGGGTTACAGTGGTGCAACTACAGAGCTTACAATGTAAGTAAAGCTACAACAGTGATACCATAGAACTTACAAGAGAAATTGGTTATGTTACTAGTGTAGCTTCACATGGATTGTAGCTCCATTTCAATTGTAAGCTCTGTGGTATCACTAGTGTAGCTACATTTGCAGCAACAAGCGGGAGTGGCCCACCAGCCCAGACATATGACTGGCCCAGGGGGCAATTGCCCCCCCAGGCCAGCCCTCCCCTGTATGGTACCAAAAGTATCTAAAAAAAAAAAAAAAAAAAAGCAAGATTTAACCAACTTATTATAACATTTTTCTTGATGTGTGTGTAAAATCAAGTCACAGTGCGGTATAACACACGTCCAAATCAGTTTATTCATCCATCTCCATCCATATTCCAGACGAGGATGATGGGAATTAAAATCCAGCATCTGGAGAGCCATATGTTGCCCACCTATGACATATGCAAAACACAAAAAAGTTGCTTATTTGAGAAAAAAATATAGCATTTTTATATGCAGTGTTTTTGTCAATAATTATTGTATTAATAATTCATATAATGTTACTGCATTGCCTATCCAGTTCCGTTTTATACATTTTTAAGGAGGTGTTATACATAGACCCATCCATGAAAATTTGGATAATGTTGTGAATTAGATGTTATGTGTATTCCGGTTCTGCTTGACACCTAATAACCTTTTAGGGCTCTATATAACTGTTCCTGGTAGGATCAAGGGAGATGCACTGTCATTGATTAATGTTTTCTTAAGCAGGACCAGATATTGTCCCACCTAATAACCTTTTAGTAGCTCTATATAAATATGCCTGGTAGGATAAAGGGAGATGCACTGTCATTGGTTAATATATTTTTAAGCAGGACCAGATACTGATATTGGTTTCTTTTCTTACTAATGAAGTGGCCTAAGATTAACCAGGAAATGCATTGAGGGCACTATATTTAGCTGAAGTATATTTTATCAAATTATTTTATATATGGATTCTATCCTTTAATTAATTAATTAAATGTACCCAAACTGATATACCACTGGTGTTTGCATTTTAGCAGTGAAGAATAAAGTTTCAGTTTTCCTGAGTTGAAATGGGATAAAACGCCTTGCCTACTCTAAATCCTGTGTTTTTCCCCATCGGGAACATGGGTACACATATCTGATGAGTCTAAGACAACTCCAGGGGGTATATGGAGCTGTAATTTACTTTTCAAGTATCGAAGATGTGCTCCTCTGGTTCTTCTCACCCTGACATAGTCTCACACTTGGATCCCTGTCTGTGTTCTCTACCAGGGATTCTTGAGTTCTTTCACCACCAGCTGAAGGACATCATAGAGTATGCAGAACTGAAGACGGATGTTTTCCAGAGCCTCAGAGAAGTTGGGAATGCGGTGCTCTTCTGCCTACTTATAGAGCAAGCACTGGTAAGAGATAACTTGGCTTTTTGTTGCATTGAAATATTAGGCCATATGTATTTTTTTTAAATCCTTTATTGGGAAGTCCAAAGGCAGTACATAGCATATATGAAAATCGAAATAATAACGTGAATTAGAAATATAAGTGGAAACAAATAATGAAAAACATCACTAAGTGGTCACAAATGAAATTGCATATGAGGTCAAAGAGAAGGAGAAAGGAGAAAATAAAAAAAAGTTGTGATATTCATCAGTATGGACAGGTAGGTATATAAGGCAACAACCAAGCATAACAGTATGTTTACAAGGTGTAAATGTTGACAGATGATAGTACTAGACCATGGTTGACCCACATCTCCCTGGGGTATGTAGTCTGTTCCTTCCGCAAGAGGGAAGGAGAGGGAGAAGAGGGGAAAAAAAGAGAGAAAGAGTTAAGGAAAGATAGTGGGAGGGGCCCACTTTTTTTCACCCCTTAAGGACCGGCCACGCCCGTACTCTGAAGTCCCTTAAGGACCACGGAGCATTTTTTTTTTGTGCGATTCCAGAGTCCCTGAACGGCGTGCAGCCGCGCGGGAGCCTGGAATTCCATGACGGTCCAGGACCGTCATGGGTCCTTAAGGGGTTAAATGACAATTTGGGGAACTAATTGTCCAATGTGATGAAATTGATTTACCCCAGAATTATTCTGCTTCTGCCTTCAGGCCCTGTTCACATGGGTGGCATTCATTTTGTGATAAGAAAATAACAGTGTGAATATAATTTTTTATTTCCACTGGGGGACACAGAAACCATGAGGTTAAGGTTCTCCATTACCTGACAGCTCACTGGAGGAGGCCGACTGCCTTTCAGCCAAGCTTAACCACCACCTACAATCAGTTTTTTTAGTGTCCTCTAAGGAGGAGGTTGGCAAGTCTCTGTGGTTAGCTTGATTTTTATTTTATTATTTATATGAGTTTATTTGTATTATTTCTCGTGGTGCTCTTCATAATGACGATTATTGCCATACATAATGCACCACAATGTAGCATGGTAAAAGTTGAATGCGTTCAGAGCAGAACTCATCCAAGTTGCAGAGTGCCTAATGTATTCGTGGTTAGCTATCAGAATGTTGGCCAATATTGGGCGGAGTACAAAATGGCGCATTAAACATGTCTCCTCAATGAAAATAGAGATATCAGAATCTGGGATGCATCAAAAGGGCGAGATTCTGATATCGTGGGCTTAAGCATCGCACGTTTTAATAGTAAGGATTAATAAGGATAAATTTCCTACAGGGCATATTGCAAATACTCAGTCCAGCCTTACCTCATCTTTCTGCCAAATGGAATCTGGCTCCCGGGGATAGTAAAGCTACTTCCTTCCATCTGCACACTGCTGTTAACCCTTTGAGTGCGAGACGGGCGTGCTCCGGAACCACCAATAGCGTTTGCGCTCAAAGGGTTAACAGCAGTGTTCAGGTGGAAGCAAGTGGAAGTAGCTTTACTATCCTCAGGAGACTGATTCCATTTTGATGCTGGAGAGATTCTGATATCGCTATTTTCATTGCAGCGACATGTTTAATTCACCGTTTTGTACGTCATCCAGTAGTGGGCGATGTTTCAAATGGATACCTGTATGTGGCCACTGTGCAGATCATTCAGACTGGTGATTTTGGAAGTTGTGATGCTGTTCACAACATTCAATAACTGGATGACCCACTTGAGCATAAACCAATCATAATGGCTGATGTCAACATGGGCCATCATCTGCTAGGTAATGGCGCATCTCCTCTGCCCCCCCCAGCTAAAGCATTGTCATTGGAACAAAGGAGATTGGAAATAAGTAAATGGGTGGCTTAGCTGGCACACAGTGGGCTCTATTCTTTGGCAGCCCATTTGAGCTATAAGGAACAAATAATTTCAATAATTTAAAAGAAAGGCTTTAATCCCTTGAATGCGAGAGAGATCTTTCTAGCATTCAAGGGATTAAAACTCCATTACCTCAAAGGGAATACTGAAAAATTGTATTTGTCCCTTATGGTGCAGTTGGTTGCCTCAGATTTGATTCTCTTTTTTAGCGCATAATTCTGTGTTTTTATACATGTAATTAAAACAATGTCTCTTTTTCCTTTGTTTCTTTTTTCCATTTTCCCTCCTCTAATTTTGTTTCCTTTTTCTTGACTAATCTTCTTGTTTTGTAACATCTACAACACTCCTTTCCCTTTTTCTTATTCTTCCTCTTACCAATCACTTTCTCCCTGTCCATCCCTATCCCTTTGTGTGCTATTCTTTTCTCTCTCAGTCTCAAGAAGAGGTGTGTGATCTTCTTCATGCCGCCCCCTTCCAGAATATATTACCCCGTGTCTACATCAAAGGCAAGTGATGCTGTTTACTTTTTCACTAATAGATGGACCAAGGATCAATAACATTTTATTATGAAAAAGAAATATATATTGTAGATATTTTCCTTCAGAATAAAACAAGAGTACAAAAAGACAAACCTGCGCTTCTGTATACAGGGTGCATATGTGTGCCCTGTAATGAGCATATATAATACTGCTGTGTTGTTAAAAATTAGTATTTTGTTTCTAAATTTGGCCAAACATTGTATAAACTTGCCAACCCCGTGAAGACACCACAATATATGGCAAGTACCTTCTCTAATACACCTGTAAAGCCCTATCTACATTAAAAACAGTCCCTGAAATAGATGTTAAAATAAACACGTTGGAGGGGGACCCTTTAAATATAGTGCTTTTGATGCCTGGGGGTCCCAAGGTTTTCAATTAAAAACTACAGACATACAACAATATATTATGGTACCGTGATGGGGTTGGCAAGCTTATTCTATGTTTGGCCAAATTTTGGAACCATATCCTCATATTTATTAACACCGTGGTATTATAGATGCCCAATATAGGGCACACATTTGCACCTTGTATAGAAAAGAGCAGGTTTGTCTTTTTGTCTTGCGTTTGCAGTGTAAGTTTCGGCCTAATACTGACTGGGAAATCCTTTAATTCTCTGCTGCTATCTATACATTTTTTACTTTATTCTTATTACACTCTATTAATGATATGTATATATTATGGTGAGTTAGCTCTGTGAGCTATTCTTTTCTGTGTTACAACAAGAGTACGCTAATTGTTGGGAGATGATTAATTCAGAAGTTATTACAGTTTAAAGAGGAATTATACCCTAATAATAGTTAGTTCTTAATGTGTTTACTAGACAGAGTTACTTATGTAGATGTCCTTCAAACAGCAATCAGATATTTCTATATATTATTTACATTTAATCTCTGTTTTAGTTTACTGCTAGTATAAAAGTTATAAAATCTTATAAATAATTGTGTCCCCTATGATACATTAATGTCTATTGATGATTGTTGTTTGCTGTAAGAGGGTGTAACTTAAAGGCAACAGAGACCTCTGTATGCAGGAAAATGCAGATATAAATCATCTGATAAATAGATAAACTTGAATTCAGTATGAAGGACACCTACCTAGGTAAGTCAATGCATTAAACAAATTAATAGCCACTTATTGCTACCATAATCGTTTGTTTTAACCCTTTGGGTACCAAAAGGATATCCAGTGCATTCTTGTGCAATGCACTGGATATCCATCTGGCACTCAAAGGGTTAAATCCCTTGAGGATCATAGGGGTGTGCATTTACAGAGACACTAGCAGCAAAAAAATGAAATAGGATGATATAACTTTAAATACCACAGATTTACTGCTAGCATATGTAAAATGTAATTATTCATATGTTAAATCACTAAAGTATAATAGTAATCTTTATTTCTAAAGCATGTATGTTATTCTGTTCATAGAGCAGTTATATAATGCTGTTTATGCAGTTTGTATTGAGGGTTAACAGCTAAAGTCAGTTAATTGATTATTATTATTAGTGTCCACTGCTCTTCAGAAAGGCTGTTATCTATCTCAGCCCATTCACAGATAATCCTGGGAAATCAGTGGGAGCTCTGGAAAAGACTGGAATGTCTGCTCCCATAGAGCATTTTTACAGATGCTAGCATGGAGTACAAGGTATTTAAATATATAATCCCAGGTAACTTTTAGGTGTTAGTGGTCTTTAATATAAAAAAAACAATAGTTTAAGCTGTAGTAAAGTTGGACAGAAGCATCTCCCATGAATGTGCATGCACATTTTTTTACTCAGCACTAAAATATCAACAATGTACTTTTTTAACATAGTAAAGGTTTACTGCTCCTTTAAGGTTGAATGGGAAGTTTAGTACTTGTTCCTATAACCACAATGATATGGTTCACTTTTAAAAGGTCGCAGTTGAAATATCGTGCGGGTGCACGCCGCAATCAACAAGTCGCGTGGATGAAAAGGACAACATGAGAATCTCGCCCTGCATATAAGCATGAGATTCTCATGTCGCCCCTTAAATACTGCATCATTGTTAGCATATCTGAATCTGGATCCAGCATTCTTTAAATCCCTCGGTGTACTGCTGGTGTATCATTACAAGGGACTTTTAGATGGCTCATAGACTGGTGTGGAACAAACATATGTAGGATTTTTAGTCCTTTGTTCCATATGTAGCTTAACCCTTTGAGTCCCACACAAAAAAATGATACTGCACACCAGGAGATGACAGGCAGTGAATGAGCCGTCTAAAAGTCCCTTGTAATTATTATACACCAGCAGTACACCGAGGAATTTAAACACTGCTGGATCCAGATTCAGGTATGCTGGAAATTATGCAGCATTTAAGGGGACTACATGAGAATCTTGCACTTATATGCAGGGCGAGATTCTCATGTCGCCCTTTTCATTCAGACGACATGTTCATTGCGATGAGTAGCCACATGATATTTCAACTGCGACCTTTTAAAATGATACTCAATGATTCTAGGGGGAGATACACTAAAGGGTGATAAAGTGGAGATGGCTTCTCCTGTGATATCACTTCTCCAATTTGAATGTTATTCTGTGGAGCCAATGCACAAAGATTTCTCAAGTGGGAGAGATCTTAGTGCATAGGCTTCACAGAATAACAAAGGAACTGTAGAAGTTATATCTCTGGAGAAGTCATCTCCACTTTATTATCTCTTTATCACTCTCTAGTGCATAAACCCTTAGGGATAGATTTAGGAGCCCCTAGGCAAAGCACCTGCACTCCCTTAGCCCCACTGGGTTCCTCACATGAGCTCAGCCCCATCTAGTGCTGCTTGGCATAGATAATACCCTTAGCGTATAACATAAAATCTAAAATATATTTTCTATTAAATATCCAGTATATGGGGAATACCCGTGGGTAAATAAACTATGTAAAATATTATATAAGCTGTACATTAATGTTACTGTATAAACTATTAAATAAAACTGACCACTGTAGGACGGGCTATCTAATTCAAGGGCACAGAGACTGTGCTGGCCACACCCCAGCTTGGCCTGGTGAGTGGGGCCAATACAGCTGACAAATTAGAAACCGAAGGTAGTTGCCTATGTTCCTAATGGGAATCCTGACCCTATGGGCTTTATGCACAAAAAAAGTAAAGTAACCCTAGGGCAAATCAGCTGTGCCAAAAAGAAATCCAAATTTCAATTTGATTAAATTGGGCTTTTAAACCCTTGAATGCTAGAGAGGTCGCAGACATACTGCTTTGTAATGTGGTGGAGACCTTGCAAGCATTCAGTAGGTTAAAATCCCAGTTTAAAGTGGAACTATCCCTGAAAATAAAGTGTCCCCAAATCATTATGCATATAGCGATATGCAAATCCATACTCGTATTACATGGAGGCATCTGGCTGTAGAGGCATCTGTGCACCTGCACCGTCCGTCCCTTCCTGTACCATAAGGTACAATGCAACTCCTAGAGGAGACCGAGACGGACAGCGCAGGCGCACAGATGTCTGTTTGGCAAGATGTCTGCACTAATGCCTGTCTGTGTGTCTGGGAACAAGTTGGATTTCTGAATAACAACGGACTTATTCAGGGTAATTTTAGCATGGATAGGTGTATCGCTATCTGCATAATGAGTTGGGGAGCACTTTATTTTCGGTGATCCATTTTAAATCACTAGGAATGTTTAGGTTTCCCCTTTGGTGCAGTTGGTTTGATCTAGAATTGCTCTGCCTTTTATTTGTACACTAGTTTTAAAGCCTGTATACACAGGCCAACACTGGCAGAGCTGCAGTCATGCGCAGTACTGACTGCCCGAACACGCCACTGCTGATACAGAGCTGGGCGCTCCGAATTCAGACCATAGTCCTCTCTGTGCACCTTCTGGTGCTCAGAGAGGACTCCGGTCTGAATTTGGAGTGCCCCGCTCCGTATCAGCTGCGGCATGGACAGTCTGTACTGCGCATGACTGCAGTGCACGCAGCCATCTGTACTGCGCATGACGGCTTCTGACAAACATACTTAGCGAATTATAATATTGGATATGGTACTGAGTGTTTTAGCCCTATCATGTTCTGTTCCACTTTGTCTTCCAGAGGGAGAGCGCCTGGAGGTGAGGATGAAACGACTAGAAGCTAAGTACGCGCCATTGCATCTCGTCCCATTAATTGAGCGGCTGGGAACCCCACAGGTAAAAAGGTTCAGTGTCCTGGGGTTTACTGCTATAGTGATTATAGGAGAATAGATGTTCAGGTTCTGTAGACAGGCCAATGTAGCGCCCATCTTTACATGACAGAGTTCACAGATTCCAGTGACCTTTTTTGAGTGCCAGGAGGTGTGGAGTAGTGCATTGCCCAACCTTATGGAATGCAAAGGGTCAAAATGAAATTGTCCGTATAGATATAAGTGGTTCTTAATTTTCTTTAAAGGAGAACAGCTCCTAAAATAATAGCACCCCAACTCTCCTTACTATGGCCAGAAACTCCTAATGGTCCCTATGAATTTTGCCACTGTTCCTTGGTTCAAGAGATAACACATCATGGAGGTGGACATGACAGAGGAAACATTTCATTGTCTTGGTGATTACAAGGGAATCGATGTGGTAGTCTTGAACACAATGTGTTATTCATCCCTCTGGTCCTTAAAGGGTTAAGTAGGCTCAGGCCTGTTTTAGTTTGAAAAAGCTGCCAGACACTGTCATGTCCCCCTCCATGCTGAGGACATTGAGGAATGATTGTAGATGTTGTCTCTTGAACAAATACACAAGAGCAAAATTCATAGGGGGCCATTAGGATTTTCCAGGCGTAACAAGTTAAATGGAGGTTATTGTATTATATCAGGAGGTGTTAGATCTCCAGTACCAATACTAACCACATAGTAGATGCTCTTCAAACACCAGTGATGATATACATACATTCATACATACACATGCTCAGTTTAGGCCGGTGATTCTCAGCTCCAGTCCTCAAGACACACCAATCAGGTTTTAAGGCTATGCCTGTTTAAGCACAGGTAGATAAATGACAATGACAGATCCTCTGATTGGTCACATGAGCAACAAGGGATATCCTCTTGAATGCTTCCCATTGCACTGGAGACCTCTCTAGCATTCATATTGTTAAAATGCCAATTTAAATCAATGGGAATTTTTAGTTCTCCCCTATAGTGCAAATGGTTTGCTTTATAATTACTCCACTAGTCCCATAAAGAATATATATATATATATATATATATATGATGGGGCCTGTGATTTATAAATGTAGGAAGAGCAAGGTCCCTGCTGCCGTTTTTTCGTTCCCAAATAGGTGGAGACAGTATTTGGTTGCACTGAATTCATGGGGTCTTATATATAATGGAAAAGAATGCAATTCTGAGGCAAACCAACTGCACCATGATGACAAATACAAATTCCCATTTATTTAAAGGGGCTGTTAATCACTTGAATGCTAGAGAGGTCTCCAATGCATTACAAAGAAAGGGGTTAAAACACCCACAGGAACATTTTAATACAGAATTCCTATAGCTATAAACTCCCCAGTTGCCCTCTTGTAAGCCTTACAGATTGTGGCTGTGTAACGTCAAGGCTGAATGAGGCGCTCATGGGAAATTGTACTCCTGTGTATTCAACTCAACTGAAGCCGCATATGGGCGGATCTGCATCAATTATCCTCCATACAGAGGAAAGCAGTGAGAGCGCCTCACTCGGACATGACGTCACACAGCTTTGCAGATTACTATGATCTGCAAGGCTTATCAGAGGGCAGTGGAGGAGTTTAGCATTATGTGAGCACAACACAGCATTTAAAGGGGAACATTCACCTCTTAAAACATTTTTACTATATATTTAGTTATTAAAGTAGTATTAGGAAACGTGTTGTTTTTTTTAATTGACATACTTTTAAAGATATTTAATCTTCAAGCTGTGCATTTCTGCATAATGCGGCACGCTGAATCTTCGGCACAGCTCTTCATGACTTCCGAGTGCTACTTAATTCTTCTCCCTCTCAGCTGCCACAGGGAGCACGTTCATGCTTCCCTTCCTTTACAGCAAGCTCCGGGTATCATTATACTGTGCTTGCAACCTCAGTATAATGATAACTGAAGCTTGCTGTAACGATAGAAGTGATTCGCACCGAAGGGAAGGCTGAACATGCTCCCTGCGGCAGCTGGGAGGGAGGAGAATTAAGTAGCACTGGGAAGTCATAAAGAGCTGTGCCAGAGATTCAGCGTGCCACGCTATGCGGAAGTGCCCAGCTTGAAGATTAAATATCTTTAAAAATACATAAATAAATAAAAAAAATATAAAATGTTTCCTAATACTACTTTAATAACTACACATATGGTAAAAACATTTTAAAAGGTGAGTGTTCCCCTTTAAGAGAGTCCTGCTCCTTTACAACAGCCCTGAAAGATCTGTTTAAATCTGTGAACATTTGGGGAATTTTATCTGTCTCCCACAGTGCAGTTGGTTTTCCCCAAAATTGCTCCATTATATACATAACTCCCAAGTTTTGATGCCTGACACCCTAATATAGGTGTACTTCATTTTAAAGTAAATAAACATTTTTTTGCAAAATTTACCCAGCAAATGAATGACACGGTATAATAATGATTTTCTGTGTTAGTCTAAAATGACCATACGCTGCACTATTAGATAGACACCCCCCAGGGTGTGGTCTCTTCCTACTATAATTAAAAGTATGGTGAGTGATAATTTTGGCCTGACACAGAAAAAAATTTATAAAGGCAATTTTTTTCCAAAAAATACTGATAAAATGGCTTGAAAAGCACATTTGCAGGCTTTTCATCTCTTGACCCCCTTTAATTACCAGAGGGCTGTGCAACATATTTCTTTGCAATGAGCCGCTGACCCCTTTGGTGCTTAAGGGGATATTGAAGCAGTGATGTTTTACTGTGAAAAAATATATATTGTGAGTTTTTTCCCTGCTTAGTAAAGCAATAGTACTCCCACTGCTGGGAAATGCTTGATTCAAAGGTTTTTATAGCCCAAACATTCATGAGGAGGTAGAACTATTATTATTACATTCTATGGAGAGTAGTAACCTAAGGCTCTGTTCATATTGCCAACCTTAGAGCAGTATTAACCATATGAGTTACACACAAAGGGTTAATACTACATGAAACTTACACTGTTGAAACAGCTTGCTCTCAGTGGTCTCTCAACACAACATGCTGCAACTTGGATGCTGTCATGCACTGGGCATGTTCAGGGTCCAGCATTTTGATCTGCATGGCATCCTATGGGCTGCAACACAGATTGTTCAAATGGGCAATTTTGGAGGATGCAATACTGTTATCATCCTCCAATGACTGGCTGATCAATGTGGGCATTTTCTAGTATATGGCCAATGCTTATATGAGCCAGCCTTGTGACCCGTCTCTGCCACATCCACTATGGGAGAAAATCACCAGGGTAACACAGGACAATAGACATGGGCAGCTTGGCATATAGCAAGTTGCCAGTGTGAACATAACCTAAGGCTCAGTTGTTACTTACGATGCAATAGAAATGGAAAAGAAAAATTGATACCTGAACACCAGGGGGCAATTTTACCACTAGTTTAGTTTAATAAAAGATGGTTTCATCTGTAATAACTTGTAAACTAAGCATCACCCAGCAGAGAGAGTACCTTTTATTTTACTGAGCATTAACATTTCTTGGAAGTATATATTTCCATAATAAAACATTTCTTCTCCTTTAAAACTACTCATGTCTTAGGGTGGCGTCCATATTAACCTTAATATTGCGATATACAGGGGACACCTAACTAATAACTAATCACTTTCTCACTGAACAATGGAAATTCCAATGCAGGGTCCGCAGACTGGAGCTTCTGTTCATTCAGGTGTTTTCTCGCAGCAAATCGCCATCGCGCGGGAAGGAGATCTCCTGACCAAGGAGAGGCTCTGCTGTGGTCTCTCCATGTTCGAGGTCATTCTGACACGAATTCGCAGCTACCTGCAGGACCCCATCTGGCGTGGGCCGCCCCCCACTAATGGCGTCATGCACGTGGACGAGTGTGTGGAGTTCCACCGGCTCTGGAGCGCTATGCAGTTTGTGTATTGCATCCCAGTGGGAACTAATGAGTTCACGGCAGAGTGAGTACCTGACGGGGCTAATTTCAATTCCCCTATCACTGAATATGAAAATAAGATCAGTTAAAGGGATAGTAATGTTTCAAAATAAAAGCAGCTCCAAATAATCTTCATAGTATTTGGGCCATGGAGTGTGTTATTTTAACACTGTCAGAGTTGTAGTTTAAGAGTAATTGAACGATAAAGTATCCCCCTTCCGCCCCTTCTATCTAGTGTAAGACACCTCCCCTCAGATGTGGAATCTGGTCTGAAGACCAGACAGCTCACAGCAAGGGACAATCTTCTTACTGTGAGAACAAAGAAAACCCTGCCCCCATTGACAGATTTTCCCTTATACTAATTGAAGATTGTCCTTCTCTGTAAGCCATCTGGACAACACCCCTCTGTTCTGAGGTGAGCAGTGTTATATCAGTAAAAGGGGTGGGAGGGGGATACTTTATCATTCAATTACTCTTGAACTACAACTCTGACAGTATATAAATAACACTCTCCATGGCCCAAATACTAAGAAGATTAATTGGAGCTTATTTTGAAGCATTACTATGCCTTTAACCCTTTGAGTGCTTGAGGGGTGAATGCCCTAATATTCAACAATAATAAACCCCCATTTACCTTAATCTGATAAGAAAATCCTAATGGCCATTACAAATACTTTCCTCTATGGACTGTTTCTCCAAAATTAATTTTTAATTAGTACTGGAGATCATATCCATGAAAACAGACATGATTATTTAGATCAAGGCGAAATGATAGGTGCAATAAAAAATACGTAATGCCCTTATTCCTGTCTCTCGAACCATTATGGTTTGAGAGATACACGAAAATAAAGTCCTCCGCTCCCTCCCCTTTCTCATGCGTCAGCTGTATAGCTGACGGAATGAGATCCTGTTTCCTGGGATCAGACGGCGGCTCTTCAGGAGCTCTGACATCGGGATATCTAACTATAAATACTTCATTGGAACAGTCTACAATGTGTGCTTGCAAACCAGACACACGTAGACCCAAAGCAATGCGTTGCGTACCCCTCTGGGACTCAAAGGGTTAAAAGGCCGGTCCTGCTCTGCGTCCTGCCGCCAATGCAGTCATGCACTGTAGAGACTGCACGAAAGCACAGAATGCTCCCAGCACAGAACTCCCAGCATTCTGTGTGTTAATCCTTTGAGTGCCAGAGGGGTACGCAACGCATTGCTTTGGGTCTACTTTTAATCTGGTCAGAAAATTATAATGACCACGATGGGATATATGTATAAAAGAATAGAGGTGCAGCTGGGTCAGACCAACTGCACCATGGGAAACACCAGGATTCCCATCTCTAAAAATGTAATATTCCTATCAGTTTAAATGGGGCTTTAACCTAGGCTGACCAGACCTCACCTTTAACCGTGGACACATAGGAAATAGGCATATTTCAGGAGTGCACCAAAATCAAAGCAGCCCTGCAGTATGCATTTTTAATATGCGTCCCCGGTTAAAGGTGAGGTCTGGTCACCCTACTTTAACCTTCATTGCTAAAGGTCTTAAAGCATAAACATTCCCATCAGTTTAAATGTGGCTTTTAACCCATTGAATTCTAGAGGTCTCCAGTACAGACATTCCCATAAATTTATAGAGGTATTTTAACTTCTTGAATGCTAGAAAGGTCTCAACAATGCATTTGAGACCTTTCTAGTATTCAGGTTAAAGAACAATCCAAGCAGAATTTATTCATAGTGGCCATTAGGTTGCTGTGCCCAGATTTAGGTAAGTGGAAAGTACATTATCAGGCGATGTTAGTGGTCCTTTAAGGCAGGGCTGCTATGAAAATGTTTAAAGGGATAGTAATACTTAATTATTACTAATCCCTATATTAAAGTAGTACTAAAAATAAATGTATTGCCCCCTGTGTCACCTCTCAAACCTTTATGGTTTGAGAGATAATCACTCCTAAAGTTGCCCTCCCCCTTCCCCGAAGTCAGCGTTGTAGCTGACTGAAGGGAAATCCGGTCTTACGATCATCAGGTGGCTCTGCAGCATGGCCGCAATCGCGTTAATTAAAAAAAAAAAAAATATTTCACTAAAACGGTCTTCTACGTGTGCTTGCAAACCAAGCACACGTAGAAGACCATTTCAGTGAAAGATTTTTTTTTTTTTATTAACGCAATTCTTGGCTGTGCTGCAGAGCCACCTGAAAGTCGTATGACAGACTTCCCTGCAGTCAGCTACAAGTCTGACTATGGGGAAGGGGATGGGAGAGGGCAACTTTAGGACCGATCATCTCTCAAACAATAAAGGTTTGAGAGATGACACTGGGGGCAATACATTTATTTTTAATAGGACTTTACTATAGGGATTAGTAATAATTAAGTATTACTATCCCTTTAACTGTAGAGTTGCGTAAAAATAAGTAAAACTCAGCAGTGTGTGTTCTCTATAAGTGTAAAGTGTACGCCTGGTCGTATTAAAGGGATAGTAATGTTTCACGAAAAAAGAAGCTCCAATTAATCTTCATAGTATTTGGGCCATGGAGAGTGTTATTTCAATACTGTCAGAGTTGTAGTTCAAGAGTAACTGAATGCTAAAGTGTCCCCTCCCGTCCCTGACACTCTGACCTGAGAGGTATATTGGATTTCATTCACTGTTTATTTACTGAATTACTTTATTGTTAGGTTTATTGACTTGATTAGCTGGATTAGGAAGCGGCAACCAGTGTTTACCTTTCAGTTAGAGAGAAGTAAACACTGTCATGTTATAACAGCTAATGTATAGTATAATGGTATTTACATCCTGTGTCACTTTAATCTGTCTTTGTACGTGTAGCAGTCCGTCATTGATCATTATCAATAATGGCTTTGCTATTTACAATTAAAATGATCCTTATCAGTAGAAACAACACCAGTGATTTTGAAACAGCACACAGAATCACCTATATGTTGTAGTAGCCAGTTTTATTTAGAAATCTAGTTTTTGATGTATTTACATTTATAGATTATACTAATTAAGACATGTCGGGCGGGCACTTCCTGTCTTATGCCTTCATTTCCGCCTCTCTCACCAAAATCATTCAGCAATGCTTTGGCCACCTCTGTTGGCACTGAAGGAGTGAAATGCCAATGAGCAGGGAAGCAAGACAAGATGTTCCTGCATGTCATGCCTTATAAATATAAATAACTGTTTTTCTAAATAAAAAATGTCTAATACAAGCTTTCAATATCACCTACATGCTGTAAGTGTTGTTTTTAGCTGAGAGGGTATGTGGTGACTTTATGGTAACCATGCAGACGCACACTGCTGCCGAATGATACACACACAAGCCAACTTGCTCTTTCCCTTTATGAAAGTAGATCCGGTGGTGGGATAGTGGTAATGGAGACTTTGGTGGCTAGCAAGCCACTTATTTAACTATAATGACAAAAAAGGGAGAGCAAAAAGGGGAGCGCCCTAGTGCAATTCAGATTATAATTCAAATCTCCATCACCAATTCACCCCACACGTGGGTACTCACAAAATAGCTTGGCTGTTAAATCATATATATGAGAAACAGCATATGCACTTGCTGAATAAATATCCTGATTCAGCACAGGGATCCTTATTAAACGGGCTGCCTCTTCCTTACACGCTATCTCCAAGTGGTCCAGAATAATTCCACAATATAGCAAAAGAAAGGAGAAGCGCCCAATAGTGAAATACGTTAACTTCAGATAATACTTCAATAAGAAGCAAATACCAATGTACTCACAATTTGTTATGGTCAGCAGAGGGGATATTCCAATGCTGACAAATCAGCTAGTGGAGATCTTACACCGTCTCCACTCGGTGACCAAGGATACTGCTGCTTCAAAAAAAACACCTTCCACTCCGAATCTTCAATGATAAAATTTATTAAAATAGCAATATTAGCTGTAACTGCCAGGGCAACGTATCGCGATTACAACCGTTCGGCTTGAAAAAGCGGTTTGTAATCGCGAAACGTTGCCCTGGCAGTTACAGCTAATATTGCTATTTTAATAAATTTTATCATTGAAGATTCGGAGTGGAAGGTGTTTTTTTGAAGCAGCAGTATCCTTGGTCACCGAGTGGAGACGGTGTAAGATCTCCACTAGCTGATTTGTCAGCATTGGAATATCCCCTCTGCTGACCATAACAAATTGTGAGTACATTGGTATTTGCTTCTTATTGAAGTATTATCTGAAGTTAACATATTTCACTATTGGGCGCTTCTCCTTTCTTTTGCTATATTGTGGACTTATTTAACTAGGATGGAAAGCCTGACTTGGTCTTGTGCCTATGCTAGGTTGCAGGGCAGATGTGTTTAACAGAGCCACCATTATCTGAGGACTTCTAGGGCACACACAGCTTTAATCATACACCTAATAATTATTATTTGCTCTATGGGAAGCATGGCTTCTCAGGCAAAACGTCTTGGACCTATTGCTTCACGCCAGTCTGTGTGAAACATATTATCATAAAGCCGTGAGGTTCCAGATAATTTGCATAAACCTCTTAAACCTTTGAGTGTCAGAGAGGCATCCAACGCATTGCATACCTCTCTGGCACTCAGGTGGTTAATATGAATCAGATCATTGCTATTAGGGGGGTCTGGAGAAAGGTCAACTTCGACACAGCAACTTCTCCCAACAGAATACTGCACAAGGACCCACTAATAAAACTTAATACATATGGTTCAGGCGATGTGGGGAAACAAAAAAACACTTATTATCACCTCAGTTATTAAGTGCATAAGTACTGTACTTGCACCCCCCAGATTATAATTGTGTTTCTTTATTTCACCATCCCCCCCACACACACGCACGCACGCTTAATACATACTGTTTTCAGCCTTATTCACAGGTACAATCCTAGATCAAACCAACTGGATCATAAGGGAGAAATAAAACTTCTCATTGATTTAAATGAGGCTTTTAACCCAGTGAATGCTAAAGAGACATCTGTAACATTCAGTGGGTTAAAAGATCCATTTAGAACAATGGGGGGTTAGGAAATTTTTTTTTCTCCCCTGTGCTTGTTAGTTTGCCCCAAAAACTGTAACTCTTTCCATTTGGGATAAGTACCTTTAAGCGCTAAATTCATGTAGTGCAGTATTCCGTTTATATGGTTGGAGAGTTTTGCAATAAAGTTGATTTTATTTGAACATGGAGAGCTACTTCCATTCGAGTGCAGTGATTTCCTTTGATGGATATACAACGGGCCAATGTTGCTGCTTTTACTGCAAAAATGTAAATGCCTGTGTAAGGTTACCCCAGTGAATCCCATGTTCAAAAGAAAATGGCGGAGTACAGGGGCAAACCAACTGCACCATAGGGGACCAATAAAAATCCACATTGCTTTTTATTAAATGGCTCTTTCATATGAATTCCTTATGTAGAGACATTAGTGTTCTTTTAAATTGTGATCTTTTATAGAAGAGAAACTTGTTTTAACCCCTCAGATGCTGGATCGGGTGCCAACATGTTGCTATGCATGGCACTGGAGATGTTTCTAGCATTCATGGGGTTAAAGCATTACTGTCCCTTTAAATATCAGGAGAAAATAAATGTATACCATTATATAGAGAAAAGCAGGCTGATGTTCTAAGAATAAGGGCAATTTGGAGTCAGTAAGGATTTTTTTTTTTACCCACTTGGGGCTAAATTAGAAATGGCTTCAGGGTTTGTTTTTTGCCTTCCTCTGGATCAACAGGGGTGTTTTGGCATGGGCTGGACGTAATGGCCGCATGTCTTTTTTCAGCCTCGCCAACTATGTTACAATGTTAAACCACTTGCCTCATAGAGGAGACATACATTCAAAATTCCCATTGCTTTGCATTGCATTGGAGACCTATCTAGCATTCAGGGGGTTAAGAGACCAATTCAAATTAATGGGAACTGTTATTTGTTGTTGTTCTTGTGTGTGTGTTTTCATGTTTCTTTTGAAAACGAAAATGGAGAAAAAATCTGAAGCAAACCAATTATAAGGATACACACAAAAAAAACCTTTAATTAAATGGAGATTTTAACACCTTTAATGCTAGAGATATCTCCAACACAGACCTCTATAATATTCATAGAGTTAAAATTTCCATTAAAATCAATGGGAATTTGAGGAATTTTTAATTGTCCACTGGATGCTGTTGGTTTGCTCTAGAATTGATCCACTTTTTCTTTATACATAAGGTCCAGAGAGCTCTAAACCTAAGAGGATCCTAAATTTGCTCCTATATTGGGGGTCTGCCATTCATGACTTTGCCAGGGGGCCTCAGAAGTTCTTAAAGCTGCCATTCCTTTGTCTCCCATTGCAGGCAGTGTTTCGGAGACGGCCTGAACTGGGCTGGTTGCGCCATCATTGTGCTTCTGGGACAGCAGCGCCGTTTCGATCTATTTGATTTCTGCTACCACCTGCTGAAAGTTCAGCGCCAGGACGGGAAGGATGAGATCATAAAGAACGTGGTAAGCAGCATTGAAAAAGTAGAGAAGTTCTGTGACAAAACAACCTCCACATTATGGACAAATAAAAATTCCCATTGATTTGAAATGGGGATTTAACTTCTTGAATATCAGAGATGATGCCCAAAGCATTGTGAAACAATCTGTTGGAGACCTCCCTTGCATTCAAGAGGTTAAAATAAAAAGACTCTTAACTCTTTGAGTGCCAGAAGGGTACGCAACTCATTGAAATGCGTTACATACCCATCTGGCACTCAAAGGGTTAAACCTATGCCTCCTCTGCCCAACTCAGTTGGGGAAACGTATGAAAATGTCATTCTGCAGGAATCAGTGGAACCCAGCAGTGAGTGTTTTTAATAAGCATCCCTGATTTAAAGAGATATGTAGGCATATGTAGTGTTGCATATCCCACTGGCACTTAGAGGGTTAAATCTGTATTATAACCCCTTAAATTCTAGAGAGGTCTTCACCGCATTGAAAGTCTTGTTAGTGTGTCCAAGGACTAACACTGAGAATCAATGCTTGTTTACATTTGGATAATGAGTGGCTCAGTCATTTTGACTGCACTAATTATGCTTAATTAGGGATATCATCCTTAACCCTTTTAGTGCCATGGGGTATCCAGTGCATTGCAACAGAATGCGATGGGTACCTCCTTGGAACTCAAAGGGTTAAATCTGACCTGCTGGCATCTCCCAAGGAGCTCAAAATGCAGAGTAAGACACAGCAGAATGTGAGGACTATATAGGAAAATCACTTCTCCCAGCCTGCTGAAAAAACAGCAAGTGAACTTTATTATATTATAAGTTCCATGAAAGCATGGAAAAGTTTACATTTATGTGTATTCCGTAGCATGCTTTTGTTTCTAAGTAATTTTCATTTTAGCTCAATTGAAAAAAATGTGCATTTCCATTTAAATAGCATTCACTCCTAGCCATCATTCGTAACATTATTTATTTGGAACAAAAGTTCTAAAATCTGTTGTATACCTAATCTTCACCTTAAAGGGGCACTAACACCTACAAATGATCTAGTGGGTGATTCATTCATTTAAGATGAGATAAAGAGGTGATAAAGTGGAGATAACTTCTCAGTGATAACAATTCTCCAGATTCTATGGTATTCTATGGAGCCAATGCACTGAGATCTCTCCCACTTGAGTAATCTTAGTGCATAGGCTCCATAGAATAACATGAGAACTTGAGAAGTGATATCACTGGAGAGGTTATCTCCACATTATCACCTCTTTATCACACCTTAGTGCATCTCCACCCTGGAGCTATATACACTTAAATACCTTGTACTTCATATTGGCATTTATACAAATGCTCCGTTTGATTTCTGAGGCCTAAAATTTCATCTTAAAGGGATAGTAATACTTCAGTATTACAAATCCCTATATTAAAACCCTTGTAAAAAGAAACGTTTTGCCCCCAGTGTCATCTCTCAAACCTTTATGGTTTTGCCCCCAGTGTCATCTCTCAAACCTTTATGGTTTGAGAGATGATCACTCCTAAAGTTGCCCTTTCCCTCCCCCCTTCCCCGTACTCAGCATTTTAGCTGACTGTAGGGCAGAGAGTCGTACGACTTTCAGGCGGCTCTCCAGCACAGCCTGATCGCGTTAACTAAAAAAAAAACTTTCACTGAAATGGTCTTCTACGTGTTCTTGGCTTTGCAAGCACACATAGAAGACCGTTTTAGTGAAAGTTTTTTTTTTAGTTAATGAGATCGCGGCTCTTCTGCAGAGCCGCCTGATGATCTCTGGCCGGATTTCCCTGAGTCTACGGGAAAGGGGGAGGGCAACTTTAGAAGCGTTCATCTCTCAAACCATAAAGGTTTGAGAGATAGCACTGGGGCAAAATGTTTCTTTTTACAAGGGTTTTAATATAGGGATTTGTAATACTGAAGTATTACTATCCTTTTAAAGGGATAGTAATACTTCGTTTTAACTTTATTTTATTTTGTAGGCATTAAAAAAACATGAAGAATGATATAAGTCTTATCTCTCAAACCTTTATGGTTTAAGAGATATTCACAAACAAAGTATCCCCCCCCCCCCGTTCAACCAGATCAGAAGGGAGATGCCCAGGCAGACTGCAGAGAGGGACAATCTTCAATTAAGATAAGGGAAAAAGCTGAAAAACTTGTCAAGGGGGAAGGGCTTTCATTGTTTTCATACAAAGAAAATTGTCCCCTTCTGTTATCTGTACTGTCATACAACCTGATCCACATATGAGAAGAGATGGCTTACACTAGGTAAAAGGGGCGGGAGGGGAACTTTGCTTGTGAATATCTCATAAACCATAAAGGATTGAGAGATAAGACTTATATCATTCTTCATGTTTTTTTAATGCCTACAAAATAAAATAAAGTTAAAACGAAGTATTACTATCCCTTTAAGTATTTGAGTATGCAACCCATTGAAAAGCAATGCCTTGCGGACCCCTCTGACACTCAGTGTGTTAAAAGTGCTCTTTAGGGTCTCCCATTTCTGCTTTTTGCATGGCTCTCATTACCATAGCTATCTTATAGGTATCTTAGAAGTGATAGTTTTTTTTAGGTGGGCCTGAGATAATGTGCCAACTTTTCTGAATACAGGATCAGTGGACTTTAATCTCAGTACACTAACAGCAGTAGCTCTGGATAAACATTTAACCAAAAAAAGCCAGTAGGGCAAAATGGATACCGACTGACAAAAGAAAATGTCTAAGTCGGTATTCAATTGTCCTACCAGCTAAAAACATAATGAACGTTGGGACACAGAAATGGTCTTGTGGCTAAACGTCCATTTTGTGCGTTAATTTCCAAAACCGCTGCTAAATAGCGATAATAATGGGAACTTCAAAGGAAAAAAGCTAATGATCTGTGCCTGACATACTGTCACGCACCGATCGTTAACTTATCTGTGTTACACTTTCCTGTCATCCATCTGTCCACTGTCCATCTCCTTCTATCTCCATTCTGTTTTCTCTTCCTTCTTCTCTTTCTTCTTGTATCTTCTTGTCTTGTAGCTGTAAAAATAAACAGAAGTATGAATAAATGTTTCCTTAAAGTAACCAGCACACTGATACATAGTTTAACCCCTTGAGTTCCAGAGGGGTACGCAACGCATTGCAGAGCAATTACCAGTGCTATGAAATAATACCGGCAAAAAAACCCACCCCTGCCAGGCGATAAGGTAAAACATTTTGGCCCATTGAAAAATTAAACAAACTCCGCAAGTTGCCATTCAGTTGATTGCGTTAGCCCTAAAGATCTGATAAGGGACTTTTTGTCACTTAAATATAAGTTTTTCTTCTGACTAAAGTCCCTTATTGGATCTTTAGTCAGCTGACGCAGCTATTAAAAGTAAAAAAAAAAAAAATTATATAGTGTAAACCCTTGAGTGCCAGAGGGGTAAGCAACTCATTGTAGAGCAATGAGTTGCATACCTCTCTGGGGCTCAAAGAGTTAAACTATGTCTGAGTGTGCGGGTCAACATCACATAACATGCCCCAAGTTATAAAGCAATTGTGCCAATGTTTTATAAAAAAAAAAAAAAATCATTATTTGCATGAAAAATAATATTATCCTGTTCTATTTCTCCCCTGCAATGTGCAGCCATGGAGAAACTAATGTGCAACATAGCCCCCCGCTATTACTTCACTGGCCGATGCCCATTCCACAGTGAGGTAATTTGAACAGAGGCTGCCTTTATATATGGGTAATCTCTGTTCCAGTTCCCTCTCAGCCATTGACTGGGATGTGCTTACGCACAGGGGCGGATTGTGGTGCAATACCCCCATGTACTTCTTTCTCCCACTTGTGCATCTCTTTCTCCCCTATGTACTTTCTCCCCCTTTGTACCTCTCTTTCTCCCGGTCCCCTGCGGCTGGCTGGCTCTGAGCTCCCTCCTGCCCGCCCGCATCATCACTCGCCCCTGCGGGCCGTGATGACATACAGACAGAGAAGAGGGCAGAGGCACCGGAAGAGAAGCGCTTGCTGCCAGACAGTAACGATCAGTCTGCTGGCAGCAAGCGCTTCTCTTCCGGTGCCTCTGCCCACTTCTCTGTCTGTATGTCATCACGGCCCGCAGGGGCGCGTGATGATGCGGGCTGACAAGGATTTTCGGACATTTTTTTCATTTCGGCTTTTTGCCGAAAAGGCCATTTTCGGCCGAAACATTTCGGCCACCGAAATTTCGGTGCACCCCTACCTTTAATGTGTGGTCATTAGATCAGATTTAGTTATCAAGCTTTAATTCTTTGAGTGCCAGAGGATTGTGCAATACATAGCATAACATTCTAGCACTCGAAGGGTTAACCCCTGAAGGACCGGATGGTCCGGGGGCAGGGCTTTTTTTTTTTCTTCTTCTTCTTTCTTTCGGATACATGATCTGTGATCACAGTGAGGCATGTAGCCACGCTGTGATCACAAACTTCCATAACGTGCCAGGACCGTCTTAACTCCGGACAGGCATCACATATCATTTTACTAAGACTGTTATCTCCTATTTGTCTTCAGTTATGAGATACATTACCCATAGAATCTTTGTACATAATTTCCTAAACAGCCATAAGAAAAGCAAGTTTACAGATGTAACCCTCTTGGATGTTAGACATCTCCAGTGCATTGCAAAGCAATGTATTGGAGATGTCTAGCATCCAATGGGTTCAAGTTTACACAATCAACCCATTGAAGAGTGGTGGGGTGCACAGAGCATTGCAAATCAATGAGTTGCACATACCCCTTTCCTCTGGAGATTAACCCTTTGAATGCCTCTCTGTCTAGGGGTAAATCATTTTTTAGAAAGGTATGAACAACAATTTTAGAAGACGCATTCCCTTTAATCCAGGTTTACTCAATCTTTGGGCCTTCATCTGTTGGGGACTACAAGTCCCATCATCCCCCACATGATTTTGGAGATGACAGAGTTGTCGTTTCCAACAGCTGCTTTAACCTCTAAAGGGCCAATGTGTTGTGCACCTCTCTGGTTCTTAAGTTCTTAAGGGGTTAAGCAATGGATTTTTTTTTATTTCAGTGTTTACTTCTTATATATTACATATTTAACTAAAATGTTAATATGAAAATGTAGTCATTTAACAATAAGATGTATGTGTTTACTTAACATTCTCTTCCATTTTGTCTCTTTCCTATTTCCCAGCCTTTAAAGAAAATGGCTGACCGAATCAGGAAGTACCAAATCCTAAACAACGAGATCTTCGCTGTCCTGAACAAATACATGAAATCAGTGGAGAGCGACAGTTCCACTGTGGAACATGTGCGCTGCTTCCAGCCACCAATCCACCAATCACTGGCCACTACCTGCTGAAAGGGGAGGGGACAAGGACAGAGTAACAGATATGGGTATATGACAAATCCCGCAATGTTGTGGTGCATGTTTGTCCTGTCGCCACCCTACCACTACATGCCCCGTGACTGCAGAAGAAAAGGTGCTGGCATGTTTAGGAGTGTAGCTTAACATGTCCTACAATAAGGCAATTTGGAGATAAAGTACCAAAGGATCAGTCACCATGAGAGTTCATAGATAAATCGGACACAAACTACACAGAGTCAATGATTTTATATTGATATGAGTGAATATGAAGTATTTTTTTGCTGTATAACAGATATTAGTCTGGGCTCAGTCATTACCAGGCCAGAACCCTGTGTCCCACTGGAGCCAGGTATCTGAGTGAAGTCGGAAGTTCAATCGCTAAACTTAAACTGGTTCTGGCTTCCTATTTATTGTTACTCTGTACAGTGTTGTGTTTATTTTTAAATGCTTGCAGATTATCTCAACAGCTTGTATACCGTTTTAAATATACACTATGTCATTAATCTATTTAGTTTGCAGACAATCTAATCTGGCAGTAAACAGTGGCACAAGATGGCTGACAATGCCACATGATCCTAATTAAATTGAAGAGACACAGAGGCTGATATATTAGGAACTGGAACAATTCTGGTGCAAATCAATTGTACCATAGAGAGAAATACAATTTCCCTCAATTCTAATTGATTTTGAGTGCCAGAGAGTTATTCAATGCATTGGATAGATTGCTGGAATTTAACCTCTTAAGGACTAATGACATGACAGGACCGTCATGGCGGTTCAGCACTTAAAGACTAGTGACGGGCACGTCATGGAATTCAGCTGTCCACGCGCGGCTGCAAGCTGCTTTGAGACCTCTGCATCCATTGCAGAAAAAAAAAAATTCCATGGTCCTTAACTGCAGGCCATGCTCTGCGCAGCTGGTCAGGGGGTTAAAGTGTTAAAAATGTTGTTTTTTTAACCCCGTGAATGTATTGCTTTGCAGTGCGCTGGCAACCTCTCTAGCATTCAAGCAGTTAAAGTCCCATTTAAAGGGGAACTAATGCCTTAATAAGTGGCTCTTAAGCTGTTTATCAGATGGACTTACCTAGGTAGGTATCCTTCAAGCAGCAATCAGTTATTTTTTTTACTGCTTTTCCTGTCCAATCTGATAACAACTAGTGTCCCTTATGAGTAATTCACGTCTATTGGAACCTATTGTTTGTTGTGAGATGTGACCTAAAGGCAGACTTCAACAGAGATCACTGTATATAGCAAACGGCACATATAATGCAAAACATATGTAGACTGATAGATATACCTGAATGCTGTATGAAGAACACCTACCTAGGTAAGTCAATGCGCTAAACAAATTGAGGAACTCACTGTATTACCAGGGTAAATTTCCCATATTAAATCTATAGAAATCTGTATTTGTCACCTGTGGTGCAGTTGATTTGTTCTAGAATTAATCCATTTGCTTAGTACACAGCCTCACAATCTAGCCGTTACCATACCTGGGAACTTTCAGAATGAGCTGACCCCGATATCTCCGAAACAGTAACCCTTCACTATCCCCATAAAATACATAATTGGAGATATCTCCCTGCGTGCTGTAACCCAGAGGTTTTCCGATCAGTCTTCAATTACCTGTAACTTAGAACTCAAAGACTGTACAAACACAAGACAAGTAAGACTTCTTGTTCTGCTTCTCTGTACAACTTATGGATCTGACTGCTTGAATGCACACAAGACAAGCAGGACTTCTTCCACTGCCTTTCTGTATTGCTTAAAGGGATAGTAAAGTCCCCAAAAAAAGTATCCTGTAAATGGTAGCTGCAATAAAAAAACACTTAATGCGCTTAATCCTTTCTCTCAAACTGTTGTGAGAGTCCTCCTTTCCCTCCCCTTTCTGCCTGACGAGCTGTAAAGCTGTCAGAGGCAGAATCCGGTCACCCGACTGTAGGCGGCTCTTCAGGAGTGCTGTCATTGGGATATCTAACTATAATTACTTCATCGGTATGGTCTACAACGTGTGCCTGGCTTGCCAGCACACGTTGTAGACCATTCTGATGAAGTATTTATAGTTAGATATCTTGATGACAGCGCTCCTGAAGAGCCGCCGTCTGGTCCCGGAAGCAGTATTTCATGACGTCCTCTGTACAGCGGACACATGAGAAGGGGGAGGGAGCAGAGGTCTTTATTTTCTTACATCTCTCAAACCATAGCGGTTTGAGAGAAAGGATTAAGCGCATTACATTTTTTTTTATTGCAGCTACCATTTAGAAGATACTTTTTTTGGGACATTACAATCCTTTTAACAAGATCACTTTTGTACACACACAAACGAGCAGAGCTTCTATTGCTACCATTCTGCATTGACTAAAAATATCACTGCTTGTACGTAAACAAGAGAAGCAGAACTTATTCCTATGCCTTTCTGTATAGCTTAAGATATCACTGCTTCTACACACAAGATGAGCAGGACTTCTCCCTCTGTCTTTCCATATAGCTTAGAGATCTGATTGCTTGTACACAAGATGGCACTCAAAATCCTGTGTCTCAGTCAAACCCTGAGAATTCTGAGGTATGATCATTACAGAAGTGCATTCCTGTTCTGTGGTAATTGTCACACAATGTTATTTAACACATTACTGGGCATGTTCTGTAAAAAGGATTTAAACAAACTCTTTCTTTCCTGAATGAAGAAAAAATGTTATAACCACACAGCTGTCACATAACAGAATGCATAAATATACTTTGCTTCACACTGTATTTCAGGCTAGTTATTAACTATTTGGATGCTAGGGTGGAAGTGATTTGTTGAAGACTTTTCTAGCATCCCAAGAATTAAAAAACAAACTTGGCTTGAGTTTTGTTTTATTAATAACTAGCAGGTGTGTGTGGCACGACTTTGCCCATGCTCTAAACATTTTTTTTAAATTATTATTGTATTAACTTCTTAATGACCAGTGACATCACTTACAGTGCTCCTGTGGGGTCTGAAATTGACCACTCCAAGACCGCAGCAGTCACTATCAGACCCCCGTTCTGTGCGCTGATCAGTCCTCCTGATGCCCCCAGCTACTGGTCGGCTGGGGCATCAATAGAACAGATGCAGGGGAGCAACACATCTCCCCTGCGTCCATTCTAATTGGAGCCGGGATCGGGAAACCCTTGCATGTCAATGAGGGAGGCTTTCCGTCATTGACATGAGTGGTTCTCAATCCTGCCCACTCCCTACCTGGCTCTGGGTGGAATGGAAGCAGGGTAGCTGTGTTGCTCCCCTGCATCACCTCTATTAATGTCCAAGCTGGAAGATCAGTAGCTGGGGGAATTAGGAGGGGTCCCGATATCCTACCGCGAGGACTGACTGTTTGTTTTGTTATCTGTTGGTCAAGGAGGCAGGGGGAGCTCCTAAGCCAGCTAATGTTTTTTTGTTTGTTTGCTTTTGGTGGGTGCAGGGGTTTAATACAGTGGCAGCCACGCCCCCCCTGACAGGAAACCAGACTCACTTAGATTTTTATATATAGATTTGCATGGGAGATTACTTTTGCAAAATTCGTGTATGTAATTAACCCCTTGGATGCTTAAGATGTCTCTAACACTTAACGATCATGTACTGAGAAAGTGGTGCAAATGGTGCAGCTGTAGACATCTGTAGCATCCAAGGACTTAAGCAAAAAAAAAGTAAAAAAAAAAAGTCATTCTGTTAGTTTGACAAGAATTTGTGTAAAATAGAAGTATCCCTTTTTATACTGATACAGAGACACTTCCTCCCAGATAATATATGGTTAATTTACTGATCTCAGACTACAAGGGGCAGTCTGCTGTACCCTGTTGTTGATCTATAATGCTCATCATCCTCAGACAGTGGTTGGTTTAAGCTGATGGGAACTGTAGTTTAGCAGCAGCTGGATATCCAAAAGTTGACACCCCATTTTAGACAAAGATAATATAATTTTAGAGGAAAATATGTGTACTTATTGCTGGAAGCGTATGGTAAAAGTCACTAACAATGGGAAAAGTGCACAAAATGTTATATATATTTAATTATATTAATCTAATTTCTTTTCTGATGGAAATAGTCAGCCATTTATGTTTATCTATATACAGTATATAAAAATCTACGGGTTATCTGGTTCACTGTTTGCGGCATGGGGATTGAGATTGGTGGCATTCAGCAAATCAGGAGGCTAAGCCCCCTGCCCACTCCTGTGAAAATCTATGTAAAGAGACTCTCCACTGCAGTGGTCCACCGAGTCCCTGACGTGCACAGTGTGCCCAATCACAAATTACTAGCAACGTAGGTGCTAGTAATATATATTTACATAGAGCAGCATTTCTCAACCAGGATGCCATGGTACTTTGGTGTGCTGTGAGCCCCAGCTTAGGGTGCCACTTTTTCCCATGAAGGCTTTGACAAAAACATGAATATTGAACTTTTAATGTATATTTAAGGGAATTGTTATACATTATATTCTTGTATTTGTCCTTTTGAATTTAATATAAAATACATAAATATATATGTAATGAAGGACACCTAAAACAGGTAACTGCTTTGGTTTCATCCAGTAATTACATAGATGTACGATGGACTCCTACATAGATAAGTCCTTCTGTTACACATAATATAGATATACCTGAGTGCTGTATGATGGACTCCTACCTAGGTAAGTGCTTCTGTTACACACTAATTATATAGGTACACCTGACTGCTGTATGTAGGACACCTACCTAGGTAAGTCCTTCTGTTACACATAGTAATTGTACAGATACATCTGACTGTTGAATGATGGACTTCTACCTAGGTAAGTCCTTCAGTTGTATGCATTAATTATACAGGTACACCTGACTGCTGTATGATGGACTCTTAACTAGGTAAGTCCTTCTATTACACGCGGTAATTATATAGGTACACCTGACTGCTGTATGATGGGTTCCTACCTCTGTAAGTCCTTCAGTTACACGCAGAAATTATATAGATATGCCGGACTGCTGTATGTAGGACACCTTCTTAGGTAAGTGCTTCTGTTACACACAGTAATTATATAGATACATCTGACTGCTGTATAATGGAGTCTTTCCTGGGTGAGTCCTTCTGTTACACACAGTAACTATATAGGTACACCTGACTGCTGTATGTAGGACACCTACCTTATGCAAATTAAGAACCATTTATTGCTAAAGTTATAGGTGTAGCTTGATGAAGCGCAGCCACCAATTTTAAAATGAGAACTTAGCAATAATTTCAATAACATACTTTCTGACAATTTAGGACATTTTTAGGTCATAAATATAAAGCAAGGTGGCACCACTGAACAAAAAATAATGTCAATTTAAAGGAGGCATTTCACTCCTTGAACACATTTCAAGACCACTTTAGCATTCAAGGGATTAAAAGCCTGACTTAACCCTTAAAGAACCCTGAGGGGTGTGCAAGACACTCCTGTTAAATCAGTGGGAATTAGAGAATAACAATACCCAGTAGTTACTGCCCATCTTTGTGCATATGGCCTTTTTTCTTTGGTACTTAAAAAGGCCTTGATTAATACTGGTTTGTACTAGTTTCTCCAAGTTTAACCCTATATGTACTATAATTATGTGCAACCCATTTCTAGGCAGTGTGTTGTGCACCCCTATGGCTCTTAACGAGTTAAGATTTCCTCAACTAAATGGTTTGCGGACCTTAACAGCAGCTGGTTCCTTGACCTCAGTAACTCATTTATAAGAACTACATTTTGGTGAGGCCTTCCAGCTCCTGCCAGACTACAACTACCATCATCTGGTGGGAGATGGTGAGAGTTGTAGTCCTGTAGCAGCTGAGTGGGCCATGTTGCCCATCACTCATTGTTGATGCATTGGAAGAAAGAGGCGGTATCAATCAAAGATATAGTTGGAACTAGGGGTAGGCTGACCAGACCTCACCTTTAACTGGGAACACACAGGAAATAGGCATAATTCAGGACTGCACTGAAATTAAAGCAGCCCTGCAGTATGCATTTTTCATGTGTGTCCCCGGTTAAAGGTGAGGTCTGGTCAGCCTAACTAGAGGCCTCTTATGGACATAGAGCATTTTGTATGTGGTCTACATTTGTCTTGTCTCCAGGAGTTTGTATGTGTATATTGATAAGTAAATACATATACATCTATCCAGTGATCTGGCATACCACTAAACACTGCATTTTGATTTGCCTTGTTGCATGCTATCTGTACAGCACAGATTAAATTGTTATTTCCTGATCAAGGTATATTTCATTCTGACAGTTTATACTCTAATGTGACAGATAAATAAAATGTTTCAGCTGCCTAAGAATTTCGTGTCATGTGCGTTATTTCTATAGACAGAAGTCGAGGAATTCTGGGACAAAGCATCAGAACAGCTGGAAGCAAAAAACATCTGTTGATTTAAAGGAACACTAACAACTAAATTGAACTGGGGTTATATACCCTTAAATCCATACGTCCCAACATTTCAAATGTCCAAAGAGTGACACTTTTGTTTTAGGTGGTGTTGCTGGTGGAAGGGGCATTATGAGAATTTTTTGGGTTATTTCATGACCTATTGACACCTCTTTGTAAAATTAAATTAATTAGAACAAGACCAAATTATTTTATTTACACAGATTAGTTATAACCACTTATACTGAAGTTTAAACAAACATGAATATTCGTTTTATTGCTGTGGAGCACTGTGATACACTTATATACACCACACAGTCTGATCTCCTAAAAAGAGGGACACCAGGAAGAGACAGAGGGATTTGGGTCTCAAAGAGGGATTGTCCCTCCTAAAAAAAAAAAAAAAAAAATCTCTACTTTTCTGAGGCCTAAACTCTATTCTTACATGTGCTCTGGGGGAGCAGAAATTCCTTCTCTCATTGATTATTTGTAACTGTTAATGAGCAGCGAAAATATCAATACAAGAGCAGTGGGCAATAATTACATTCGGGGGGTTAATTAATACCTTGCTCTGCAAATCCTCCTTATTACATGAGTACACCTGTTGCTGTTGGATTACAGGATTAAATATATTCTTTAGCATGCATATTGTTAGAAAAAAGCCCATTTTAATCAATGGCTATATATTTGGCATCTATGGTGCAGTCGATTTGCCCATATGGCATCCATTTTGAGAACAATGCCTCTAAAATACATTACAGAAAAGTATACTTTTAAAAGCAGAACACAATAACCTAGTGAAATTAGTAGGCTGTTGTGTTCTGCTTTTAAAATTGGACTTTGCTGTAATGTATTTTAGAGGCCTTGTTCTCAAAATGGATGCCATATGGGGCAAATCGACTGCACCACCATAGATGCCAAATATATAGCCATTGATGTAATGGGCTTTCTTCTAACAATTTGCACATTAAGAAATATATCTAATCCTGTAATCCAACAGCAATGGGTGTACTCAAGTAATAAGGAGGATTTGCAGAGCAAGGTATTCATTAACCTTCCGAATGCCAGTGCTTTATGATACTTTTACCAATAAACATACCCTGCTATGACCATAAACAAACAGTTTTAAATAATTTTCAAATAGCTGTGCACCAGTTGTGATTATAAAGGGTACAAATATCCCCCCCACGCATGTTCCGTCCCCTCTCCCCCACCTCCAACAAGGGACTTTAAAAAGACAGAGTAGTATCTCTCTGTGTCACTCTTATCTTATGATCCCTGATAGGATTGCCATTGAGAGACATAGGGAGAGGCTCAGGGGTCTTGAGAGTGCAGCCCCTAACCTTCAGGGCCGGACTGGGAATAAAAACCAGCCCTGGAAAAAACTGCTGACCAATCCCATAGCGTTGCTTCATTATATCAGCCTCATAGCATAATGCCATTTTTTTTCTTGTTTATAAAAGGGGAAAACATGCATTTTAAAAGACATCTGAATGCCACCACCAGAGCAATACAGAGTTATGTCACCTCCAGAGTAATAAAGAGTTTATATATATATATATATATATATATATATATATATATATATATATACACACACACACACACCACCTCTTGACTCTCGATTCCCCTCTTTTGCTTCTCTCCCACTCTTCATTCCCACCTTTTGCTTCGTTCTCCCCCTCTTGAGCCTCCTCCTTTTGCCTTTTTCTCCATTTTGATCCCCCTTTCTCCCCCTCCTTTTGCCTCTTGGTCCCTCATTTTGCCTCTTGATTGCCCCTCCTTTCACCTCATGATCCCCCCTCCATTTGTCTCTTCTTTTCCCACTCATGACCCCCCTATGCCTATTTCACCCGGTCTTGATTCCCCCTCTCCTCAAGTTACCTCTCTTTACCCCTCTTGATCTTCCTTTTACCACTCTACCCCTATTGATCCTCCATTTTGCCTCTTTCCCCCATTGTCTTTTCATCCCCCCTTTTGCCATTCTCCTCCTCTTGATCCCCTTCTTTGCCTCTTTCCCCCTCTTGCCTTCATCCTTGTCTTGATCCCCCTTTTGCCTCTCTCTGCCCCCTTCCTGATTCCCCCCTTTTGCCTCTTTCTTCCCCTTTTGCCTTTTTCTCCCCTCCCCCATTTTCCTCTCTTGATCTCCCCTTTGCCTCTTTCTCCCCCTCATTAACTTTTGATCCCCCTTTTGCCTCTCTATCCCCTTCTTGACTCTTGATCTCAATATTTTGTCTTTTTCTCCCCCTCCTTTTGCCTCTTGGTCCACCCTCCTTTTGCCTCTTTTTTTTTTCTCCCTTTTGCCTCTTTTTCTCTCTCTTGCCCCCCCCCGCCTCTTTTATCTGCTATTGATCCCCCTTTTCCCTCTATATAAGACCTCTTGATCCCCCTTTTGCCTTTCTTGCTGTCTTGATCCCCCCCCCTCTTGCCTGTGACTGTGTCTGCTGACGCTGTCTCTGCTCCCAGCCTCCCGCTCAGTCTCCGCAGACAAGTGCTGAAGGTAGGAGCGGCAGCCTACCCAGTACGCAGACGCAGTGCTTCTCACACTGCTTCTTACGTCACTGGGTCTAGGACCGGCCTGCCTCCACTCATTATATGCGGCGTGCGGCCGTTCAAACCTCGCGGCAGCCGATGATTAGACTTGTAAAGTTGCTGCATTTATTTAAGCAGCCTCGGCCGGCCCCCAGTGCTGGCGGCCTACCGGGATTTTTCCCGGTATCCCGGTAGGCCAGTCCGGCCCTGCTAACCTTAATACGCACGACTAATCCAGGGCCGGTGCAAGGATTTTTGTACACACAGGTGAAGGTGCATTTTGATGCCACCCCCCCCGACCTTGCCACAATCCCCTGCCCCCGTCCACATATTCACCTCCACACTCTCCCCACCTCCACATTGCCCCCTTCATCTGCACAATGCCCTCTCCACATTGCCCCTTCATCTCCACAATGCCCTTTCCACATTGCCCCCTTATCTCCACAGTGCCCCTTCGTCTCCACAGTGCCCCTTCCACACCCTTCATCTCCACATTGCCCCCTTCATCTCCACAATGCCCTCTCCACATTGTCCCCTTATCTCCACAATGCCCTCTCCACATTTCCCCCTTATCTCCACAATGCCCTCTCCACATTGCCCCCTTATCTCCAGTGCCCCTTTGTCTCCACAGTGCCCCTTCCACACCCTTCGTCTCCACAGTGCCCCTTCATCTCCACATTGCCCTTTCCACATTGCCCCTTCATCTCCACATTGCCCCTTCGACATTGCCCCCTTCATCTCCACAATGCCCCTTCATCTCCACATTGCCCCCCCTTCATCTCCACACTGCCCCTTTCACATTGCCCCCTTATCTCCACATTGCCCCCCCTTCATCTCCACATTTCCCCTTTCACATTGCCCCTTCATCTCCACATTGTCCCTTCATCTCCTACCTTGAGTCCCTGGTAGTCTAGCGGCGTGCCATAACTTAGAGCTCTGTGCCTCCTTTGGTATAAATATATTAAAAAAAAAATTATATATATATATATATATATATATATATATATATATATATATATATACATACAGACACACATATACCAGCTTCCCCCTTTTCGGCGCCCCTCCACTGCGGCGCCCTAAGACAGCTGCCTGTTCTGCCTTAATGGTAGCGCCAGCCCTGGACTAATCTACCACACCCACCACCTCTCTAATACCAGCCCCCTCTGCCAATCCCTACACTTACTCCCACTAGCACATAGAATTAATTTCAAAATTCTGGTGCTAACTTATAGAGCCCTTACTAATACCTTACCCCCCTATATCTCATCTGTCATTTCCAAATGCACTCCCACTTGCCATCTTCGTTCTGCACATGACCTTCTCCTCTCCACAGCTCTTACTACATCTTCCCACTCCCGCCTACAGGACTTCTCCTGTGCTGAACCCGAGCTCTGGAATTCCCTCCCCCGCCCCATCAGACTCTCCCCAGCCTTCAGACGCTCCCTAAAAACTCACCTCTTCAGGGAAGCTTATCAACCTCCTCCATAAACATTATCACCAAGAACCACCCCTTCCCTGGGCCATTGCACTCAATAGCACTTCTCTCTCCCACCTACTGACTGGCAGATCATGTGGCAGAAGACACACCCAAGAGCCATACCTGGGAACTCTCAGGGTTTGACCCTGAGACTCAGGTTTTTGGCCCAAATCTCAGGATGAAGAGCCAGATCTCAGGATGAGAGAGTTCAGTGCTACCTGTTATATATTCTGTACCAGTTAAATGCTTCTTTAGTCTCTAAATGGGTGCCACTTGTATCAGAAAGGCAGAAGGAGAAGTCTAGCTTGATTTGTGTGTGTCCATGCAGTGATATCTGTAAGATGTTGTGTATTAATGGCTCCTTGAATGTTGATTGGAGCGACTCCGATTACAGCAATCAGGGATATATCGCGGATAATCTATATTATGGGAAATTTAAGGGTTAATATTTACACAGTCTCAGGGTCAGCTCATTTTGAAAGTTCCCAGTTATGCCAATAGCACTTACACCTTCTGTGTCCAACCTACCTTCCTCTAGACTGTAAGCTGTCACGAGCAGGGCCCCTGATCCTTTTGTTCTTCACATCTGATTTACTATTTAATATCCCTGTATGTCTATTCCCTATTGTACAGCGCTGCGGATTAAGTTGGCGCTATATAAATAAAGAATAATAATATACATCAGTCTGCAGATGTGAAAGGCAATGAGGATGCAGTGACGCTGTATTTCTGATTTATATACACATCCTTGTAATTATGTAATTCTAGAATCAGGGAGGGTTGCCTTTTTTTGCATTTAACCCATACAATGCTTGTTCCTTGTTTTGTAATGCGTATGGGACCTCTTTGGCAACCAAAGGGTTAATAACAATGTTATAGATTTGGTGAAATCCATTTGACACAACATCTGGATATTTTTGAACCATCATGGTGCTTTGGAACTAAAGTGGTAAACTATTTAAGGAACAGTGGGATGTGCAATTGTTCTTAGAAAAAAACAGTATCTTTTTAAAATAGAGCATTAAGTAGGTCACCGTGTTGAAAAGGGCAACATGACAATCTCGCCCTGCATATCAGCACAAGATTTTCATGTTGCTTATTTTAACAGCACGATCGCCTGCAGGGTTGTTTTGAAAAATAAAGTATAATCAAACGTACTAAGTATTGAATGTCAGAAAGGTTCAGAATGCATCACATGAATTAAAATGGTATGTCACACAGTCCAAGACAGAGATGGACAAGTTGCCGTTCTTTCTCCAGCTGGTATTGGACTAACCTTTAACCCTTTAAGTGCCAGAGCAGTATGCAATGCATCTGAGACAATGCTTTATGTACCCCTCTGGCATTCAAAGGGTTAATCCAGCAACAGCTAAAGAGACACAGATTGCTCACTGCAGCTGATTAATTTATGATACTGAACACCAATCATAGGATATAAACAAAACCACTGCCAGCAAGAAAGATGGGGAATGGGTTGGAAATAAAGGATCACTGTGCATCTGGGGGCTAATAAAGCAACAAGCAGACATTGAATGCAAGAACCGATCACAACAATTACCACATGGAGGTGGGATGTATAGCCAATAATTGCACCAAGGTAGTATGCACAGACAGGGTGCAAGGTAATCTCCTCCCTCCAGTACCCTCCAGATTAGAGATGCTGAGGTCAATCATGTTTTGGACCAACTTGCTTAGCTGCAGGCCTTTCTGCAAACTCAAAGACTGCTGGTAACATTCTTCTTCCAATTCTCTATCCCTTCCCCCAAAATAATAACAAATAAAAGGAGCCCCACTCAATTATACCTTTTTTTTTTCTCTTTCTCAAAACAACCCCACAGAAGATCATGCTGTAGAAGAGACATGAAAATCTCGCACTGATATGCAGGATGAGATTGCCATGTCGCCCTCTTCAACAGAAAGACCTACATAATGCACTCTTACAGATGCGCTATTTTAAAAGTTAACCAAAAGACTAAGATTGTTGTGTGGTGGATTCCTTAACACCATGCCAACCATTTGCAATTAAAAGTGAAACTTATTGTACAACAACCCATCCCCACATGTGGCTGTGTCACTCACTCACTCATTCATTCATTCATTCATTCATTCATTCAGTGAAATCACAGTCCACAGCACTCCATCTCTGCTCCCACTCGCGTTGCTCTCTCTTCTATCTTCTGGGTGAGGCTGGTGGCAGTGATCATATGCGGTGCGTGCGTGCGCCCCCTGACATCGTCACATCTGCCATCACTGGAAGTATACGCTGGCTCATCGTGTTTGAGTCAGTGAGTGGACTCCGTCTCCTGTTGTCTGACTCACATGAGACTGGAAGAAAGTTGCCAGTCCAGGATACGTCATGAGGGGTAGGGAACGCTTGGTAGCAACACCACCATTTAAATAGCCTCGCGGCAGATATAAAAAAAAATAAATAATGAGGAAAAAAAAGTCTCCCAGTTTTGGCACCCCTCCACTGCGGCACCCTAAGGCAGCTACCTACGCCGCCTTATGCTAGCGCCGGCCCTGGTTCCATTTTACCTGATTCCCTCAACACAGGACTTAAAGTGATAGTAATGTTTCACAAAAACAGCAGCTCCAATTAATCATCATAGTATTTGAGCCATAGAGAGTGTTATTTCATTACTGTGAGTTTTGTAGTTCAAGAGTAATTGAATGATAAAATGTTCCCCTCCCACCCTTTTTACCTAGTGTAAGCCCCCACTCTGCAGATGTGGAATCCAGTCCATAGACCAGACAGCTCACATCAAGGGTCAATATTCTTACTGTGAGAACAATGAAAACCCTGCCCCCCTTGTCATGTTTTTCAGCTTTTTCCCTTATCTTAATTGAAGAATGTCCCTCTCTGCAATCTACCTGGGCACCTCCCTTCTGCTCTGGCTGAGCAGTGTTACATCAGTAAAAGGGGCGGGAGGGGGATACTTTATCATTCAATTTCTCTTGAACTACAACTCTAACAGAATTGAAATAACACTCTCCATGGCCCAAATACTATGAAGATTAATTAGAGCTGTTTTTATTATGAAACATTACTATCCCTTTAAGTCTGTTCAGGCAGTATCTAGCGACGCCACTGCCACGTCAACCCACAACTTGGAGATGGCCAATCACTGT
The DNA here is from genome assembly GCA_037306005.1 of Rhinophrynus dorsalis. Lineage (NCBI taxonomy): Eukaryota > Metazoa > Chordata > Amphibia > Anura > Rhinophrynidae > Rhinophrynus > Rhinophrynus dorsalis. The sequence continues at coordinate 94,405,264 of CM074721.1, forward strand.
CTAGGAAAGCTTGAACTTGATCACAAACACACACACAAACACATGATTAGCATGTTCTTTATTATGTCACAGAGTTTTAGAGTTAATTATTAGGTCTCTGGGGACAGGGGCTAATTCTATGGCTTTGGTGAGTTTCCTGGATAACTCTGCCCACTTCTCATACATTCTGCCTACTTTCCACCGTGTTCCGCCCACTTCCCTATCTCAGTCCTGATTAAGCCCAGACTACCTTTTTAAACCCCACCCACTTAGTGACATTATTTGTGTCATTTAGACATGCCCATTTGCAGTCAATGAGTCCTCTCCAAAGAAGATAGTTTTCAGATTTTGTCATTCTGATTCTGATAAGCTACATATGTCCTCTTCATTATGCTGCTGAAAATTAGACTCCAGGGGTGCGCATGGGTGAAAATTACAACAGCCGAAACACAAAGGTGGAAAATATCACTTTTCCCTTGGTAGGTCTGTTGTTGCCTCAAGTTTTTTTTCGCTCAGTTGAAATCAAATGGAATTGCAAAAAATCTTCAAGGAGGGAGGAAAATCTTCAGTTAGTATTAGGAAAAACCTGCCCTCCTTCGACAGGAACATTGTCCATTGTTGTGATTTCACCTGACTGCAGATCTGAGCGGAGGCAGTTCCGAACAGGAAATGGGGCAAGAGGGATCAACTTCAACATACAATTATATATACAGTTTTGGAGAATAAGAGCATCAGCCGGCAGTACTATTCCTTTTGCTGAAGAAATTGAGCTGCATTGCCAACAAAATAATACTATCCCTTTAATGCCTGTGTAAATTGTCCAGTTCAGAGAGCATTTGTTTAAAGTTGATTGTGCTGTTTGTTTTGAGAAACAAAAGCTAAAGTTGGTTAATAGATTGTAATTAATGGCCACTGCACTTGAATGTTATCTCAGCCCAATTACAGATAATCCTGGACAATTGATGGGAGACCTTGATTGAATAAGATATACAGTATTGAACAGGTTATGTCACCTAGCCAAATTCTATCTGATATACAAAATTAGTAGACTTGCGATACACCTTTATTGTATCTCTCATTATTATGGAGCCCTGGTAAAAGGCAGGAATATCTGCTCCCTTGCAGCATATTTAGTCATACCAGGGAATTTCATCCTGTGGACCCCCCTGGAGAGGGCTCATGGGCTGTAACCAGGAGTATTTTAATGATACAGTTCGCATCATAAAGGGGTGGTGCTTAACTGAGTGGGAAGGGCTTAGCATCATTGTGCTGGAGAAGTGGGCAGAAGAGAGTGAGAAGGACGAGAAGTGGGCAGAGTTTCACAGGAAACAAACCAGCGCCTCTCTCCTCAGAGACCTGGTAATTAATACTAAAAATAGGAGTCTCCGGGGCAGATCTGGAGAGTTTACAAGTGTTTATACAGTAATGAGCAAAAGTCTTAGGCAGGTGTGAAAAAATGCTGTAAAGTAAAAATGCTTTCAAATATAGATATGTTAATAGTTTATATTTATCAATTAACAAAATGCATAGTGAGTGAACAGAAGAAAAATCTATATCAAATCAGTATTTGGTGTGACCTCCCTTTGCCTTCAAAACAGCATCTATTCTTCTAGTTACCTTTGCACGCAGTTTAAGGAACTCGGCAGGTAGGTTGTTCCAAACATCTTGGAGAACTAACCACAGTCCTTCTGTGGAATTAGGAAGCCTCGGTTGCTTCTCACTCCTTGTGTAATCCCAGACAGACTCAATGATGTTGCGATCAGGGCTCTGTGGGGGCCATGCTATCACTCCCAGGACTCCTTGTTCTTTGTCACGCTGAAGATAGTTCTTAATTACTTTGACTGTATGTTTGGGGTCATTGTCATGTTGCAGAATAGATTTGCTGCCAATCAGATGCATCCCTGATGGTACTGCATGATGGATAAGTATATGCCTGTACTTCTCAGCATTGAGGAGACCATTAATTCTGATCAAATCCTCAACTCTATTTGCAGAAATGCAACCACAAACTTGCAAGGAACCTTCACCATGCTTCACTGTTGCCTGTAAACTCTCATTCTTGTACTGCTTTCCAGTCCTTCGGAGAACAAACTGCTTTCTGCTACAGCCAAATATTTAAAATTTTGAATCATCAGTCCAGAACACCTGCTTACATTTTTCTGCACTCCAGTTCCTGTGTTTTCATGCATAGTTGAGTTGCTTGGCCTTGTTTCATGTTGGAGATATGGCTTTTTTGTCTGCAAGTTTTCCATGAAGACCACTTCTGACCAGACTTCTTCAGTCAGTAGATGGATGTACCAGGGTCCCACTGTTTTCTGACAATCCTGAACTGATTGCACTGCTGGTGCTTACTTCCCTTCTGATTGCGAAGGGAAGTAAGCATGATGTGTTTTTAATCTGCTGCACTGAGTTTCCTTGGCTAACCACTGCGTCTACGGTCCTCAACATTGCCCGTTTCTTTGTGTTTCTTCATAAGAGCTTGGACATCACATCTGGAAACCCCTTTCTGCCTTGAAATTTCTGCCTGGGAAAGACCATGCTGATGCAGTATAATTACATTGAGTCTTGTTGCTGTGCTCAGCCTTGGCATGGTCTATGACTTTTGACATTGCACTGTCTTCAGCAACCACACCTTGTTAACTGTGTTTGGCTGTTCTTTCCCCAGTTCTATTCCTCCTACACAGCTGTTTTTGTTTCAGTTAATGATTGTGTTTCAACCTACATATTAAATTGATGATCATTAGCACCTGTTTGGTATAATTGTTTAATCATACACCTGACTATATGCCTACACAATCCCTGATTTTGTGCAAGTGTACCCAGAAGGGTAGCCACACCAAATATTGATTTGATTGCCATTTTTCTTCTGTTCACTCACAATGCATTTTTTTAATTGATGAATATAACTATTAACATTCTATTTTTGAAAGCATCCTTACTTTAGAGCATTTTTTCACCCCTGCCTAAAACTTTTGCACATTACTATATATATATATATATATATATATATATATATATATATATATATATATATATAAATATAAGATTTTAGGCCTCAGAAAGCAAAGAGATGTTTTGCAGATGCCAGAGCCAGATTAACACTCCACAGGGCCCTAGGCAAGGTACCAGTTTGGGGCCCCCCTCCCACAAGATAGTAGCCCCTCATACCATAACCTCTAAAAGTGGGAAATATATTTAAAGTGCATGATGTGCTAATTTAGTGTGATGCAAAGGAGAAAGAAAAGTATAAATCAGGTGGAAAAATATAAGACAATATACTTATCCATCCAATAATTATGAAAACAAATGGAGAATATTATATAAAGTCACAGCTAGCCTTCAGACCCAAAACTCAACGCATGTCACCACTCCAAAGGCTTCATCAATGGTCTCCTATATTTTTATATCCCTGTAGAATAACTGTGCCTAAACTGAAAATTAACTCTTTGATTGACAGAGGTACTCAACGCATTGCTTTGAAATGCAACGTAAAGCAATGTGTTTTACCTGTCTCTGGCTGCCGGTATTCAAAGGGTGCATTTTTAGATTAGGCTGTTATTCACTTTACAGGAGTCTCCAGGGCCAACTGTCTGGAGCAGGGGGCAGAGTAAGAGAGAGAGAGGACAAAAATAAAAGTAGTAGTACATACCTCCCAACATTTCAAATGGCCAAAGGGGGACACTTGTGTTTTAGTTGGTGTGTCTAGGGGCGTGGCTGGTGGGCGGTGAATTTTTAGGTTACTTTGTCACCTATTGACACCTCTTTGTGTAAAGGAATAAATGATTTAGAGCAAGACCAAAGTATTTTATTTACACAGATTCAATTACAAACACATATACTGAAAATTAACTAAACATTTATGTGAAGTTCTTTGCTGTGGAGCAATGTGATAGACTAATATATACACCACTCACTCTGATGTCATAAAAAGAGGGACAACAGGGTAGAAAAGAGGGACAGGGGAATTTGGGTCTCAAAGAGGGACTGTCCCTCCTAAAAAGGGACACTTGGGTGGTATGGTAGTAGTAACATCCATTGCTGGGCTGGGCAAGTGTCCCTTTTTAGGAGGGACAGTCCCTCTTTGAGGCCCAAATTCCCCTGTCCCTCTTTTCTACCCTGTTGTCCCTCTTTTTATGACATCAGAGTGAGTGGTGTATATATTAGTCTATAACATTGCTCCACAGCAAAGAACTTCACATAAATGTTTAGTTAATTTTCAGTATATGTGTTTGTAATTGAATCTGTGTAAATAAAATACTTTGGTCTTGCTCTAAATCATTTATTCATTTACACAAAGAGGTGTCAATAGGTGACAAAGTAACCTAACAATTCACCGTCCACCAGCCACACCCCTAGACACACCACCTAAAACACAAGTGTCCCTCTTTGGCCATTTGAAATGTTGGGAGGTATGTACTTAACCTTTATTAAACTAGAATAAATGATAAAACCAAAATCACTTTATCTCATACATCAATATCTGAGTCTATAAACACAAATACCTAACCTTTATTAAAATAGTATAAACCCAAAATCACTTTGTTATCTCCGGATCTATAAAAAACACTCAAGTATTCATATATGAGATAACAAAGTGATTTGGGTTTTGTCCTAGTTAACCTTTGAGTGCCAGGGGGTACTGAATGCATTGCCAGGGCCGGATTTATAATAAGGCAGAGTAGGCATCTGCCTACAGGCGCACCCCACAGAGGGGCGCCTGTCATTGGGATCGTTTTGGTTTTTTTACACTTTTTTTTTTGTGCCGCCCAGCAGCCCCACAGCCGCCGGATACTGCTGTCTTCCTGCACTGATGACAGCCGGAGCGCAACCACTCCAAACGCGGAGACGCCGCGTGGAGCGTGCAGGTATTTTCTTCCTCTGTTCTGAGGCCAGTTTAAAACTGGCGCCCAGACAGAGGAAGAAAACCCCTTCACGCTCCATGCGGCGTCTCCGCGTTTGGAGTGGTTGCGCTCCGGCTGTCATCAGTGCAGGAAAGTGAAAAAGAGGTACGGGGGAGAGATAGAGGCACAAGGGGGAGAGAAAGAGAAGTACATGGGGGAGAGAGGCACAAGGGGGAGCGAAAGAGAGAAGTACATGGGGGAGAGAGGCACAAGGGGGAGCGAAAGAGAAGTACATGGGGGAGAGAGGCACAAGGGGGAGCGAAAGAGAGAAGTACATGGGGGAGAGAGGCACAAGGGGGAGCGAAAGAGAAGTACATGGGGGAGAGAGGCACAAGGGGGAGCGAAAGAGAGAAGTACATGGGGGAGAGAGGCACAAGGGGGAGCGAAAGAGAGAAGTACATGGGGGAGAGAGGCACAAGGGGGAGAGAAAGAGAGAAGTACATGGGGGTGAAAGAGGCACAAGGGGGAGAGAGAGAAGTATATGGGGGTGAAAGAGGCACAAGGGGGAGAGAGAGAAGTACATGGGGGTGAAAGAGGCACAAGGGGGAGAGAGAGAAGTATATGGGGGTGAAAGAGGCACAAGGGGGAGAGAGAGAAGTATATGGGGGTGAAAGAGGCACAAGGGGGAGAGAGAGAGAAGTATATGGGGGTGAAAGAGGCACAAGGGGGAGAGAGAGAAGTACATGGGGGTGAAAGAGGCACAAGGGGGAGAGAGAGAAGTACATGGGGGAGAAAGAGGCACAAGGGGGAGAGAGACAAGTACATGGGGGTGAAAGAGGCACAAGGGGGAGAGAGAAGTACATGGGGTGAAAGAGGCACAAGGGGGAGAGAGAAGTACATGGGGTGAAAGAGGCACAAGGGGGAGAGAGAAGTACATGGGGTGAAAGAGGCACAAGGGGGAGAGAGAAGTACATGGGGGAGAAAGAGGTACATGGGGTGAAAGAGGCACAAGGGGGAGAGAGAAGTACATGGGGTGAAAGAGGCACATGGGGGAGAAAGAGGTACATGGGGGAGAGAGGCACAAGGGGGGTAGAGAAGTACAAGGGGGGAGAAATAGAGGCACAAGGGGGGGAGAGAAGTACAAGGGGGGAGAAGTAGAGGCACAAGGGGGAGAGAGAGAAGTACAAGGGGGGAGAAAGAGGTGCATAGACCCCATAGTAAAATAATAACAATGACACATGTTAATGTGTTAAGTTTTTTATTCTGCTGTTTGTTTTTAACACTGTTCATTAAATCAGTTTAAATAATGAAAAATTAGCATTTTTTTTTATCCGATTAATCGATTAATCGAAAAATATTTCAGTCAAAACTTTTTGAACTTTTTTTTTTTTTTTTTGGCGGGGGGGGGGGGGCGCTTCAGCTTTCTGTGCCTACAGGCTCCTGAGATGTAAATCCGGCCCTGTGCATTGCTAAGCAATGCATTCCATTTCCCTCTGGCACTCAAAGGGTTAATAAAAGTTTAAGAATTAGGCAGGCTGCCCTTTGACAGATAAGAGATTACAATGCTAGCCATATTAGTGAGTAACTTTGAATGTTATGTTACAATCACTATATCTAAATCATTGGTTTACTGTACTTATTTGTAGTAGGCTTGCACTAAACATCCTATATTATTCTCTTAATCGTGCGTAACGCTGTGACATGCGCAGTACACACTGCTGCACGTGCTGCAGTCATGCACAGTAGAGACTGCCCGCGCAGCGGCTGATACAGAGCTGCTCTGTATCAGTCGCGGCGCGGGCAGTCTCCACTGCGCGCGACTGCCCCGTGACCGGGTGTCAGTGGCACTGAGGCCCGTGAAACGGGCTGTTCAACTAGTACTGTATAATTTAATTAAACAGTATGTTTAGTTCAGGCCTACTACTAAAAAGTCCAGTAAACCAATGACTAAGATATAGTGATTTTAACATAACATTAAAAGTTACTCACAATAAAGATAGCATTGTAATCTCTTATCTGTCAATGGGCAGTCTAATACTTAACTTTTTATGAAACTAGAGTAAATCCCAAATCACTTTATACCTCATATAATATGTGGCAGCCAGCCTCTGTGTGTGTGACCATATTCTTTATGGGCCAGCACTGTGCAGAATTTTGAGTAGGGGGAAAAATGTTGTCTCACCTCTCATGGGTGTTCTGTTGGGAAGGATCTATCTGCCATTTGTTTCCACGATGCGGCCAGGCTGGAGTGAATGAGTGTGTGTCAGTGAGGATAACATCTCAAGATCATTTGAATCCCCAAGAGGAAACGCTGCAAATCAAAAAGGAAGGTTGGACCTCATCTGGAACGTGGACATCCAAGTAGGATTATCTTCTGGAACTAGGTTTTAAAATTATTCTCCCTCCCCACAGGAATTTACACAAAACACAAATTTGTAATATTATTGAACTATCTACAGAAATTCCTGTGAGGACAAAATCAGCACATATCTAGCCATAAGGCTAAGCAACTAATAAAAAACAAAAAATATAGTGTCTGATGCACAAAGCAAAACATATCAGGGGTTTTGCACTGCAGGCCTGGCCCTTACCATGTGCGCTTGCAGCCGGCTGCCCCCAATCTGGTGTCAGCATGTGCGTGTACCTTCCAGAGAAGTCGCATACCAAAAGCCCTGCCACCACGTGTCTGTGCTGCGTACGTATCCCTTATATGCGCACATGCCAGGAGAACAGGAAGTCCTGACACATGCGCACAGCATAATAATGGTGCTAGCTAGAACTGAGCTGAGCCCCAGCCAGCCACATAATTAAATTCTGAGTAGAGTAGTACTCGGAGCAAGGCGCAGGCGGCGATGCTGCATGATTCATAGCACTGAGGCTGAGCAGTGAGTGGGGGATGGTGAGGCTTACACCGGACCCCCTCTCATTTGACTGGGCCAGAGAGCGCAGCATGACAAATGTAGGGGGAGCACTGAGCAGGGTCTAGGATGAGGTTTCCACCGGGCCCCCTCATTTGAATGGGCCCTAGGCAGCGCCTTGCCTGTAATCTGGCTATGGCAGATGCTAGTATGGAGTAGAAGGAATTTAACTGCATACTCGAGGGCTCTCTGGATCTGCCCTGGAAATTCTAGTTTTCAGACGGAATTACTCTCCGGGGACAGTGAGTCGTTCTCTGGCTTGATGAGTTCAGTGGTAACCGCGACCACTTTACAGTCCATTCAGCCTACTTCTGCCACAATAGATAGCAAACTGCTCCTTTCAACCACAACCACATCCATTCACTTAAGCCCCACCCACAATATGATGCAAAATGCATCATTTGGACATGCCCATCATTACATACAATGTGTACTTGGGACAAGAAGGTTCCCAGGTATGGTAGTAGTACTGCACCATAGGGGAGAAATAAACATTACTAAAAATCCCTTTTATTTATTTAGAGGAATACTAACACCTAAAACTGAACTGGGGTTATATAAACATAAATAACCTGTACTTCATGCTGATGCCTTAAGTCTGCTCCAAGGGAGCAGACATTCCTGCCTTTTCCAGGGCTACCTTTAATTGTCCAGGATTATCTGTAAATGGGCTGCAATAAGATAACAACCATTCTAAAAACAAGAGCTGTAGACACTAATTTGAATAAATTAACTCTCTTTAAATTTTATCTTTCAATACAAACAACATGAAATAAATGCTCTCTAACGAGGACAATTTACAAATGCATTAAATAGTTGAGGATTATATCTTAGAGATATCACATATTAATAATTTTAACATATAGTATCCGTAGTATGTTATAGCTAAATCTATATCAACCTATTTAATTTTTTGGTGTTAGTGTTCTTTTAAATGTGGATTTTAACCCCTTGAATGCTAGAGGGGTCTCCAATGCATTGCTTTGCACTCTAGCGTTCAAGGGGTTAACCCTTTCAGTGCCAGAGGGGTACGCAACGCATTGCTTTGCAATGCGTTGCGTACCCCTCTAGCACTTGAAAAAGTTAAAAGCTCCATTTAAATCAATGGACATTTTTAATTGTCCCCTATGGTTCAGCTTATTTGCCCATTTTTTTTTTGTGCATAATTGTGTGTCTGTGCTCATGTGCTTACTATAAAGCCTCGGGGCAGGTCAGTTACCTGGCAATTATTTGCTTTATCACTCAGTTTAAACACATTGCTGTCTCCTAGGTATGTGACCACACTGCAAATACCTGCTCAACTCGTTCAGACTCAGATTAAATGTAAGCTTACCAGACCTCACCTTTAACCTGGGATACATAGGAAATAAGCATATTTCAGGTGTTCATGGAAATCAAAACAGCCATGCAGTATGCATTCCTCATAAGCAGAACGGCATTCAGAAAAGAAAATCCTGGTGCTACTTCACTGGTCTCATAAGAGAGAGAGACTGAAGATGTAGACTTTTATGGGAAAAGCTCTGTAACAAAGTTTTTCATGAAAAGGTTAACTTCTACTTTAAAGGATAGTGACCAATATGACCGATATATCAGCTCAGAAGTTTAATCACTGGTGTAACAGGTCATTGGAAGGCCCTGCAGCAAAGATTTTTTTGGGGGCTACAATATCAAATAAAATTATTTTCAAGTATTACTATCCCTTTAACTGGTCTATCTGTGCTCATTCAGGGATATTCTGAAAACGTGCACTGTTGGTAGCTCTTGAGGAACAGGGTTGGCTACCCCTAGGTTAAAGGGACCACTCTACTACTTTACTTTAGGTCTGGTTTTCTCAATAGGCAGAGCTTCAAATTTTGAGGGATGCCTCAGCTGTGATAGCCACACTCACATTTGGAATTGTGGTCAGATAAATCTCAACGTCCTTGAATCAGTTTATATACCCATTTACAGGTTTTTATTTAATCCCTCGGATGATAAAGAGATCTCAATAGCAAACAAGGGGTTAAAGCTCTTTTGGTCCTTGCTTGCTATAAGCCAGGGGCATTTTTTGTGTCAGAAAATAGTGCATGGGACTGGGGGTGGGGTCATGTGTTGACCTAGGAGTACCTAGCCGGCCTTGCCTAGGACACCTGGAATCTAAATCCGGTCTTTCTTAACTTTTTGAATTTGATTAAGGCACCTTACCCACAGCTGACATTGTTGCAGCATTATAAAATCATGAAAAAATGAGTTGTGAATCATGTCTTATTGGGCATTTCACAAAAGCAACGTGTGCTGTGAAGGTCACAGAGAGATGCAACATGATGCAACTTTCCTCTGACAGAACGATAGCCATACCTGGGAACTTTTTATTGTTGTCTCCCCGGAGGGAAGTCCTCTGCTACCATGGGTGGTGTGAAAAATGACACGTATTGCATCAAAAAGTGGAGGGGCTTAACGTAAGTGCCGGGTGGAGGGCTTAAAAGAAGGCTGGGGGAAGGAGCAACAAGGGGAGAAAGAGTGGAAGTGGGTAGAGTTTCAATAGAAACTCCCCACGTCTGGAGGACTCAGCCTCTGCCCCGGAGACCCGGTAAAGCAGTGTCAAAACCGGAGTCTCCGGGGCAAATCCGGAGAGTTCCCAAGTATGATGATAACACAGCTAAAAATCTGTAGTATTGACTTCAGTGGAATTGCATTGATATCACATTGAAACTGCACAGCTGTTGCAGGTAGCAGCATGTTCCCTGCAGTTTTATCACTTCTGTTTCCGTTGATAGAATGGAATGCTGGGAACACCTTGCTAGACTGTAGCACTAAAAACACACCAGTATTTCCAGTCGCTACAAAAAGTTGTCTAACAAATTCCCCTCTGTGAAAGAGCCCTTAAACCTATAGTAGGCTGACCATATCTCACCTTTAACCAGGGACACATAGGAAATAGCCATTTTGCAGTACTTCACTGAAATCAATGCATTTCTACAGTATGCATTTCTCCTATGCATCCCCGGTTAACCCTTTGAGTGCCAGAGAGGTACACAATGCATTGCTCTGCAATGCGTTGCATACCCCTCTGGCACTCAAAGGGTTAAAGGTGAGGTCTGGTCAGCCTACCCTATAGCAGTGTTTCTGAACTCCTGTCCTCAGGACCCACTAACAGGCCAGGATTTGATGCTTTCCTTGTTAGAGCACAGGTGAGTTAATCAATGTGAATGAGCCTCTGATCACCACACCTCTGTTCTAGCAGAGAAACCCCTAAGTCCTGGCCTGTTAGTGGGTCCTGAGGGCAGGAGTTGAGAACCACTGCCCTATAGCAACAGGAAGGTCAACAAATTATTGGGCTGCTTAAGAATATTTTTTTAATTCCATGCTATATTAAACCCTTGAATGCTAGAGATATCTCCAACATTGGCGACCTCTCTAGCATTCCAGGGGTTTAAAGGACCGGTAAACTTTTTGTGACAAAAATATATTTTCAGGACTTCAACGGCTGGAAGATTTTTCTTTAAAGGGATAGTAATGTTTCACAAAAACAGCAGCTCCAATTAATCTTCATAGAATTTGAGCCATAGAGAGTGTTATTTCAATACTGTCAGAGTTGTAGTTTAAGAGTTATTGAATGATAAAGTATCCCCTTCCCACCACTTTTACCTAGTATAAGCAACCACCCCTCAGATGTGAAATCTGGTCCCTTGACCAGACAAATCACAGCAAGGGATAATATTCTTACTGTGACAATAAGGAAAACCCTGCCCCCTCATTTTTTCCCTTATGCCCACTGAAGATTGTCCCTCTCTGCGATCCATCCGGACATTCTTGCTGCTCTGAGGTGAGCAGTGTTACATCATTAAAAGGGGCGGGAGGGGGATACTTTATAATTCAATTAAACTTGAAGTACAACTCTGACAGTATATAAATAACACTCTCCATGTCCCAAATACTATGAATATTAATTGGAGCTGCTTTTATTGTGCTGGTCTTGCAGGGTTCACAGTGCATCCCCGGCTTGGAGCAGCAGAACTTCTCTCGGGGATCAGACATGGCAATAGGGCATTATCCACGTCAGCTGCCCTTTACGTTCCATGGGAACAGATCAAGAAAAATAGTTTTAGAATGTAGAAACTTTATCTAGCAAATATATCGGATACGGTATGAGTGCTGAGTTCCAAACATTTTAATAGGATAAGGATCTCTTTATTTATGTGCTCAACATAATGTTGCAATAGCATTAATAAAAGTTATCGGCTGGAATTTATCCAGAAACTCCACGGATCTGCCAGATTCCAGTGTTCATTACCAGGCTGCCAAGGACAAAGGGCTAAGGTGACCACATATCAATTTATGGACTCATAAAATATACACACTACAGGGTTCCACTGATTACTGAAAACTCCGGCAGAATTACACTTTCATGTGCATCCTGACTTAACATTTAAGTGCCAAAGGTGTCCAGTTCATCGCTTTTCAATGAACTGGGCACCTCTCTGGCACTCAAAGGGATAACCGCCTGAATGATAGAGGGGTGTCCTGTGCATTGCTTGGCATTGCACTGGTGACCTGCTTAGCATTTAAGTAGTTGAAAGTTCCATTTAACCCTTTAAGCACCAGGGATATAGCAAATGCATTGCGTTACAATGAGTTGGAGACCTCTCTGGCACTCAAAATGTTAAATCAGCAGGAATTTGTGGAATTGTCATTTCTCCCTTATGTTGTATTTGTGCACAAACGTTACCCGTATTGTGCTGAATAGCAGGTTTTCTGGAGAACCATTTGCAGTCTGGGAAGCTGATATTCTAAGTTACCCATCAAAAAGTGAGAGTTCATGTACCGTATTTACATCACTATGCAAATTATAAAGTCTTTACTATGCAAATTTCAATGGCTGGTCCAAGGGAATGTCTATTACCTTGTTCTGTCCAGTGCCCTTAGTGAGAGGAGCCAGGAATCTTTGTATTTGTTTGTTATATTACACTATTTTCTCATCCGTATATACACCACTGTACACTAACATAGCTCAATATATACACACACACACACTACAAGGCAGGCACACAGCATTATACACACACACTATTCTTGCAACTTTTTCTCTCTCAGGTTCACTCAATTTAATTTTCTCACTTTGTAGTAAAAAATAACCAAACCTCTTTTGGTGCCAGAGGCACACCCAATGCATTGAGAAGCAGTGCGTTGGGTACCCCTCTGGCACAGGAAGGGTTCTATGTTGGTGATTATATTGTGTGGAAAACATCCTATATAGGATGTTTGTCAGAAGCCGTCACGTGCAGTAGAGACTGCCCAAATGCACAGAATGCTGGGAGTTCTGTGCTGGAAGCATTCTTTGCTTTCCGCCAGTCTCTATAGTGCATAACTGCGTCTGCAGCAGGACGCAGAGCAGGAACGGCATCTTAACCCTTTGAAAGCCAGAGGGATACGCAACGCATTGCAAAGCAATGCTTTGCATACCCCTCTGGCACTCAAAGGGTTAACATCACCCGAACATTGGCCTGTGTACACGGGCTTTTACACTAGTTGTATGTATAAAAGGCTACATTGAACACCCCTCTGTTACAGAGAGGGTTTAAAAGATTAGTCATGCTTATACTGATTTCTTAGCACATATTAATTTATGCTACCTCATTTAATCTATGTCTTAACTTGAATAACTATTTAATTTCTCCTTGTCCTTCCATTTTAAGTGACATGCGCCCTCTACCTGCAGTTTGTAAAATGAGTCTGAGACTGTATCTGCAAAATATTGCCAAAACTCTTTGGGCTACACACACTAAACAAAAGTGAAGCATTTCTGGAATAACATTTCTCCTTGGTTTAAACAGAGATTTTAACCCCTTGTATGCTACAGAGCTCTTCAATGCAATTTCTTCACTACCAGCCCCCAGTTAAAGTAGGAATTCAATTCATCTTATAACATGTAGTACACATTTCATCGCTTCTGTGTTGGCTGAAGGTTTTTACAAAAACTGTTGCTTTTTTGCATTTGCACCTTGCAAGCACAATATTTATGTATATTTGCAAATAAAATGTATGACCAAAAGAAACAACTACTCACCTACTTAAAGAAACACTAACACCTAGTAATAATAAAATATTTCTAAACTTAATCTGGACAGAAAATCTAAAAAAGCCAATATGAATCAATTTGGTGTGGCTGGGTCTCCAAAATAAATCTTTAAAGGGACAGTAAAACCTCCCAATTTTAGTTGGTAACCCTGAAAAAATATAGCAATAGAAAAGTTTGTTGTATAGATACGTACATAGGTAAATATTTCTTTTAAACATTAACCCTTTACTGACCAGATTGGTGGGCAACACATTGCGAATGTGTTGTTCACCCTTTTGGTCCTTAAAGGGACACATTTTTCCCTTTAACCCCTTAAGGACCAGCCGCATATGGAACGCATTGCATTGCACACCCCTTTAATCCTTAAATGGTTAAAGGAATATGGAAACATCCGTAATAAACCTTCCCTTAACCTGGGCAGTAAATCCTACTGAGCTGTGTGAACCAGTATATTGGGTCCTCAACATTAATCTTAATACATACTGGATGTCTTTTCCACAAAAATCCAAAATCCCAAAATCATTTTTAGAAAGCCTTCAGAGGTAAGACTCATGTCTGTATTCATGAACATGATATCTAATACTAATTAAACATAAATCTGGGGGAAGCAATCCACAAAGACCTCATTGGTAGATGCCATTATTTTCTTTTAAGATTAAGTGAAGATAAATAATTTGGAAAGGGTTTTTTTTTTTGTTTTTTTTTAATCAAGGCTTGATCACTTCACACATGTAGGAACAATTGCGATACAATAAGTTGCAAAAAGATTTTACATTGACAATAGCTTGCACCTGATGTTATCATGATGATGACATCATCAGCATGTGTCCTTGTCTGTGAGTATTGAGCCTCAATGAGACACCACAAAGGGAATAATAGGGAGGGTGTGGAAGGCTTCACAGGGGGGGAGACAACATGCCAGTGAAACTCTAAGAAGGGAGGAGTGAAACTGTTGAGAATAGGAGCTATGTAAAAACTACTTAAAGGGAGGAGGCAGGGTCTATGGTCTGATTCACACCTTAGTGCTCAGGTGAAGTCTCTCCACTCCTTTCTAAACAATCATATCTGGATCCTGCTGCAATTGGGATGTTTGACTTCTGATAGCTACTGCTTGCATCACATGGCTCTCCCATTAAATCATCATGGCTGCATAAATGGTGAGTCTACAGGGGCAGTTACTGACCCCTATGTACATTTTAAGACTACTTGTAGGTTTTCTTTTAACCCTTAAAGGGACAGTGGGTTATGTAATGCACAATGTGGTACATACTTTGCTGATCCTTATATGGGGATAACAATTAGTGTAATGGGACCAGATCTCACCTTGTAGACAGACCAGACCTTTAACCAGGGATACATATGAATAATATGGGGTTTCTCTTAAGTGCAGGCCTGGTAAATGAGTATTTCCTATGTGTCCCTGGTTAAAGGTGGGGTCTGGTCAGCCTACTTAAAGTGGCAGAGGGGTGTGCTCTGCAATTAGTTGAATGCTCCTCTGGTGTTAAAAGGGGTTAATTCAGGATGCTTATATGCAACTCTTCTGAATCAAATTTTTACGTGTCCTGCTTAAAAGGGGAGGGCTGGTCCCCTTTAAATACATTTGTGTATGGGGGGGCTGTGGGGTGCAATAGCCCTAGCAATTTGTCTTGTTAAAAATTGTTTCTTGTAATTTTGAATTAACACATAATCCTTTCAGGGCCAGAGGGGTGAGCAACACATTGTTTTGCAAAGTCTCCCTAGAGGTGTAAATGATTACAAGGGTGTGCAATGGGTTGCAATGCATTACACACCCATTTGGTCCTGGAAGGGTTAAATGTTTGCACGCACACCCATGCAGTGTTTAAATGCACCTTGCCTCTAATGTAGCTTGTGGTTATCAAATTCCTTGACTCCTTTGCTTCCAGAGGAGTTTTGCACAATGTGTTGCAGAGCAGTGGAAGCTGAAGAGTTAAGGCTAATTGGATTGTCACAATGGTCTCTTATTGCATTGGATGTTTGTCCCAGGAATGCAATGCATTCCATACCACTCAGGCACTGTAAGTGTTAATGTATGTTTCTGCAGTTATATATTAAGGTTCTAACACGTTCCTTGTGGACTGAATAGATCACATCTGGCTTAGAACAAGTAAGGACATACTGTCCAGAATCTACATTTTGGGACATTTTAAGGGCTAATATATTAAAGATCTCGGGGTCAGCCCATTTTGAAGTTCCCATGTATATGGGCTATATTTTGTCATTCAATACTGACATTTTGAACTTGTTGCTGATTTACAATAGTGAGCGTAACAATCAGAGCTGTGGTTCTCAGCCAGGGTACTGTGTCATTTTGTGCCACGTGTACCAGCTCAGGGGGCCCCACTTTTTGCATAAAGGTTTGTACAAAAGTGTTAAATGTGCTCATTGTCATTCTGACAGTGAGACACAATAATTACTAACTGTGTGTGTATGTATTTGTTCCTTTCATCACGCTCTTTAGAAATTACTTATAAAATGTCTGGAGTGCCCTCAAAATTACAGATTTCTTTTTAGGGGTGCCTTATACCTTTTGAGTGCCAAAGGCACTGAATACCTCTCTGGCACATGAAGGGTTAATTGACTGAGAATCTCATAAATACAGTATATAATGTATCCTGATTTCATTTTTTATGATAATGATGGGTGTATATGGTTTAGAGACCGTTGATTCCAGTGCAGCAATGAATAAAAATGTATTTTATGTCTTTAGCAGTAAATTAGTATCTTGCCCTAGGTCCAGACTCCTTTAGGGGCCCATTTTAAATGCTAACAGTAGAAAATGTTTAGGATTTTTAGTAGTTTGTTGAGAACTGGTGGCCCAAAAATTGCTTTGCACAAGGGAACTCAATCACTTTGCTTTTGTATTTTATAAATAAAGGTCATTGTATTGTTGTTCCCGTGGGTTAAATAAGTTGTATAAGTAATATATTTGAGGTCAATGCAAATAACTCTTAACAGAACTATTTACTCAAAGAGCTGAGCAAAGAACAAGAGGTTGTCCATTAAGACTAAAGGAAAGGCGCTTCTGACTAAAACAAAGGACTAAGGGCAGTAAAGTTATGGAATTCTTTGCCGCTGGATGCTGCGCTTGTGTATACTGTAACTGCTTTCAAAAAGCAATGGATTCCTATCTAGCACAGAACAATATTGAGAATTATGACAGTTGGCTTCAAAGCAGATAGGATGTTGATCCTGGTAAATATCTGATTGGCATTTGAAGTCAGGAAGGCATTTTACTTACCCACTTGGGGTTCAGTTAGAAATTGCTTTATTTTGTTTTTTGCCTTCCTCTGGCTCAATAGGGTGATATTTCATGGGCTGAATTTGATGAATGCGTGATTTATTTATTTATTCCCAGTTGCATCAACTGTTACATACAGAGGATGACAATGAACAATTTAAATGCATAGTGTGACAAGTGTGAAGTGTTGGCCCTACCCTCTACTGCAGAATGATTATGAAGATGTCATTCTGCAGGGCTGTGCAGGTGCCAGTGTGTTTTCATAAGTATCCTGCATTAACCCTTTGATTGCCAGGGAGGTATCAAATGGGGGACGTATGAACCCCTATTATCACCTAAAGAGGGACACTTAGGTGGTACAATGGATAACTGCCTGGGTTAGTCTTTCTATTAACCCTGTGAGTGCCAGAGGGGTACAGAAAGCATTGCTTTGCAATGCATTGCGTACCCCTCTGGCACTCAAAGGGTTAAAGAAAGAACCACTTATCCCAGTTAGAGATGGTTCTGGTCACATTAGATGAGAGAAAATCTTCTTAAAACAATCACAGTTTGTTTTTTTTTTAATTATAATCTTCCTGTAAGAACCAGAGGTGTATGCAACACATTGCTATGGAGTGTTTAACACTCCCATTAGGTCCTTAAAGGGTTAATACTAAACTGGAATCTCTGCTTGATTGATATAAAAATAAAACGGACATCTGATGTTGCGTGGCTGAGCTTACTGCCTGTATAATCATTGTCTCTCAGTCAGTGGATCTCAGTGGGGGAGATTCAGGCAGGTATTATAGTATATCCATCAGTGGATAGGAGTGGTAGTGATCAGATAGCTGAAGAAGAATAGAAAAGACAAAAAGCATGTAATTGTATGCTAACAAGTTCCCCATATTAAAACAGAACTATATACCTTTCTGTTGTAGTGTACTGTTGGTTTCTGTTTATAACCTGATAGACAATGAACCCAGAAAAACCCTTCAGGTCTGTTTGAAGTCCACTGTTGCCAGGTGGTGTGAACTAAAGACCCTGAACAAAGATCATTCTACACATGCAATGCAAAAAGCTTTGTAATGTAATGCCCAGTGCATTGCCATATAGTGGATATCACTTGTCACTCAGAGGGTTAATATAAAGCTGAATTTAACCCATTGGATACTAAGTATCTCTAGCAAAGTTATGGAGAATTCTAGTGTCCAAGACAGGGATGTTGCTAGGTGGGGGTTAAAGTCCATGTCTTGTTGCCTGCTCTGAGCATGTAATTGTGTCCATCTCTTAAAGCGATAGTAATACTTAAGTATTACTAATCCCTATAGCAAAGTACTACAAAAAAAAAAGTATATTGCCCCCAGTGTCATCTCTCAAACCTTTATGGTTTGAGAGATGATCGCTTCTAAAGTTGCCCTCTCCCTCCCCCTTCCCTGTAGTCAGCATGCTAGCAGACTGAAAGGAAGAGAGTCGTACGACTTTCAGGTGGCTCTCCAGCACAGCCGGATCGCTTTCCTAAAAAAGAAAACTTTCACTGAAATGGTCTTCTACGTGTGCTTGGTTTGCAAGCACACATAGAAGACCGTTTTAGTGAAAGTTTTTTTTTTTTAACACGATTGCGGCTCTGCTGCAGAGCCGCCTGATGATCTACAACCGGATTTCCCTGAGTCAGCTAGCATGCTGACTTCAGCGAATGGGGAGGGAGAGGGCATAAAGGTTTGAGAGATGACACTGGGGGCAATATGCTTTTTTTTTTTTTTTTTTTTTTTTTTTTTTAGTAGTAGTAGTACTTTCATATAGGGATTAGGAATACTTAAGTATTACTATCCCTTTAAAGCAGTGGTAAAATTAAGCCTGAGCAAAGCTCTAATAATGCATTAGATAAGCTGCGGAATTAGTTGGCGCTATATAAATGAATAATAAGCCCAAGTTTCAGGATTTTTTTTTGGTAAGATGCTGGGGGGATGCACGATGGCCTGATAAAGTGAAGATGACTTCTGCAGTGTTCTAAACACTCCAAATCCCATGTTATTCTATGGGGTCAGTGCACTAAGATATCTCTAACTTATCTTATTGCATGGGCTGCATAGAATAACATAGGACCTGGATAGTTTATCACACTAGAGAAGTCCTCTTCACTTTATCACCTTTTCATCACACCTTTAGCACATAAACCTCCCTGGTGTTTTAAGACCATGGCAGCTTCAACACATTGCTAGGAACGCCTGAAATAGGCTGGTCAGACCTTCCATTTGGGAACACAAGAAAAATGCATACTGTTCTAAACAATACATTGTTCTCCCATCTGGTCCTTTTCAAAGAGATAGTAATATCCCATAATAAAAGTGGCTCTAATTAATCATCATAGTATTTGGACTTTGGAGAGTGTTATATCAGTTCTATCAGAATTGTAGTTCAAGAATAATTCAATGACAAAGTATCCCCCTCCCCTGCCCTTTTACTGATTTAACACTGTTCAGCCAGAGTAGAAGGGAGGTGCCCAGGTAGATTGCAGAGAGGGACAATCTTCAATTACTATAAGGGAAAAACTTGTCAAGGGGTGCAGGGCTTTCATTGTTCTCACAGGAAGAAGATAGTCCCCTTCTGTTATCTGTCTGGTCTATGGACTGGATTCCACATCTGAGAAGAGATGGCTTACACTAGGTAAAAGGGGCGGGAGGGGAAACTTTGCTTGTGAATATCTCTCAAACCATAAAGGTTTGAGAGATGAGACTTATATCATTCTTCATGTTTTTCTAATGCCTACAAAATAAAATAAAGATAAAACGAAGTATTACTATCCCTTTTAAGTGTATCAAGTGTGACTACACCATATGTAGTGATATGTTTCAGTAAAATTGCAGGCTATTATTCTGTCCTAGGTTGCAGAATGTCCAGCACTGAGTTAGCTGATGAGCCAGGGTTTGGAAGGTAACTCTTGGAAGAAGTCCTTATGTACGATTCATTTTATAGACTCTGTGCAATACAGCTGGTGGTAACCTGATGACTCATGTCCAGGATCTGTGTGTTTGGCTGATGTTAATCCACATTCCAACAGTACAATCCACTTGATGGATGTCTCAGACAATGTTACTGCTCCAGGGTTTTTAGGAATTTTTGTGACTGGATCTGAGAGAAGCTGGATTTAATTTCAAACAATCCAAGAATTTAACATACATATTAAAAATGAGACTACGTAAGTGCCAAGAAACATGCATATCTTGTTCAAACAAATTAACAGGAGTGAGCAAATTGTACCTTTCCAGAGTAGTTAGACTACAACTCCCATCTCCACAGGTTGCCATCAACTGACTGAGAATGATTGGAGTTATAGTGCAACAGCTGGAGAGCCACATATTACCCCAACAGCCTTGGGCAGCCAGACTTGATACTGTAGACCGGGCACTAGACATTGCCTTACAAATGCGAAAGTGCATCATGGGAGCTTCTGGAGAGCTGCAGGTTGACTACCTCAGCCTTGGGTGCTGATAATGAGATGACCATAAGCAACCAAAAAAAAAAATAAAAATCTTTGTATGATAATACTACCCATGAATGTCATCCTTTCCTTATTGTGTAAAATAGACCTGTTTCAATCTGTAAAATCTGTTTTGTATGTTCTAGCAAGTTTCTGGTAAACTCTGACAGAATTGAAATAACACTCTCCAAAGTCCAAATACGATGATTAATTAGAGCTGCTTTTATTATGAAACATTACTATCCCTTTAAGACTTCTGGGAAAGGCAAGTTGTGGTATCACATATTTGTACTATAAACCACCCAATGGCTGACTGGGGTACATGGGGCTTATAGCCCCCAGGAGCTGGGGTGCCAGAGATTGCCTATTTTGACTTTTACACAGCCCACAACTCAGGAGTTTATACAATTTTTTGATATCCTGCACTTGCAGCCAGCATCAGTACATTGTCTTTATTTTGCACAGGGATCTTCAACTTTTTCTTTTCAGATTAACCCTCTGAGTGCCAGAGGGGTGTGCTAGGCATTGTTTTGCAATGCCTTGTGTACCCCCTGGCATTCAAAGGGTTAATGTGTTGACCACTTTGTTGCTAGGCTACAGAGTCACTGTTTACTGTTTTTGTTTTGTTTGTACAAACTTTGGAATTGGTGAAATGGTTTATTGCAAGTAAGCGAGATGAGCACTGTCCCCTTTTCCATTCATAGACTAATCTTACCTCTACCAGTCACACACCGATTATTGCAAACCTACATGTGGAGTTTTCCTGCACTCATGTCTTTATGTACAGATGTTGTCTATGAAAAGCATGTTTAAATGAACACCTAAGTGTCCCTCTTTAGGAGGGACAGTCCCTCTTTGAGACCCAAATCCCTCTTTCGCACCTGGAGTCCCTCTTTTTAGGAGATCGGACTGTGTGGTGTGTGTCACAATGCTCCATAGCAATGCAATTCACATTAATGTTTGTTTCGGTATGACTTTATAAATTAATCTGTGTAAATAAAATAATTTAATCCTGTTCTAAATAATTACAAAGCAACGTCATTTAGGTTATGAAATAACCTAAAAGTTATCAGTAATAACCGCCCACCAGCCACACCACCTAAACCAAAGGTGTCCTTTGCCCTTCTGAGATGTTGGGAGGTATGTGAACACTAATGTGAAAATATAACTTTCAGCTACTGTAACACATGCAGTATCTTATCCCTCGGGTGTAGTTCACATTGGAAAATGAATCACAGCAATTTGACTGCATGAAACTGGTGTCCTATGGGGCCATTCTCACTGATATGGTTAAAAAAAAAAATGCAGAGCATATTGCAAGGCAATGCATCTTGTCTCAACTTTTGGTCAACCAGCTTAAGTGTGATTTGTATCCATTTTTAATGGCATCATACCATAGAAACATAGAATTTGACGGCAGATAAGAACCATTCGGCCCATCTAGTCTGCCCAATTTCCTACTGTAAAAAAAAAAAAAAAAAAAAAAAAAAAAAAAAAACACAACCTCAAACCTTTTTTGGTCCTTGGTCTTTTCTTATGTTAAGGACCGCCTTATGCCTATCCCATGCATGCTTAAATTCTGTCACTGTATTGACATCTACCACTTCTGCTGGTAGGCTATTTCACTTGTCTACTACCCTCTCAGTGAAGTAAAACTTTCTTACATTACATCTAAACCTGTGTCCCTCTAGTTTTAGACTAAGGCCTCTTGTCCTAACGTTTTTACTCTTTTGAAATGTACTTCCATCCTGCACTTTGTTGAATCCCTTCATGTATTTGAATGTTTCTGTCATATCCCCTTTCTCTCTTCTCTCCTCCAAGCTATACATATTCAAATCCTTTAGTCTATCCTGATATTTCTTTTCCTGTAGACCAGTCACCGTTTTAGTAGCCAAATGTATCACATTTACTTGATTGCTGATGGATGTCGAATGTAAAGAAAAGCCTTATGGGTGGAAAAGTAGATATTCGTGTGAATCGAATTGCGCTGAAAAAAGCATGATCTCAATCCAATCACAATTTATTAAAATGTGATAGTCTTATGGTGTCAGAGTAGCAAACAAATCTGCAGTGGGAATTAAGCCTACTAAACACCTCCTAATAACCCCCTCCCCACACACACACTTACCTTTACCTTGGCTACAAAATCCTAATGGCCTCTGTAAGTATTACCTGTACGCCTTTTATTCAAAAGAGAACCTGTCAGTCATGGATTCTTGTTCATAGAGGCAGACATGAGTTGGTGGAAACTTACAAACTGAAGCAGGCAGAATGTATGATCCTACTTAAGATCACCACGTGCAGTGAGATACTCTATTACTCATACCTCCCAACATTTCAAATTGCCAAAGAGGGACACTTATGTTTTAGGGGATGTTGATGGGGGTGTGGCTGGTGGCTGGGGCATTAGGGAGGATTTTTAGGCTATTTAATGATCTATTGACACCTCCTTGTGTAACCTAATAAATGACTTGTAACAATATCAAAGTGTTTTATTTATACAGACTAATTTATAAACACATATACTGACATTTAAACAAACGTTAATGTGAGTTTTATTGCTGTAGAGCAATGTGATACACTTATACACACAGTCTGATCTCCTAAAAAGAGGGACAGCAGGGTAGGAAAGAGGGACAGAGGGATTTGGGTCTAAAAGAGGGACACTTGGAAGGTCTGATTCCTTCTAAAAACTGTCATATCTGCCTCCATGGGCATGACATCCAGGACTAAACGATAGTGACCTCTTGAACAACTGCAAAGTTTAAGTGATAATGAAGATTTTCTTGCCATGGTA
Source organism: Rhinophrynus dorsalis (assembly GCA_037306005.1). Taxonomy (NCBI): domain Eukaryota; kingdom Metazoa; phylum Chordata; class Amphibia; order Anura; family Rhinophrynidae; genus Rhinophrynus; species Rhinophrynus dorsalis. The sequence goes on from CM074721.1 coordinate 94,428,573, forward strand.
GGGAAGTGGGTGGTTATTAGGAGGTGATGGTTTATAATGCAGTTTATTTGCCATCGAATCGCTCCTCCTCTTCCTTGTATGGTGCTTATGGCCTATAGGAAGTGTGGGTGAATGACAACAGAGTGGCCATTCTAAGCTTCCCATCCCTTTTCATGAATTCCATTCATCTATTTGAAAGCCAGAGAGGGATGCCATGAATTGCATTTAAACTCTACAAATGTGTTCTACAATGTCTTTTGTCGGCAGGATGCATTCAAGGGTTTAAACATTCCATCTAATTCTCTGGAAATATGTGTTTGTTAAAAAAAATAAATGGAGAACATACTGTTGATTTGGTTAATAGTGCTTTCTTCTCTCCCCCTCTGATAAGACCTATATGCTAACTTGCATTTGGTACACAAGTTGGGGGGGGGGATGAAAGAACAAAGAAATTAAATGAGGCGTACAGGTCTGTAATGTTTCTGTTCTTGTTCAAGTCATGCTAGTGGGATGTTAAAATCGTCTTAAATGCCTCTACAGCTAGCAAAGGAAATGACAGGTTATGGGTCACTAGGTAACCAGTATTTGCCACTATACTGCTTGGTGGTTCTTCTCGTCCTACAGGTTATAGGTCAAGGCACTGCCCAGGTGAAGTGTTCTATGTAATTAAAGGGATTGTACTCCAAGTACACAATATGTAGAGCCAAACTGCCTGTAGTGCTTTTTTTTTTTTTTTTTTTTTTTTAATTTATTTACACTTTTTTTATATTCCAGTCACTGAACTCACTCGAGCTGTTTCCAGAGAGCTTTCTGTTGGGGACTGTAAAGGAAGGTATAACAATAAAATATAATAAAGAAGACTGCATAGAGGGCACCACGGAGTGCTGCAGGGATAGTGTTACATTGCAACACTGTCCTGCTTTTAAGGGTCAACTGACCAGAAAACTCTCTGGAAACAGATAAAAGGAGCTTGCAGTTAGGGACAAGAGGTGGGGGGAGGACAAAAACAAGTATTGTCAATATGAAATTACAGATTATTCATTTGCAGGATATTTAATGTTAAAGGGATACTATCACTGTAAAAGGAGACTGTTGTTCATTGGTCTACTTCAGAATGCGGTAATCTTAGGTCTGGGGTAAGTAGCTGTTGGGGACTACAACTCCCATCATTGCAAAGCTATTGGCTGGTGGGGATAAAGGGAGTTGTATTCCCAGACAGCTGGAGAGCTAATGGTTGCCTACCTCTGCCAAGAGGAACAATTTTAGTGCTATTTGACTTTTTTAAATATAGATTCCCCCCCCCTCCGCTATATTGGCACAGGAATTTTAAATGTTGCCCAAAAATGAGAGCTAGCCTTTAATGGTGCTGTTCACACCGGCCCTTATCTCCTTACAGAATGTACCCATGGAAGAATGTTCTATGGGCTGCTGGGTAGATTGATCATACAAGTGATATTGGAGACTGCAGTGTTCATCACAACCTTCAATATCTGGTTGACTCATGTGGGTGTAATTGATATAGGGTAGTCCTCTGCCAGACCACAGCCATGTCTCCCTGGCCAGACGATCAATGGGGAACCACAGGAGGTCCCATATAAGGAAATCTGGGTGGCTTGGGCTGCCCTATGCCAGTATGATCAGAACTTTAACAAGACCTGACATAACCACGAGTAAGGTGTCCAAAATCATTGAGAAAAGCAGTGCCTTGGAGACCACTCTAACAAACTGACCAGTCCTACACTGAAATTAAAGTAATTTTGTTTTTCTGTGTCCCCAGTTAAAGGTGAGGTCCATTCAGCCTATAATTAAAGGGTTCAAAACGTTAACACACAATTAGCATATTGGAATACATACTGGGTTGCCCCTAGATACAATAGAGTAAAGGCAAAACATAAGGGACCTACCAATTTTTATGTGCAAATTTTGGACTATTGTTGCTATACTACTCTTATTATACATTTGTACTCCTTTTAAGTGCAGGAATTCACAGTTGATGATTGCAGGTGTGTTGCTGGGTTCTGACAGGACTGGCTAAAGCCCCAGGCCTCATTCTTTAAAAGTGCAGTAAAGGGTCATACGATTTTTATAGTTATTATGCAGCATAGCTATGGCAACAGAGTTCTCATAACTTAGAATCTTTCCATTCACTCATCCATCACCCTACTTATCTCTGTAATCTGCGGGGTTGGGTGGCATCTAATGTTAAGCAATCAGGGTGAAAGTTAATTCCTAGTATGTAAATGTATGCAACAAATCCTGAGTGAGGTAACATTAGCCTAGCAATGGATTCAATAAAAATTCTCATTTTGCGTATGCTTGTCATTGTATTATGTAATAACCTAGTAAATTAGGTTGAATAAAGACACAAGTCCATCAAGTTCAATCTTCATCTCCTTCCCCAGTGACTGAGAATTTTTAAAGCTTTCCTGCTATCAAATAAGTTAGTCTTTCAGGCCTTCCTGATCTAACTACTAAAAACAGTATAACTCTGTATGTTCCCTTTTGAAAGAAATGTATCTAATCTTCTCTTAAATGTATCCCATTTGTATCTGCCATAACCACCTCCCTGGGCAAGGAATTCCACAATTTAACAGCCCTTACTGTTACAAAAAAAACCCTTCCTCTTCTGAAGTCTAAACCTATTTTCCTCTAATCTCGAGGGGCGTCCCCTGGTCACCTGATCAGGCCTTGGGATAAATAGCTCACCGCAGAGATCCTTGTATTGACCTCTCATATATTTGTACAATGTGTGATATGTGATGTGATACATTTTATATATACACACACCACACAGTCTAATCTCCTACAAAGAGGGACATCAGGGTGGGACAGAGGGATTTGGGTCTCAAAGAGGAAATGTCCCTCCTAAAGAAGGACACTTGCAAAGTATGAAGGACTGATTTCTGTGACGGTCCTGAAGCGGTTAAAGTTAAATGTATAACCCTGATTTTCAGGCTTGTATTCATAAGAAACTTAATGTAAGGGCGAGTTTTTATTTCTAGCATTCAACAGGTTAAAGGTAACAATATTTATTTAAGTTTAAAAGCTGTGACTTATTTCAATTTTATATCAGCAAAAAATGTTTGAAAAAGTATTCAGAACGGCCAGCAGATGACTAGTTTAGGAGACACTGATACTTTCTTTGTATTGTCTGCTTTCTGAGTGCAACTCTGTGCTAACATTTGCTGAATGGGTAGTGAACCCCAATTATTAAAATGCTGTAGGGATTTTCATATTGAGTACAAAAAGGGTACTCCCCAGTGTTGGGAGATGAATCTTTCAAAAGTTATTACAGTGCAAACTTTCACTTTTATTTTGGTGTTTACATTCAAGCCTTTTCTGTAACCAGATGGTACCTTTGCTCACTCAGGGTATGAGAAAGCTGAGTGTTTCAGACTCTCATGTATAGATTATAGGTGTTACCCCTTTGAATGCCAGAGGAGTGTCCACTGCATTGGATAACCCTCTGACCCTTAAAAGGTTAAAGGGATAGTAATACTTTGTTTTAACTTTATTTTATTTTGTAGGCATTAAAAAAACATGAATGATATAAGTCTTATCTCTCAAACCTTTATGGTTTAAGAGATATTCACAAGCAAAGTGTCCCCCTCCCGCCCCTTTTACTGATGTAACACTTCTCAGCCAGGGCAGAAGGGAGCTGCCCAGGTAGACTGCAGAGAGGGACAATCTTCAGTTAAGATAAGGGGAAAAACCTGAAAAGCTTGTCAAGGGGGGCAGGGATTTCATTGTTTTCATAGGAATAAGAGTGTCCCCTTCTGTTATCTGTCCAGTCTATGGACTGCATTCCACATCTGAGAAGAGATTGTTTACAGTAGGTAAAAGGGGCGGGAGGGGGAAACTTTGCTTGTGAATATCTCTTAAACCATAAAGGTTTGAGAGATAAGACTTATATCATTCTTCATGTTTTTTTAATGCCTACAAAATAAAATAAAGTTAAAACGAAGTATTACTATCCCTTTAAACATACAGCCTGCTTAAGACTGTAAATTATATGATATATATATATATATTTTTTTTTTTTCTGCTCTTCTGCAGGCTCTCTGGTCACATTGTCCTGTCCATCACGTCCAGTGGTCTGCCGGATCTTGAGTGAGATTGACCTGTCCCTCATTGTTCAGCAGAACCTGACTATTGATGCAAACTGGTCTTTCCCTGTAAAGCAGAACTATGACTTCCTCATCGGCCTGGCACTGGCAGTACTTTCCAGCATTCTAATTGGCAGCAGTGTTATCCTTAAAAAGAAGGGACTTCTTCGTCTGAGCCGCCAGGGTGGCATCCGTGCAGGTGAGAAGAAAAACAAAATTTGAATATGGATGGGCAGCCGATTTGGGCCCTAAAGAAAAACTGGGCAAACTAGCATTCCCTCAGACAAATTAAAATTCCACAAAAAGCCCATTTATTCAAATAGGGATTTTAATTCATTGACTAGTAGAGGTCTTCAATGCATTGAGATACAATTTGTTGAAGACCTCTCTAGCTCTGTCTGTTATAAATACTCATTAAATGTGTTGTTTGTTTTTTTTTTTTACTTCCCCCTATGGCGTTTTCATCCCAGAATCCTACTACTTATTTTGTACGTAAGGTCCTTTCTCTCTTCTGCTATTGGTTGACTACAATTCCAGTTAATTTTAAGTGAAAGATCATTATTTCTTGATAAATATTTTGCTATTGACTAAGTTGCAAATCCCTAATTTTTATTTACAGGTATATGTAACATTGTTTTTCACAAATGATTAAGCTCTACATTTGACCATGTCTATTTTACAGGAGCTGGAGGACATGGGTATCTCAAAGACTGGTTGTGGTGGGCTGGACTTCTAACCAGTAAGAACTAATTTGTTTCCTTCACCTTTTCTACTAACCTTTTAATATTCAGTTCATTGTAGTTAGGAGGGAAATGTAGCTTTTGAAATAAATGACTCTTGATTTTATCTAATAAGACTTGCTATAGAATCTGTTCCTCATACCCTACTGATGTATATCTGTTTACTATTTTTATTTTCACTTGAACTGTTCAGTAGCCTATAAATGAACATGGGCATATTAATATTACTACCTTGAAGTTTTTCATATCCCTCTACCAATGATTCTAAAGAGCAGGGTTCCCTGTATGGACAATATCATTTATACTGTTTAAAGTCTCTCTATGTGGAGAAAATGTAACAGACCTAAAATTGTGAACAACAGATACTGAGGAAAAAAATTGATAGATCCATTTGATTGCAGTATAAAGTGCTTCTGTTAAACACATTAAAGTGACCTGTTATAGGTTTTTAGTTAACTTTAGTGAGAATTGAAAACTGCCAATATCTTGTGCTGGCCATTGATTGTAGTATTTGCTGGTGGCACAATTAGTCTTAAATTATCAGGTATACGGTAATTCTATGTGGTTCTTACTATAGAAAGCGAATAATAAACTGTTGCACTATTTGAAATCTTCCACATTCCCTCAAGCAGTTACAGAACCACATATGCACCAAAGGTCACCCCAGCCTTGTTCCACTGTTCTGTTTCCATTCTGTGGAACACCTCTGTAGTACTTCTGAAGTTCCACAGAACACTGTTACGGAAGCACTGCTCTGACCTCTGGACACAGACTGTCCATTTATTGTATAAATATATTATAATAATATAAAATATAGTATTATAATTTTTTTGTTAATAATAATAAACTCTCGGATGCTACTTGGTGAATAAAAATGTTTATGCTTTATAACACTAGTGGTCAGTAGACCTTTTCACAGGACACAGTGTTTTTAATTTCTTGTCTCTCTATTTCAGTGGGAGGAGGAGAAGCTGCTAACTTTGCTGCTTACGCTTTTGCGCCAGCCACAATTGTTACCCCTCTGGGGGCTCTGAGTGTCTTAATCAGGTAATGTAATACATGGTAACTGATATACAAATATGCTCTTAGAATAACAGAAACAATCTATTCATCCTTTTTTTTCTCTTATATATGAGATCGGAAAACCAAACACAAACAGCTTTATACACAAGGAAATTTGCTAGTTGGGCATCCTTCTGGAATTTAAGCCTTTGAGCACCAGAGGGATATCCATATACCCCCTCCACCCCGGCGCTCAAAGGGTTATAGGGCCTATAGACAAGGGGTGGTTATCTTTGCCCCCAAGCCAATGAACCACAGATTAGAGCTGTAGTTTACAACCACTGGAGGTCCAAAGTCTTGTTACCCCTGGTCTATAACCTAGTGGAGAGAGGGGACTCTGGAATGTAAATATGATGGCAGCACAGAAAGCCATCAAATGTGATTTGTTATTTGGAAAATGTCCTGCTTTGACATATGTACAGTTTGTCTACTTAACATGGACCTGTCACTATGAAAAGTTTTGTTTTACAGATTGTTAAAATCTACCTTTATGTTGTACTAGCCATTTTCTGTAAAACAAATGGCTAGGGTGGCACTATATGCTAATTACCTGCACAGTATGCTAACTAGTTCTATTCTGTTTTAGGCCTAACATACTACTAGATGTGCTCTGGGAAACACCCCCAGTGTGTGGGCTCTGCCTAGATTCACTCATAAGTGTGTGATAATATTAACCAACCACAAACTAATTCTTTGGCTGAAATTAAACCTTTAAGGTTGATCCTGTGCCTGCCTTCCTGACAGACTGCGGTTACAGCTGTGTGCCACAGTCTGACACACTTTCTCTGCTCCCCTCCCTCGATCTAGCCTCCATCGATGACAGAGGATTTCTCTTTGTAAACTGGGGAGCTCTCTGGCCAATAAGAGTGCTCCAGCTTAAATGCTGGATCGAAGGAGGGGGAGCAGAGGAAGAGTGACAGACTGCAGTTACAGCTCTGTACCGCAGTCTAGACTGGCCTCCTGGTCCTGTCATAGTTAAGCTACCAATTGGCTGAACACCTGTGAATAGGACGTTTCCTGAATTATCAATTCAACTCCAGACCATCTGACAAATAGAAGAAAATGGAACATATTTGTGTGATGATTAAAGTAGGGTGATGCTGTAGTCAGTTTTAAATGGGGATTTTAACCCTCTAAATGAAAGAGGTCTCTAATGTACTGTGAAACCAATATGCCCAATAAGGGGTACCAACTGCAGCCAACATTTTCTCAAGGACCAATCCAGCAGTCAGTATTGTCCTATTTATTAGAGTGTAGCAAGACTTGCAGTGACCCGTTTTAACTCCTCCGTGTTGGAGATGTAGCTGAACATACTGTTGTTTCTATTGTAATAGTATATTTGTACACTAGGACTGAACATTTCTGTTTTCTTATTCTAGTGCTGTGATGTCGTCATACCTGCTTGGGGAACGTCTTAACCTCTTGGGGAAGTTAGGTTGTGCTCTCAGTGTGTTAGGAAGCACTGTAATGGTAATTCACTCCCCTGAGGAACAGGAGGTGACTACTCTGACAGACATGACTTTAAAGCTACAGGATCCAGGTATGTGAATAACAAATAGCCTCTCTGAACCCTTTCACTATATTAGAATGCTCATATTCGGTCTAATTTATATAAAATGGAACAATGCTATATGCATGAGTAAAAATTACATATATCCTTTTAAATAAGACTGAAATCATAGTATCTAGACATAAATTTTGATTAGTCTTCATTAGACTTGTGAGTCTGTCCCAAATCAAACTTACAAGTTCAGGTCAAATATCTGTTTTTCATGGGTATCTATATACTGAAATGGCTAGCGATGTTTTGCAATTCACTTAAAATCCACTATCGTGGAAGCCCTTCATCAGGATGATCCATTCTGCTGCACAAATTAAACTGATAATACGATTGATACATACTTTAGTGAGAAAACAAACTTGGGTGGCGGATTTGAGTCTCTTCAAAACTTTCTTTTAAAGGGGTAGCAATGGCTGATTTTTACACAATTTTGATATTTTAGATATAAAAAAAAATGAATTGATGCAAGTCCTGTCTCTGTCATATTTAGTTTGAGAGAGATACTCTTCTAAAGCTTCTCCCTCCCTCCCCTTTCACAGATGTCAGTGCTTTAGCTGACAGCATGAGATTTGGGTCGTGTGGTTTGGAATGGTCTACAAAGTGTGCCTGGTTTGTAAGCACACTTTGTAGACCATTACAATGAAGTGTTTCTTTTTAGATTGCACTCTGCTGAAGAGCTGCCGGCCAGTCCCGGGACCTTGATCTCCTTCCGTCCCCTAAATTGCTGACGCCTGTGAAAGGGGAGGGAGGGGGGATTTTTAGAAGCGTATAGATCTCTCAAACTATACATGATTGAGAGACAGGAATTGCATCAATTAATTCATTTTTTTTTTTTAATATCTACAATATTACATTTGGCTAAAATCAGCCATTACTATCCCTTTAATTGAACATCTGTTTTTAATCTCTATAGGTAAAACACCAAACCAGCTGTTTCTTGAGAGAGAGAAAATCCCCATTTATTTTAACCCCTTGAGGTCTCCAATGCATTGCTTCATTCTAGCGTTCAAGGGATTAAAGCCCCTTTTTGTAAATCCCATAGTAATTTTTATTTGAGGAGTCTGGAAATGTAACTTAATTTTAACTCTAACTCAAATCCACAGGTTTCATAGCCTATATCAGTCTCCTGTTCATCTGCTGCCTGGTCCTCATCTTCCTCCTTTCACCCCGTTATGGACACACGAACATCCTTGTCTACTTGGCTATTTGTTCTTTGCTAGGTGCTTTATCGGTGTCTTCTGTAAAGGGTTTGGGCATTGCTGTGAAGGGCCTTCTCACTGGGCAACCTGTTATTCAGCACCCTCTGCCATGGATCCTAATACCAATTCTTGTTGCAGCTGTGGTTACCCAAGTCAACTACCTCAATAAATCTCTGGATGTGTTCAACACCTCTCTAGTCTTCCCAATCTACTATGTACTGTTCACAAGTGTGGTCATTGCCACCTCTCTCATCCTTTTCAAAGAATGGGTATCGATGTCTGCACTGGATGGGGTTGGAGCAGTTTGTGGATTTCTCATTATAATTATGGGGGTCTTCATGCTACATGCATTTAAGGATTTGGACCTCAGTCTCCACAGTCTTCATCAACATCTACAGACCCGCACACCTCTACCGCCTCTGAGATACTCCAGAAAAGAGGACAAAATATCTTTAATAGATCACATGGAAACTGAGAATGTGGACAACAGACCCACAGTGTTTGTCATCTACACTTAGAATTACTGACTGAACTCTGTATCTTCTGTTTTGATAGAACTTTCTCTCTTATTAAGCTGCAATTTTGTAAAGGATTCTCTGAATATTACAGTAGTATTAGAGGAAAGCAGGTGATTCTCCAAAAAAATGTTTTTTTTTTTTTTGTTTTTTTTTTTAAAAAAGCACTCTTCTGATTTAGGGATGCTAGGACTTATCATGGCAAAGTGGTGTATTTGCTAGCTTTTCTCAGGATGTTACAGGGTGGATGTCAACAGAGTTCCTTTCACAAAATTGTATTTTAGTTAGAACGTGATGTGCTTTATCCCAGTTCTGTACTCTGTGAGAGCTTCTTGCTAGGGAAGCTGTATTGATCCTAATGTCCAATGTCTGCACACAGTGGCTGCTAGATATTTACCTCCAATTTACAACTTTCATTCCTACAGCTGAGGTTGGACATCAAATCCTTTCAGTTTCAGCTGGCCAACATCTGCTGGGTATCCTATCAAAATGTCACCCTCAATTTGGTGACCAACCCAGGGGCGTTTTAAATGTCACCAGGTTGAAAACGGCGACATAAGAATCTTGCCTGCATGATAATGGGGGAAAGTCGAGCAAGCGTGCCTGTGATTGCCCAGCGAACTGGATTGCACATTTTGATAGTGAACCCATCTGCTGGACCAACCTTGATTTGCAGTTCTTCTGAGATTAACGTTCTTCCTCAATTCAATGATGCTGCATTATTCAAACATTTAATCTGACTCTAAGAATATGGATTAGGATCCTCCTATCCAGATCACTCCAAAGCCTGGTTGGAGCACCTATACTGAAAGTAACTCAATTAATGACGGCAGTAATACAATTTCAGTTGCTTTTACTGTGTAATATGTGACTTTGGGGGAGAGGGTGGTATATTTATGAAATGGGTGATATTTATTTCTATAGACTGTTACATAATTTCATGAATCTCTTTGTAGAGAAGAAACAAACTTTATAAATAAGTCTTTTGTTTAGCAGAATAACTATCCTAGGTAGGTGCCCCTCCTCCAATGTTGAGCTGTTAGCAACTTTCTGCTTATTTTTTTTTTTTTTTTTTAGGGCCAGACCATTAAAAGGTTAACTCTTTGAGTTCCAGGGGGTGCACAGTGCATTACATTGCATAACCTTCTGGCACTCAGAGTTAAGAACCAAGCTATTCTCTCTTGGATTTCTCATTCTGGGTTTATCTGTGAGAAGGCATGAACTAAATGTAGACTAAAAGGAAGATTTATTGGCAACTACAAGCACAATGCAGAAAAACAAACAAAACCCACATATAAAAGGCCTTCTACCTAGTTAGAACTTAATGGGATAGTAACAATTAACATTGAGGACAAAATGTTTTTGCAGATTTTTTTTTTCTGGATAAATAAGACACTCCCACTGCTAAAGTGATTTATTCTAAGTTTACAGCAGGTCAAATGTCTTTGTGTGTGTTGTGTGTTTTTTTTGGGGTGGGTGGTTGTGCAGTATATTCATGGCCTGAAATGTCATAATTTGCAATGTTGCTACATCATCCCATAAAGTTTCATGGTCGAAAAACTGTAGCTGTCCAGACTGCTGTAGCAACAGCACCACCGTAAAACTTAAGTCCATGAATGTACTGCACCCAAAAAAGTAGAAGTTTGAGCTTCAGTAATCTTTGATTAAAATGACTCTGCAAGATAAACCGTGCTATAATAAATTATAAATATATATATTTTGAAGATGGCCACTCATTGCTATATTTATAGTGCTCCTGTCAAAGTGGCAGTACTAATATATAATGCAGAGTGCTGCTGAGTAAAGTCAATTGAAATGTGTTATACATATTATACTAGTGTAAAAGCCCGTCTACACTGGCCAAGGTCTGGGTGATGTTAACCCTTTGAGTGCCAGAGGGGTAGCAACACATTGCTTTGCAATGTGTTGCGTACCCCTCTGGCACTCAGAGTTAAGATGCTGGCCTTGCTCTGCATCCTGCCGGGGATGCAGTCAAGCACTGTAGAGACTGGCCAAAGCACAGACACTGCGCATGACTGCTTCTGACAAACATCCTAGCGAATTATTATTATATAATATAGGGGACCTGTTACTCTGACAAGTTCAGTAGCCTTTTAATCCTTTGAGTGTCAGAGGAGGCATACAATGTTGTTCTAGCCAAATGTTTGTAATATAAATAACTTGGAAAACCTTTTATTTGTTGGTGGCACTTTATGCTGATTAGTTTGTGCTAGGGCAATATTACCCACAATGTGCTATGAATTAATAGAGGCAGAGCCCACAAACTGTGTGTGTCTAACAGGACAGTGATCAATAAGTGTGATTTAGAACTGAAGCAATCAGCATATTGTGCAGGTCCTTGGCATGTACCACCCAAAAGATAAAGGGTAATTTCACAAGCTCATTCATATGATAAAAAATGCCTCTTACAACATCTGGACATTCTTTATAAAATACCCTGGTTTTGAGGGGATAGGTTCACTTAAACCCTTTTAAATGCCAGGCATCTTCAACACATTGCAAAGTGGTGGACACCCTTGTGGCACCTAAAGGGTAATCTGACCAGAATCCTTTTATTTATTTATATATATATATATATATATATATATATATATATATATATATATATATATATATAATAATTTTTTTTTTTTTTTTTCCCCACAGTTGGTGTTTACAATTTCTTGTGCCCAAACCATTTAATTGGGAGCAGTTGCTATTGTAGTCTCTGGCTACAAACAAAATCTAAACTTCTGAAGTGATGTCCTCTAGTAGAAGAAATACCAACAAGAGAATAGTAAGTGCAGATATCAGCAAAACAATAAAAAGGGATTGTTACAAAATATTTTATCTATGGATACAAGTTTACTGTATTATTAACTAGTAATGACACTATCCGTATATACCAACAACTAGAACACAATTCCATAATTATTGGAACCAGTACCCAGAAGCTTTTGCACACCCCATGCTACTGTGTCTGTGGCTCACTTTTATAAGCATTTTTAGAACAATTTCCATTTCTGGAAACTATTCTGGATGTTTTCTACAAATCATTAAAACCATTTAGAGGTGTACCTTAGAAGTATAGATTTTGTGCAAAAGTCTAAATTTTAGATGGATCTAATACTTTGGGTTAACTTTTTTTGGATTTGATTATACAGTTAGGATCTGTAATTTTAACTATATTGTGTTCTAATTTTTGGTATATACAGATACGGGCATTACTAATCGGGTAATAAATACAATTTGTAGCCGTATCTACTATTTTTTGTTTATAGCAATCCCTTTTTACAGTTTTGCTACTATCTGTGCTTAATATCTTTTGGTATACTCTACTACCTATAGTGAAGGCTCCTATCTTTTGGCAGCGGTGTAAGCATATGTTCCTCTTGCCTTTTTCAGCTACAGCACATTCTAATTGTTTAAAGGGATAGTAACTGATAATTTTCAGACACTTTTAATATTCAAAATATAAAAAGACAATTTTGAAGCCACTCCAATCTCTCAAACTTGTAGAGTTTGAGAGATCTAAAGTTCTAAACTCTTCCCCCCCCCCCCCCTTCACAGAAGTCTGCCTTCTAGCTGATAGCAGGAGATGCTGGTCTTGGGACCGGCAGGTGGCTATTTACAGAGCCGAAATATCACTATCAAAAAAAATAAATACTTCAATGGAACGTCTACAAAGTGTGCCTGCACCCTCTACTGCAGAGCCGCTGGCCAGTCAATTGACCAGAATCCGCTGCTGTCGGCTAGATGCAGAGGTCTATGAAATGGCCGAGAGGGGGAAAGTTTAGAACCTTCTATCTCTCAAATTATACGAGTTTGGAGTGGCTTCAATATATTTTTTTTTTTTTTTTTTAATATTGTCTGAAAATTATCCATTACTATCCCTTTAAAATTAGAATAACTTTGTTTTTATTTGGCTGTAAAAGCTCTGGATGCTGAAGACGGCACTAATGTGTTAGATTTATTTTGCATGCAAGGGGTTAACACTTCCACTTCTGCCAGTTTGACTCCCATTTGCAAAACAGAGCAGGACCCGTAGTAAGAATTCTATCTACAGTGGTCTTTGTGTCTTTACAGGCCCATACTGTATAGCTGTTAGATGTATGTGAAAATAACTATATTACATTTATAGTTTAATGTACTGAATTTTTTGTAAATCACTAAAGTATATTATTGTAATTTTTATACGTTTAAAAGTTTTTGTTGGTGGTTTTCTTGTGTTCGCATTATAGATGTAATCTTAATTATTCACACCCCTTTATTAACATATGATTAAACACCTCACTAATGACTCAAAGTGCACTTAACAAAAAAAAAAAAAAAAAAGTTAGTAACACCTATGAAACCCCTTTTCGTGATCTAGGCAGAAAATCTTAATAGCTCCTATGAATTTTGCCCTTGTGTCTTTGTTCAAGTCTTTCAATAAGTTCTGGATGACCTTAACCCTTTGACTGCCAGATGTATACAACACATTGCAAATCAATAAGTTTGATACATCTAGCACTCCAATGGGTTAAGGATCAGAGCTTGTTGCTTTGCAATGCATTGTGTACCTCCTATTTCCTTTTTAAATGTTCAAATAGGATCATGCCCTCTGGCAGTTTTTTCTTCAGACAGAAGCAATAACCTCTGTCCTAGTAAGGCAAGTGATGAGTTATCATTAGGTGTTCTCCTCTAAACAGCAGTACTTGTAATTACACAGCACAATTCTTGGTGCTATTAAAAAGGATTGTTAGATTTATTGTACACAGAAGTTTGAAAAGTCCTCAGAGGAACCAACAACATATTGCATAATGTAGAACGTGTCCAGTGTTAATTTAGAAACTAAAATATAACTGGCAAAATAAATAGTCCTCATCATTATTCATAGCTGTGGATGGACAAGCAGCCTTTTCCATTACAATACTAAACTATGGGAAGAGATGGTAGGGTTGACTCATTAAAGCGGAAGTAAAGTCGCCCTGCAATAATTAGGCAGGTGGCGACTAGCTTCATAAGAGTTCTCTTACCTCTCACAACGACACAATGCTAGAGAAATCCTTAAACTTCCGAGACCGGAAGCCAGGTATCAGAGCAGACATCTTGTCTGTGCACCTGCCCTGTCAGTCCTGGTCTCCCTTCAGAAGCATTGCACTGTGCCGAAAGGGACAGGAAGTTACTGACTGCGCTCAGACTGCACTAACCTGATCATCGGCCTCGGAAGATTAAAGATTTCTCTAGCATCGTGTCATTGTGAGAGGCAAGAGAACTCTAATTAAGCTAGTTGCCACCTGCCTAATTATTGCAGGGTGACTTTACTTCTGATGGTAGTTCTGTTTTAAAAAGAGCTGGCACCAATTCCCATTGACTTTTAAATGGGACATTTAACCTCCTGCATACTAAAGATGTCTCCAGTGCTTTGGTGATCTGGCACTGAAAAATACCATTTAAAATCCATGGGAACTCTTATCTGCCCTCAGCCCTGTATGTCAGCATAATCTCTTAAGCAATGTGATCTTATAATATGGAAAATATATTGCAGGCTTATCCTGCTGTAGAGGAAGTGGCACCTGATACAAATGACTTTGAAATGGGCTTGGACTGTACAAACATGCAATATAAATAAATTTTTATATATATATATATATATATATATATATTATATATATATATCCTATATAATAATTCGCTAAAACGTGTGTAACGACTCAGTCATGCGCAGTAGAGAGTGCCCGTACCACGGCTGATACAGAGCTGGACGCTGCGACCGGCTGGCAGTGGCACTGTGGCCCGTGTAACGGGCTCTTCAACTAGTGTGTGTGTGTGTATATAATAAATATATATATATATATAAATATAAACACCGGTCCTATTCAATTGACCCCTATGTGTGTTTGTAGGGAAATAGAAGATAAGCACCCTGTGGTGGACAATATAGGGGGTGTAAGAGCTTGTGCCTGTATAATTCTCTGTGAATGATCGCTACAAACAAGCTGCATAGTGAATGGGCGCAAAAGGCATTATGCACAAAAAGGGAACAATTCTGGAACATGAAGAAGAAAAAAAAAAAAAACACACACTGGGGGCAAACTAAACTTCCTATTGATCTTAAAATTTAGCTTTAACCACTTGAAAGTGCACTTCCAAGCAATGTTTCAGAGATCCAATATTGAAGGGGTTAAAAGCCCCTCTTAAGGCAGTGGTAGTTTATGAATTGTTATATCTCCCTCTTCATGGTGAAGTTTGTTTTTCAAAATTGTCATTTGCGCAGAAGACCCTTTTATGTGCCGAATTCAAGGAATAAACACTGCTACAGTACATTTGCATCTTTTGAAGCTTATTGCAATAAAGTTTCTTTACTCAAACACCCATAATGCAATGTGTTAGGGATCCCTCATCCAAAAGGGGGTTTTTAAAGCTAGCTTTATAGTAAGAGAAAGTTTACTTGTTCCCTATTGTGTAGATCAGTGATTCCCAACTCCAGTCCTTAGAACTAATTAACCCCCAAGTACAAAAACAAGAACAAAGCTCCAGATTCCCCACTTGAGATTAAATAAAGAGATTCCAAAGATCAACAACGGGAAACAATGTAGTTGGTTTGCTCCAGAATTACTACTAATTTCCCAGACACCTAGGGAACCAAGCAATCACGGTGTACTACTGGAAAGACAAAATCAGGATGGTTGCAGGAAGCTTTTATATAAAAACTAGTGTAAAAGATCGTGTACATGGGCCAAAGTGTGTAACGAAAAGAACTACACCTCCCAACATTTTGGCGTTCGGGCAGTCTCAGCTGTGCATGACTGCATCGGACAAATGTGTCATTTTAGATAAGGATTAAGTTCTCCCCTTCATTACTTGCATCACCAACCCCCAGAACCAAGACTCTGCACCCCCCTGCACTGCTCTCACTTGAGAGGCTCTGCACCCCTACACTACCACCTTCGAGGCTCTGTACCAGACAGCAGAGTACTGTGCAGCACCTGACACCTCTTGGGCAGAGTCCCTGCTCTCCCGTGGGTCATGGTGCTGCCAGTTCCACGTCCCAATCACTGACCCCAGCTCACTCATCGGACCCATCCTTTGCACCCTCTATGCCAACCCGCCTGAGAGGGGCAGTGGGTACCAGGAGCCACACACCCGGACAGTCGTCCTGCTGCACCCGCAGTCTGCACAGAGCCCCTCCTGAACCTGCCCCCTTAACTTATTACTTACCCGTGCCTTCTGTCCCATACAGTGTAAAACTACATTGATTGCCATGTCTCTCTGCTCCTTCTGCACCTGTCCCCTTAACTCATTCCTTGCCCGTGCTTTAACCCTGCATTCCCATGTCTCTCTACCCTCTTACCCCACCTGTAACTGCTTTTTGCCCCAGCACCTTCCTACCCCTTTTACCACTTAACCTCTACAGTCTCTTCTTACCCCTCTCCTTCTAACCGACCTCTTCACCTGCATTCAGGCAGTCTTTACTGCATATGACTGCATCGCACAAACATATATCTGGCCTTTTATATAATAGGATGTATGGCTTGTACTTGTGATGCAAGAGTTAGAAACATGGTCCTTCCTTTAAGCTAGAACTAAGATAGCAATTCTTTTACTGTGGCACTTGCTTTGTGCACCTTAAAGGTATAGCAATTCTTGAATATTACTAATCCCCATAGTGTAGCTATTTCAAGAAGAATTCAATTGCCCCCAGTGTCATCTCTCAACCCTTTGGTTTAGGAGATAGCCGAAAGCAAAGTTCCCCCCTCCCTTCCACTTCCCTGAAGTCAGCTTTGTACTGACTGCAGGGATATCTGTTTTTATTTTCAGCAGGCGGCTCTGCAGCAGAGTCGAGATCGCATTAGTAAAAAAAAAAAAAAAATTATTTCACTGAAACGGTCTTCTATGTGTGCTTGCAAACCAAGCAGATGTAGAAGACAGTTTCAGTGAAATAATTATTTTTTACTAACGCGATCTCTGCTCAGCTGCAGAGCCGCAAGCCTGTCGTACGACAGACTTCCCCTGCAGTCAGTACAACGCTGACTTCAGGGAAAGGGGAGGGAACTTTGCTTACGTTTATCTCTCAAAGATGACAGTGGGGGCAATTGAATTCTTTTTTTAAATAGCTACACTATGGTGATTAGTAATATTAAAATATTACTATCCCTTTAAGACCAGAGTCCTTTCAAACTGTTAACTTCTCAATTTAAAATTAGGCTTTTCACTACTTGAATGGTATATGAGGTCTCACTAGCATTCATGGAGTGGAAAGCACCATTTTAAATCAGAGCATGCTCTGTATAATGCATGTCCTCTTGCAGAGCACATAGAGATGAAGTATGATTGGTGTGCACAAGCAGAGACTTGGGTAATCTTTTTCAAATATCTTCTGGGGTGGGTTCAACATCTGGTTCTCCCCTTTGTGGACTATAACTCATCCTCCTCAGTTGACCAGTGATGGAAGCTGTAGTCGAACAGTCTGAGACCACCCTAGATTTACAACATTAAAACAGGTCTGCAGAAAGTAAAATGATAATGGGGAAGAGTCTGTTTGTCCGCAGTGAGTCTGGAATAAAAATATTAACCCCTCTGGTTACATCAGTTCAGTGTCTTGCTAGGCTTATGTAAAAAAAATATTTTAGCTATTAGTACTTAAGAGGTCAGATGTTGTCCGTGAGTATATTTGGATGCTCCTCCCAGAATTGGTCTCCAGTGATATCAGAGCAACATGGTAGTTTCATTCCTCCAGTAGGAAACCTCCACTTCATTTGGTAACTTTAGCCTTTTCTTGCTAACTTCATTCACCTACAGAATAAAAAGAATTTCAATATTGATGCCCTCAAGTTGTGTTTCTTAAAATAGAAGTAAAACCACCTAATAGCCAGAAAATCCTGATAACCCTATTAATTTTTCTTTGGCTCAAGAGAACCTTTTCAGCCAGTCCTGGATGTCATGGCCAATATCTCAAACCCTGCTTATTACACAGTATAATCTTACACCTTTTAATGATCGGAGGAGTGTGTAACCTACTGCTTTAAGTAGAATCATACCCTGCCTGCTTCAGTTTGTTATAACTGTCTGCCAGTCTGATGGCTGCCTTCATGGACATGAAATAGGGGACTACTGAAAATGCTGAGCAAAGTCAAAATTGATAGGGGCCATTATTTTCTGCTCATAGTAAGAGGTTTTAATAAATATAAAAAAAAAAAGGGGGGGGGTGTTAGTATTCCTACATTGGTTCACTATTCAAATGTTGCAATCTATTGGGCGACATACAAAACGATGAGTTTAAAATATCGCCTCAATCAATATGGTGATATCAGAATGTAGCTTGAATCACAAGAGCAACATTCTGATGTCGCATGCTTAAATGCTGACCTTTACATATGGAGAGTGAGACTGAGTTGATGTGAGCATTTTAAAGGAAATGGGTATCATTTCCTCACTTTGGTCAGACTTTCAATACAATTGCTGCATCTTTCTGCCTATACTGCAAACATCATAGACCATAACATTGGCACGATGCATATTATCCCTTTCACCTCTCTTGCATCCAAGATGTTTGGGTTAGACTGCTGGGGTTCTGTTTTAAACTAAAGGGCTCCAGGACAGCAACATTTTGAGAACTAGTTTTGCGTGGTGGTCTAAAAACTTCATAGCTGAGTTGGAAAATGTGTTGCATCCACTCCACAGAATTGAGCAATACATATACTGAGAGGGGACTAATATACAGCCCGCTGATAGGTTAATTATGTTTGTCTTACCAATGATGAGCACCACATTACAACCCAGAGTCTTGACCAAAACACCCACTGACTCTGATCTACACCCTGCTTCCTGCCTTTTATAATCCCTCCCATTGTCAAGGCTGGATTCGCCTCTCAGTATACAGAACCTGCAGATGTTTGATGATTTTCAAAAAAAAAAAAATAATAAAAAAATTTTTTTCCAAATCATTGTCAAGCGATGTGATCTCATTTTCTTTCATTTTCCTGTTAACTCGCCCATTATGGTCTATGATAATGCCAGTATAGGCACAAAGACGCAGCGATTGTAGTGAAATTCTGACCAAAGTGAGCAAATAAAATACCCACTTCCATTAAAGTGCTCACTTCAAATCAATCTCACTAACCATACTGAAGTGTCAACTTTGAAGCATGCAACATAAGAATGTCACTCTTGTAATTCAGGCTACATTTTGATATCTCTATACTGATTGATGCAATTATTTTAAACTTGCCATTTTGTATGTCGCCCAATAGATGGCACCCTTTAAACTGATGTCTTATGGTTCAGTCACTTCACCTTCTGCCAGATAAGGAGTTTTCCCTGTAAACAAATCACAACAAGCACTACAAACTAGCTTTTAACCACTTTAGTCCCAGAGGGGTAAACAACCACTTGCTTCACAATCGGCTGTGTACCCTATTGGCATTCAAAGGGTTAACTTTTTGGATGCTTGAGCCATCTCCAGCAACTAATGTTTGGGATAGATTATCTTCCAACCCCATCAATCCGATAGAAGGGCATGGACCTGGACATAAAGCTCTTTCACTGGTCCATCATAAGTCAGTCTTGCTATTCTCTAGTATATAGCTGGACAAATGGTAGTATAATGCTCCTTCAGCTTTCTCCCTGGAAGTTTGTGGACCATCTTTAACTTAATTTTATTCATAATGCATCTGAACAGGCAAAGCACAGTCCCATTAGGTGCACATAGATACATTCCACCCCAATAGTTTTCCATATACCACTGCATACAGACACCCAAATTGTTTGCATTCTTCTCATGCCTTGTATTATCACACACTGTAACCATTTCCTAGCCATTTATTTATATTTATCAACAGGATTGGGTTGTTACACAATGGCCTAGATGCACTAAATTTCAAAGTGGTGTCGGTATGATCTTGTCGATGTCTTAGAATTACTCCAACAATTAGATCTGCATGCACATCGACATTCACCAAAATTGTCAGATGGAAGGGGAGGGTTGGACAAGGTCCCCGATAGCATGCACGATTTTCGAAGTGTTGTAGTTATGGAAGGGATCTTCTCCCCTCACACATCACCAACACTACGACAATTATGAACAGCATTCACTGTGATTCTCTACCTAGCCAGTAGGAGAACACAGAGAAGGCTTTCAACACCATGGGCAGCATTGAATGCCATAGGGATGTGCATTGTTCACCCCTGTGACATTCAAAGGGTTAAAATAAACAGAACTAGTACACAGAGCACTACACAATGTTCCCCCCTTTGACATATCTACCCCACCCCAGTATGTTGACATATTGCATATAGTCAACATATTAACTCCATTCGGCTTTCAAATCAGGCACTGCCATTTAGTTGACGAACCTGTCCTTTATTCGACACTTAACCCTTTGAGTACCAGAGTGGTAGGAAGGCATTGCTTAACAATGTGTTTGCTACCACTCTGGTACTCAAAGGGTTAATAGGCAAGCTATTTGGCTGCTTACCTTGCCCGTATATGTGTAAAACATTTAATTATATGTTCAATATAATATGTTTAATGTGATTCACCAAAACATCAGACCTGAAGGGGGGGTATCATGACCCCTCATGACACCCCCTGGCATGGGGGTGACAATTGCCAGTTTTTTTAAATAAAGCGCATATAACCTATGTGAAACATAGGTTTTATGCACTTTAGATAATGAAATAATACTTTTAGACCTCCAGGGGGGCACCAGGACCCCTCCTGATAGCTCTCCTATAATGGGTCATCTATTCAAAAGCACTGCTCTCTCATCATTTAATCAGTCAACTGGTCTGACCCCTGTGACTGATACAATGATCAGAGCGCAGTGCTGTTTTCTAACAATAAACCCGGTGACACAGTTCATTCATTCAAGGCAGTGCTTCACACAGCATTGCCTTATACAGCCACCGGCAGTAACAAGAAGGCAGAAAATGCCTTTGGGGGTCGCCCCATGGATTATCTATCCTTAAAGTATCATTTCACTATAAAAAGCGCATATAACCTATGTGAAACATAGGTTATAAGCGCTCTATTTAAAAAACGTGCAATTGTTGCCCCCATGCTGGGGTGGGGGGGTGTCATGAGGAGTCATGATACCCCCCATGCGGTCCATGTTTTGGTTAATCACATTAAACATATTATATTAAACATATAATTAAATGTTTTACACATATACGGGCAAAGTATGCAGCCGCATACCTTGCCTATTGACTCTTTGAATGCCACAGGGGTGAGCATTGCACATTCCTATAGCATTCAATGCTGTCCTTGGTGCTGAAAGCCTTCTCTTTATTCTCCTACTGGCTAGGTAGGCAAGCACAAAGAATGTTGTTCAGAATTGTCGTAGCTCTCCCTGCTGTTACTCCATAGGAAAGTACAAGGGACATCCCAACTTTGACAGCCTGAGGAAGGTGAAGAGGAGACTGTGAACGCCGACTGTAGAGGCTGCTATCGGAGTTTACTGAATGAGTCGAAGTGTCACATTATCATATCAACACAACCCCTTGCATATGAATGTCTCATTATTCAGCATTTCCATATGAAAATGAGTCATTATGCTTCATTACCATATGGAAACAGGCCATTCTTGATGTGATGAATGAAAATTCGTAAACCTGTTGGATTGATGCCAATGTGGGCATCTTTTTGTCGGAGTGCTGGAGATGTAATGTCGTAGACAGTTTGGTGAATATTGTGGATGTGCCTACGACACTGCTCCGACAGAACAACATTTGTAGCCCTCTTCGACCTTTAGTCCATCTATGCCAATGTATTCTCACATCAGGATGGGGAGAGAGCCTTTTCATGTGATTACTGTACACCTCAGAAGAGAAGCATGTCCTCAACAAATCTAACAGGCTAAATAACAAATGTGGTTAGAAAACTAGAGCACCAGTATGTCCACACAAAAGCAGCTTGTATGGATGGAGATCCCAAAAGGACAAGAACAACTCTTCTACTGCAATCACAAAATGGCTGCCAGAGCTTCCTCCATTTAATGTAAAGGTTAATTTTAACAGAGTACGGGTAACATCTTGATCATGAGGCTTTTTGTTGTACCTTTTGGTCATTGATCATGTGCAAATATGCCATTAATGCCAAGAAGCATCTAATAAGCACCCACTGCCAATGACGTTTCTGATGATGGTTACAATACTTGTACAATATTGATCACGACTCCGTGATTATTATCAGTACACATTATTGACAACTTGGTTAAGATTAATATACTTTCTCCCACACATTCCTCTTAACACCAGTATTTTAAAGGAATAGTAATGTTTCACAATAAAATCTCTGATTAATCTTCATTGTATCTAGACCATGAGAAGCGTTATTTCAATACTACCCGAGTTGTAGTTCAAGAGTAATTGAATGATAAAATCTCCCTCTCCCGCCCCTTTTACTGATGTAACACTGCTCACCTCAGAGCAGCAAGACTGTCTGGATGGACAGCAGAGGGGGACAATCTTCAGTTTGCATAAGGACAAACCTGTCAAGGGGTGTAGGGTTTTCCTTATGCGCACAGTAAGAAGATTGTCCCTTGCTGTGAGCTGTCCGGTCAAGTGACCAGATTCCACATCTGAAGAGAGGTGGCTTACACTAGGTAAAAGGGGCAGAAGGGGATACTTTATCATTCAATTGCTCTTGAACTACAACTCTGACAGTATTGAAATAAACAAACATTCTCAATGGCTCAAATACTATGACGATTAATTGGAGTTGTTTTTTGTGAAACATTACTATCCCTTTAAGTACCACAATGCATCAGTTGTTCATATATATATTAGTTATTCTGGGTTGTTTGACAGATTTTTTTTTTTTTATCTAGCATTTCTTTTATCCACTTTTTATTTTCAATTTAAGAGGGCCTCTGCCTTCATGCACTGCCCCCATCCTTTCTTTTACATGCTGAATTCTCTGTGGATTAGAGACATTTAGGACTAGATGCATTTAGACAAGTGTGGTCAACTTTTACACCAGATAACCCTTTTTGATTGCAGAAATAATACCTATAAAGGAACAAGTAGTCTACTTACCAAAGCCAAAATATAGCACTCCTCTTTACTTCTTGATCCCACTCAGTTTTCTTCAGTAGTTATTTTGTGCACCAGTATATACACTGCTCCAAAAATAAAGGGAACACTTAAACACAATGTAACTCGAAGTCAATCACACTTCTGTGAAATCACACTGTCCACTCAGGAAGCAACACTGACTGACAATCAATTCCACGTGCTGTTGTGCAAATGGAACAGACAACAGGTGGAAATTATAGGCAATTAGCAAGACCCCCCCAATAAAGAAGTGGTTCTGCAGGTGGTGACCACAGACCACTTCTCAGTTCCTATGCTTCCTGGCTGATGTTTTAGTCACTTTTGAATGCTGGCGGTGCTTTCACTCTAGTGGTAGCATGAGACGGAGTCTACAACCCACACAAGTGGCTCAGGTAGTGCAGCTCATCCAGGATGGCACATCAATGTGAACTGTGGCAAGAAGGTTTGCTGTGTCTGTCAGCGTAGTGTCCAGAGCATGGAGGAGCTACCAGGAGACAGGCCAGTACATCAGGAGACGTGGAGGAGGCCGTAGGAGTGCAACAACCCAGCAGCAGGACCGCTATCTCCGCCTTTGTGCAAGGAGGAGCACTGCCAGAGCCCTGCAAAATGACCTCCAGCAGGCCACAAATGTGCATGTGCCCACTCAAACAGTCAGAAACAGACTCCATGGGGGTGGTATGAGGGCCCGACGTCCACAGGTGGGGGTTGCGCTTACAGCCCAACACCGTGCAGGACGTTTGGCATTTGCCAGAGAACACCAAGATTGGCAAATACACCACTGGCGCCCTGTGCTCTTCACAGATGAAAGCAGGTTCACACTGAGCACGTGACAGAGTCTGGAGACGCCGTGGAGAACGTTCTGCTGCCTGCAACATCCTCCAGCATGACCAGTTTGGCGGTGGGTCAGTAATGATGTGGGGTGGCATTTCTTTGGGGGGCCGCACAGCCCTCCATGTGCTTGCCAGAGGTAGCCTGACTGCCATTAGGTACCGAGATGAGATCCTCAGACCCCTTGTGAGACCATATGCTGGTTCGGTTGGCCCTGGGTTCCTCCTAATGCAAGACAATGCTAGACCTCATGTGGCTGGAGTGTGTCAGCAGTTCCTGCAAGAGGAAGGCATTGATGCTATGGACTGGCCCGCCCATTCCCCAGACCTGAATCCGACTGAGCACATCTGGGACATCATGTCTCACTCCATCCCCCAACGCCACGTTGCACCACAGACTGTCCAGGAGTTGGCGGATGCTTTAGTCCAGGTCTGGGAGGACATCCCTCAGGAGACCATCCGCAACCTCATCAGGAGCATGCCCAGGCGTTGTAGGGAGGTCATACGGGCACGTGGAGGCCACACACACTACTGAGCCTCATTTTGACTTGTTTTAAGGACATTACATCAAAGTTGGATCAGCCTGTAGTGTGGTTTTCCCATTTTGATTTTGAGTGTGACTCCATATCCAGACCTCCATGGGTTGATAAATTTGATTTCCATTGAGAATTTGTGTGATTTTGTTGTCAGTTCATTCATTCAGATCTAGGATGTGTAATCTTAGTGTTCCCTTTATTTTTTGGAGCAGTGGGATGTGTAATCTTAGTGTTCCCTTTATTTTTTGAGCAGTGTATTTTTGTATTCTCATTGTTCTACCTGTCTGTTTCTAGACTGCTGTCAGAGTATGAGGGTATATTGATACAATGTAGAAAAATCACAATGTAAAAACAATGGCATACAGAACAGTGCTGTAGGGATAGTGTTACAGTTTAGTCCTTAAATATTTGGACAGTTATACAAGTTTGGTTGTTTTGGGTGTCTCCTCTAGCACATTGGTTTTGAAATTAAACAATGACTAAGACGATAAAGTGCAAGCTGCTGCTTTTATTTGAGATTGCTTACATCCATAAGCATTCAGTATATATATGTCCCTCCATTTTAGGGGACCAAAAGTAATTGGACAACTGGCTGCTCAGCTGTTTCTTGGCAAGGCGTGTGTCATTACATCATTGGTTCATGCACAAGACAGCTGACAAAAAGTCTAGAGAGGATTTTAGGTGTAGTACATGAAGATCCAAGAAGTGCCAACACTGGTAAAGCAGGCCAACATGAGGCTGAAAAATTGGAATAAATCAAAGATATAACTAAAACATGTCAAAATCAGCTATGTGATACATAGGATGCACATATGAGCTCAGCATTAACAAATGACCCAGTAGACCACTGTAGTGGTTGATCAAAGAAGGTTTGCAATTGTAAAGAAAACCCCCTTTTTAATCGTCAAACAAATCAAGAACACTCCAAGATGTAGGAATAGAAGTGTCAAAGAGAACCATAAAAAGAAGCCTACACTGCAGGATGCAAACCATTTGTAAACCTCAAGAACAAATTATTGAGCAACATATTTCTCACAGAAGACAGTAAGGCAATGTACACACAGGCAGCTTCCCTGCTCTCTTTTTTGGAGAATGCCAAACCGTATGTACAGAGTTACTTCAATGTCCTGCATTTCCCCAGCAATTCGGTTGCATAGGGGACATTGTGGAAATATCTTACAAGCCTGGCCCACATGGGCATAGTTATATATTACTGGAAATTGCCTATATGTATCCGAGAGTTACTGGAGCCATAGGCCTCTATGATATTGGAATCTGGCTGTCCGACGCATGACCGTTTTTAAGCTGCATTGTGCTGTGTTATGGTGCCTTCCACAAGCTGGAAATTCCTCATGTGAACTGCACCATTAGGGGCAAGCTGTTTCACAACGGTGTGTTTAGCTCAGCATTAATATTGCCGCTTGTAACTAGGGCTGCAACTAACGATTATTTTGATAATCGATTAGTTGGCCGATTATTTTTTCGATTAATCGGATAAAAAAAAACAATATGCTAATTTTTCATTATTTAAAATGATTTAATGAACAAACTGAGTGTTAAAAACAGCAGAATAAAAAGCTTTACACATTTAACATGCGTCATTGTTATTATTTTACTATGGGGTCTATTCACCTCTCTTTCTCCCCCTTGCACCTCTATTTCTCCCCCCTTGCACCTCTATTTCTCCCCTTTGTACCTCTAGACTGTCACTGTCGTTCTCCTTCTCACTGCTGCGTTGAGTTGGCGGGCTAGGGGGTAATCTGAGTGGCATCCGGTCCTCTGTGTCTGGCTGGCTCTGAGTTCCCTCCTGCATCATCACGCGCCCCTGCGGGCCGTGATGACATACATACAGAGAAGGGGAAGAGGGCAGAGGCACCGGAAGAGAAGCGCTTGCTGCCAGACAGTAACGATCAAGCACTTCTCTTCCGGTGCCTCTGCCCTCTTCCCCTTCTCTGTATGTATGTCATCACGGCCCGCAGGGGAGCGTGATGATGCAGGCGGATGGATCTTGTCATATTGACACTGGCGGCAGCCTGGGGCTGCAACTAATCGATTAGGAGAATCGTTGACAACGATCATCATAATCGATTTTTATCGACAATATCGATTAGTTGTTGCAGCCCTACTTGTAACAGACCCCTGGCTCCGTCACAGGACAGCGTTCACCGATGTGGATCATGGTCTGTTGTATTGCACACTACATACTTGATTCCATGTGTTACCTTATGTTCCCCATTCCCCTGCTGCCTATTACTCCCACTCCTACCCTGGCTACAATAATATTTCTATGCTGTGGTAGTCAGAGGCTCCCAGTTTCCATTTAAAAATGTAGGCAGCCTAAGATTGGTCGCTGCTTGTTTGCCCCTTGTCACTCCAATTTCTATTGCCTGTAGGTTTACTTTTGAGAATAATGCCCTATATGTATTCCCCTGTGTCCCCAAATAAAGTTGTTGGATCCCTGAAATTCTGTCTGACATGGTTTATTACTTGAATGGTTTAAACAGTCCCCTTTGACTCCCATTCCCTGGATAGCTTTTGGTTCAGACTGACATGGCTACCCCTTTGTAGCTGTGCCACAGAGAGTGAGACCTGGCAACGACGACCATAGACTACTCAGATTGCTGTTAAAAGAAAAAACAAAATTCCAATAGGTGAAGGTGGTACCTTAACCAAGACGTCTGGAGGGCCCCAAAAATGTGGACTTCACACATGTAGCATAACAGGCCATAAAATTATTTTTTCCCCTAAACTCACTTTTGCATACTTCAGTCGTGAATAACTAAGATGGTGAAGTTTGGCTGTAATATGTTGGCAACTGTGTGTGTATCCTCCTGAGGGTAAAGGGAAGTCTCTGTTTCTAGAAACATCAGCTCCATCTCCCTGACAAAAGCCATAGGGGCAGAAACATTTGTTTGGGTACTGTTGTGCAGAGGTGTCTGGTATTTCTGGGCTGGAAATACTAAGAACTGTAACAAACCAACCACACCATAGGGGGACAATAATCATTCATAAAACTCGCACTGATGTCCATGGGAGCATTTATCTTGAGTGTCACAGAGGTAGAGGCATAAATATAGGTGGAGAAATAGTTTATAGCTTTGGAAATCTCTAACTTTCAAGGGCTAAAAAGCACCCATATATAAATGGGAAGGATTGTGCAGCCTATGGCTCCGTTGGTTTGCTTCTTACTACATAAGACTCATTAACTGTTTCCTCTGTAGTAGCTAAAGAGCTACAAGATAATTGGAATGGTAGCTATTCAGGAGTGAAGAACAAGCTATTCCTCACTATTACGGTTTTGCTTGAGACCCCCCCGACCTAAAATAATGATAATATTTGTTCTTCAATTGTTGCTTATCACTACGTCTGAAGTTAAAACTTATTGCAAATCAAATAGTGCTAATGCCTTCATAAATGGATTTGATAAATGGCTTTGTGGGTTTTCCACAACCTTTGTAAAAGAAAAAACACACCCCTACAGAAAAGAAGACCTTCCACTTGTGCATTAGCACTGGAATTTGAATTGGCACCCTAGGGCATGACAAATGCCCTCTATCATGTCCATACCTGTGAACCCTTGTGGTTGACCCAAATGTCAATGTGAAAGCCTAAGCCTTAGGGTGAGAGAGTCCAGTGTTACCTAATTAATGAATTGCACCAACGTACAGAATTTTGTCTCTAAATTGTTTGAAAAAAATCTCTGGAGCCTACACTCCTAAATGTGTACATCTCTCTCAAATATGGGGGTTATTTACATTTATACACCTGTTACCTAGTTCCTTACACTTTTAAATGTCTTCTATAAAATGTATTTCTGGCTCTAAACTTTTTCTTGACTTGTTCACCCCCCTGGGGTAAGGTAATGGGAACTTTAAATGTTTAATATTTAAAAAATCTCAGGGTCAATATACGGATAGGGGACCCAAAAGTATGGATAATCAAGACAGCAACTGTATGTAGTTAGAAGTGGTTATCCCACCTGTGAAAGTTCCTTCCATCCACTCTGATCACCACCCAGCAATTCCTCAGACAAGTGTCCTGCACCCCGAATTCCTTCACATACTCAAACTTACTTTTCGCCATCCCACTGCAGCTAGACGCCAACCGGTAGCTCCCTTGCCTGCAAATGAAAACAGGGAAGCGGGAAGGGTGTGACGTTATTTTTGTGGCGGGCAAGCTGTGGCTCTCAAGTTGTTAGGTTACAATTCCACTTATCCACAACGGCCAAATGCCATCTGTGTATGATGGAAGTGTGCACAACAACTAGTGAGGAACATTTGTTGTTGGATCAAACAACTGGGGCTCTTCTGCAGCTGTACAGTCACATGTCCGCTCCTTTTCTTGTCTGCGACTCCGTAACAAAACCCCGCCCCTGTACATCCCTACACTGAGCGGGAGACTTTTAGTTTACTTAGCTTACTTTTTGTGGCGCAGCAGTAATGTTGGGGGTTAGCTGAGGGGGCTGACTCAATTAAGTGGTGATGATGACCCAATGAGAAGGCTGGAAGCTCTCCATTCTGCTGTGGTAGGTAAATCATAAAGAAGTAGGAGAGAACAGTCATTTAAGTTTAACTCTTTGCGTGGCATAGAGGTGTCCAACACATTGAACATCAGTAAGTCAGATACCCCTTTGGCACGCAGTCAAACTGAAATGGACAATGAGGTGGACAGTGTGTGGGGGCCAAAGTGAGACGAACCATGTGAGATGATCCGATTGTTGGGCGCAATGTGAGTGGACGGTGTATAACGTGAGATGAACAGCGTGAGGTACAATGTGGGATAAACCGAGTGTGAGGGACAGTGTTAGTGAACAGTTTAATATGGACGAAGAGGTGAACAATGAGTGAGGTGGACAGTGTGCGGGGGACAATGTGAGGTAGGCAATGTGGGTTTGGACAGTATGTGGGAACAATGAAAGGAGAACAGTGTTTGGGGAACCGTGTGACAGTGTGCCGGGAAACATGGGAGGTGAACAGTGTGTGGGGGACAATGTTGGTGGACAGTGGAAGGTGCGCAGTGTGGGGGGTACAATGTCAGATGGACAGTATGGGTGTGGACAATGTGAGGTAATCAGAGTGACTGATGTGGGCAGTGTGGGGGACAATGTGAGATGAACAGTGAAGTGGGCATTGTGGGCGTGGACAGTGTGTGGTGAACATTGTATGAGGTGGAAAATGTGGGTGGACAGTGGGTGTAGACAGTGTGTGATGGGCAATATGGTTGTGGGCAGCCTATGGTGGACAGCGTGAGGTGAACAGTGTGGATAGACAGCATGAGGCAAACAGTGTGGCAGACAAATGTGAGTGAACAGTGTGATGAGGATAAATGTGTGTGGACAGTGACTAATAGTAATTTAATCCTCAAGTGGTGTAAATCAGAAAGGTAATAGGGGTGGGTGAAAAAACAAAATTGGAGAAAAATGGCATTTTCCACTTCGTGAAAAATTTCCTGTGAAAAGTGCAATTTTCCACTTTTTTCACCTAGCTCATTGCATTGAAATCAATGGGAAGAACAATGTTTTCTCAACACCTGAAAGTTTTTTCTATTTTTCTACAGCCATATACAAGGGTGTCAGGCTCTCCCAGCATGCCATTCTGTGTTTGTGAGAGGTGAAAGCAGCATGTTTTTGAGCTAGATAGGCAAATAAAAGGGAATTGAAGCTTAGTTTGGGGAGTCCTTTAGGAGGGACATCTGTTCTCTGTATTAGGGGAGTTTGGGGTAGAGGAAGGGGGTTGACTCTAAATACCCCAAAATTTGGTGTAACTGACTGGCAAGACACATGCAGTTGGGGTCAAAATTACTTGCTGATTTTCCTTTTATTGTCTCTGTGCTAGGGAAGTCTGGGGAAAGAAGTTGTTGATTTTATTTTTAGTTATTTATATGATATATCCATTCTCTAGGAGAGGTGAGTCACTGACAGTGATAGAATCTGCTGAATCATGCTGTTAGTTAGAACTTTCAGGAAGTAAGCACCCTGTAGTTCACTTCTGAATAATTTGAACTGTTATCACATTTGAATAAAACAACTGATGGCAGAGGGAGTACCCTTATTTTATTAAGCAGGAAAAGCCCACTTTTTGCATATAGCAAAAAGTATACTGCTCCCTTTAAATATGTGTATTTTTAACAGGATAGTAATACTTAGATAAACGTAAGTTTAATGCTGTAGGCATACCTGGGAACTCTCTGGTTTTGCCCTGGAGACTCCAGGTTTGACAATGCAATACTGGGTCTCCGGGGAAGAGTCAGATTCTCCGGATGTGGGAAAACCCTGCCCACTTCTGCTCAATCCCACCCTATTCTTCACACTCTGCGACCTCTTATATCCCTTCCCCAGTGTATTCTATTTTTTTTTGTCTTTAGAAGTCCCACCACTCCTCATGATTAAGCCCTACCCCTTTTATGATGCAAATCAAGTCCTTTCTCTACCCTCATTGGGACTTGTGGGCTCTCATCTGGGGCAGACCGAAGCAAGAAGTTCGCAGGTATTGCTGTAAGTGTTAAAAAACTGAATCAATTGCACCCAGTCCTATCTCTCAAGCCTCTATGGTTTGAGAGATATAAGCTTTGAAAGTTCCCCTTTACCTCCCCATGCGCTGATGTCAGCTTTCTGTGTTAGAGACGGAGATCCCGTTCAACAGACTGTCCTGCGCTCTTCAGCAGAGCAGTTATCACGCTAGTTAGGCAGAAATACTTCATTTGAACTGTCTACAATATGTGCTTGCAAACCCTGCACTCTTTAGCAGAGCCGTGATCACGCTAGTTAGGAAGAAATACTTCATTTGAACTGTCTACAGCTGTGCCTGTAGACCGTTCAAATTAAGTATTTCTGCCTAACTAGCGTGATCACATGTAAAAAAAACAGATGACTAATAGTACAGATTATAAACATATTGACTTTACATATTATGCAATAACTTTGGAATGACCGCTCTCACAGCACTGAAGACAGGAAAAGCCTTACAGAATATATTTTTAATGAAAAGTTTACTCTTCCTTTAACCCCTTAAACCTTTTGAGTGCCAGAGAGGTGAGAAACACATTGTGGATGCCTCTGACACTCAAAGGGTTAAGGATCAAAGGAGGGGTTACTTGTCCTTTAACCAGAGGGTAGGGAAATGCATTTGGAAAGGGTTGCGCGTTCCCTGTGGACATCAAGGTGTACATCTCATTTGATTTTAAAGAGTCACTAATGTCCCAAAAAATAGTTCGAGTTTTGTGGAGGTTCAAAAAATAAACTCTATGGTACAAATCCTATCTCTCAAACTGCTAATGTTTGAGAGATATATGCATTCAAAGTTCCCTCCCCTTCTCCTGATGTCAGCTGTAAAGCTGACAGCAGGAGATTCAAGTTGAGAATCGAGGAGGCTCTTCAGCAGAGCCAGAGTCACATTATTTAAAAAGAATTACTTCATTGGAACGGTCTACAAAGTGTGCTTGCAAACCAGGCACACTTTGTAGACCTTTCCAATGGAGTAATTCTTTTCCAATATTGCTATTTCGATTCTGATGAAGAGCCGCTGGATGGTCCCCGGACCGGGATCTCCTGCTGTAAGCACAACGTTGACATCAGGAGAAGGGGAGGGAGGTGGGAGCTTTCATTGCCTATATCTCTCAAACCGCTATAGGATTTTTGCCATAGAGTTTATTTTTTGAAGCTCTACAAAACTCTAAGACTTTTTTGGGAACATTACTGACACTTTAACCAGTCTCATTTAACTGTCTCACTCATATGACTTCCGTTCTTAACCCTTTGAGTGTCAGAGGGTTATGCATTGCAAAGCAATGCATTACGTACCCTCTGGCATGCAAAGGGTTAATGAGTACTCTGACCACTCTCAAGGCCTATCTGTTTAAGAGGCCGGTTTGATTAGAAAAACTTGAATAATACTCTTGCACTGGTAGTGATTAAATAAAAATTCCCCAAATTCTCAATGATTTAAATGTGGCTATTAACCCTTTGAAGAGGTCCTCAATACATTGCAAAACGATGTGCTGGAGACCTTTCTAGCATTCAGAGTGTAAAAGCCACATTAAGGGCTCGATCCAAATGTTGGCATTAAAACCAACGTGAAGAAAAAAACTGCCTTTGCGAGTTAACCAAGACCGGGTAACTTGAGATTCAAATCTTCCTTACCCAGAAAGGCTAACGAGCAACGATCACCTTAAACCTGCGTTGCATAGAAAATCTTACCTAAAAACACATGATAAAAATGTTACCTAGCACCACAGCCAATCACAGCACTCCAAGGTATAAAGTTCAGTCAGAAAACCCAAAATCACCGACAACAGTCTGAACAGCATTCTCTGTGCTTCCCTACCCAGCCAGTAGGGGAATACAGAGAAGGCTTTCAGCACCATGGACAGCATTGAATGCCATAGGGATGGGCATTGCTCACCAATAGCAATATATGTCGACAAACTAAGGGGGGGGGGTGTCGAAGGGGGGGGACTGTGTAGTGCTTGGTGTACTATTTCTATTTATTGTAAACCTTTGAATGCCACAGGGGTGAGCAGTGCACATCCCTATGGCATTCAATGCTGTCCATGGTGCTGAAAGCCATTTCTGTGTTCCCCTACTGGCTGGGTAGGGAAGCGCAGACTCATGTTATCCCTAACTCTCTGTTTTATTTTCCCCGACGGTGGTTTTCTATTCTGAGTTGTGTGATGTTCGCCAAAAAAAATGGGTGTTACATTTCTGGAGGGAAATTTTGCAATTTAACTTGCGTTAGACCTAACTCCAACATTTGAATGGCTCTGGGCTTCACTTCTACATTGTCCTCTATGGGTGAGATTTTGATGTTTTGGAGACGGGCAATGTGTGTTTCAGAACTGCCGTTATACTGCCGTTATTTCTTACTAGTGGGAACATTTGCATTGCTTACTTGACATACAAAACCACCGTTGCCAGTTTTTTCTGCTGACGCCAACATTTGGATTGAGCCCTAAATCACTGGTCATTTTTATTTGTGCCCTATGATTCATATGACTTGTCCCATACTAAATGTATGTGTCGGTCTTACTATGATACTGTATGTGTCTGTCACTATGTTTCCCTATGCTCTGTATACATATGTCTCCATCTCAGGATGAGGACTGTAAGAGTGTGTCTCAGTATGGCCCTTAAACTCTACACTGTACATAAATACAAAGATAACAAACAAAATGGGCAACACAGTCACAAACTGCTAGTATGGCATAAATATTTTGGCAATTTAACTAAATGGTAATTTGAAAGAAGGCTGCTTCCATAAATGTTGGGTGATTTCTTGAGTGCATAAGTTTATTAAATAAAGAAATGCCAAGGCAGATGAGGGTTTTCTTTGGGGTAGAGCAGTGGCTCTCAACCATGGAGCTTTGGTGTGCTGTGGAAACTTGTATGAAGTCTTTAAAGGGATAGTAATATTTAATTTTAAGTTGATTTAATAGTAGGCATTAAAAAAAGATTAACATCAATGTAAGTCTTATCTCTCAAACCTTCATGGTTTGAGAGATATAACTTGCTAAAGTTCCCCCTTCCTGGCTATTTCAAAGAAGTCAGCTCTCTGGCTGACAGCAGCAGAATCCTGTCATTTGACGGACAGCAGCTCTTCTGCAGAGCCGAAATAGCACTATCTAACAACAAATACTTAATTGGAATGATCTACAAAGTGTGCTTGGTTTGCAACCACACTTTATAGACTGTTCCAATGATGTATTTTATTCTGTATAGCTCTATCTCAGCTCTGCTGAATTCACGCAGGCTGGTCAAATGACAGGATCTTCTTTTGTCCCATAGAGCGCTGATGTCTCTGAAAGGGGCGGGAGTGGGCAACTTTAGATGCTTCGATCATGCAAACTATAAAGGTTTGAGACATGGGACACAACACATTCTATTCATATTTTTAATGTCTGCAAGATTAAAATGGGTTTAAAAGAACCATTACTATCCCTTTAATATACACAGGTTCTCAAAAGCCCTTGTTCAACAGTGAGTAAACCCACCTACAGAAATATGATGCCCATACAAGTAATGGGTGCTGCTTTCTCGCTTTCTTTTGTGTATTAAAGGCGCAGTAAACTTTTTTTATGAAAAAATATATTTTGTAGGGATTTTCCTATTGAGTAAAATAAGGGTACCCCCACTGCCGAGAGATTTATATTTCCAGAGTTATTTCATTTTAAATCTAATTAGATTTCCTGTTAGATTCTAATGGAGAGGAAAGTCAGAAGAGTCAGAGACATACAGTTCTCCATAGAATGTGATAGAAACTGCCTGTCACTTCCTGTCAATTAGAACTTCCAGGAAGTAAACACAGTAAATTCACTTCCTGGTTATTTGAACTGCTATGCATTTTCAATAGAACATCTGACAGCAGTGGGAGTGACCTTGCTTTATTCAGCAGGAAATGATCTATAAAATATGTGTTTTCATAAAAAAAAGTTTACTGCTCCTTTAAGTGTACTGATAACAATGTCACTATTATGTTTATGTACAAAGCCACTGATTTTTTATTTGTTATAGCTCAGAAATGCAAGGATGGGAAAATACACATCCCTCAGCCAGAATCCTACTATAGCAACCAAAATTAAAGGTAACAAATCCACTTAAGCATTGTAAAAACTAAAGGTTGTAAATTGCCATTCACTCTGCAAAAGTAATAAATGTCCATTGCACGTAACATCTAACTCACACTCTGTCCTAACATAGTTACTCTAACATGCTGCTTCGGGATGTCAAGCAGATATGGTTTCTACATTTATTGGGTTAGGAATATACTAAAATTACAATATTTACATTATGTTCATAGTGATTATTACAAATGACTCAAATCAGAAGTGGTATACAACTTATAGTATCACTTTAGTAATGTAACAACTTTGTTGCCTTATTGTGACAGGTATTGAAATTTATTTGTCATATTGAATTTCCTTCCCCTCAAATATCATCTACACCCCTTTCTATTGTCTTTATGTTACTTACTGTTTACTCTCTTGAAAAATCAATAAACAAAGTGCCTACTATCGTAGTAGACCATATTAAGTTTTATGTACACGGTATAGAGTCTTTTTGTAAGACTGATTCCTTGTCTGTCATTCCTGAGGGTCCCAGGGCTGGTCAGACTTCCTCCAAGGTCATTATTGCCTGTTGGATCAAGTCTACCCTTTTTAGGGCATACAAACTCAGGAAGAAACCTGTTCCCTTCAGAGTTACTGCACATTCAGCTAAGTCTGTTGAGGCCTTGGCTGAGCAACCGTGCAAGGCAGCAGCTTGGTCCTCTTTGCATATCTTTGCAAAGCACTATTGTGTGGATGTTCTGGATTTGGCTGAATCCAGCTTTGGCAGGAAGGTCGTTCAGGCTGTTCTGCCTGTCTGAGGATCTGTTTTTTTCCTGTGCCTTACTGTTGTTCAGCTGTTTGAACCCGGTTGGCTTGCAACTTTTTTAGTGTCCACTGACACTTAGTTTGGTTTGGGCTGTTCCGGTTCTGGATTTTCCTAGGGAACTCTGGTACCATGGGGACAGGCGTGAGGTCCTTTCTCCTTCCCACCTCTGGGAGCCTACTGTTGGTATATCCCCATGGTACATGTGTTCCATTTTGGACGATAGAGAAAATAGGATTGTAGTCTTATCAATGAAATCCTTTTCTCTTAGTCTATAAAGAACTCTGGTCTTTTGGTCTCACCTGTCTGGTTGTGGGAGTCTTTCTAGGATCTTTTTTTCTCACAGGAACTTTCTTTTTCTCTTGCTATCCCTGATATTTGTGGCTGTCTCACATCATAACTGGAGGCTGGGTGACGATGGCCTGCAGAAGGAGCTAGGAGTCTCCACCCACAAGACCTTGTCTTTTTTGGAAGTATTCTGTCATCCGTGGAGAAGCAAAACCCCCATGGTAACTGTGTTCCATATGGAAAGAAAAGGTTTTAACAGATAAGACTAAAATCCTATTTTTGTTTCTTACCATTTCCTTCTTTACATTTGCAGTTAAGCACATTGGCTGTGATCTTTTTCTTTTGAATTTGTTCACCACTGGTATATACTATTGAATACATTTCTGCAACCTAAATTTACATTCTGACCAGTTTTCATCAGTATTTTTGCAATTAAATAATTTATCCCAGTCTGTGTTGCATTGATGCTTTTAACATTTTGGAGTTAGCTTTTTCAAAATGAAGTGTTTTGGTTTAACCTATAGTGTTGATTTGCCAAACTGATTTCAAAAGTAACCATGTTGTGATCACTGTTTCCCAAATGTTCACCTACCTTATTATTGGATACCATGTCTATGTTATGCGTTATCACTAGGTAGAGTACATTGATATTTTTTGTTGGCATTTCCACCATTTGTGACATGTAGCTTTCTCTGTCATCCAGTAAAGGTTACTGGTAGCTTTGGGAAGGTGACCTCCCCTTTAATAGGCAGGAACAATTCTTGAAAAATAAGTGCAGGGCAGAGCCTTCTTCCTCTCCTAGCTGGTCCCCAGCCATATCCCACCAGTAAGATTTGTTCCTTGACCAAGCAAGTTCTGCTATAGTTTTAGTTATATTTATTGTTTTCTGTTAGATATGGAATACCAACCATTAAGCAGATTAACATTACTGACATTCCCAAGTTGGATAGCTCAGCTGCTGTGGACCTGTCAGCCCTGAAGGGGAAAATATTGTGTTGCATGTTTTTTCCTTAGGAGTTGCCCACTGAGGCTTCTTCTTTAACA
This sequence comes from Rhinophrynus dorsalis, assembly GCA_037306005.1. Lineage (NCBI taxonomy): Eukaryota > Metazoa > Chordata > Amphibia > Anura > Rhinophrynidae > Rhinophrynus > Rhinophrynus dorsalis. The sequence continues at coordinate 94,465,832 of CM074721.1, forward strand.
ACGGTAATCTGAAGACAGAAGACCTACTAAAAGGGTGAGCAGCCCTTTGAGTGCTGAGGTCCACATGTCCCACGCTTCCTCTCCGCACAGGGGTCTCCTTTGGAGTTCCTAATATATACTCCTGCACTCACTGGGTTTATCTGTATGTCTGTTGGGGTTTGGAGCACTTGGGTTTCTGTGGTAACTTTACCCTTTCCTTGCCGTTTTGGGCACTGTTGGGAGGTTTATTACACTTTCTCTACTGGGTTTAGTGTTTATTTCCTTACTCCAGTGTTCTCTGATATGTTTTTCTACTGTTCAGACACTTTTACATTTTTGGACTTTGGAGTTACGCACGCTTTACCACATAGACGGCATGCTCCATTCACCTCTATCTCTGCAACTGCTCAACGTAGCGAGTTCAGCGAAGGCTCATATTGTTTGCCTGCCCTTGTTCTATCATCCGGTTCACATTCTTAATGGGAAACTACATTCCCATGAGCACCCATTTCGCGCGCTTGTTTCTGAGTGGCTCCTGTCACGGATGCCATTTTCTTCTTTCCCTTCACTGGTATCCTACGCAGGGCTTGGACTCTCCTTCTCTCCTTAGCAGATTAACCCTTCCCCTGTGCATTTTTGCTATTTCTGGGGTCAAATACTTAACCTTACACACTGTATTTGGGTTTCACTTATACTTTCAGACATTTTATACTCTGTGAGGATGTCAACTCGTTGGAGCTTGGGGCTAGACCTAAGACTAAGGATACTGGGGTGTCTGTAACCCCCATTGCGCATAGCTCCTCATGTCAATCAGGGCTTCCTAGAGAATACTCAGGTTATTTATGACCTTCATGCGCTGCTGCCCCTGCATCTCCCCAAGGGACCTCCAGCCATGCACTAGAGCCACTGTGGATGCAAGAGTTTAAGGCCTCTACTAAAGACTTAAAGTCTACCTTACAACTCCTTCCATCCCAGCTATAGGGGGTATTCCAGTCCTGACAGCCCCCTACTTCTATCAGGTCTTCCCTACCTAAACCTGCAGGGTGTGCGTGACATATCAGATTCCTCTGAGGAGGAATTGTTGGTGGACTCGGATGAGGTTGAATGTTCTGCGGTGCTGTCCTCTCAATTTTTTGGGGACTCCTTTGAAGCTGACCCTGAACCCTCAGCTGAGGGCCTGAGCAGGGCTGTCCTCAATACTTTGAATATTCCCCTGGTTTCTGAGACTCCTAAGAACCTTTCTGATGTGTTTCATGACCTTAATTTTGCAGACTACCCTCTTTCCACCTAATGTCACTCTTGATCACCATGTGTTAGATGAGTGGAAGAACCCTGAAAGAAATCTGTATCTAGAAAGTTTGCTAAGTTTTACCCCTTCTCTGAAGAGGCCCTAGTGCAGTGGGCTCACCCCCCTAAGGTGGACGCCCCAGTTTCTAGACTTTCTAAATACACTACCTTGCCTGTGGTGGACACGTCCATCCTTAAGGATTGGACTGACAGGAAACTTGAGTCTTCTCTCAAGTCCATCTTTTCTATTGCTGGCACTTCATTGTGTCCTGCATTTGCTGCTACCTGGGTGAACAGGGCCATTGCAGTCTGGACTGAACAGCTAACTGTGGCTCTCCGTCAGGGTGCTCCCACTTGTTGCGGCTTCAAGCTTCAGCATTATGTTTCTGCAGCTACCTTTGATGCCATCCAGTTGGTGTCTAGGGTTTCTACCATGTCTGTGGTTGCCAGATGGGCTTTCTGGCTCAAGATCTGGTCTGCAGATACTACCTCTAAGAAAGCTTTACTTTTGTTGCCTTTTTTGGGCACGTCCTTGTTTGGGCCTGATCTTAAGGACCTCATCAGTGAGGCCACTGGGGATAATCGCACCATCTTGCCTTTGTTTCCTGAGGAAGCCTCAGGTTAAAATGAATCTGCTTTTTTATCCCTTTCAGGCAGAGGCATGCTCCACAAACCAGGCAGTTCCCCAGGCTCCGCGTTCCTCCTACAAGCCCAAACAACAATGGAGGCCCAAGCAGACCTCCACCAAGCCCAAGAATTCCAAACTTTCTTCGGCATGACTCGCCGAACCCCACTTGCCAGTGGGTGGCTGTCTGCACCATTTCCTCAGTATCTGGACAGACACCGTGGCAGATCCGTGGGTTTTACAGCTAATCTCAGAGGGGTACAGGATCCCTTTCACCTTTCTTCCTCCGTTCAGGTTCTTCCCTTCTCTCACTCCTCAGGGAGTAGAGAAGCATTGTCTTTTCAATGGTGCCATCCAGACCCTTTTGGACAAGGAGGTCCTGGATCCAGTTCCTGAGCTGGAAATAAGTTTGGGCTTCTACTCCAACCTGTTTGTGGTTTCCAAGAAGGACGGAGGCTGTTGTCCGATTTTGGATCTCAATTCCTTTGTGGTCAGAGCTCATTATCACCAGGAGTCCCTAAGGACGGTGATTGCGGCCATGTGTCCTGCGGAATTTCTCGCTTCTCTGGACCTTCAGGATGCCTACCTGCATTTAGCCATCCATCCAGAGAGCCGCCAGTACCTCAGATTTGCCTGCGACCAAGGGCATTTTCAGTTTTCTGCTCTTCCCTTTGGTCTGACTACAGCCCCCCAGGTCTTCAATCATGTACTGGTTGTTTTAGTGTCCGTCCTACACAGGGATGGCATCAGGGTCACTCCATACATGGACGACTTGCTCTTGAGGGCCCCTTTCAGAGCTCCTTCTTCAATAAGTCATGGACTGCGTTCATTCTCTCACCCATCACGGGTGGATTCTGAACATGGAAAAGTCTGATTTGATCCCATCTCAATGTCTGGTCTTTCTGGGTCTTCTCTTCAACACCATGAAAGGCATGGTGTTTCTCACAGACGAGGTGGCTCACCAAATCACCCACAAGGTGTCTGCTGTCCTGGCTTCCAATCCCGTTCCAGTCAAGAAGTTGACCTCTCTAGTGGGGAAGTTCATATCCATCATAGAGGCGGTCCCGTTTGCCATGGCTCACATGAGGGAACTTCAGAGGTTCATGATCCAGGTCTGCAAGGGAAAGACGGATTTCAGTTTCTCTACCTCTTCATGTGGAGCTGAGTCTGTCGTGGTGACTCGACCTCTCCAATATTCTGAAGGGCAGGCCCTTTCTGGTAACCTTCTGGACAACTGTGACAATGGATGCCAGTCTCTCCGGCTGGGGAGCAGTCCTGGGTCACCTGAATGCTCAGGGTCGGTGGTCTATGGAGGAGTCTGTCCTTCCCATCAATGTGTTGGAGGTTTGAGTGATATTTCATGCTCTCAGGTACTGGATGTTCAAGCTGGAGGGCTGTCCAGTTTAAGTCTATTCCGACAACGCCATGGCCGTGGCTTACATCAACAAGCAAGGTGGCACAAGAAGTCTCGCAGCTTGGTTAGAGGTCAAAGCTATTTTGTCCTGGGCAGAATAACATGTTTCTGCCATATTCACCTTTCACATTCCCGGCGTGCACAATGTTCTAGCAGACTTCCTAAGTTGACACACAGTGGACAGCATAGAGTGGGAACTGCATCATGACGTCTTCAACCTCATTGTCCAGAAATGGGGACTTCCTTGCATCGACCTGATGGCAGCAAGGCACAACAGTAAGGTCCTGTTATTCTGCTCCCGCTGGAGGGACCCTCTAGCTCTGGCAGTGGATGTCATGTCGATCCCATGGTGTTTTCCTCTGATGTACTTTCCTCCCATTCCTATGCTGCACAGGGTGTTGAGGAAACTGATTCTGGAGGGTTCTCCAGTCATTCTAATTGTTCCGTACTGGCCTCATCAGGCCTGGTTTCCTGAGCTTCTGGATCTCTCCGTGGCAGAGCCCTTTCGGCTTCCCCACCATCTGAACCTTCTTCTACAGGGGTACCTGTGGAAGGAGGATGAAGACCGTCTGGGTTTGACGGCATGGAAATTGCATCCTCAGTATTGAAGAAGAAGGGCTTCTCTTCGGGTGTGGTGACAACTATGCTTAGTGCCCGAAAGCCTGTTTCCTCTAAAGTGTACCACAAAGTCTGGTCCACCTTTCTCTCTTGATGTGCTGATAGGGATCTTTCCCACGATTTTGACCTTCCCAAGGGTCAGTGCTTTCTGTAGGATGGGATGGGCATGGGGCTCAGCTTGAGTTCCTTTAAGGTTCAGACTTCTGTTTTCTTTCAGCAACGCATTTCCATCCTTCCGGATATCAAGGTTTTCTTCCAGGGCGTTGCCCGTGCTTGTCCTGCCTTTAAGAACCCCGCTCCCCATTGGGATCTTAACTTGATTTTGGGCATCCTTCAATGCCCCCCATTTGAGTCCTCTGCTACTATTCCTCTACGTCTACTGACATGGAAGATGTTTTTTTTTCCTGGCGATAGTGTCTGTTTGCCGGGTCTCTGAGTTGCATGCCTTGTCCTGTAAACCACCCTTTTTGGTGTTTCACAAGGACAAGGTGGTTCTTTGTACTTCTCAGTAATTACTCCCGAAGGTGGTTTCTGAATTCCATGTTAATCAGGAAATAGTGATACCCTCTTTCTGTCCTGAACCTGCATCTGACAAGAAACGGGATCTTCACTTGTTAGATGTTGTGCAATGTCTTAAGTTCTGTGTGCATCGTACTGAGTCCATTCATTATTCTGATGTGCTTTTCTTCATTCCTGAAGTCCCAGGGCAGGTACACCGGCACCCAAGGATACCATAGCCTCCTGTATTAAGTCTACTATTCGTAAGGCGTACAAACTGAGGAAGAAGCCTGCTCCATTTTGTGTCACTGCTCATTCCACTAGGTCTGTTGGGGACTCTTGGGCCTATAAGAATCAGACCTCAGCTGATCAGTTGTGCAAGACGGCCACCTGGTCATCTGTGCACACCTTTTCTAAACACTACCGTGTTGATGTTCTGGCATCTGCCGACACCAGCTTTGGTAGGAAGATCCTGGAGGCAGTCTTGCCTGTCTAGGGTCTTATTCATTACCTTTAGTACTCCTTAAATGTTGAGTATGATTGGCTCTAGTTCTGTGTGCTGTGTTACAGTTACTGGTGTGTTATACTCCAGTTTTGTGTCCATTGACACTTTATTCACTATAGGTCTGTTTTATGATCTGTTTAGCTCATATATGCTCTGGTGACTTTGGGGACTTGTGTCTGGTCCTTGACTTCATTCCCACCTCTGAGAAACTCAATGTTTGGACATCCCAAAGTTACGAGTAACCTATATTGGACAACAGAGAAAAGAGGATTTTAGTCTTACCTGTTAAATCCTTTTCTCTTAGTTCATATAGGTTACTGTTCTCCTACCCTGTCAAGAAACCAAGCTTGATTCTCCTGTGACCGAACGTGGGATTCCTTTCAGGTTCATGCTCACAGGAGTCTTCTTTTCTCTATTTACTACCTAGTCCAGGGCTCAAAATTTCCACTCGCCACTAGCCAATGGTGAGTGAAAATTTAGCCCTGGCGAGTAGAAAGTCAGCCCTGGTTGGTACGTTTTGGCTTGCAGTGGCGAGTAACTTTTCATGTCTGGCTAGTAGCAAAGGACTTAAAATTATAAGCCCTGACCTAGTCAATAGTTAGTGTTTCAAATCTTACTGGAGGGGATTTGCTGGGGACCATCTAGGAGAGGAGGAGGGCTCCACCATGCACTTCTTTTTCAAGAATTGTTCCTGCCTATTAAAGGGGTGGTTGTCCTCCCAAGGTTACCAGTAACCTATATGGACTAAGAGAAAAGGATTTAACAGGTAAGACTAAAATCCTCTTTTCCCTAAGCATGCTTACAAACCTGCTTCCGTTAGCACTCTGACAGGTCTTATGTTTCCAGTTGATATCTGGATAGTTAAAAACTCCCATAATTATAGTATGCCCAAAATGTGCAGCTTTCCTAATTTGCAATAGCAGTTGGGCCTCAACATTCTCATCAATAATTTGGTGGTTTGTAGCATATACCCACCAACACTTTTTTTTTTTTTTTTTTTTTTTTTTTTTTACCTTGGATGCCACAGCCCACAAGGATTCCACATTATGACCAGTTTCATCACACCTTAAAATTGGATTTAGCTCTGGTTTCAAATATAAGCACACACCTCCCCCTTTGCTATTCTGTCCCTAAACAGGGAATAGCCCTTTATATTTACAGCCCAATCATGTGTATCATCCCACTATGTTTCAGTTATACCAATTATGTCCAAATGCTCATTAACCGCTAGCAATTCTAGTTCTCCCATTTTATTTACATAACTTCGTGCATTTGCCAAAATACAATTCATTTTGAACTCTTTACATATTTTACCCACTACTTGCCTTTTTTCTTCCCTATTGGCTACATTTATCCCCACTCCTTCTCCACCCACATGATCATTTATTTGCACCCTGTTCATATCTACTCTCTCTACCCCAATTTTGCTATCTATACCCTCCCCTCTTTCCCAGTTTAAATGCTCATTCAACCTTCTTAGCATTCTATCCCGTAGCATAGTAGCTACTATTTAGGTGCAATCCATCACTTTCATAAATTGTACCCAATAGCAAAGTCAGCCCAGTTCTATAAAAACCCAAAACTCTCCTTCCTACATGAATACTTGAGCCACGGATTAAGGTACGTCTGCCTACCTGCACTGGCGCATGGCACAGGTGGTATTTCAGAAAAAACGACCCTAGCGGTCCTTACCTTGAGCTTGCACCCTAAATCCCTGAAATAATTTTTTAGGGCCCTCCATCTTCATCCAATGTTGTCATTGCTACCAGTATGTACCAAGACAGATGGATTGTTTGCAGCCCCTCCCAATAAACTCTATGCCAAACCCGAGCACACGGGTGACAACATATTGTTCGGGATTATGTTTTTGGCGGCATCTTACCCTATCTACCCTCCTAATAATAGAGTTCCCTATTTCCCCTATTACCACCACCAGCCTTGGTTTCTGCCTACTCTGCATCCCATATAAACTGGAAGGTAGACTGTTCCTCTGGCTGCTAGAGGAAGCATCCCTCTCCAGTATTGCCAATTCTGCGCTATCCTCATCAACATCTTCACACAATGTTGCCAATCTGTTGGACTGAGTCAACTCAGAACTGGCCTTCCTATTCCTCTGCCCACTACCTATCACGGTGCCCGTGATTTGCTGCAGTTACTTGTCTGTCACCAGTAGGGGGCTTCCATTGGCTGTCTGCAGATAGCCCGCCTCTTATTGACTATTTAAACCTGGATTGGGCACCCTTTGAGTGCCCTTTCGTGTTGTTTCTGACCTTCTTGCTATCACTATGCTAGTGATAGCTGGGCCTCTGTTCCAGTGTTCCTGAGTTCCTGATCTCATGTGTTCCTGAGTTCCTGATCTCTACTGTTCCAGTGTTTCCTGCATGCTGAAGTACTTCCAGTCCTGGTTCCGGCCTAGTCTCTGGTGTTGCAGTTCCTGCTGAACTTCTCTGCTGTTTTCTGACCTGACTGATCGTTGCTGGTTCCTGTCATCTCATCACCTGTCTTCAGTATCCTGGCGACCTTCTGCCTGGTCGCGTTGGTGACATTGCTACAATTCCGTGTTGGTCCCAGCGTGCGGACGCTGGTTTGCTCCCAAGCCTTGCGGCTATACAAACTCGCTTGTTACACCAGTGTGCGGTCACTGGTTTGCTCCAAAGCCTATCAGCTATACAAATCTGTGTTGGTCCCAGCGTGCGGACGCTGGTTTGCTCCTAAGCCTTGCGGCTATACAAACTCACTTGTTACACCAGTGTGCGGTCACTGGTTTGCTCCAAAGCCTTTCAGCTATACAAATCTGTGTTGGTCCCAGCGTGCGGACGCTGGTTTGCTCCTAAGCCTTGCGGCTATACAAACTCGCTTGTTACACCAGTGTGCGGTCACTGGTTTGCTCCAAAGCCTATCAGCTATACAATTCTGTGTTGGTCCCAGCGTGCGGACGCTGGTTTGCTCCTAAGCCTTGCGGCTATACAAACTCACTTGTTACACCAGTGTGCGGTCACTGGTTTGCTCCAAAGCCTTTCAGCTATACAAATCTGTGTTGGTCCCAGCGTGCGGACGCTGGTTTGCTCCTAAGCCTTGCGGCTATACAAACTCGCTTGTTACACCAGTGTGCGGTCACTGGTTTGCTCCAAAGCCTATCAGCTATACAAATCTGTGTTGGTCCCAGCGTGCGGACACTGGTTTGCTCCTAAGCCTTGCGGCTATACTACTCGCTTGTTACTCCAGTGTGCGGTCACTGGTTTGCTCGCTAAGCCTAACGGCTATACTATTCAGTGTTGTTTCCAGCGTGCGGACGCTGGTTTGCTCCAAAGCCTTGCTGCTTAACGATTCTGCTAATTTGCCAGTTCCATCTGACTGCTGCTATTATCTCTGGGCTGCCCTGCCCGGTATTGGTAAGGCCGGTAGAACCTTTTGCCACATTCCATCTGAGGTTGCCTTACCCGGTATTGGCAGGGCCGGTAGAGCCTACATTGTGTATCTATTGAGGCTGCCTTGCCCGGTAATTTGGTAAGGCCGGTAAAACCGTTATGCTATTCCATCTGCAGGTTGCCTTACCCGGTATTGGCAAGGCCGGTAGAGCCTAAAGACTGTCCTGTCCGGTATATTGACAGGACCGGTAGAGTCTGCCTTCTGTCTGTGCTATATTCTGTATATATATATATATGTATGTTATTGCCATCCTAAGTTATCATTTATTATTTCAATAAAATTGATTTTTTTTACCTAAAACTTGTGTCTGAGAGTCATAATAAACCGTGACAGTACGAAAGGGCCATGACCTCAGACAGCAAGGGTGAAGGTAACGCACAGAATATCCATTGGAGGATGGATGTGCTCGAGCAACGTTTGGATCAGTTGGCAGTTGCAATTCAAACGATCCTTGAACGCACGGTACCTGCTGACCAATCTAGCTCTAGCCCGGTGGTCTCGCCAAGTCAGACACCGGAAAGTGATACCAGACCCCTAGGGGGTACTGTTAAAGGGTTAACGGCTTCTGCACCCTTGCCGCTAAGATATGATGGTGACCCTAGTCTCTGCAGAGGGTTCATCAATCAACTCGAAATCTTTATGAAATTGACGGCACACGCATTTCCCAATGATCGTAGTAAAGTGGGGTTCACGATATCACTGCTCACTGGCAGAGCATTGGCTTGGGCTAACCCCTTGTGGGAGAATGCTAAACCTTGTACTAAGAACTTTAGTGAATTTGTGCGTTCCTTTCGAAGAGTGTTTGAGCCTCCTGGTAGAACCACCTCTGCTGCCAAACGCCTTATGGAGATACAACAGGGCAGGCGTACAGTGGGCGACTATGCCATCGAATTCCGCACATTGGCAGCAGAGGTAGGTTGGAATAACGAGGCATTATTGGCAGCCTTCTCTCAAGGCCTGAATGACCACATTAAAGACGAAATCGCTGCTAAAGATCTACCTATTGATCTAGATGATTACATTGAGTATGTTATGATAATTGACTCCAGAATACGTGAGAGATCAATTGCCAGAGATCGTAAGTTACGGTCAAAAAATAATGAACCTAGTAGCATGTTTTGCCCACCCATCCCTCCCTTGGCATTGAAGTCTAGTGAACCAGTACGGGAAACAAGTGAACCTATGGAAATAGGCTTCACTAGACTATCCAAGGCAGAGAGACTATATCGCAAAAAACAAGGGTTATGTTTATACTGCGGTAAAAAAGGGCACTTGCTAAATTCCTGTCCGGTACGTCCGGGAAACGCACACACCTAGGGTATCTTGGGGGACAGGCCCTAGGTGGTGTACAATCGTCCCCAGTGTCGGGCATAATGAAACCCACCATACAGGTGGTATTGTCTTGGGCACAACGCTCTGTGGAGGTTTTGGCCTTGGTTGACTCCGGTGCAGCAGGGTATTTTATGGATAATACCTTTGCTGAATTGCACGGAGTTCCACGCATTGAAAGAGAAAACCCCTTGACTATTGAAGCGATTGATGGTAGACCCTTAGAACCGCCTCAGGTTATATTTGAAACTATGCCATTGTCTATGACTATTGGGGCACTTCACAGAGAAGAGCAGCAGTTTCAACTGATTAATTCCCCGCACCATGCGGTGATATTGGGATTTCCGTGGTTACAGTTACATAACCCACAATTCGATTGGAAAAAGTGTGAAATTGCTGCTTGGTCCCAGTTTTGTATGGACAAGTGCGTCATCCAGCCTATTAAGGTCATGTGCACCTCCTCTGCTATGCCGGATGTGTACCAACAGTTTGGCGATGTTTTTAGCAAAGGAGAGGCTAGTATGCTACCGCAGCATAGACCTTATGATTGTTGCATTGAATTGCAGCCTGGTGCAGTACCTCCGAAAGGACGCACTTATCCATTATCTTGTGATGAAAATAAGGCTATGGAGGATTACATTTCTGATGCCCTTGCTAGAGGGATCATACGTAAATCTACCTCTCCAGCTGGGGCTGGGTTCTTTTTTGTAAAAAAGAAAAATGGCGAATTAAGACCATGCATTGACTACCGGGGCTTGAATAAACTAATGGCAAAAAACGCATACCCAATACCACTCATCACCGAGCTTTTTGACAGGCTTAAGGGCGCTTCGATATTTACCAAGTTGGACCTACGGGCCGCTTACAATCTGGTTCGCATTCGAGCAGGTGATGAGTGGAAAACTGCCTTTAATACTCGAGCTGGGCACTATGAGTATCTAGTAATGCCTTTTGGGCTGTGTAATGCACCCGCAGTTTTCCAGGAACTGATAAATGATGTTCTGAGAGATATGTTACAGACATGTGTTGTGGTGTACCTCGACGATATACTGATTTACTCCCAAAACATGGCACAGCACATCAAAGATGTATCCGCAGTATTGCTACGACTCCGTGAGAACAAATTATTTTGTAAAATGGAAAAATGTGAGTTTCATAGAACCAGTGTGCCATTCTTGGGGTTCATAATTGGCAATGATGGCATTGCCATGGACAAAGAAAAGTTGTCAGCTGTCCTACAATGGCCAAAACCCAAGGGTCTTAAAGCCATACAGCGTTTCCTGGGTTTCGCTAATTATTATAGGAGGTTTATTAAGAACTTTTCTTCCATTGTCAAACCTCTGTCCGATCTTACGCACAAGGGTGCTAATCCTTCTTGTTGGCCGGTATCTGCTGAGAAAGCCTTTGAGAATTTGAAGCTGGCATTTGCTGCGGCTCCTGTGTTATCCCACCCCAATCCTTTACTTCCATTTACGTTAGAGGTTGATGCCTCAGATATTGGGGTCGGGGCAGTACTTTCGCAGCGACATGAGAAAGGTGGAACTCTCAGACCTTGTGGGTTTTTCTCTAAAAAGTTGACTGTCACTCAAAGCCACTATGAGATAGGTGACAGAGAATTATTGGCCATTATCCTTGCTCTTAAGGAATGGCGTCATTTGCTTGAAGGTACTAAGAATCCTGTCTTAATCCTAACAGATCATAAGAATCTGACCTATCTCACGGAGGCCAAGAGATTGTCCTCTCGTCAGGCCAGGTGGGCACTGTTCCTGTCTCGATTTAATTTCATTGTATCATATTTACCAGGGTCAAAAAATATCAGGGCTGATGCACTGTCAAGACAATTTGAGGCCGACAGTGACAGAGTGGAAGCACCAGCTCCTATCATCCAACCTGATAGAATACTGGCTACTATACGCACGAGTATCACTTCTCCTCTAGGGGAGGAGATCCTGGCCTCTCAGGGGTCCGCTCCCCATGAAACCCCAGTGGGCAAATGTTTTGTCGCTGAATCATTTCGTACTAGGCTGCTCGAAACCTACCATTCCTCTAAGGCTGCGGGACATATTGGTAGAGACCAATTGTTATGGTCCCTTTCTCAGTTATTTTGGTGGCCTTCCATGAGAAACGATTGTACCGAATTTACGAATGCCTGTGCCACCTGCGCCCGCGCTAAGACCCCGAGACATCTCCCTGTGGGCTTGCTTCAACCGGTGCCTAATGGCGAACGCCCCTGGTCTCATGTTTCCATTGATTTTATGGGAGAGTTGCCTATGTCGAAGGGGTACTCCTTTATATTCATGGTGGTGGACAGGTTTTCTAAAATGGCTCATTTCGTGCCCCTCCGTGGTCTTCCTTCAGCGAAGGAATTGGCAATGGTGTTCGCCAGAGAAGTATTCCGGTTGCATGGAGTGCCTAGGGTACTGGTGTCTGACAGGGGGAGCCAGTTTGTGTCTAGATTTTGGAGGGCATTTTGCCAACAGATGGGCATACAGCTGTCCTTCTCCTCTGCCTACCATCCCCAGACCAATGGAGCCGCTGAACGAGCTAATCAGGGCTTGGAACAATTTCTCCGTTGTTTCGTTACTGACCATCATGATAATTGGTCCGACTTGTTGCCTTGGGCAGAGTTCGCCAGGAACTGTGCGGTCAATTCTTCATCTGGGAGCTCTCCGTTTCTGATTAATTATGGGTTCCAGCCCTGTTTGCTTCCAGACTCATTTCAGACGCAACAGATTCCAGCTCTGGATGAGCATATCGAGCAACTCCGTTCCACATGGGCACAAGTTCAGAGGGCACTTGGTCAGTCATTTCAGCGTCATCAGCGCCATGCTAATCGCAGAAGGCTTCCAGCGGTTTCCTTTCAGGTTGGGGATAGAGTATGGCTTTCCTCCAGAAATCTCAAGCTGCAGGTTCCGTCTAATAAGTTGGCTCCTCGGTTTATTGGTCCATACAGAGTTATTCGCAAAATTAACCCTGTCTCCTATGCACTAGACCTACCTGCATCCATGCGTATCCATAATGTGTTCCATGTGTCCCTTCTTAAGCCTCTGGTTTGCAATCGCTATACTACCACACCTGTGGTGCCAGGACCTGTTGAGGTCGAGGGCCAGGAGGAGTACGAGGTTCAGAGCATTATTGATTCCCGTAGGCTTAGAGGAAGGGTACAGTACCTGGTACATTGGAAAGGGTATGGTCCTGAGGATCGATCATGGGTGGATAGTACGGACCTTCATGCACCTAGGTTAACTAGGGCCTTTCATGCCAATTACCCGCAGAAACCTAAACCCTATTCTAGGAGAGGGGGTCTTTGAAAGGGGGGTACTATCACGGTGCCCGTGATTTGCTGCAGTTACTTGTCTGTCACCAGTAGGGGGCTTCCATTGGCTGTCTGCAGATAGCCCGCCTCTTATTGACTATTTAAACCTGGATTGGGCACCCTTTGAGTGCCCTTTCGTGTTGTTTCTGACCTTCTTGCTATCACTATGCTAGTGATAGCTGGGCCTCTGTTCCAGTGTTCCTGAGTTCCTGATCTCATGTGTTCCTGAGTTCCTGATCTCTACTGTTCCAGTGTTTCCTGCATGCTGAAGTACTTCCAGTCCTGGTTCCGGCCTAGTCTCTGGTGTTGCAGTTCCTGCTGAACTTCTCTGCTGTTTTCTGACCTGACTGATCGTTGCTGGTTCCTGTCATCTCATCACCTGTCTTCAGTATCCTGGCGACCTTCTGCCTGGTCGCGTTGGTGACATTGCTACAATTCCGTGTTGGTCCCAGCGTGCGGACGCTGGTTTGCTCCCAAGCCTTGCGGCTATACAAACTCGCTTGTTACACCAGTGTGCGGTCACTGGTTTGCTCCAAAGCCTATCAGCTATACAAATCTGTGTTGGTCCCAGCGTGCGGACGCTGGTTTGCTCCTAAGCCTTGCGGCTATACAAACTCACTTGTTACACCAGTGTGCGGTCACTGGTTTGCTCCAAAGCCTTTCAGCTATACAAATCTGTGTTGGTCCCAGCGTGCGGACGCTGGTTTGCTCCTAAGCCTTGCGGCTATACAAACTCGCTTGTTACACCAGTGTGCGGTCACTGGTTTGCTCCAAAGCCTATCAGCTATACAATTCTGTGTTGGTCCCAGCGTGCGGACGCTGGTTTGCTCCTAAGCCTTGCGGCTATACAAACTCACTTGTTACACCAGTGTGCGGTCACTGGTTTGCTCCAAAGCCTTTCAGCTATACAAATCTGTGTTGGTCCCAGCGTGCGGACGCTGGTTTGCTCCTAAGCCTTGCGGCTATACAAACTCGCTTGTTACACCAGTGTGCGGTCACTGGTTTGCTCCAAAGCCTATCAGCTATACAAATCTGTGTTGGTCCCAGCGTGCGGACGCTGGTTTGCTCCTAAGCCTTGCGGCTATACTACTCGCTTGTTACTCCAGTGTGCGGTCACTGGTTTGCTCGCTAAGCCTAACGGCTATACTATTCAGTGTTGTTTCCAGCGTGCGGACGCTGGTTTGCTCCAAAGCCTTGCTGCTTAACGATTCTGCTAATTTGCCAGTTCCATCTGACTGCTGCTATTATCTCTGGGCTGCCCTGCCCGGTATTGGTAAGGCCGGTAGAACCTTTTGCCACATTCCATCTGAGGTTGCCTTACCCGGTATTGGCAGGGCCGGTAGAGCCTACATTGTGTATCTATTGAGGCTGCCTTGCCCGGTAATTTGGTAAGGCCGGTAAAACCGTTATGCTATTCCATCTGCAGGTTGCCTTACCCGGTATTGGCAAGGCCGGTAGAGCCTAAAGACTGTCCTGTCCGGTATATTGACAGGACCGGTAGAGTCTGCCTTCTGTCTGTGCTATATTCTGTATATATATATATGTATGTTATTGCCATCCTAAGTTATCATTTATTATTTCAATAAAATTGATTTTTTTTACCTAAAACTTGTGTCTGAGAGTCATAATAAACCGTGACACTACCTTCCCTTGTTACTGTTACCCAGCTGCCCACCTGCCACTTCTCATCTACAACTCCAACCTTTTCACCACTATCCTCACACACTACATGCTCTGAGTTCTAAACTCCTTTCCAGGTCTCCAGTGTCACACAATGTTGCAATATTGTCATGCTGATGCTTGCCCTCTGGGTTGTCGAGTCTTCCGATGCTTTCTCCTTCCAGTTTCTACCGTCTCCCTTTGCTTGGGCCTATGCACCTTCCTCCCGGCCCTACTGTCCGGCTCTTCCTCTCTATGGTCTCTGCTGGCATCCACGCCTCGCTTTGACCCCCGCTTCTGGTTCTGTCCTTTATAAGGCTGTATTGCATAGTTGTGAGACGCGTTGTTATAGTGTCTCTAGCCCTGCCTAGTTCTCACATTTTGCCTGTATTCTAGAGCTAAGCTGTGTATGACTGGATCGTTCCTGACTAATCTTGTGCCTGCCTCCACCAAGTGCCCTGCTGTGTATGAATCAGACCGTTCCTGGATACTCTTTTGCCTGCCTCCACCAAGTGCCCTGCTGTCTATGAATTGGACTGCTCCTGACTACTCTTTTGCCTGCCTCCACCTAGTTCCCTGCTGTGTATTACTGGACCGTTCCTGACTAATCTTGTGCCTGCCTCCACCAAGTGCCCTGCTGTGTATGACCCGGACCATTCCAGACTACTCTTTATCTACTCCTGTGTACATCTCTGAGAGGGATCTACATCTTCCTTGGATCCTGAGTGAGTACCTCGATTCCTGTTTGAGTGTTTGTTCTTTCTCCCTGGGGATTTCTTAGTAGAGCTTGTCTAGATAGGGGTTATCCTGGGTCACCCTTCAGCTCCTCTGTTGGGGACCACAACATCTAGCTTCACGGCTACCCCCTATAGGCAGCTTAGCAGCAGCACAACCCTATTCTAGGCAACCCATGCTCTCTAGCACTGCACCCAAGCTTTGCCCCCTAGTGACTAGCTCAGTAATCCCTTGTTGGAGGAGTCTCCCATTCTGCTTTCCTTGGTACTCCTGTCCTGATTCTCTGTAGCTTTCATTATTTGACATTATAACAACACCACACCTATTTGTTTGGTCATGGACCCTAAGGATTTGTCCTCAGCCTTGTTGCAACAGGGAGCAGTCCTGGAAGAACATGCTGGACAGATCGTCCATCTGGACCAAAAACTTGACTCAATTACCAGTCTGCTGCAGCAGTTGCAGCAGAGACTGGAGATCCCTAGGCCTATGGATCCTAGTACCCAGCCTGGTCCTCCATAATTTGTTGTTCCTCCGGCGGCGGTCACAGCGCTCTTTGCCATCACAATATGACAGTAACCCTAAGGAGCTCAGAGGGTTCCTCAACCAGTGCCTACTTCATTTTTGCTGTCAGCCGAGGTTTATGCCTCCCATCAGGCAAGGATCGCATTAATCGTACACCTTTTTTCAGTGCCAGGCTTTGTACTGGGTCTCTCCTTTGTTGGACCGCCAATCTGTGTTCCGCTTTGTATTCGATGCAATGGGGAGACAAGAGCAAGCTGAGGCCGCACTGTTGGACCTTCAGCAAGGCCAGCATCCTTTTAGTTATTATGCTGTGGATTTTTGCACTCTGACTTATGACACAGATTAGCCAGATAGCACGTTAAAAGCCGCTTTCCATAAGGGGCTTAATGAAAGGTTAAAGGACGAACGGACTACTTGCCCCATACCTCATTCTTTGGAGGACCTAATTGCCCTTCATTCCACCTTGGAACATCATGTCCAGTAAAGGCGCTTGGGAAAAAGACCGGGACTGGATTTTATCACCTACCTCCTCGTCCTCATGTCCGTTTGGCTGCAAAATTGCAGTCGCCAGTCCCCTCCGAGGCCACCCCTGAGCCCATGGAAATTGGGATGGTCTTTTGTCTCTCTGAGGTAGGGAGGACCAGGATGCTATCTTTAGGCCTTTGTCTATACTGCAGCGCTCCTGGCCACCAAGCCTGGCTTTACCCCAATAAAGCGGGAAACACCAGTACATATATGGTAGGGCAACCTCCCTAAGTCGGCTTTTTGTCCCCTTGTCCACCGTGCAACGTCTTTCCATTCCTGTCACTCTTTCTTGGCCTGCCTCTTTTGTGCCCGTTCACGCCTTTATCGACTGTGGGGCAGCCGGTCTTTTCCTTGATGCTGGTTTCGCCCAGAAAAATTGCATTCTGTTGGTTCATCGCAATTCATTGATGGCACACCGCTTCATTCTGGGAACATCACCAAATCCACCACATCACTTTGTTTACAGACTGATTCGGGGCACGTTGGTAGTGTGGTTTGTGACATCATCTCTGCTCCTTTGACACCTTTAATCCTTGGGTATACCTGGTAACGTGACATTAACCTGCCATTGATTGGTGAACAGGAACGCTCACCTTTCCGCGTCCAGATTGGTCTCCACTGCTGTGGTGGAATAGAAGTCATTTTCTGATCGCCTTCCTGATGTGATTCCTGAGTCATATCGTGTTTACACTGACATTTTCTGCAAACAGAGGGCTGAGTTCTTTCCACCTCACCATTCTTTTGATTGGGTCATCGATCTGCTTCCTGGATCCATCCTGCCTTGCGGTCGGACATACCCCCTCTCTATTCCTGAAACCAGGAGCCTGGAATACATCAAGGAGAGCCTCGCTCACAAATTCATCCATCCTTCCACTTCTTTTTTTGTTTCTAAAAAAGATAGCTCTCTCAGACCCTGTATTGACTACAGGGGCCTGAATGCTATTACCCGTTGCAATTGCAAACCTCATTTCCGAACTTCTTGACTGACTTAGAAGGTCTACCATATTTACCAAACTTGACCTCTGAGGGTTGTACAACCTGGTCTGGATGTGCGAAGGAAAGGAGTGGAAGACAGCTTTTAACGCCAGATTTGGGCATTAAGAGTATCTTGTAATGTCCTTTTGACTCCGAAATTCCCCTGCTGTCTTCCAAGCGTTTATGAATTACATGTTTAGGGATCTCCTCCTCTCCCCCATAGTAGTCTATTTAGATGATATTTTCATCTTTTCTAAATCTCTTTCCGAACATCGCAGACATGTCAATGAGGTCTTAGACAGACTGCTTGCCCACCGGTTGCATGCCATATTGGAAAAGTGCACCTTTGCCCAGACTTGCCTTTTCTGGGGTACATTGTTTCCTCTTCTGGTCTGCTTATGGACCCAGCCAAAGTTGAGGTTGTAGTGGAATGGCCCTTACCAACTTCTTTCAAAGACATTCAGAGGTTCTCTGGTTTTTCTAACTATTATCGGAAGTTTATCAAAGGGTTTTCCCACATTATAGCTCCCATCATGACCCTTACTAGGATAGGGGCTGATCCTGTTTGTTGGCCTGCTGCAGCGGGGATGGCTTTTTCTGCTCTTAAGGCTGCCTTCTCCTCTGCCCCAGTACTCCTTTATCCAGATCCTCTTCTACCTTTCATCCTGGAAGTTGACACCTTCGAGATAGCCGCAGGAGCCATTCTGTAACAGCTGTATGCTCTATTAGGAAAGACTCACCCATGTTCTTACTTTTCCTGACGCTTTTATGTCGCGGAACGGAATTATGACACAGGTAACCATGAGTTAGCCATCACTTACCCAAACTGCCTACGTCGGCTGAGATGGTTGACCTATTTCTTGTTCACTTTATTCGTCTTCATGGCGTAGTGCCACACATCACCCCTGATAGAGGCTCTCAATTCGTCTCCAAGTTCTGGAGGACTGTCTGTGCTCGTCTTGGGATTCGACTCCAATTCTTCTCTGGTTACCATCCTCAAACAAATGGCCAGACAGAACGTCTCAACCAGCCATTGGAGGCTTACCTCCTTACCCATTGCAACCATAGGAAAGATGATTGGGTTGTGCTCCTTCCACTGGAGGACCTTTCCTACAATTCCATTCTTCAGTCATCTCTGGGTTGCTTCCCCTTCTTTGCAGCCTTGGGCTTCAATCCTCGGACCCTCCTTGTGTCTCTGGGTTCTTCTCTTGTACCCTCCGTCGAGACTAGAGTCCTCTCTCTGGCTGAACATTGGTCTGCCCTGCGCTTTACTCTTCTTTCTTTCCATATGCATCAGAAAGTTGCTGCGGATCACCTTTTGGAATTTAGCACCAGCCTTTATTACAGGGGAGAAAGTCTGGCTGTCGGCTCAGAACATCCATCAGTGCCAGCCTTCTGTCAAACTCAGCCCTCGATTTCTGGGTCCTTTCCGGATAGCCAAATGCATATCTCATGTGGTTTATCATTTGGTCCTACCGTGCTTCCTGCGGATCCATCCTGTGTTTCGTGTCTCCCAGCTTAAGGCCTGGGTTCCTACTCGCTTTCCCCACTCTGTTGCTCCTGTTCCTGCTCCTGTCACGGTCCAGGGACATGAGGAGTAAATCATCGATGGCATCCTGGACTCCTGGAGGGATTGTGTCAGCATTCAATACCCTGTTAACTGGGAGGGCTACGGCCCTGAGGAACGGTCTTGGGTTCCTGTACGGGATGTTTATGCCCAACCCTGCTTCGCCACTTCCATGTGCGGTTTCCTGACAAGCCCTCTTAGCAGCCCTCGGTTTTGGCTGTTGAGTGGGGGGTAGTGTCATACCGATGCTCGCCTTCCGAGTTGTGGAGTCTTCCGATGCTCTCTCCTTACGGTTTCTGCCGTCTCCCTTTGCTTGGGCCTGTGCATCTTCTTCCTGACCCTACTGTCTGGCTCCCTCCTCTCTATGGTCTTTGTCAGCATGCACGCCTCACGTTGACTCCCGCTTCCAGTTCTGGCCTTTATAAGACTGGATTGCATTGTTGTGTGACACGTTGTTATAGAGTCTCTAACCCTGCCTAGTTCTCACGTCTTGCCTGTATTCTAGAGCCTGTGTATGACTGGACCGTTCCTGACTAATCTTGTGCCTGCCTCCACCAAGTTCCCTGCTCTGTATGAATCTGACCTTTCCTGGCTACTCTTGTGCCTGCCTCCACCCAGTGCCCTGCTGTGTATGACCTGGACCGTTCCAGACTACTCTTTATCTACTCATGTGTCCATCTCTGCGGGGGACCTACCTCTTCCTTGGATCCTGAGTGTCACGGTAGAGGTACAAAAGAGAACAATTCACAGGTATAGTAAAAAGAACACCACCTTAATTGAACAGTAGCACCGGTATGAATGTAATCAAGCCCCAAATGAGATAACCATATATATGTATATATATATATATATATATACAAGTGTAAGAGCTAGAGCAGCAATTTACACAGATACCGGAATACTACTCAGGAACAGACCCTGCATAATCTCGAACCCAGTAGAACCCCAATCAGTAGTCAGACTTGCCTAAGGTCAAACCAGAGTGGGTAGTCAGCCAGAGCCACATGTCAGAACCAGAGTGGGTAGTCAGACTTAGCCAGGGGTCATATACTGAGCGGATAGTCAGCCAGAGCCACAGGTGAGCACCAGAGTGGGTAGTCAGACTTAGCCAGGGAACAGACACAGGAAAGCACGGAAGCCACACAAGGATGAACCAAAGGCAGATACTGGACACTAGGAGCTATTGCACTGGACACCACGTAAGGGCGACTGAGCACGGTGTCCAGGCAGTTTATATCCAAAGTGTTAGGCAGGGAGGTGGAGCACACCCAAGCCCATACACTTTTAAAAGCAGCGTGCAATGTCACCGGAACCTACCAGCAGACGTGCGCCTGCTCGAGGGAGATCGAGGAAAGTGGAAATGAGCCGCATTCGGAGATGCAGCTTGACAGCCAGCAGGGACAAGAAAGCGGACGGTTTCCCTGACCCGCCTCTCAAGTAAACAGCGCTGTAATACTGAGTGAGTACCTCGATTCCTGTTGGAGTGTTTGTTCTTTCTCCCTGGGGATTGCTTAGTACAGCTTGTCTAGGTAGGGGTTATCCTGCATCACCTTTCAGCTCCTCTGCTGGGGACCACAACATCTAGCTTTGCGACTACCCCCTATAGGCGGCTTAGCCACAGCACAACCCCATTCTAGGCAACCAGATACGATATCTTAGATTCTAAAAATAAATATGCTCACACTTGGCACAGCTGTATGACCGCTGGAACGATTGCTCCAAGTGTTCAAACATGTGGAGTATAGCGTATTGCTTTTGGAGTATTACGTTTGGCATATAGCATATAGCTGTTAGGTGTATTGCGCATAGCTTTGTGTGTATTGAGTTTGGCGTTGTGCGTATTGCATGTAGCATTTTGTGTATAGTGGTGTGTGTGTGGTTGTGTATAGCGTTGTGCATTTGCCTTGTGCATAATGAATTTTGCATGTAGCATTGTGTGTATATAGTGTTTGTGTGTGTTCATTGTAGCCCCTGGCAGAGATTTTGACAGTAGTGGAAAGGGGACCTATGGTCATCTCTATCAGTATAGCCCAAATTTAGAAATGTATGGATCATTTCAAAAGTACGAGAGAGAATATGTTGCTATGATATATGGTTCTGCATTGTCTAGCTCATGTGTACCATTCATCTTCTAATTTTTGCAGGTGCTAATGTGATGGCACTTGCTCTATGTACCACATTTGATTGACTTGCTCCATCAGTAAACAACTTTGGTAGAAAAGCTTACGTTTGATAGCAGATGTCTGTTCTTTAATAGCTATCAAACCTGAATTTGCCCTCTTAGATTTTAGTATAATGCAATTAAGTAAATATCATATCCGTTTTGCAGCAAAATTATCCGAAGTTTGGAAAAATTCCAAATCCCCAACTTTAGAACAAATTATTAATGTAGTTAAAACGGAACTTTCAACTATTAATAAGCCGCCATGCATTCATTAAGCATATGGCGACTAGCTTGAAAATACATCTTACCTATAAAAAGTGCCACATTCTAAAGAAATCTTTACTCTTTGGAGACTGACGGGCAGGTTAGTGCAGTCTGCGCTCCTGCGCCTTCAGTCCCTTCCGGTTACCATGTGGCATGATGCAGTGCTTTACAGGAGACCGGGACTGATGGTGCAGGTGCGCAGACAAGATGTTTGCGCTGTTACCTGGCTTCCTTTCTCCAAAGGGTAAAGATTTCTTTAGATTGTGGTACTTTTTATAGTTAAGACATGTATTTTCAAGCTAGTCGCCATATGCTTAATGAAGGCATGGTGACTTATTAATAGTTGAAAGTTCCGCTTTAATTCTAATGCTAATTATCTGAAACTGTCAGCAGTCCTGGCCAACTCAGTTACCAAGCATTACAAAATTTGATTACCTTGGAACTCTTATGTACAGATGCAGCATAACATATGATATTGATCTACAATAATTTTCTTGATAAGTTTTTCACGGAGATCATATAACGAAGCTGTGTATCATGTCTACGACTGATGTACTTTTTTCTACTCTACTTAATTATCTTCATTAAAAAATGTTTTTGGAACTTAAAAAAGAAAAAAAAATTGGTTTCTACTCAGGCCCTGAGAACAGTTACATATCCAGAGTTCAGGGCATCTCTTTTATCACTGGGATGGTGGCACCACTGAGAGTATTTATTTATTTTTTTTTCTTAAAAAATTTATTTTCCTTTTTCTTCCACTGTCTTAGTTATACCCTGACATAAGTTGTTCATGTGAACCGTCCTATGAATGCGTTTATCATCTGGGCAATAATTCACCATTCATCGCTGGTCAAAACATGCATTGCAGACAACAAACTAAGTGAAGAGGAAAAGAAGCCTTGTTATGAAGCAGCAGAGGAAGTCAGAACAAAGCACAGAGAAGAATTTCCAGGTATCTGGGCCCCACGGCTGCAGAGATGTATCTTTTGTATGTTATGATGAATGGTATATTGTAAGGCTGACCAGAAATCTTGTTTCATCATTCTTAACGTTCCAGGGTATAATTTATTATTTCCGTCTGAGAAGTCTGTGCACCTTTCCACTGTCCATTTATACCTTTCTTCAGCAATACTTTTGCACACCCCTCTGGTCGTTAAATGGTAATTGATTAATTTTTGTAGGTCAGAAAAATGGCAATTGGACTTCACAAATCAATAATTTAGGCACTTATGCGCAAATGTTGGTTTAACCAAAAATGGTTCACCTTTAAAATGTCGTATTAAAAATAGAGTGAAAGTACACACCACATTAAAGGGATAGTAATACTTAAAATGTAAAAAAAATATGTTATGGGTTTATCCCCCTTAGTAAAACAAGATTACTCCCACTGCTGAAAGGTGTTTCATTCAAAAGTTATTAATTTTCAAAGTTGAATTTTTTAGGTGCAATATCACAGTGGCCTGAAATCGTACAGTGGCGCTATTGCTACAAGATCCTATGGACAGCTCTGGTCCCGGGACCATAAATCTCCATAGGATCGTGTAGCAACAGCGCCACTGTACAATTTCAGGCCACTGTGATATTGCACCTAAAAAATTCAACTCTGAAATGTTATGTTCAAACCCCCTCCTTGCTTTATACCACCAAGTGTGCCTAAAAACACCCGGTGTTAGAAATATGCATTTCTTACAGAAGCTGTAAAAAAAGCATACTCATAGGCACTCAAAAGGTTAACAGACAACTATTCTAGGGACTGGTAATGTAGTAGCAGGTGATGGTTAGTCCTTATCAGAATTCTACCACTTCAGGTGTGTTGGCTAAATCAGTAAAACAAGGGGAAGTGACACTTTGTAACAAATATACATTTTAAGAGATTTCAGTAACACCCAGGCTCAGGAGGGCAAACATCATATAGGATACTCAAGACTTACGACAGTTTTGTGCACAGAGAAACCTAATCAACTTTTCTTTTTCTTTAATTAGTCAAGATTATCATTAAATAATCAGAATTTATTGCCTGTAATGGAATTAGAGAGCTAAAACGTAATGCTTCTGATCGGTGACTAGCTGTAGAACAAGCCATTGTGCTGTTGTTCGTCCTCAGAAGGCTCTCCCATTTTGTATGCTTATTCTGAATACTCTTAGGGAGTCTCCCTAAGAGTGAAGGGTAATCCAGACTTGGACCCCTTGCTCTCTGTGCTTAGGGAATCCAACTGTACCCTCCTGAGAGGCCCAACTAGGCTGAAATGTACGTCGGGGGTTAGCTGGTTTTCCTGTGCAGGGGAGACTTGCCCATCATTTTGGAACTGGACTGCCCTTATGGGTGGAATTAGTCTAATGTGTATGTGGAAATTTCTCCTCTGTAATGGCGTTAGAGAGCTAAAACGTGATGCCTCTGAGCGGTGACTCAGACTTTTCTCTGATAGGCTCTGAGTTTGGGCACCATTTTCTTTCTCTCTTCGGCTGAGTATCCTACACAGGGCTTGGATTCCTTTATTCTCCTCCACAGGTTATCTATTCGCCTGCCAGATAAATACTCTTCTGGGCTTTCTGAGGTGATTCATTAATCTGGGTGACAGTTTTTGGGTTCCCTGGGGCTAATGATTCTGGGATGTCTTTGACCCCCCATTGATTATTGTTCCTCGTGCCAAAGAGAATATTCAGGACATTAATGCCCCACGTGTGCTGTGGCCCCTACCTGGCTGCCAGGGCCCTCCAGGATTGAACAAGAGACACTTTGGGTCAAGGACTTAAAGTCCTGTATAGCATAGTTCCCTCCAGGGGGTCCTTTTATTCTTGGGAACCCCCCACTTTGTTCAGGTTTGTGGCCCCTAAGGCCCCTGGCATTCCTGATCTTTCTGACTCCTCTGAGGAGGATTCATTTGAGGAATCAGAGGATTGTGAGTGTGCAGAAGGGGCTTCTGCCCATACCTATGGTGACCCCTTTGAGGCTGACCCTGAACCCTCTGCTGAGGGTCTCACGAAGGCGGTTTTGACTACCCTACACATTCCTGTTAACCCTGTAGAGACAGTCTACTTCTGAGGTCTTTTAAAGATGCAAGAAGTCCTCTACTCTGTTTCCGCCTAATGCAACTCTGGGTCAGGTTATCCTAGATGAGTGGAAGACTCCAGACAAGTGTATTGCTCTCTCTAAGAGATTCTCTAAGCTGTACCCCTTCTCTGATGCAGCTTTGGCTCCGTGGGCTACACTGGCTCAGTGGGCTACACCTCCTCAGGTTGATCCCATTATTTCCAGACTGTCTAAACCCACTGCCTTGTCTTTAGCGGATACTACGGCACTTAAGGATTTAACTGATAGGAAGCCTGAAGCTATCATGAAGTCTACCTTTAAGGCCTACCTTGTCTTCTGCGTGGTTTACTAGAGCCATTGCTGTTTGGACTGAACAGCTTACTGACACTGACTACAAAAGGTGCCCCTAAGGAGGATATTTTGGCCAACATGTCTGAGGCTCAGAACTATAGGACTGATGCCCTCTTTTGACGCTGTCAGGCTTGAGGCTAAGGCTTCTTATTTTTCTGTGACTGCCAGATGTACTCTGTGGCTTAAGATTTGGTTTGATGACTTATCATCTAAGAAGTCAATAATTTCTCTCCCTTTTCAGGGTACGTCTCTTTTTGAGCCTGAACTGAAGAATATCATCAGTGAGGCCACTGTGGGTAAGAGCACTTTGTTGCCTCTGGTTCCCAAACTCCCTAATCTGGTAAGGAAGCCACGTCCCAGCAAAAGCGAAGAGCAAAGGCCAAGTCCGGCTGGGTCTCAGGCCAGCACCCTGTGCTCCACCCCCATGCCCAGGCAACAATGGAGGTCCAAACACTTCTCCACCAAACTCAAATCCATCAAACCACCTTCGGCATGCTTCTCCAAACCCTGGTCCACATCTCCCTGTGGGTGGTCACCTGCAGCATTTTTCAAGCATTTGGGCAGGCTCTGTTGTGGATCAGTGGGTAATAGAGGTGGTTTCAGGAGGCTACAGGATCTCTTTGTATACCTACCTCCCTTCAGATTCTTCCTTTCTCGTTCCCCTCTGGGTCAAGAAAAGTTAAATCTTTTCAACGGAGCGGCGCATGCTCTCTTGGACAAGGGAGTCCTGACTCTGGTTCCTCTGCAAGAGAGAGGTTTAGGTTTCTATTCAAACCTCTTCATAGTTCCCAAGAAGGATGGTGGCAGTCTCACTATCTTGGACCTCCGCTGTGCACATTCCAGGAGTAGAGAACGTTCTGGTGGACTATCTCAGTTACCAGACTGTGGTTCCTGGGGAGTGGAAGCTCCATCCGGAGGTCTTCAACCTAGTGGTCCTAAAATAGGGGTTTCCTTGGATAGACCTTATGGAAACCAGGGACAACAGGAAGGTTCCAATGTTTTGCTCTCGCTGGGGGGATCCTCTGGCATTTGCAGCAGACGCCTTGTCCATTCCTTGGAGCTTTCATCTAGCCTACCTTTTTCTTCCTTTCATCCCCAGGGTGTTGAGGAAAATTTGGATGGACGGTGCATCGGTCATACTGATTTCTCCTTATTGGACCAGGAAACCTTGGTTTCCAGAACTGCTCAGGATCCATTTCCTCTGCCCTGCCTTCTACAGTTCCCCACACAGCTGCACGGCACTTGGGGACACAGGAATCCCTTATGCAAAAAAAAAAAAAAAACCTCAACTGCCGGCCGCGCACTGCTGCGGCTCGTCATTAAGGAGTTAAGTGAAATGTATTGGGACAAATTTTTTTCGATTGGGAGAATATAGTGTGTCACCTTGAAATGTTTGCATTCCTTTGACTGCCAGAGAAGTACGCAATCCGTTACTCTGAAATGTGTTGTGTACCCCTCCCAGCCAATCAGCTCCTAGCTGAGGGATGGCGATTGCCAATAGGAGCTGATTGGATGGGAGGTGCATATGCACACATCCCAGCCAATGGACATCTGGGAGATATTTTGAACAGAGACTAGCTACATAAAAGCCAGTTTCTGTTAAAATTTCCCACACAGTGGCTTGGGCATCATCCCAAAGCGTACCAAGGGGGGGGGGGGGGGGCGGGTTGTCTCACTTCCAACCAGAGCCGGATTAACACTCCACGGGGCCCTTGGCAAGGTATCAATTTGGGCCCCCCCCCATACCTCTCTAACTTTGGCTACCTACAAATTGTTTAGTTTACACTACAATTTTGTAGGCACAGGCACTCAAAGGATTATCCAATGACTGCATAACCCTTTGAGTGCCTGTGCCCACAGAACTGTAGTGTAAACTAACTACTGTGTAGGTAGTTAGGGTTAGGGAGGAAACCCATGATACATTACTTAATTTTTGTCCCTTGCCCCCATCAGCTCCACTTTGCCCCCATCAGCTCCAGCTTGCCCCCATCAGCTCCAGCTTGCCCCCATCAGCTCCAGCTTGCCCCACCAGCTCCACTTTGCCCCCACCAGCTCCACTTTGCCCCCACCAGCTCCACTTTGCCCCCACCAGCTCCACTTTGCCCCCATCAGCTCCAGCTTGCCCCCATCAGCTCCAGCTTGCCCCACCAGCTCCACTTTGCCCCCACCAGCTCCACTTTGCCCCCACCAGCTCCACTTTGTCCCCACCAGCTCCACTTTGTCCCCACCAGCTCCAACTTGCCCCACCAGCTCCACTTTGTCCCCACCAGCTCCAACTTGCCCCACCAGCTCCACTTTGTCCCCACCAGCTCCACTTTGCCCCCACCAGCTCCACTTTGTCCCCACCAGCTCCAACTTGCCCCACCAGCTCCACTTTGCCCCCATCAGCTCCAGCTTGCCCCCATCAGCTCCAGCTTGCCCCACCAGCTCCACTTTGCCCCCACCAGCTCCAAATTGTCCCCACCAGCTCCACTTTGTCCCCACCAGCTCCAACTTGCCCCACCAGCTCCACTTTGTCCCCACCAGCTCCACTTTGTCCCCACCAGCTCCAACTTGCCCCACCAGCTCCACTTTGTCCCCACCAGCTCCACTTTGTCCCCACCAGCTCCAACTTGCCCCACCAGCTCCACTTTGCCCCTATCAGCTTCAGCTTGATCCCACCAGCTCCACTTTGTCCCCACCAGCTCCAACTTGCCCCACCAGCTCCACTTTGTCCCCACCAGCTCCACTTTGTCCCCACCAGCTCCAACTTGCCCCACCAGCTCCACTTTGCCCCTATCAGCTTCAGCTTGATCCCACCAACTCCACTTTGCCCCTATCAGCTTCAGCTTGATCCCACCAACTCCACTTTGCCCCTATCAGCTTCAGCTTGATCCCACCAACTCCACTTTGCCCCCTATCAGCTCCAACTTTCCCCCATCAGCTCCAACTTGCCCCCCATTACAACGCAAGGGGTGTGCAACGCATTGCATGGTCCTTATGCAGTTAAACTTTTCAAACATGCAAATATAATATAGAATACTAGTTGAAGAGCCCGTTACACGGGCCACAGTGCCACTGCCACCTAGTCTCGTGGCAGTCATGCGCAGTGGAGACTGCGCGCGCCGCAGCTGTTACAGAGCTGGACAGAGCGCGGCGCGGGCAGTCTCTACTGTGCATGACTGCAGCATGGGCAGCAGTATCTACTGCGCATGACGCGGCGTTACACACGTTTTAGCGAATTATTATATAGGATTTGCCTACTCTTTAATTAAAGTATTAAAGTGAGTTGAAACGTTAATTCATTTAACCCTTTGAGTGCCAGAGGTATCCGATGAATTGCAGCAAAATGCATTGGATACATTTCTGACACTCAAAAGGTTAAAAGAATAGCTCTGTATTTTTAACAGAATGTTTCCTTATGATTCTAGCTTTCTGTAAAGGACCACGAACACCAAACAAATGAAATTAATTTATCTAAATTTAAATATCATGCCCATACAGGTAGAATATGCACAGTTATTCACGTTACATACCTAATGTGTTGTGTCCCCCGCTGGCACGTAGAGGGTTAATGTTTGTACTGTTTGTAACGTGAGAAAAATCAGTGGATTGTGATGAGTCCCCACTGCGCTTATATCCCATAAGGACGTTCTCTTGTCTCAGCCCATTCATAAGTAATCCTGTATAATCAATGGGGACTCTGGCAAAGGCACAAATGTCTGCTTCCTCAGCGCATATATGATTACATCCGAGGCCTCAGAAAACAGAATATTTCCAGACGTTACTTTACTCCTGTTCTTGTTCATTTAGTGATGTGAGCTCCCTCTAGCTGTAGCATAAGAGTCTGCAACTCCACTTTATCTGCAATGGTTAACCCCTTAAGAACAGGGCTTTTTTCAACTTTGACCGTAAATAAAATGCAGGTTTCTAACTTGTTAGTTAAGCACTATTTCCTTGTTTTGTTATGTGGAGGACTTGTTGAGTGCAGGAATGAGGCTTCCTCCGGGCCCCCTCATTGGACCGGGCCCTAGGCAGGCTCCTTGTGGCCTTGCCTGTAATCCGGCTCTGCTTCCAATTTTATGTTTTTAAAAACTTGAGTATTACTCTTCATGTTTCTCTTGAGAAGTTTAATTTATAAGCAAAATTTATTGGGACAATGTTTTTCGATTGGGTCGCCTTGGAATATGTGCATTACTTTAACCTTTGTCTGCCAGAGTGGTAAGCAACTCACTGCTCTGTAATGCTTTGCGTACCCCTCTGGCAGTCAAAGGGTTAAACAATGCACATACTTCCAAGTTATGTTTTGGCCAAAATGTAATGTTTCATTTTTTTATTTATTTACAGGACACTATTTGACACAAGGAAGATAAGAAGAGAGAGGAAAAAAGAAGATGACAAGAAGACGACAGACTGTGGATGACAGGTAAGTGTTACACAGATCTGGATGTTAGGGTAGTATTAGGGGAGGTATTGTTGCACTTCAGTGTTAGGGGTGTGTAGGGTAAGTGTTTGGGAGGGTGCCTGTGTGTTGAGCTCATGCTTGGTAGTGTGTCAAGCACTGATCCTTAGTTACTTTCCTGTGAAGTTCCCATTACTCACGCTATTTAGCATGGTTTTTGGGAACTTAAAACACACAATGGACTTTTGGCCACAAGTCCATTTCTGTGGCCCAAGATTCGTGGTGGCTTCAGTTGGAGGGGAAATTGTATTGTATTGTCGGTATCCAATTTTACTCTAACACAGGTTTTAGCA
The DNA here is from genome assembly GCA_037306005.1 of Rhinophrynus dorsalis. Taxonomy (NCBI): domain Eukaryota; kingdom Metazoa; phylum Chordata; class Amphibia; order Anura; family Rhinophrynidae; genus Rhinophrynus; species Rhinophrynus dorsalis. Next base: position 94,495,359 of record CM074721.1, read on the forward strand.
GGATTCATTGAATCAAGGCCTCTATCTCACCTTTGTGTATTTCCCCTGAATTTATCCAAGAGCAGATCAACTGTGTCATCAGGGACGAATAAAAGTTGCTCAAGCATAGGAGAAAACATCCCTATTTGGGACCTTATTCAATAAAAAGCCAATGAGGTACCATCAAGATATAACCTTTTGAGTGCCAAAGCGGTGTGCACCCCTTTGGCACTCAAAGGGTTAAACGCCCCATGTAACTTTTTGAGTGCCTAAGGGGTTCCCGAACTCATTGCAAAGCAACGCATTGGGCACCCCCTGGTACTCAAAGGCTTAAAGCAATATAAGTTTTTGTTCACCCCCTATATAGCAGTTAGTTTTCCACAGAATTATTCCAGTAATCTTACTATTTCATCCTCGTTGTGTTACTGATGCATCCATGTGAGCTGGCTCTTCCAGCTAGACGTTATATGTGCATACTGGTGTACAGTACAGTTGTATTTTCTAGAACAAAATACCGGCCACTCAGTTGTTGCTATTTTATTGTTATTAGCTTTAATGTCTCGACCTCCCGGGGTGTGTGACATACACAGAATCAACCCCCCACAGTGTCAGTACTGTCTAGCATTCACAAGTTCAGTCTGTCTACTACTCACTCTTTTGCTCTCCTACTGTCATTTTCATTCTCTCTTATGTCTAAGTCTCTCTTTCTATAGGTGTGATGCAGTAGCCATCTCTGTTTCTGTGTGTGTGTGTGTGTCTCTTTTGTGTGTACTCTCTTTGTGCATGCTCTCTTTTGTACAATATGTGTTAATTCTCTGTTCTATGCATTTTTTTGTGTATGTTCTCTCTCTCTTACATATATTGTGGAGATGCAGTAAGGGGTGATAAATCGGACACAACTTCTCTAGTGATATCACTTTTCCAAGTCATATGTTATTCTATGGAGCCAATTAACTAAGAATTTGCCGTCTTTGGAGATCTTAGTGCATAGGCTCCTTTGAATAACATAGGAACTGGACGAGTCATGTCCTCTTTATCACCTCTTTATCATGCCTTAGTGCATAACCCCCATTCTCTCACATGCACCATCTTGCTTTCTTTAAGTGCATTCTCCATTGCATGGGTTCTCTAATGACTGTCTCTTGTCTGCTCTGTTTTGCTGTCTTTTGTGTACATGCTCTCTTTCTGTCTTGCTATGCTCTCAATTTGCATAGTGTTTCCTCAAATTGAAGTATAGAGATGCCCTGCTGGAACTTCCATGAGTTTCAGTATGCTGCGTTGGTCTGTATTAAAGCAAAGAGATACCCATCTGTGTGGAAAGCCCTGCCAAACAAGAGGATTTTAGTCTTACCTGTTAAATCCTTTTCTCTTAGTCCATATGAAAAACAGCTACCATGGGGAGGAGACTTCCTTCCTAGTAGGGCTGGAACATTTCAAAAGACAAGGTCTTGGAGGTGGAGCCTTCCCTTCTTCTTACCAGGCTGCCCTAACCCCACCTATGTAGTTTTAAAATGAGACTAACCCACCAGATAGGACAGAGAGAGAAGAAAAGTATAAGCTCATGTGAGTAATAAGATGCCAAGAAGTACTCCCACGTCCGGCCAAGTGAGACCAAGAGAAGTCCCCATTCTCTGGGTGGGAGACCTTTATGTCATATGGACTAAGAGGAAAGGATTTAACAGGTAAGACTAAAATCATCTTTTCTCTATCATCCATACCATGGGGATATAACAACAGTAGGCTCCAATCTGTGGGAAGTAAAAGAGAGGACCTAGCATCAGTCCCCATGATACTGGAGTTCCGTAGGACAATCCAGAACTAGGAACAGCCCAAGCATAACTAAGTATCAACAGACACTAAAAACAATAGCACAGCACACATGAACAAGAGCCAACCGGGCTCTGTTGTTCAGCAGAGGCCTGATTCTTTTAGACCTAGGAGGCCCCAAAAGACCTGGTAGAATGTGCTGTAACATGAAAAGGAACAGGTTTCTTCTTGAGTTCATATGCCCTGCGAATAGTACCCTTAATCCAGGAAGCAACAGTGACCTTGGACAGAGCCTTACCAGCCCTAGGACCTTCAGGGATGAAAAACAAGGCATCAGCCTTACGTAAAGACTCAGTACAGTGCACACAAAACTTGACACAGCGCACCACATCCAACATGTGGACATCCCTCTCCTTGTCAGGGTCAGTACAAAAGGAAGGCACGACAATCTCCTGATTGATGTGAAACTCAGAGACCACCTTAGGAAGGAATTCCTGAGAGGTTCGAAGAGCAGTTTTGTCCTTGTGAAACACCAGGAAATGCGGCCTGTAAGACCAAACTTGCAACTCAGCAACTCTGTGCGCAGAGACCACTGTGAGAAGAAAAGCCATCTTCCACAACAAGAGACATAAAGTAATGTTAGCAAGGGACTCAAAGGGAGGCCTGTGCAAGACTCTCAAAACCAAATTAAGGTCCCATAGAGGCATTGGAGCCTTGTTGTCAGGGAAAGCATGGGTGACCCCCTGAAAATAACTTGACATCTGGCAAAGTAGCAATAAGTCTCTGGAAAAATACAGCGAGAGCAAACTTCTGAACCTTCAAGGAACTCAGACTGAGTCCTTTGTTTACCATCCTGCAGAAAGGACAGGACCACTCTAAGGTAAAACTCCTGTGAATACAGATCCCTGTCTGCACAACAAGAATGAAAAATGCACTAAACCCTGTGGTAGGCCTTATAGGAGACAGGCTTCCTAGACTGGATCATAGTGGCATGTCAAAGCCAACTGCTCCACATCCTCCTTCCAGAGGTACCCATGAAGGACGAGGTCCAGTCTGAGTGGCAGTGGAAATGGATCCGAATAAAGGGACAAACCAGCTTGGGGAACCATGCCCTCCTGGTCCAATAGGGGACAACCATTATGACCGCAGGACCATCCATCCGAATCTTCCCGAGCACTCTGGGGATGAGAGGAATTGGAGGGAAGATGTAAGCTAGATGAAAGCACCATGGAATCATCAAGGTGTCCATGGCAAAGGCCAGAGGATCCCCCCATAGAGAACAAAACATTGGAACCTTCCTGTTGTTCCTTGTGGCCATCAGATCTATCAGAGGATACTGGTCCAGGATTTTCCTTGATGGAGCCTTCAGCAGAAGACCGTCCATGTAAGGAGTCACTGGAATTTCCGAGTGTAAATGAAGGCAATCATGGCCCCCAGGATTCTGGAAAACACCAGAGAAACGGAGGTAAGCCCAAAGGGCAGAGTGGTGAACTGGTAATGTTCTGATCCCCTTGCAAAGTGGAAGTACTTCTGACTATCCAGGTGAACAGGGATGTGAAGCATCCTGCAAATCCAGAGACTCCAGGAATTCTCCTGGGCACATAGCTGTGAGACCGAGCACAAGGACTCCATCTTGAAGTGAGCATTCTCCACAAAAGAACTGAGGTCCAGAAAAGGGCAGCTGCCATCATCCCTCTTGGACATCATAAACAGGTTTGAATAAAAACCTGAATCTCTCTCCTGGGGTGGAACTGGAACAAGAACTCCTTGTCCAGAAGAGATTGAACCGCTTTGTTGAAAAGCCATAGCTTTTCCTGGCCCAGGGGAAGCCTGAACTAGAAGAACTTGAAGGGAGGAAGGGACTTGAATCCTATTCTGTACCTTTCTGAAACCACCTGCAAAACCCACTGGTCCTCAATGGACTTTGTCCATGCATTGTGAAAATAGCACAGACACCCACCCACAGGTAGCTGCGGACAAGTCATGAGGATGCAGACTTGGGTTTGGCAGCTGGGCGCTTTGAGTGCCTCTGCTGCCTGGGTATGGTGGAGGTGAAGGCCTGAGACAAGCTTAGATTCGGCCTTTGTGCCTGTTTGGCAGTGATATGCTGTTTTCTGTTCGTGTTAGGGTGTTTGGAAACTTGAGGCAACAAGGTGGTCTTACCCCCAGTAGCATCACTGATGAGCTGCTTTAGCTCAGGACCAAACAAAGACTTGCCCTGAAAGGGGAGAGAAACCAGTGGCTTCTTAGACGAGAGGTCCTCAGACCAAATCCTGAGCCATAAGATACGTTGTGCTGTAACAAGAAAGGCAGAAGCCTTGGCAGACAGCTTGACAGCATCATAAAGAGCATCAGTGACAAATAAACATCTGTTTATTTGAGGGAGATTATTTATATATTGTGTGCTGAATTAATTTATTTATTGATCAATGCATCACTTATGAATTAACTATGAAACAGATATTGTACTGTATACTGTACAAATGAATTGCTGGACACAGTTTTGTCTCTCTGTCTATGGTTTGTCTTGTGATTTTAAATGTTTTTTTTTTCTCTGTCGTCCAATATAGCTTACAGGTAACTCTGGAAAGGCAACAGCCCCTTTAAGTAGGCAGGAGCAATTCTTGGAAATAATGCAGGGTGGAGCCTTCCTCTCCTCCTTAGCTGGTGACTAACTAGTTCCCTCCCAGTTAGATTTGTTCCTTGTAGAGAGAGGGGCTGCAGAGAACAGTTCTGCATAGTTTTAGTTTCTTTTATTATTTTCTTGTTAGATATGGCAGATTACCATTACTGACTTCCTAATGGTGGATTGCTCAAATAACAGGTGCTGTTGTGGACCTTCGAGCCCTGGGGGAAAACCTTGTGTGCTATGCCTTTTAACCTTGGAGAAGCCCACTGAGGCTTCTCGCTTTCTCAATGGTAATCTGAAGGCTGGAGACCTACAAAAAAAGGTGAGCAACCCTTTGAGCGCCATGGTCCAGTTGTCCCACTCTCTCCCCTCCGCACAGGGGTCTCCTTCTGGAGTTTCTATTTCTGTGCTTCTGCACTCATTTGGGTTTATCCTTATGTCTACTTAGAATCCTTGGAGCATTTGGGCTTTCTGTGGTACAGTAACCCCTTCCTTGCCATGTTAGGTGCTTTGGGGGATGTTTTTCACTCATTTCCCTTGGGGTCCTCTGTTTTCTACTGTTGTTAAGGTGTTCTTTATGTATTTTACAACTTTTGGAACATTTTGAGAATTTTCGTTTATTTGAATTCTGCACCTTTAAGGCGCGCTTTACCGCATAGTCGCAATGGGACATTGATCTCTATGGAACAGTTTCACTTGGGATATATCTTTGCAACCACTCCACGTACCCAGCTTAGAGATGGCTCATTCTTCTTGTCTACCCTTGCCCTAAACTGTGGTGCACATCCTTGGTGGCTTAGGGGGATGCCGGCACTGTTTTAGGGGTACTCTGTGAGGAAACTACATTTCCCATAAATGCCCGTTTCACAGGCTGTTTTCTGATTGTCTTACAGTTCAGTCGCCATTTTCTTTCTTTCCTCTCACGAGTATCCTATGCAGGGCTTGGATTCTTCTACTCCCCCCACCTCAAGTTAACCCCTTGGCTTGCCAGATAAATGTATTTTAGCCTTTTCTGTGGTGATTTCTTTAATCTGGGGCACAGTATTGGGTTATTCCTTGTACTGTCAGACACTTTAGCTCCTGTCAAAATGTCAGACCCATTGATTATGCCCTTCATGTGCTATGGCCCCTGCATCTCTGCCAGGGCCTTCCAGTCATGAACAAGGGGTTCTGCAGTCTTGAAAGACCCCTACTTTATACAGGCATTTGGCTCCTATGGCTCCTTGCATTCCTGTCTTGTCTGTTTCCTCTGAGGAGGAATCTCTGGAAGATTCAGAGAATAGTGTGCATACACTAGGGGCTCCTCCCCAATATTATGACAACCCCTTTGCAGCTCCTGAACCCTCTTCTGAGGGTTTCATTAAGGTGGTTTTAAACACCCTGCACATTCCTACTACCTTTGTGGGTTCTCAGTCTACTTCTGGAGTCTTTCAAAGGCGCAAGAAGTCTTGCACGTTTTTTCCACCTCATCCTACTCTTGACTAGATCATACTTGCTGAGTGGAAGACCCCTGTTAAAGGGATAGTAATACTTCATTTTAACTTTATTTTGTTTTGTAGGCATTAAAAAAACATGAAGAATGATATAAGTCTTATCTCTGAAACCTTTATGGTTTAAGAGATATTCACAAACAAAGTATCCCCCCCCCCTGTTCAACCAGATCAGAAGGGAGATGTCCAGGTAGACTGCAGAGAGGAACAATCTTCAATTAAGATAAGGGAAAAAGCTGAAAAACTTGTCAAGGGGGGAAGGGCTTTCATTGTTTTCATACAAAGAAAATTGTCCCCTTCTGTTATCTGTACTGTCATACAACCAGACTCACATCTGAGAAGAGATGGCTTACACTAGGTAAAAGGGGCGGGGAGGGGAACTTTGCTTGTGAATATCTCATAAACCATAAAGGTTTGAGAGATAAGACTTATATCATTCTTCATGTTTTTTTAATGCCTACAAAATAAAATAAAGTTAAAACGAAGTATTACTATCCCTTTAAGTGTTTCTCTCTGTCTAAGCGATTATTTAAGCTGTATCCATTTTCTGATGCGGCCTTGGCTCAGCAGGCTAAACCTCCTAAGGTTGACGCCTATATTGCCAGTCCTTCTCCTTCCTCTGTTTTACACGCAGTGGATACTTCAGCTCTTACTGACTTAGCTGATAGGGAGCTTGATATTTTACAGGCTGCATTCGCTGCCATAGGTGCCTCATTGCAACCTACCCTGGCTTTTGCATGGGTTAATAGAACCATTGCTATTTGTACTAACCAGCTGTCTGACACTGTCCATATGGGAGCACCTAAAGCTGACATGTTGACACCTTTAGCTGATATCTCAGTACTATGTTACTGATGCCCTATCTGATGCTGTTAGGCTTGAGACTAGGCCTCCGCCTTCTCTGTGGCTGCTAGGTGCTCACTGTGGCTTAAGTTCTGGTCTGTTGACCTGACCTTTAGGCAAACTCTGGTTTCTCTTCCCTTCCAGGGTACGGCCCTTTTTGGCCGTGAACTTAAGGACATCATTAGCGAGGTTACTGGGGACTAAAGTGCTTGGTTTCTCTTGGCCCTAAGCGCAATCCTCAGACATGAAGGAGCCATCCTTTTTGTACTTGTCCAGTTGGAATACAAGGGACTAACCCAGTGCTATCTCAGACACCATGTCCCATAACTATGCCTCCGCAGCACTGGATACCAAGCAGCTCCCACACCGAGCCTAACCTCCTTCGGCAGGACTAGCCGAGCCTTGGTCCACTAGCACCTGTGGGTGTTCGTCTGCGGCGTTTTTTCTTTTCAGCATTTGTGCAGATATTGTTGCGGACCCTTGGGTTTTGCTGGTCTTTTCCGAAGGGTAGGGTTTTCTTTCAGCTTCCTCACATTTCTTCTCTTTTCGCTCCCCTCTGGGACCTGACCAGCCTTGTCTTTCCAATGGAGCCAGGCTGTTTTGGACAAGGAAGTTCTGGAACCGGTTCTTGAACCAGAAATGGGTTTGGGCTTCTATTCCAACCTATTTGTGGTTTCCAAGAAGGATGGCGGCTGCCATCTTATCCTGGACCTCAAGGATCTCTATTCCTTTGTGGACAAGACTCATTACCACCAGGAGTCTTTTCGATCAGTCATTGCAGCGATGTGTCCGGGGTATACCTGGCCTCCTTGGATCTGCAGGATGCTGTAACGGTTTTTAAGACACTCAGACCAGCTGGTTAGAATAAAACACAGTTTTATTAAAAAGAAATAAAGAGGAAAGATCGCCCTCTACCGGCAACACAAAATAATAGCGATATAATGATAGTTAAGCCTTCACAGGCTCAGTATACAGAAGCAGAAGTATCACATGTACTGTCTCAGGACAGGCACACAGTAGCGAGGATACTCAATGGTTAAATACAATAATCAGTCAGTCTCTGTTGTGGTGTTTGGCATGCCCAAGGTGGTGATCAGGCAGCAATTGGTGTTAGATAATGAAACACCTAAAGTTCTTAAGGCTAGAAAGCTGCTAGGCAGTAACGGAATAGTGGTAGAGTCTGCAGAGAAGTTGCAGTGAATAGCCCCCACGGGCGTAGCAACGGAGACAACTTAAACTGCAGGTGCTTGAGTCAATAGCCCCCACGGGCGTTACAACAGAGATGGCTACACTGCAAGAGCTTGCCAATAGCCCCCACGGGCGTAATAACGGAGACCAATTGCACAGGATTAGCTTGAGCCAATAGCCCCCACAGGCGTATACCGGAGACAACCTGCAAGAGCTTGAGCCAGTAGCCCCCACGGGTGTAACAACGGAGACCACCGTGCGCTGCAAGTGCTTGAGCCAATAGCCCCCACGGGTGTAACAATGGAGACTACCCTGCGCTGCAAGTGCTTGAGCCAATAGCCCCACCGGGCATGTAGTAGAGAGAACACAGCTAGAGCCAATAGCGGAAATCGACTACTCTGCTAGTGACAAGATGAGCAGCTGTCTAGACCAGGCTTACAACGCTGCCGGCTCAGCAGATGTAGCGAATCAACAGCATCGGCTCTGCAAGTGTAAGTGAAGGCTCATATAAGGAGACAGCAGCACTGCAAGGGTTAATAGCAGCTCAAGGATCGGAAGGTTCAGCAATAGTGGGTATCGCTCTGCAAGTGCCAAGGAAGGCTCAGCAACGGAAGCACAGCTCTGCAAGTGTTAATGGAGACTCAGCACTGGAGACACATCTCTGCAAGTGTTAAAGAGGCAACCTGATCAGCCCGGTAACGAGCTCAGCGGAAGTCAGAATATCGCCACGGCGACACCGGCAGCAGGAAGCAGGAACAAGGCAGGTATCTGTAGCAAGTCGGTCCAGGTCACGGAGCAGGAAGTCAGCCAGGCCGGGTCTGATCATGGAGGTTGTTCTCAGACAAGCCAGATCAGTCACGAGCAGGAACGTCAGCCAAGCCGGGTCAGATCACGGAGGAGGTTCTCAGACAAGTCAGATCAGTCACAAGCAGAAATGTCAGCCAAGCCGGGTCAGATCACGAAGCAGGAACTCAGGAGCATAGTCAAAACAGGCCAAATCGGTACACAGGAATCAGGAACACAGCAACAGCAACACTGGCTCTGGAACACCACGAAAGGGCACCTGACAGGTGTCAATGGCTGAGCATAAAAAGGTCACCAGTGGCGAGCCAAACAGACTCAGCCAATCAGAGCACACCACAAGCGAGAGTGACAGAGAGAGATCACGGGTACCATGATAAATGCCTATCTGCACATCGCTATTCATCCGGAGGGATGGCGCTACCCCAGGTTCGCTTGCAACAAGGGGCACTTCCAAATTTTCGGCTCTCCCCTTTAGTCTGACCACTGCTCTGCAGGTGTTTATTAAAGTCTTGGGTGCATTGATTTCAGTCGCCAAACTGAGGACAACGGAGTGTGGGAGCTTCACCAGGAGGTGTTCGACCTCATCGTTCAGAGATGGGGACTTCCTTGGATCGACCTGATGGCCACAGACACAACTGGAAGTTCCTGATATTTTTGCTCTCACTGTCAATTCCTTGGGAGTTTCATCTAGCCTACATTTTTCCTCCTCTTCCCCTGCTCCCCAGGGTTCTGAGGAAGCTACGGATGGAGGGGACTCTGGTCATCCTAGTTGCTCCATACTGGCCCAGGCAACCCTGGTTTCCAGATTTGCAGGGCCTGTCTGTGTGCAAACCATTTCGTCTTCCACGCAGAATGGATCTCTTCCTACAGGGCTACCTGTGGAAGGAAAACATGTAGCGTCTGGGTTTGACAGCTTGGCGATTGAATCATCAATCTTGAGGAAGAAAGAATTTTCTCCTGAAGTGGTCACCACTATGATTCAAGCTTGGAAACCTGTTTCCTCTAATGCTTACTACAGGTTTTGGTCTCTCTTCCACCCATTCCTCAGTGGGACCTTAATCTGGTTCTGGGAGTCTTGCAGCGGCCTCCTTTTGAGCCCTTGGCTACCATTCCTCTTCGTCTCCTGACTTGGAAGATGGCTTTTCTCTTGGCAATTGTCTTTGTTCTCAAGAGTCACTGAACTGCAGGCCTTGTCCTGCAAACTGTCTTTCCTGGTATTTCACAAGGATAAGGCAGTTCTTTGTACCTCTCAGGAATTTCTTCCTAAGGTGGTCTCTGAGATCCACATCAATCAGGAGATTGTTGTGCCTTCCTTTTGTCCTGACCCCAAATCTGACAAGGAGAGGGATCTCCACTTGTTGGATGTGGTGTACTGCCTGAAGTTCTGTGTGCACCACACTGAGTCTGTCCGTCAGACTGATATGCTTTTTGTCATCTATGAGGGTCCTAGGGCTGGAAAGGCTGCATCCAAGCTGACTATCGCCTCTTGGATCAAGTCTACCATTCTCAAAGCCTATGAACTTGGGAAGAAACCTGCTCCTTTTCACATCAAAGTTCATTCCACTAGGTCTGTTTGGGGCCTCCTGGGCCTATAAAAATCAGTCTTCTGCTAATCAGCTGTGCAAGGCGGCCACTTGGTCGTCTGTGCACAACTTCGCCAAACACTACCTTGTTGATGTTCTGGCTTCGTCTGAAGCCAGCTTTGGCAGGAAAGTCCTGGAGGCAGCTCTGCCTGTCTAGGACTTTTTACAGTGTCTTTGAGATCTTTACCTGTTGAGCCCTGTTGGCTTTTGTTCTGTGTGCTGTGTTTACGGTTACTGGTGTGCTGTGTTAGAGTTCAGTGTCTGTTGACACTTAGTTTGTTTGGGCTATTCTGTGCTCTGATTAGTCCATGGGAGTTCTGGTATCATGGGGACCGGTGCTTGGTCCTTGCCTTCTTTCCCACCACTGGGAACTTAATGTTGGCACATCCCAGAGTTACCTGTAACAACAGAGAACAACAGAGAAAAAAGGATTTTAGTCTTACCTGCTAAATCCTTTTCTCTTAATCTATAAAGCTTACAGGTCTCCCACCCTGTCAAGTGACCATGCTTGGTTCTCCTATGGCTGGACGTGGGAGTCATTTCGGGTTCATGCTTACAGGAGTCTCTCTTTTCCTTTTTGCTCTCTAGCTAGCTAGGTTAGTGTCTCAAATCTAACTGGGAGGTGACTAGTTGGTCACCAGCTAAGGAGGAGAGGAAGGCTCCACCCTGCATTCTTGCCAAGAATTGTTCCTGCCTACTTAAAGGGGCTGTCACCTTCCCAGAGTTACCCGTAAGTTTTATGGACTAAGGGAAAAGGAATTAACAAAGACTAAAATCCTCTTATCTGTGCTGTAACAGAGTACTGATAATATTGTAATTGTGATTACTATATTGTTAAATAAATAAATTCAATATTCTAGTGAGAAATAGAAACCAGTCATTACCACTTCTGTAGATACATTAGGCCTGGTGTTCTAAGAAGAATTTGAGGAATTCTGGAATAATTCAACTGTACCATGGGAGAAGAATAACTATTTCCCCAAATTCCAATGGATTTAAATGGCGTTTGAACACCTTGAATGCTAAAGAAGTCTCCAATGCATTGAAAAAGCAATGATTTGGAGACTTCTTCAGCAGTCAAGGAGTTAAAGACCCATTTAAAACAACAGATTTCTTATTTGTCACCTCTTGTGTAATTGATTTGCTCCAAAATTGTTCCAGTTCTTCTTAGTACATCTGCCTCTTGAGAAGCAAAGCAATGGAGACCTGTCTAGTAGCTAAGGGGCTAACCCTTTGAGTGCCAGAGGGGTACACAAAGCATTACTTTAACACAAAGGGTTAAACAAACCAAACTCTAAAATAAAACATGCAGTGTGTTGTAACATTCACAGATGTATCTGTAACAGTAGCCATACTTTGCTTGAATTTAATATATATAATATTTTTTGTGCAGTTTCTCAGCATGTTGGGGGAAGTTATTTTCCTTTGCTCTCCTTATTTCATGTTGTGTCTTAAACAGCAGATTACAGTTTTCTAACCAGGAAGAGAGAAGAGCAAAAGAAAATGGCTTCCCTCGCAATGCAGATAAACAACCTAAACATATCCAGCACCACTACACTCTGCTACAAGCATTCAAATCATCTATCCTATCTATGTGCAACATCAAGCTTTTCCTCAGAGGCATCTCTAACATTCACCGCCCCTCACTTCGTACTCGCCTCCCAATCACTGCCACATCTTTAGATGCATTTATGACTTTTTAAGCACCAAACTAACATAGTAATCCAGGCAGCTGTTTGCCTTGCCTTTTTGGGTTCCTCTGTCCAGGAGAGTTCTCCTGTCACTCAAAGTCTGATGTCTTCATGTTGAAGGGACCAGCATGCTCGCAACTCTGACCACTTCACTGTCTTCATCACTCATTTCAAAACCGATCAGTCACTGACAGGTCATTTCATTCCCTATTTTGTCACTTGCGACCAATGGTGTGCCTATAAAGGTTTGGTTAACCTTGCCACTCTTCTCCAGTCTTACCCAGACCACAGTCCTTTTCTTCCACTCCAGTCAGGCCCACTCACTACAGCTACCTTCACTATATAGTACTATATACGCACTATCCCATCATGCTTAGGTTTCAACCCAAATCAGTACTCGGATCATTTTTTTCGAATAGGAGCAGCTTCCTTTGCCTCTAGGAACCAAGTGCCAGCTCACATTATCCAAAGACTCGGTAGATGGCACTCTACATGCTTTTCCAGATATATCCCTAATCTGACTTCTGAAATCCGCAGAGCTCTCACAAATCTGTCACACTGTCATCTTTACGCCAGTATCAATAAGCAGGTTGCATCAGCCTGACTTTTTGCCTCTTTTCAGGCTTACCTTCCTTGTTCATCCTCTGAGCTAATCATACGCTCAGGGGCAGCACTCCTCCTAAACATTCTGCATTATCTGGAAGCCCTGACCACAAATATACTTAAACAGAGGGCTGAGTAATGCAGTTCTTGTCCCTCTGACACTCAAAGGATTATATGACCTCAGGTTCATGTTTAGATGCTGTTGTTCCTTTAACTCTTTGAGTGCTGCAAATGCCTTCAACTTGACCTGCTACATTTGTCTACAAAGGGCTGGATTTACATCCTAGCTCCCCTAGGGAAAAACTCTGTAGGTGCCCTTAGCTCCACTCATGGATACACCCTCACATGCCCCCGCCCCCCATAAAATATAAGGGCAGAAAAAAAAAGCTTTAACCACTTGGTTGCTAGAGAGATCTCCAAAGAATTGCATTGCAATGCACTGGAGATCTCTCTAGCATCCAAAGGGTTATATAATAGCTTATAAAGGAGTATGAAATTGCTGCAAGGACATTGATATTGCTGAAGTGCCTCTCAAAATTTGGTGCCCTAGGTAGTTACCTACTCTGCTTTTTGGGAAATCTAGCCCTGAGACTACAGGAGGGTGTTCCAGTACACTTTTCTCTATTAACTCAGTGGAGGTTAGATATACCTCCTGTAGACCGCTCTACAATCCAAGAGGTTAATCAAGAAAAGTCTAATAAGTTTGCTATTTGGTTTATCATTTGAGGACCAACTGAGAATCATATGGAACACTGGGAAGGGCTGCTCCCTCAGAACATATGTAAAGTTGAATTCTAGCCCACAGAGAACAAAAGAATCCAGCATGACGTCCAGGCATGTTCATTTTTAGATGTTGTTTCCCTTTATCTTGAATGTCATAAATCTCTTCAATTTGTAAGAGACACTAGCCTAAAAGTAATTAATGCAACACTTTAATTTTGGTGACACTCTCTGGATAATTTGTATTCTTTAGTAATTTCATTTTGCCAATTTAGAGCTTATGTAGGTAATTTTTTTTTTTTTTTTAAACTTGTACATATTTGGTATATGTGTACTAAAGGAATCATGTTCAGTCTTACTCTTCTCTGTGTTGTTACTTAGTGTTAGGTGGGGAATTTGATTGGGGCGAGGCAAAAATGGGGAGGAACATAAATGGGGAGGGGCACGAGGGTCCCTTATCAGAGTTTGCAGGGGGCCCCTGCATTTTGTTACACTACTGCTTTTCATGTGTCTCCAGTTAACCCTTCGAGAGCCAGAGGGATAGCCAATGCATTGAGATACCCCTTTGGCACTCAAAGGGTTAAAGATGACATCTACTTGGCATACATCTAGCATCCATGTGGTAGCTGTCATAAACTATACACAAGTGCTGGTTCAGTTGTGAAGTCAGTGCTCACATAACTGGTTCAGAGGGAGGTAACCTTTGGATCTTCAGCTGCTGGGCACTACATTTCCCATCATCTCTAGCCAGTAGCTTGCCGGTTGGGGATAATTAGTTTTATCTTCAAACAGCTGGAGAGCCAAATGTTGCTTGATGCCTGTCCCTGTACTAGTTGATGTCTTTTCAAAAACACTTGTGACCAGTTTGGCGGAATGGTAACTACCATTAACACATACTTACAAAGGAAACAAACTAATAAAACTGAACAATATAAACAACATTCTTTAACCCCTTAAGGACCCTTGACGATCTTGGTACGTCATGGCTGGATTTGCTTTAAGGACCAATGACGTACCAGGACCGTCATGGAATTCCGGGCTCCCCGCACTGCTGCACGCCGTTTGGGGAGTCAGGAATCAGATTCAATTAAAAAAAAAAAAAATGCTCCATCGTCCTTAAATGACCACCACATGCATGCGCGGCCAGTCCTTAAGGGGTTAAAGGGATAGTAATGTAATAGTAATAAAGTAGATCCAAGTCTTCTCTAGTGTAAACTCTAGTGTAAACCTAACACATTGTGCTATGTTTAATAACTTACTTTGATGTAGTTCAAAAAATATTAAATGTAGAAAGATCCCCGGACAGATGCAGCAAGGGAGAAACGTAACCCTTTGAGTGCCAGAGAGTGATCCAACACATTGAGGAACAATACGTTGGATACCATTCTGGCACTCAAGGAGTTAATTCAGTAAGCATAAGGAAAACCCTGCCCCCTTGATGAATTGAAGAAACTTAGAAGAAAAAGAAGATAGAATAGATATATTTGGAACCCCGTTCTGGTGAGCAAGTAAAATTTATATTCTTATCTCAGCCGAGAATCAAACAAAAAAGGGGAACTGTTCAGTGCTGTAATGCCATGGTACAATAAGAACTGTTAAAACTCAAATTTTATTCCACAATCAAAGTAAAATAAATTTAAAAAATGGTGACACCACTTTTATTCGTGTGGTTAATTAAAGGGATAGTAACCCCCCCCCCCCCCCCCCCCGAAAACGTGAAGCCACATGCTAGGAATCATCAACACATACTTAACTCCCTTATTCCCATCTCTCAAACCGTTATGGTTTGAGAGATGTAAGAAAAGAAAGACCTCCGCTCCCTCCCCCTTCTGCCTGACGAGCTGTAAAGCTGTCAGAGGCAGAATCCGGTCGACCGACTTACGGCGGCTCTTCAGGAGCGCTGTCATCTAGATATCTCGGTATAATTACTTCATCGGACTGGTCTACAACAGGTGCTTGCAAGCCAGGCACACGTTTTAGACCATTCCGATGAAGTAATTATACAGAGATATGTAGATGACAGCGCTCATAAAGAGCTGCCGTCTGGTCCTGGAAGCAGGATCTCATGACGTCCGCTATACAGTGGACGCATGAGAAGGGGGGAGGGAGCGGAGGTCTTTCTTTTCTTACATCTCTCAAACCATAACGATTGGAGAGATGGGAATAAGGGAGTTAAGTATGTTTTGATGATTCCTAGCATTTGGCGTCACGTTTTTCGGGGAGGGGGAGTTACTATCCCTTTAAGATATAAAGATGTGAATTAGTGGGTTAAATACAAAGATCAATCAACTAAATCTGGATCGTTTTTATTACAATTTTACTAACTCCGATGTTTCTTCACATCCACTTTACTAGCGTACTTGGTTAGGATATCTAATGTTAAAGTAAAGTGTTAGTGACAAGTATAATTGAATTGCTAACCTCAGCTGGACCCTCGTAAAACCTATTAACCCTTGCTATATAGATGTATTCAGCGTAAAATTAAAGAACTCTCATCCTTTTAGTGGTGCCGGTTCAACGCTGTCTCTTTTTATAGGGTTGCTGGTATTGAGGTACCATGTTGATAGCCTGTAGACTTGAATAGCTATCCTCAGCTGAACTCTTACTCAAAACTATTAACCCCTTTGGATAATGGTCTATATCACTGTGTTAAGAGTGGCTGCAACAACTCACAGATCTTCCATTTACCCAACCGTTCATTGTGAGTTATACACGGTTGGTCATGAATCATTTTATTAAGAGAGAATTTCTGTTAAGGGTACATAATGCATGATACTCAGGCATATTCAAGTATAAATGCAGATGCATACCTCCCAAGTGTCCCTCTTTAGGAGGGACAGTCCCTATTTGAGACCCAAATCCCTCTGTCCCTCTTTTCTACCCCTTTGTCCCTCTTTTTAGGACATCAGAAAGAGTGGTGTGTATTACATTGCTCCACAGCAATAAAACACACATAAATGTGTTGTTAATTGTCAGTATATGTGTTTATACATTAATATGGGTAATTAAAATACTTTGGTCTTGCTCTAAATCATTTATCAGTTACACAAAGAGGTGCAGATGGGTCAAGAAATAACCTAAAAATTCTTGGAAATGCCCCACCTACCAGCCACTCCCCCAGAAACGCCACCTAAAACAGAAGTGTCCCTCTTTTGCCATTTGAAATGTTGGGAGGTATGCAGACGCCCTGCTAAATTGTATTGTAACCATGAGAATTCCTTAATCCTGTATTCTAAATATCAGCAACGTTAAACAACAGCTTTTGGAGGATATAAATTACCTCCGCTTTGTTAACTGATTTTTTTTTTTATATAGTTACTGAATTCCTGAAAACACTGTATCAAACCTGCGTGTAGTTGATCACTAGGTGTCCATGTTTACAACAGTGATCAATCGTTTAGAACAGGAAACAATCTCAGTATCATTCAAACTTCTACTGCAGGACCTCTGCTACTTGATTAAAGGAGCAGTAAACTTTTTTTTATGAAAACACAAATTTTATAGAGCTTTTCCTGCTGAATAAAACAAGGTCACTCCCACTGCTGTCAGATGGTTTATTCAAAAATTATAGAAGTTTAAATAATCAGGAAGTGAATTTACTGTGTTTACTTCCTGATAGTTCTAACTGACAGGAAGTGACAGGCAATTTCTATCACATTCTATGGAGAACTGTATGTCTCTGACTTTTCTGACTTTCCTCTCCATTAGAACCTAACAGGAAATCTAATTAGAATTTGACCACTAGAGGGCACTGCTAATGTAAAAAAACATGGGTTTAAACTGTAATAACTCTGGCATCCTTTTGACGAAGTGGGCAGGATTTTTTTTTACTGAAGTTTGTTCTTCGCCGCTCTCCATCCAGACCACAGTTGGAGGGTGTGATGCGGCCAGAAGGGTCGGGAGGGGGATCTTTCTACATTTAATATCTTTTGAACTGCATCAAAATAACTTATTAAACACAAGCAATGTGTTAGGTTTACAATACAGAAGACTTGGAGATCTACTTTATTGTACACAATACTATACCTTTAAGTCTATAATAATTAATACAGTTCTAAACTAATACAGTAGATGTACAGTTGGCATTCTACACAAAGAATCTTTATCAAAGGGGATGCTTAAAAATTATCAAAATTCACAGTAATTTAAATGGGCCTTTTAACCCTTGAATGCATGTGAAGTCTCCAACACATTGCAAAGCAATGCACTGGAGGCCTCTCTAGCATCCCAGGGGTTAAAAGTCCAATTTCCATCAATTGGAGGTGTTATTTTTCTCTCATGTGCACACAAAGGGTTAAAGTGAAAATATAATTTTATACTAAATCTGCTCCTAAAATCACTGTAATGGATACGGACAAAATAGCAGTACACTGAGAGGCTGATTTACTAAGAAAAAAGTGGCGTAATTCTGGATCAAGCCAATTGCACTGTTGAGAACAAATAAACATTACCATTGATATAAATGGAGCTTTTAACCCCTTGTATGCTAGAGAGGTCTCCAAGGCATTGCCTGGTGGGTACACAATGCGTTGCGTATCTCCTGGCACTCAAAGGGTTAAAGCCCATTTAAATCAGTGGGAGGTTTTGTTTCTCTCTCATGCGAAGCTGGATTGCAACAGACCTGCTCCACTTTTTGTCCCTGCATATGACCCAAAGGCACATTTTGGGGAAATGAACTAGTCTCTAGATTGCAAAAACACATGTATGATATTTACCAAAAAAAAAAAAAAAATCTGGGACAAAACAATGGGCCCTATGTATAAAAACAAAAGAGTAACAATTCTGGGCCAAATCCTATGTATGTTATTTATAAACTTAACTCTTCGGATGCTAGAAATGGGTCTTCAGTTCATTATGATGGAGACTCTCTACAGCACCCGAGGGGAGTAAAAGCCCCATTTGATTTGCTATTTGTTACATAAGGTGAAGCTGTTCTGTCCCAGAACTGACCAATTTTTACTTTATACATCTGAATCAGTGTATCAAAGAAAAAATATAACTAAATGAATGTATGGTTCACCTGTTTTGCCCAACTCCTACAGCGTGATCTGACTTTACCCAAATTTCTTTTCTTACCCAGAATTCTTAAGTGCATATGCTTTGAGGCTGATGTACAAAGAGTGAAATAGAGCAACACTGGGGCAAACTAGTACCACCAGGTTGAACAAATAAAATATATCTATTGAACTTCTAACACCTTGAATGATAGAGAGGACTACAACGCATTTAAATCAAATGTAAGTTTTATTTGTCCCCTATGTTGCTGTTGGTTTGCCCCCAGAATTCTCCAGGTTTACTAACCTCAGAGTGTCCATATCTAGTTTGGCATGTTGGATCCATATCCATTCTTTGGTCCTGACATCTACAATTCTTGCAGAACTATGTTTTCTTCTTCATTTTCGATGGCTGTTACATTAACATGCTGAATGGTCGATGGCTGAGCAAGTGAAAGAGGAACCATCATAGTAATACAACTTGGGTTCTACAAGCAGATATCATCACAATAAGTATGTAAATGTATGTTAAATGTTTAGTAATGGACTGTATATGATTAATTCAGACCGTTTTTAGAAGCCACATGAAGAATGAGACCACAGCCATCTTGCCTTTTGCACTTCACAGCCCATGCGTCACCTCTTCCTCTCCCTGTCAATCACCAAGGTAGTCTTTGCCCATAGTCATCCTGTCTGTAGTGCACGTGTAAGGCACTCTTGCAGATTAGCCATTATGATGTTCCCCTCCTCTCCGGCCGTGCACATTACAGTACACAGCAAGAGGATCACTAGGTAAGTTTTGTGAAAGGCGATATTTGGAACATGTGCGTCTTTTAATCATGGTGTCAGCACTGAAAATATTTGTATTATTAATGTATACACTATCTATGTTTAAAGAATTTAACTCTTTTATTTAGCAAGAATAATTGTACAGCGTAACATGAATTGCATACAGTGGGCATTCAGAAAGGGTTAATGTCAACTTCATCTTCCTTATATGAATATCCAATGTTTACAGTACATATGTGACTATAGGGATATGTGGCACAAATAATTAATTTCAGCTTCCTTTTGCTCATAACCCTTTTGGAGCCAGTGGTGTACGCAATGCATTGCGTTTTGATCCCATGTCATCATTAACCCTTTGAGTGCCATAGTAGTATTGCAATAGATTGAAAATCAGTCTGGCATTCAAAGGTTAATGCACACACTCGAACTGTAATACAGTGACCTGAACATGCAGGAAGGTTAGTGCGCAGCATGTCATGTGTCACGAGAATGGGGCGGATGAGGAGGATGCAGGAGGGATAGAGAAGACCGGTGTGAGTGACAACATTACCTTAAGGTAACCAGTCTGTCTTGTGCAGTAATCTTCTGCCAGTCTCCACGTCACAGGGTAAAACTTAATTTACCTTTTATGCATTTAGCAATTTTTTTTTTTTTTTTAAATACAATTGAACAGCTCTTTACAACTTGGTGCTATCTACACATACAGACCAAGTCATGTTAGGGTGATAGTGT
Source organism: Rhinophrynus dorsalis (assembly GCA_037306005.1). Classification (NCBI taxonomy): domain Eukaryota; kingdom Metazoa; phylum Chordata; class Amphibia; order Anura; family Rhinophrynidae; genus Rhinophrynus; species Rhinophrynus dorsalis. The sequence continues at coordinate 94,515,171 of CM074721.1, forward strand.
AACGGTTTTACAGGACACTCAGACCAGCAGGTTAGAATAAAACACAGTTTTATTAAAACAAAACAAGAAAGATCACCCTCTACAGGTAATACAGAATAATAGCGAGATATTGGCTTACAGATGCCTTCCCAGGCCCAGTATACAGATGCAAGGACAATACATATACTGTCACAGGACAGGCATAGAATCATAAGGGTACTCAATAGTTAAAGTACATGTAAATCAATCAGTCTCTGTTGTGGTGTTTGGCACTCCCAAGGTGGTAATGAGGCAGCAAGTGGTGCTAGATGAAACAACACCGTCATTCTATAAAACAGAGATAGCTGCTTAGGCTGAGCTGGAACTAAGGCCAGAACACTGCAGGTTAGCTTGAGTCAATAGCCCCCACGGGCGTAGTAACGGAGACAGACTACACTGCAAGAGCTTGAGCCAATAGCCCCCACGGGCGTAGTAACGGAGACAAACTACACTGCAAGAGCTTGAGCCAATAGCCCCCACGGATGTAGTAACGGAGACAGACTACACTGCATGAGTTTGAGCCAATAGCCCCCATGGGCGTAGTAACGGAGACAAACTGTACTGCAGTAGCTTGAGCCAATAGCCCCCACAGTTGTAGTAACAAAGACAAGCTGCACTGCAAGAGATTGAGCCAATAGCCCCACCGGACGTGTAACGGAGGGCTAACACTGTACAAGCTAGAGCCAATAGCGCCTCCCGCGGGCGCGGTAACGGAGACCGACTACACTGCAAGACAGACAAGATGAGCCGCCGCCTAAACAAGGCTATGAACGTAACCAGCTCGACAGGTGTAGCGGAAGATCAGCATCGGCTCTGCAAGTGTTAAAGGAGGCTCAGTGAATGGAGATAGCAACTCTGCAAGTGTTAATGGAGGCTCAGGGAACGGACCCACAGCTCTGCAAGTACAACCGGAGGCTCAACAATGTAGGTACGGCTCTGCAAGTGTTAATGGAGACTCAACAAACGGAGACACGGCTCTGCAAGTGTAAATGGAGACTCAGCAAATGGAAGCACAGCTCTGCAAGTGTTAATGGAGACTCAGCAAATGGAGGCACGGCTCTGCAAGCGTTTATGGAGGCAATCCACGATCAGCCCTGCCACAAGCACAGCGGAAGTCAGAATGTCACCTCGGCGACAACAAGCAGCAGGAAGCAGGAACGGTGGCAGGGTCAGTAGCAAGCCGGTTCGGGTCACGGAGCAGGAAGTCAGCCAGGCCGGGTCAGATCACGGAGCAGGTTTCTCAGACAAGCCAGATCAAGTCATAAGCAGGAACGTCAGCCAAGCCGGGTCAGATCACGGAGCAGGATTCTCAGACAACCAAGCCGGGTCAGATCACGGAGCAGGAAACCAGGAGCATCGTCAAAACAGGCCAAATCGGTACACAGGAATCGGGAACACAGCTACAGCAACACTGGCTCAGGAACACCACGAAAGGGCACCTGACAGGTGTCAAAGGCCTGGTATAAAAAGGCCACAATGGGCGGGTCAAACAGACTCAGCCAATGGGAGCGCCTACAACCGAGAGTGACAGTAATGGATCACGGGCACCGTGATAGTTAGTTCCCCTTGCAGGAAGTAAGACATTCAGGGAATGTATACAAACAAGCAAATCTGCGCTTCTCTATATACTATAAAGTATGTGTGCCCTGTAATGGGCATATATCATAATCCTTAGTAAATCTCAGTGAAATAAGTGAGAGTTTCGTCCCATGAAATTTTTATTATTTATTTTATATGAAAGACCTACCTGGTGCAGGACCCATAAGGGCCTGTAGTAATAAAGTGATTTCCATTTATAGTCTTCCTCACAGGTCATGGAACATAGTTCTCTATGTAATCACTTTATTACTACAGGCCCTTATGGGTCCTGCACCAGGTAGGTCTTTCATTTACACCTTTATTATTTTAATTGTATTTTTGCTGTTTTTAATTGCACTACATTGGGACCCCTAAAAAATAAAAAATAATAATAAAAATTTCATAATATCATTTAAAGGGTCCCAGTCAACGCGTTTCTAAATAACTCCTTCCTTTCAAGTTTTTAATTTAGATAGTATTTGTAGGTGTATTAGAATAGGACTTACCATAAAGTGAGATACCTTGGCGTGGTTGGTAAGCTTACACATGGATTGGCCAATTCGTGGGACGAAACTCTCACTTATTTCACTGAGATTTACTAAGGATTATGATATATGCCCATTACAGGGCACACATACTTTATAGTATATAGAGAAGCGCAGATTTGCTTGTTTGTATGTATTTTCACTTGGGTTTAGGCCTAAAGTAAGGGGGACTGGGGAACCCTCTCATTTCTTGCTGCTATCTATATCTTTCATCTTTATATTTATATTTAATTTATATTTATTATATGGATATTTTATGATGAGTTAGCGCTGTGAGTTTTTCTTTTTTTCTGCTTTTGCACATATCTCCTTTAGCTCAATTTAGCAGCTTCTCATCTTATCCAACTTAATCACAAAGGATAAACACACATTATGTTTTTATTTCATTTCACCATTCCTTTCCTTTTCTATCCCACTTGGCCTTTAAGAACTAGGCTTTTTGGTCTGTTCCAATGTGTATGCCCCCTGTGTGTTTGGTATCAACCATTCCTCACATGACCTGTGAGGAAGACTATAAATGGAACATAGTTCTCTATGTAATCACTTTATTACTACAGGCCCTTATGGGTCCTGCACCAGGTAGGTCTTTCATTTACACCTTTATTATTTTAATTGTATGTTTGCTGTTTTTAATTGCACTACATTGGGACCCATAAAAAATAAAAAATAATAATAAAAATTTCATAATATCATTTAAAGGGTCCCAGTCAACGCGTTTCTAAATAACTCCTTCCTTTCAAGTTTTTAATTTAGATAGTATTTGTAGGTGTATTAGAATAGGACTTACCATAAAGTGAGATACCTTGGCGTGGTTGGTAAGCTTACACATGGATTGGCCAATTCGTGGGACGAAACTCTCACTTATTTCACTGAGATTTACTAAGGATTATGATATATGCCCATTACAGGGCACACATACTTTATAGTATATAGAGAAGCGCAGATTTGCTTGTTTGTATGTATTTTCACTTGGGTTTAGGCCTAAAGTAAGGGGGACTGGGGAACCCTCTCATTTCTTGCTGCTATCTATATCTTTCATCTTTATATTTATATTTAATTTATATTTATTATATGGATATTTTATGATGAGTTAGCGCTGTGAGTTTTTCTTTTTTTATTCAGGGAATGTAGCCTTGGTAATATGACTGGCACTCCAGTGTTATTGTTGGAAAATGTCTACACCCAGTCTAAGGTTGGCTGAAAAGGGCAGGTGCTACAGTGAAATGTGAGTAGAAATAGTTAATGAGTAGAGGATCATTGTATAAACTGAGATTAAAGGGGAAACACATCCTTGGAATAAGGGTCTCTTAATTTGGCTAAGTGTACAATTTACCTAGGCATTGTCATTAATACAACTGTAAGATATATTTAGTTACTGACTTTTTTTTTTTTTTTTTTTTTACATTTAACTCTTGCTGTAGTTTACAGGTGTCTAAGTGAAGTCCTTATGGGCTGCAACTAGGTCAAGACATAAGGACAGCTGTGATGAAGCACAGATGAGTTAAATAGTGACTCGTTAATTTTGAATGATCCACTTATGCTTAGCCAGGGAAATCCTTAAATGCTGCCTGTCACAAGCGAGGGCTGTAGGGAGAGTGTGGGTGCTAAACGGTTAACAATACCAGACCCCTGGTTACCTGTTACTATTCCTAGCAACCACCAAATTAACCCCTGAAATCCCTCCTGCACTATCACCACAGAGCTACAATTTGCTGCCACCACCAAGACTTTATATCTGGGCATCTTAGGTTACCCCAAAAACCACAAAATTACAGTATAAAATCACCTTGATCATCCCACATATATAATTAAACCATTAGTAACATTTGCTACCTGAGATTCCTTCAGAGTATTGAGTTCATATTAGAGAACAGAGACAAGAGCTGATTCATTGAACATTTAATCTGAAAAAAGGCTTCACAGTGATGGTTACACACATACAGAAATAAAGATTACACATAAGCAAAACAGGCCATAAAATGAGAGAAACACAAGAAATCCTTAAATACAATTACAGATATTTTAAGAGTCCTTGCTGGAACCTCGATAGAATATTTCCCCTTTAGTTGTTACAAAGAAATCCCCCTTTTTTATCCACAAAACCCAAAATTAAATACAAGTCCACAGTTGCTTCTAAGAGGCCAAACCCCTGGGTGTTAACTGGGAGGGTCAGGGTTTTGGCTTGACAGTTTACAGCCCACTCAATCAGACCTGTTAGGGATGTTACTGCAGCTTTCTACCTGAAAAATTATAAGGCTTCCCAAAACATGCAACCCACAGCACACACCTATAATGTTATAATAATCATATTCCTCATATCTGTGTGAATATCTGGACACCAAGCATGCTGGGTCTAACTGGCTGCAAAGTGATTCTTGTAACTCATAGCAGGAACACCTCCACCTGGCATGTTTGGTACCCACCAAAAGGATAAAACCTTGGCATTCTATATATATGTTTGTATTGGACCATTTTATACTATATATACATGTTCTTCCTATTTCAGTTTATTTAGGTGTCCCCTGGATGAGCTTCCATCAAGGCAGAGAGCCCAATACCTTTTATTGTATTGTAGTATATATTTTTATTTATATAGAGCCAGCCAGTGTACTTGGCACTTTACAGATTACATTTAATATAGCAGGGGTACAATAAGTGCGGTGATTAAGTGCTTAAATAGGCAGTCATAAGGGGAACAACAGGTGAGTATACATTAGGATAAGGGGTCCTTGCCCTGTAGAGCTTACAGTCTGTTCTGCTCCGGTGATCCACGCATTCAGTTTCTGATGATGTTATCTACTCAGCTAATTTTATGGCCTAGGACTGGTGCACTTTGAATAACATACAGGTCAACAAACAAACAAATTATACAACCCAGAGGGCCAGCTCATCCCTTGGCATGACACTGCCATATTTGCATGCACTCATGCTGTAGTCTATAACTTAACAATGGCATTTACCATCTTGAGAATATTTATATGGCCCTTCAGACTCATGGGCAGGGCGAGCTGCTGCCATAGAAACAGACCCACCCTTGATTCTAAAGGGCAACATTCTCAGGATTTTTACACAACAGCAAAGTTCAAGTACAAAACATAGTAAACAGATATACCTGACTGCCGTATGGATGACACCTGCTGATGTAATTCCTTGTTGAACAAATTAAGTTACTTAATCCAAAGGTATAAATTTAAAGTTATAATGCCATAAATACAGATAAGTTAAACAAAGACTCCTTCACTTTTATACCACCACCTATGCTCTAGCAGAATTCCTGGCCTGTTTACATCACTTAAAGGGACTGTATAAGGTCAGTATAAGACCTTTGAAAACCATGGTCAGTGCCCTCAGAGCTATGAGCCTACAGTTATTATAACTCATCCGTTGTCTGCCAGTTAGCAACATCAATGTCAATGTCTTACTCTGCTATCATGGGAGAGTTTTTCATCTCTCCACAGAAGCCCTGTGTAGACAAATTCACTGTTAGTGTGTTTCTATGGAGACAGTAAATTGCTCCCATGAACAAAAGAAGTTGACATTTCCCAGCTGTGCAGATATAGGTGTGCTGCATAGCAAACAGGCAGAAAATGGGTAAGTTATAAGTTATGAGAACTCTGTTCTCATAGCACTAAGGGCACTGGGTTCAAAGGGTCTGGTATTGACCCTTTACTGATCTATTAAGGAGAGAGCTTCAACATTCCTGCCGTATTCTAAACTCTAACAGGGGGAATTTGGTATATTGAGAATATTGACATAACCATTCAGACTCATGGGCGGGGCTGGCTACAGCCATAGAGGAAACCATGCCAATTATTCTAAAGGGTAAACACTCTCAAGATTTTAAAATATCCCTGTTCAGCTTTACACTATAACAATGTCCATAGATATATTCTAGTCGAACAAATGCAACACAATTCTATATGATGTGTGTTACGGTTTTATTGACACTCAGACCGGGTTGTAACGTAAAACACAGTTTATTGAAATAAAAAATTAACAACACTGCCTCTAGAGGCTAGTAAAGGTAAGAACAGGCAATATGAACAGAGAATGGAGTAAACTACAAACAGTAGTGCATAGAGGGTTAAGTGGAGCAACTGGTAAGGCTCAGACTAGATTGGCCAACGCCCAGGAGATATATAGCAGTCTATGGAAATAGTCTTTAAATGTAGATCAGGAACTCAGGAGAAGCGCTGTAACACTCTTGAAGCATAAGCAGGATGAGCCCCTGTTGCTCTAAGCTGAGCCCGTACCACCACAGTGGGCTTATGAGGATTGCTACTGCCAATTTGATGTAACCAGAATAGAAATCGCCCTGAATGAGTATCGAGTAACCCTGCGTCTGCCACGGAAATATGCCAGCCCTTGGGAGGCCACAATAGAACGGAATTGCCCAAGCTATGAAGAGCCGATGCACAGAGTAGTGCAGTTGGGATAAAGCACTTTGAGCGAATGAGGTACTGCCCAGACACCCACAAGGTGTCACCCAGAATCCTTGATGCAAGAGCGAATGGACTACCAGTGACAACCAGCGTAATCACGATGCTCACCGGGCATCGAACAAGCGGAGCTCTGCAAGGACTGGTATAGCGTAAAGCGGAGGCTCAAAAGTGTAAAGGCTCAGAGAATCACCGGAGCTTGGCAATGTATCAAAGTGGCACGTAATCGGAGACTACCGGCAGTGCAAGGGTTAATCTGGTACATTTGAAAAGAGCAATGCCAGGAGAACAAGGCAGGCAACCTCGGCTACAGCGAAAAGAGCGAGGAAACTGAGAACAGTCAGAATGTCGCCCACGCGACCGGAGTACACAGGAGCAGCAACCGGACAGTAGCAGTAGCCGGAACCGGATGACTGAGTCGCAGGAACACCACCGGAGAGTGGAACAATCACGGAGCAGGATCAGGAGCCAGAACCGGGTCGGATCACGGAGCGGAGTCGTCAGCCAGTGCCGGGTCGGATCACGATGCAGGGTCGTGAGCCGGGTCGGATCACGGTGCAGGGTCGTCAGCCAGAGCCGGGTCAGATCACGGTGCAGGGTCGTCAGCCAGAGCCAGGTCAGATCACGAAGCAGGAACAGAAGGAGAGTCAGACTAGCCGGGTCGGTACACAGGAGACACTGGAGAGCAATAACTAGGCGCAGCAACACAACACCACGAAAGGGCAATTGACAAGTGCCCAAGCCTAGCATATAAAGGCACATCCGGGGCGGGCCAATCAGACTCCTCCAATGCAAATGTATACATACAGAGATTGACAGGGAATCACGGGGACCGTGATAATGTGTTACTCCCGGCTCTGGCATTGTAAGGGTTAAAGGAGTAGTTTTGTTTAATTAAGGAATAAATAAATATGTATATTATCTTCACCCATTGTTGATCCACTACAAGATGAAGGCCTCTTCAACAAGTTCGGTCCTGTGCTGTTTGCTGCCGCTGTGCACCAACAAACTTGGCAATTTCATCAACCTATCTTCTTGGGAGTTTAATATCAAGTGGAATCCACTGCAAAATTTGTTTGATCCATCTACCATCAGTTCTTCTTTTTCATGTGACCTGCCCATATCCATGTTAGGCCCTTTACTCCTTCATTTATGTCATAACCCTTTTTTGATGTCAAATCCAAACACACATTTTTCTGCCTCTTTTTGTTTTTATCATAATTCGACATTCCATACATCTCTGCGTAACCTTACATTTTTGCATGGCTTTGGAATTTTGTTTCACAGCCATATGTAAGGACTAGATAGATACATAGGTCAAAAACTTTTCCCTTGAGGCAGAGTGGCAAATTTGTATTTTAAAGTCAATACTACTAAGATTTCCAAATGCTTGTCATCCCAATTTTATTTGTCGATTCATTTCCATTGTTGCGTTTCCATCTGTTGGCATTTCCTGTCTGAGGTAATAATTACTTTCCACTTCTACTAGTGTAGTCCCAGATAGCTGGAGGACTTCAGGTTGCCCACTCCTGGTATAGTCCATGTCTGTAGGAGGGGTGGGCTTAGTGCAGTTGTACTTGTTAATACATATTTTATGGCCTAATATGCAGTATCTAAATGTGGACAGGAAAATAAATGGATTATAATGATTATTTTGTCTTTCTCCTTTTAGGTGCCCCCAGAAGCCGAGTCTCTTTTACAGTTCCCTCCAGTTTAGTATACCCATAGTTTTTATCTTGTTTATACTGATATAATGTTATAATAAGTTATATATATATTGTATTTGATATTTGTTATAGTATAAGAAGTTATTATAGTAGATGTAGTGATAAGTATGTTATTTATTAATAATAAATAGATTATTATATTTATCATGGTGTTTAAATCTTTTTTTTTTTTCATCTTTATTGGCTTGTCTGCTTAGCACAGGCTTTGGTATCCAAGAAGTACCAGATGGATACTCAGTGCATTGAAAATCATTACATTGGGTATTCTTCTGGTACTCAAAGAGGTAGTGTGTAATTCATTTATTTTTGTATTTGCTATGCAGCCCTCTGGTCCTTAACCCCTTAAGGACCGGTGGTCCTGGGACATTTCTGTCCCGTAAGGACCGCATTGAACCACGTGGACGAGCCGGTACACGTGACCTGTCGCGTGTATCGGCGCGTCATTATGGGGACTGATAGAGATCGCTCCGATCTTGGAGCGGTCAATTTCAGGCCCTATTTTTACTTACAGCGCTCCCGGTAGAGCGCTGTAAGTAAAAAGTACGTGACGTACTATGACCGTCATCGGTCCTTGAGTATTTCAATGACCGTGACGGTCCTGGTACGTCAAGGGTCCTTAAGGGGTTAAGAAGGGTGAGGACGGTATGTACAGACAGTCCCTTTATACACTCGCCCACAAACCTACAGACAAGCATATCTCAGCCACCCCAACATACACTGACTCGCAATGGACACACACACACGTCTAATTAATTTAACTGAGAGGCAAGAAATGAGTTGGACACCTTGCTAGCAATCAAGGGGTTAAACGCCCTATTTCTATCAATGGAAATTCTGTGAATTTTTGTTTTCCCCTAGTTTGCCCTAGAATTATTGCAGGAGAACCCCCTAATAATAACACCTCACTTACCTTGTTAATGCCTGAAAAGCCTTAAAGCAGAAGTAACACTTCTTAATAGCCTACCCTCAACTTACTGTATTATGTCCAACAATTCCTAATGGGCTCTAGGATTTTTTCCTTTGTATTTTGTTCAATATATGTATGCAAAAGCCATTGCGGATCCATGAGTATACACCTGTTAGCAACATGTGTTTCTCCAGATCTTGCTGGACTACAATTCCCATTATCCTGGTCTTCGGCTGTCTGAAGATGATGGGTATTGTAGTCCAACAACAGCTAGAGAAGATCCCATATTCGTAACAGTGACAAACCTTTTTCATAGAATAATATGAATTATGCTCCAATCCTGCACAAAAAACAACTAACAATGTATGATAGAAAGGCAGCTTAAAGGGATAGTAATACTTCATTTTAACTTTATTTTATTTTGTAGGCATTAAAAAAACATGAAGAATGATATAAGTCTTATCTCTCAAACCTTTATGATTTAAGAGATATTCACAAACAAAGTATCCCCCCCCCGTTCAACCAGATCAGAAGGGAGATGCCCAGGTAGACTGCAGAGAGGGACAATCTTCAATTAAGATAAGGGAAAAAGCTGAAAAACTTGTCAAGGGGGGGAAGGGCTTTCATTGTTTTCATACAAAGAAAATTGTCCCCTGCTGTTATCTGTACTGTCATACAACCAGACTCACATCTGAGAAGAGATGGCTTACACTAGGAAAAAGGGGCGGGGAGGGGAAACTTTGCTTGTGAATATCTCATAAACCATAAAGGTTTGAGAGATAAGACTTATATCATTCTTCATGTTTTTTTAATGCCTACAAAATAAAATAAAGTTAAAACGAAGTATTACTATCCCTTTAAAGACATAACTATACACCATCACCCATGGTTCTAAATAAAGAAAAAAATTGTATATCTAAGCGCCTACAAAATCTTAACAAATATCAATCATAAAAAAACTTAAATCTAATGTATATTATCTGTAGGGGGGACATTAGAGTAGAACCCCAAGAAGAAAACAGAGATCCTTAAGATATAAAGATGCAACACAGTGAGAGATGAAAAATGCGGTACAATCGCCAGTTAGAAGTATATCTACTTGGCTTTGATGTCCAACAATATCTCCAGCTCCCTCTAATGTGGCATCAAACACTTGACAATCCAATTATTAATATACTAATATTCTCAATATGCTACCACCCAATAAATACACTCTAATCTGACTCTCAAGGTGTTGTGTCACATAAGGACGTGACACCTATATACAAAAGTTTCCCTTTTAACTGTATACATGAAAGGATGCATTGGGAAGACTGATAGTTTTCTGGTGGGGGTCTCCATGAGCCTGATGGAATTGCTGCAAATATGCAGCCATCAATTTCCTGGGAAAGCACAGCAGCCATTTGATAGACCATCTCTCTTGATGAAAAAAAAGTTTCACACGTCTGGATATACAGCATCTTCTGGAAATAAATGATACAGTTGAACAGGTCACAGAGAAGATCACTATGCATCTTCATGCAGAAGGGCAGCCCAAGAGCCTATTGAACAAAGGAGATAGATGCTGCTTCAAAAATGGCTTTAATGGCACAAATGGTCAAAATAACATGGTCGACATTTCGGTCATAAGACCTTTATCAAGACAATTAAAATAAGACAGAAGCAGCTATTTAAAGGCTGAGAGCGTGTTTCCTGGGTGCCAAAAGGGGCTAGTGATGTCATCACCTGCAGTCAGAAAGGTGACTGCAGGTGGTGACAACACCACTACAGTTACCAATAGAAAATGTGAAAAAAACTAGGTAACTACAGGTATACCTGTAATGATGGAAAACTAAGAAATAACTAAGTGAAAAATAAAGGAAAAAATTATAATACGGAAGAACCAGGTGATTATAATAAATGAATGAGGAAATGATTATACAGCTACATATAATTACCTACAAGATGTCACAGAAACAATCCTAAATCTGTACTAACATAAATACCATAAAGGTTATTGAGCCCTAAATCGTGTACCATGGGATAACCAAACACTAAATAATGTGTTATAATTCACTCGAGTATAGTAAAAGTTAAAATGTTTAGATATAATATATATACACTAGTGTAAAAGCCCGTGTACACGGTCCAAGGTCTGGGTAATGTAAGGTAAGGTCTGGGTACCCCCTCTGGCACTCAAAGGGTTAAGCGGCAGCTTCATGCGCAGTAGAGACTGCCCAAACGCACACAGTCTCTACTGAGCATGACTGCTTCTGACAAACATCCTAGCGAATTATTATATAGGATATACAAAATCAGTGCTGCAGAACAAAATGAAAAAGAAGTGGTCAGAAGGACCATAAAACATGTTGAGGGTGTTTTTAACCCTTGGAATTAATATATATATTGAAAACGTTTTCATTATGGTCTGCCGCACTGATTTTTTTTCTGCTAAAAATTTCCCATTTCTTTTGATGCATGCTGGGGAGGTTCAGTTGCAGGGAGAACCGGCATCCAAAATCCCTGCTAGCTGCTAGACTGGTGTACCTAATCAAAGACTGGTCATGGGAACACAATGCGAGTATCCTAAAATGACAATCTTCTAAGTATCTATCTTGTGGTGCTACTGGGCTGCTGTCCTCCCATTTGTTGTGTTTTTGTTTTCTTTTAAGCTGTTCCAGTGAACTGCTGTGCCGGACTGATTGAACATTCAAATTTGATATATCTGTGCGGGGGCAGTGTTAAATTCCTCCACAGGCGATTTCAGCTACTGATCTTAAAGCAGAAACTTCATATTGTGAATACCACTCTTACTTGTGAATAAATCAACCCAAGAATAAGTTTTGATATATTGCGCCATGAGACTCTCCCCTTTGTTTTTTCATCTTAACTCAGTTCCTGTCACCTCCTGGACTCCTTGCAATCTTGTCGCACACTCAGGTGAGATAGCTATAAACACTGACCTCCTGATGTCCATATCTAGAATTTACTTTTATTCCCTGTCCTAACTGACCTCTCTGCCATCACATCTCATTTTCTGTGCTTGGATGAATGCAAATAAATAATTCAACACCATTTCCAGGTATGTACTAGAGCAGGAGTTCTCAAAGGATTTTCTACTGGTGGCCGCCAATGCAGTCACAGCCATGTTCTACCACAATAGACAATTACATATAAATAAGTGCAACAACAATAAATCTACATCATATTCCAATATAAACATATTACTTTTTCAGCATTACAAAATCCACATAGAACCACATATACTGACTCCCAACCTTGACCCACAGTAGCCATGGAGAAGCACATATTGACCCAGCAGCCTTCTGCCACTGCCCCCTCCCAGCCCTGTGCCACTGCACAGCTAGTACCAAAACAACACATACTGACCCCCCATCCACGACACTGGTAGATAACCACACATTCTAACCCCCAGTCATGTCCCACTGCAATAGTAGCCAGATAACCACACACACTGACACCCCAGCCTTGTCCCACAGTAACCATAGAACCACATGTGAAGACTCTCATCTTTGTCCCACAGTAGCCATAGAACCACATACTGACCCCACTGCAGTGGAAACCCTACTCCCACATATCTTCATCTTGCCTTTATTCATCACCTTGCTTTCCCCCCATCTTACCCTCCCACTTTTATATCTTCTCCCCCTTTCTCTCATCTTTTACTCTCTCTCCTCAACACTGTATGTGTCCCTACAGACCTTATACCTTTCAGGATACTAAACTGAACACAATTTACAACAGATTCAGCCTCACTCTCTCACTAATGTATAGTCTCGTCATTCCTTTCCCTTGCCTCCTCTCTATGGGAATATAAAATTTACCATACTTCAGATGAAGAATGTGTAGCAGTGCACATAGCTGGCAGCCTCTGTCCTCAATCTATTTTTTTATTCGTCCGCAGCTGAAATAATAAGCGCTTACAACACAGCACATGACAGAATCTTGCAGGAACAGACAGACTTGACTGATGCTCCCAGACCTGTCCAGAAGTACTCTGCATCTCTACTTCCCACTTCACTCACTCGCTGGCTTCCTTGATGTTCTGTCACTTATTGTCATAGTCAGGTAGATGAGTGAGAAAGGCAAATGATCAAGACAAAGAAACGGGTGGCAGTAACAGTACCTGCAGGTCAACCTGTTGATTGGTAACAGAATGTTAACACTTTTACTGCTACAGACATATTGGATACGTCTTTGGCACTTGGAGGTTTAAGCACCACTGGCCCAACACAGGAGAGGGACAAATAAAATAATACAGTTGGTGGCAGCGTAAAAACACCTACCCCACCCTGTATTTACTAGGGAAACAAAGTGGCAAGCGATTTATCATGTGAGGTGTGCTCAATAGGGCCACATGTTGCATAACAACCCTTTAAAACCACATGCTCAAAATAGCAAGAATTAATAACCTACCTGAAAGACATAAGGTCCCAATCTGCTAAATAGAATTTAACTATTATCTGCTGTTTTCAATATGCATACTTACTGGATGTAACACAGAATAAGGAAATACATTTCCCAGTAAAAAATAATGCATGTTTATAGAAGAGCATGGGTGATATAAATATATCAATGCAACATATACCATAAAGATTATAATGGCAAAACCATGTCTGTTACACAATACTACACTACAGGGGTTAATCAGAACTATGGACAGCAAGGACCAGACATTACCCAATCTAAAATGGCATATGCTGCCTTGCTACATCAAGATTTTCTCATGTGACTATCTCTACAGATCAAGATCACACCCTGGTACCACCACTCATACAATGCAATTCACAAACAGAACAAAGGAATCCCTTACCAGAACCACATACAAAGAGAAACAGAAGGAATACAAGGGTTGATAAAGAACACCAGATCAATGGAGCACAATGGCCACCTCACAACAGCACTATGTGAATAGTCTACACATGTTTGTGCTGGGTCTCAAGCACATCCTACAGCATTCATGTGCAGACTTACATACATATAATAAACAAGTGGCTCTGCAGGTGTCAGCAATGATAGCTAACTATAACTCTCAATAATTTAAATTTATCAATTTATCAATCTAATCTCACCCTGTTATGTCTATGATTGGACTGTATGACTTTCAAAAATTATTTTAACTTTACAGCCAAAGTCTACTGGGGAGTATACACAAGATTATCCCAGAATAGACTAGGTTATAATCATTTTAGAAGCTTTACATTGCATACATCAGAAAGAATAATATACTTCCTAAATCAGGGAGTGGTCCCTCAGGCTCAACAAGATTCAACTTGGACCAGGTACAGCAACCAGGAAATTCGGTCAAACAAAATCCCTTATTTCCCACTGTACAATGCTTGTATTACCTAAACCCCCTTACCAGAAAGGTACACCCATTCTTCTCTCATATGTCACTCCTTATAGAATTAGAATATTAGATGATCTCTACATTCCATTAAGCTTTCTGATTGGTAAAGAACATATACCAAAATATGCATATAAACTTGAAGACAATAATCTATCATGTCACTAGGTGTCAATCTACTACCAGAAATCTTCATGGAAGACCCTAGCCATAAATCAAAAATAATGAGCATGCAGATACAATAAATTAAAGAGGGGCTGGCCCAGACTTTATGTACTTTGTGGCATAAAAAAAAAATAAAATCCTTGTGCTGAAGAATCAAAGCTACTGCTCAAAGGCTTACAGCTTTAAGGGACATTGCCCACTGGGCCAGTCTATTTGTATGGGTGGCTTCCTGCATTGCTGTAGCTGAGGAGTCTTCCACTACACCCCTGCCCAATGAATTAAATGTATCCTCCAAGTTGTTGGGCCGGCAGCCAATCCACTGCACACCTCCTGCTGGCAGAAGGAGGAGATGAAGTGAAGCTGCGGCCCACCAACATAGGTTCATGACCGGTACGGGGGGGGGGGCAACTGCATTGGGTACACTTCTGGCACTCAAAGGGTTAACACATTGAGCCACCCAGGATGGTGTCCATCATATAGCAGTCAGGTACATATATCTATATTTTGGTTTGGATTATATCTGAAATTTCCTGTATGTAATTATCCCTGTTGAAGTCAACCTCTATGTCAAACCGGCTCACACCAAACAATGACCTTCAATGTTTCAAAATGACTTGTAAGGGACATTTGTTTATATTAGATTGTGTAGTGAAGTGATTAGTAGACTAAAACAGAAATCAAATGCAAATAAAAGAGTGGCTAGAAATAATTGACTAATGTAACCCCTTAAAGGGATAGTAATACTTCATTTTAACTTTATTTTATTTTGTAGGCATTAAAAAAACATGAATAATGATATAAGTCTTATCTCTGAAACCTTTATGGTTTAAGAGATATTCACAAACAAAGTATCCCCCCCCTGTTCAACCAGATCAGAAGGGAGATGCCCAGGTAGACTGCAGAGAGGG
This sequence comes from Rhinophrynus dorsalis, assembly GCA_037306005.1. NCBI lineage: Eukaryota > Metazoa > Chordata > Amphibia > Anura > Rhinophrynidae > Rhinophrynus > Rhinophrynus dorsalis. The sequence goes on from CM074721.1 coordinate 94,530,805, forward strand.
ACAATCTTCAATTAAGATAATGGAAAAAGCTGAAAAACTTGTCAAGGGGGGAAGGGCTTTCATTGTTTTCATACAAAGAAAATTGTCCCCTTCTGTTATCTGTACTGTCATACAACCAGACTCACATCTGAGAAGAGATGGCTTACACTAGGTAAAAGGGGCGGGGAGGGGAACTTTGCTTGTGAATATCTCATAAACCATAAAGGTTTGAGAGATAAGACTTATATCATTCTTCATGTTTTTTTAATGCCTACAAAATAAAATAAAGTTAAAACGAAGTATTACTATCCCTTTAAGGACCATGCTTTCCGGGGGTGTGAGGCACTAGAGGACGATGGTACTTATTTTTTTTTACCAATGCATTCTGGGATGACAGCGCTGCCATCCCAGAATTCCATGACATGCCAGGACTGTCACTGATCCTTGACGTTCTGACGTGTAACGGTCCTGGCATGTAATGCATCATTAAGGGGTTAAAGAACAACTACCTAAAAAGGTCTTTATGATATAACAACCACTAACTCACAGGGTATATTAGTCACTTTAACCTCTTAACGGCCAGGGTGGGCGGCTGTAGAGCACCAAGGCATGTTTTTTTTCTTCACAATGAATTATGTGATGACAGAGCAGCGTGCAGCTGAGCTGACATCTCAGAATTCCATGATGTGCAAGGACCAATACCGGTCCTTACAGTCTGGACTGGTTTAACGGTCCTGGCACATGTGATGTTACTGTGTTAAAGGGGCCCTATCATCTAAAAACAAATGTGATGAACTTGAAAGAGCTTTTCAAAACCCATATATGTTGTGTTAGCCATTTTTATTTAGAAAACTAGTTTTGGGTATATGAGCAATAACATAACAACTCATAAAATACAAAGCATTAAATTCCTGAGGGGAACTTAACCCATTGCTTTCCAAAAAGTTATTCACTCATTGCAAAGCAATATGCTAAAATAGCAGGTGCGTGGCATGGCTTCACCTGTGAGGTGAACCTTTCTTTTTTTTTAATTTTATTAACAGTCAAACCATGTGAAGGAGCATCAAGACCCCTCCTGATGCATCCCATCTGACTAGGCTGGGAGAAAAATAGAGGCCATACAGGGGAGCAACAGATCTCCCTTACTTCCATTCAACCTGGAGCTGGGTAGGAGTGGGTGGGATCTGGAAATCCTTTCGCATCAGTAAGGGAGACCCTACACATCCCACTGGCTGGCTACTTTAGGTAAGCACACCAGGGCCGGATTTACATCTCAGGAGCCTGTAGGCACAGAAAACTGAAGCCCACCCCCCATAGGCCATCTCCACTGGACACCTACATAATGCTCCAAATCTCCACATATACCCCACATAACCATATTGCCTTCACATTGCCCCCATCAGCTCCAACTTGGCCTCACATTGCCCCCATCATCTCCACATTGTCCCATCAGCTCCAGCTTGCCCCCATCAGCTCCAACTTGCCCTCACATTGCCCCCATCAGCTCCAACTTGCCTTCATATTGCTCCCATCATCTCCAACTTGCCCCCACCAGCTCCAGCTTGCCCTCACATTGCCTTCATCATCTCCAACTTGCCCCCATCTGCTCCACCTTGCCCTCACATTGCCCCCATCATCTTCACATTGCCCCCCCCCCCCCATATCCGTTTTCTACCTCCCTGGTGGTCCAGCGGCAGGAAAAGTCTGTGCTTCCTTCTGCACAGACCTGTATGCTGTTGCTCCCGCGTGGTCTTCTCTTTAGGAATGCAGAGCACTGGGAGATGACGTCATGTCCCAGTGCTCTGCATTACTAAAGAGCCGACGTGGGAGCAACATCGTACAGGTCTGTGCACAGACTTTACCATGTGGCTGGTTACTGCTGCCACTGTGCGCAGTTCGAGCGCTGTGAATAAAAATACGAAAAAAAAAATTGATTTCAGTAACAGGTGCCCCTCTGCGGGGTGCGCCTGTAGGCAGATGCCTACTCTGCCTTATGGCAAATCCGGCCCTGAAGCACACCATCCGGTGTGGCTGCCACCAATCCAGTAAATCTTTTGGAGGACTCAAAACAGGGCTAGGATTATATATATATGTATATATATACTAGCAAAGAAAGCACGGTGCTGCCTGTGCAATAAGATGTGTATATATACACATACAAACACATGTGCACAGTGCTTTATGTAGAGTGTGTAATGAATAAATGCACTGTGTTGGCTAGTATGCTTGCAGAAGGGAGCATGGGGGCAAATGTGATGCAGCAGTGAACATAAATGCAAGTGGGGGGAGCAAAGAGGCAGACAATGGGGCAAACAGTAGGGAATAGGAAATATTTAAATTAAGTGTTTTTTGTAAATTTGATGTATTTCCCTCGCATTACACAGTAACTCATATCCAGTATCGGAGCCACAGTTTATGAGCTGAAATATTAGGTGGAGTGAATGTCCTTCACATTGCACACCCACTGGAATTTTTATTTGGGTAAATTGAGTGTTTTTTGGTCAATTTGAGAAGCTATGCAATGCGAGGGAGACTCGAGCATAGCACCTTATATCCAGCATCATACCCACAGAGAATCAGATTTGTGAGTTCTTGGAGCACCGAGATTCAGCCATGTTTTTTTTCAGTTCATACAGAAGTTGAGGGTGAGCTAACTCCTTGCAGAGACCAAAATTACCCGTCCATGTCAACCGCAGGCCAAGGAGGAAGTGAGGAGGAGATATTTTAATCACCTCCTTAGTTCCTGTTTAAGAAATACAGGAGTGTGTAACTTTGATAGGAGTGGCCAGGGGGGCAAAAGAGTTTGACCACCCTCACCTTCCCCCCAAAAAATAGCCACCTAACACACTTCAGCCGTTCTTAAATATTACTGCACCCTAACAAATTATGACATGGAATCAGTGACATTTAGGAACCTCTCTGTTGTACAAACTGGCTTCCAGTTCCACGGCTTATTAGTGGGAAGAGTTTTATTGTGCCACCGATCGTGGTAGAGGTCTCCAATGAGAGGTATGCGCAGCGCTCTGTGTGAGAGGTAGCCAGTGCCAGATCTGCAGCGGTGACCCATTGTAGGGGCAGGGAGGTTTCTAATTCTGAGGGGGAAAACATTTCCAATTGCCCAAAGCGGCGCTCAAGCTGCCAGGCCCTTGGAGTCCACAGAGGCCTAGTGCTCCGGTGGGGAAGAGAGGCCTGCCTACAAGAAATGACTCTCCAGCACAGAGAATTAAAAGACTGGTTAAAGGGATAGTAATACTTTGTTTTATCTTTATTTTGTAGGCATTAAAAAAACATGAAGTACGATATAAGTCTTATCTCTCAAACATTTATGGTTTAAGAGATATTCACAAGCAAATATCCCCCCCCCCGTTCAGCCAGATCAGAAGGGAGGTGCCCAGGTAGACTGCAGAGAGGGACAATCTTCAATTAAGATAAGGGAAAAAGCTGAAAAACTTGTCAAGGGGGGAAGAGCTTTCATTCTTCTCATACAAAGAAGATTGTCCCCTGCTGTTATCTGTCTGGTCTTACAACCAGATTCACATCTGAGAAGAGATGGCTTACACTAGGAAAATGGGGCGGGAGGGGGAAACTTTGCTTGTGAATATCTCTTAAACCATAAAGGTTTGAGAGATAAGGCACAGACCTCTCCTGCCACTCCAATGGAGCACCAGGGAGGTAGGAAACGGACACTGGGGGGGCGGCAATATGGAGGGAATGTGGATATGGGGGACAATATGGAGATGATGGGGGGCAATGTGGAGATGATGGGAGGCAATGTGGAGATTGAGATCATTGTAAAGATCACCAGTGGAGGGCCAATATGGTCCGGGGGGGCCCATGGCAACATTTGCAATAGGGCCCGGTGGCTTCTAGTTACGCCTATGTAGAAATCGTCTTGTCCAAATAAGAATTGCATCACAATGTATTTATAAAGAAATTCACTAACTGTGTCAAAATGAAGGCAGTTCAATGATTATATCTTAATGCCATTATAACCTGTTCTTAATGGAAATGCATAGTGACAGCTATGTACGAGAAAAATATTCTTAGTTGCGAATATTTGCTAAGTTTCTCAGAATATTCTCAGACAAACATATTTATTAAGTTGATTTTACTTCTTTATAAATATGAACAATCTTGAGTTCTAGTAACAAGTCTTAAATATACACTTAGAAAGCTTTATATACGTCTCCCCCTTAGTTCCCTTTTACAATAAAAGTGACTGAAAAAGATACATCCACACTAGGAATGAGCAAAACAATTATGCAAGTTTGGAATTTGCACAAAATACAACATTTTGACAGATACAAAACACATATTGTGAAACATGCTAGGGCCTTTTGCTGTTTAATAAATCAGATTACATGGACAGAAGTGATAATATGTTGTTTGGGCATTGGGTTAATAAGCAGGTGGAACTGGTGATCATCTCTACCACCCCCAACATTCTCTATCCCCTTCTTCCTCACCCAGTTTCTCTCATTCTCACTATCCATCTTGCCCTTCTCTAATGCCCTGTCTCCCTTTCCATCTCCCCCCTTACCTCAATAATGTCTTCTGTGCTCCCACCACTTCACTCTTCTCTGTCCAGCACTCTCCCCCTCTATCTCCTCTGTTCTGGAGAGCACCCATTCTCACCCTCTCTGTTTTGTTGCCTCCTGCACTCCCCTTGTCCATCTCTCCCCCTGTCCATACATTATAAGTACCAGATGTATTGGGATCCTCAGAAGCAGTCCATGTAATAAATCAAGGAAGTTTCACTCATCTCTAATCCACACTAAAGGCCAATAAAGAACTGTTGCCAGTTCATAATATTCAAAAAGCCAAGTAAAATTGTAATGCTACTTCAAATAATTTGAAAATATTTATATCTTTTAATACAATGCAGAAAATGTTATGATCAGCATTTAAATAAAAAAGACCAATATTGCTATCCTCTCCGTAGAAATCCCATGTCAATGAATCCACCATCATTGGGCTTCTATGGAAATGAGACAAGTCTCCCTTGAGCATTAAGTAAGGCACCGGCATGACTCAGCTTTGTAAAACATTAGAGTTCTAAGCTATGGAAACTTGGTTCCCATAGCTCAAAGAGCACTGACCGTAGTTTTAAAGGTTTTTTTTTATTGATCCTTTACTGCCTTTTTAATCATAATATGCGACCCTTTGGTGGACTCTGGGGCCCACATATGCGATCCCTGTGGTGAATCTGGCTATCTGTCACTGCAAAATGTTTCCAGTTATCAGCAAACTTTGTTTTAGCACATAGGCAGCATGCCCAATGCCCTTGTGCTACTCTTAAGAGTAGTCTGGGGTACAAATTGGAGTTTTGTCCATATTTGTTTTACCCATTCTCCAACTGGTACCCTGGACTTGTAATTTGCTGCAAACAGTATTGTGATTTCCAAAAGTGAATTTTAAAAGCTTTATAGGCCATGGGGGAGATGTATTAAAAGTCAAAGAGGGCTTAGGATGGTGATGTCCTGTAGGATCCATGACAAAGGCACATCACCAGTATGCAATAATGTCTTTGGCATCATATCACCATCAATCTGACAATAATCTGCCCACATCGCCATCAAACCGACATGCCTTTCGACAGGTTTACAAATTTTTACTTAACACATAGACAATGGATTATTTCCATGTGGGAATGCATAATGAGCCATTACTGTATTCATGTGGGTTAATGTGGCACTTTGCCACATGTACTAAACTCTGATAGCAGCTCCTGCTGTCGGAGTTCATAGTCCCAACTTCACATACCAGAGTTTGGTGAATTGAACCTAGGGTTGCCATACTGCTGACAATGTGGAAGGGATGCCCTCCCTTACACATCGCCAGCAGTATGACAACCCTGAAGTCTTTGCGCATTCTCTCTTCTCCCCTACTTGTCCACTGGGGAGCAGAAAGGATCCGCTCATAGTTCAGCACTACAAATAGGATCATTCCCATAGGCCTCTTTTGAATGGGAGGAAAACTGCTTTGCATACTGCCTCATTCATTCAGAATGCCGGTACATGTGATTGCTGCTGCAGCGATCACATGACCTGGCACAAGTGAGAAGGGCTGAAACTGAACGTTCCGGTACCGGAACGCTCAGTCTCAGCCTGGAATGAATTATAGCATTTGTATGCCTTTTTGTGCCTATTTATGTTTCTCTAGGTAAACCTAGCGTGACGCAGTTGAACGGATATGAATGTGCCCTCTAGAAAAAAGTTAGGAGGCAAAACGTTTTCCAGAGATGGAAAGGTTTTTTTGACTGTGGACCTTAGGTTTTTGAGAAAAAATGTAACTTTTTATAAATTTCCAAAATGTGCGTTATAGTTTTCCTCCAGGTGAATGTAGTATGATACAGTTGATGGAATTTGAATGTTCCCTCTACAAAAAAATTATGATGCAAAGTTTTCAAGAAATGGAAATGTTTTTTGAGAAAAAAATGTAGTTTTTCATTTTGTTTTTCCAAGTGAAAGTAGCATGACGCAGTTGATGGAATTTGAATGTGTCCTCTTGAAAAAAAAAGTTTTGAGGAAAAGCGTTAGTTTTTTGAGAAAAAAATGAAGGTTTTCAAAAAATTTTCCAAATGTGCTTTTTATTGTTTCTCTAAGTGAACATAAAATGACGCAGTTGATGAAATTTGAATGTGCTCTCCAGAAAAAAGTTATGACTCAAATAGTTTTCCAGTGATTTATATGTTCTTTAACTACGGACCTTACATTTTTGATTAAAAATTAAGGTTTTCTAAAATTTCCAAAATGTGTATTTTATTGTTTTTCCTGGTGAACCAAGTGTGATGCATTTGACAGAATTTGAATGTGTCCTCTTGAAAAAAAGTGTTGAGGCAAAGCATTAATTTTTGGAGAAAAAATGAAGGTTTTCAAAAATCTGCAAAATGTATGTTTTATTTTTTTCTCCAGCTGAACGTAGCGTGATGCAGTTGATGGAACTTGAAAGTGCCCCCTAGAAAAAAGTTGTGCTGCAAAGCGTTTTCCAGAGATAGAAAGTTTTTTTTTTTACTACGGACATTCGTTTTTTGAGAAAAAATTAAGCTTTTCAAAATTTTCCAAAATGTGCATTGTATTGTTTATCCTGGAGAAACTAGTGTGACGCAGTTGACAGAATTTGAAAGTGTCCCCTAGAAAAAAGTTATGTGGCAAAGTGTTTTCCAGTAATGTAAATGTTTTTTGACTGCGGACCTTAGTTTTTTGAGGAAAAATTAAGGTTTCCAAAAAATTCCAAAATGTGTTTTTATTGTTTCTCTAGGTGAACCTAGCGTGACGCAGTTGAAGGAATTTGAAAACTCACAGTGCTAAACTCACAGTGAAAGTGTGAATGTATATATATTTATAATTAAAAATAAATATTATTAGTGTATTGAACTAGAAAAGCAGAGAGGATAAAGGGAACAGTCCCAGTTTCCAAAGCAGGGTAAACCCAGTACCAAAGAAGAGAAAGAGTCCTGCACTAATCTAGTCAAATACCCTAGAAAAGTGGAACCTTGTCTATAGCATATATATTAAACCGCTATAATCAATATAATCCATATTGCTCATAAAGATGGGGATTTCTTGCATAGTTTGGCCAAAATATGGGTAAGCTCACTGACCACGCCAAGGTACCCCAATTCAGTGAGTCCTTAACAAATTAAATTAAAAATCTGAGAAAGCAGTCTTATGCGAAACGCCATTTTGTATGGCTAATTGCATCACTAAAAGTTAAAATATATTGGATTTGGAAACGTTATTGAATTGGCTTAACCAACAAAATAAAACCTAATATCTAACCTAATTAAAATCACTCCAACTCTACAGACTGGAGATGCTTGCATTGGATGGGTAGGCACCAAACAGGACTAGACATTACTTCCCAGCCCATTATATATGTGTCCCACTGACCCATGCAAGCCACATGACATCTGGTCAGCCATCAAGAGCATGGCCATATACTATGCTAAGAAAACGCCCCTTTAAGAATCTGTGCTAGTGTGTGTGAATGTAATACAGTGCTATATTATACTAAATAAAAGTGAATTTGTATTAAGAAAAAATGTATAAAGTAAACCAAAGAAGAACATATCATGATGCAGATGATGGAGTTTGAATGTGCCCTATAGAAAAAAGTTAAAAGGCAAAGCATTTTCCAGAGATAGAAAGGTTTTTGACCGCGGACCATAGTTTTTTTAAGAAAAAAATTAATGTTTTCAAAGATTTCCAAAATGTGCATTTCATTGCTTCTCCAGGTGAATGTAGCATGATACAGTTGACAGAATGCGAATGTGGCCTCTGGAAAGAAGTTATGAGGCAAAGCGTTTTCCAGAGATGGAAAGGATTTTTGACCGCGGACCTTAGTTTTTGAGAAAAAAAATGAAGGTTTTAAAAAATTTAAAAATTGTGCATTCTATTTTTTACCAGGTAACATGACGCAGTTGATGGAATTTGAATACGCCATCTAGATAAAAAGAAAAAGAATCCCGCGCTAATCTATTCAGATACCCTAGAAAAGTGGAACCCTGTGTATAGCATATATTAAACCTATATAATTAATATGATCCATATTGCTCATAAAGATGGGGGTTTTGTGCATAGTTTGGCCAAAATATGGGTAAGCTCACTGACCACGCCAAGGTACCCCAATTCAGCTGGTCCCTAAAAATGATTTTAAAATAAAATTGATTCTGAGGAAGCAGTCTTATACGAAACGCTATCTGTTTGGCTTAGCTCAAAATGAAACATTATCGATTTTGGCTTAACAAGATGAAACCTAATATCTAACCTAATTAAACATACCCCAACCCCCTCTCATGCTTGAAGGAGACATTCTGACTTACAGACTAGAGATGCTTGCAGTGGATGGGTAGAGCACACAGGACTGGACGTTACTTCCCAGCCTATATATATATATATATATATATATATGTTCCACACAAGCCACATGTCATCTGCTTATATTCTTAAAGGGATACCCCAGCTGGTCAGCCATCAAGAGCATGGCCGTATACTATGCATAGAAAACACCCCTTTAAGAAGTGCTGATGTGTATAAATATAATAAAGTGATATACTAAATGGAGGTGAATATACATTAAGAAAAATTATATAAGGTGATATATAGAAAAAGCTATGTTTTTAAAAATCACCTTTAAGAGGCTGTGCATATAAGTTTTTATATATTTAAAGTGATATTTTGTATTAAATACAAGTGAAAATAGTGTGAAGCAGGCGCCAAAATCCCCTTAAAGGGATAGTAATACTTCATTTTATCTTTATTTTATTTTGTAGGCATTAAAAAACATGAAGAACGATATAAGTCTTATCTCTCAAACCTTTATGGTTTGAGAGATATTCACAAGCAAAGTTTCCCCCTCCTGCCCCTTTTACCTAGTGTAAGCCGTCTCTTCTCAGATGTGGAATCCAGTCCATAGACCAGACAGATAACAGCAGGGGACAATCTTCTTCCTATCAGAACAATGAAATCCCTGCCCCCCTTGACAAGTTTTACAGGTTTTTCCCTTATCTTAATTGAAGATTGTCCCTCTCTGCAATATACCTGGGCACCTCCCTTCTGCTCTGGCTGAGCAGTGTTACATCAGTAAAAGGGGCGGGAGGGGGACACTTTGTCATTGAATAACTCCTAAACTACAACTCTGACAGAATTGAAATAACACTCTCCAAAGTCCAAATACTATGATGATTAATTAGAGCTGCTTTTATTATGAAACATTACTATCCCTTTAAGCCTGACTAGTATATAAAATACCACACCAGCCGCTACAATCCAAAACCTGTTAGTGAACAGGTAAAACCAAAATAGACTAAACAATACAAGGAGAGCGCTAGTGGAGTCTGAAAAAATACAAAAACATTTATTGAAAAATATATAAAGACAAGGATATCAATATATGCTAAATGCAAGCAATAAAAAATACAGGAATGTAATGTGTATGGTATAAAATTTAGCTCAGCTTTTTAAGCTCTTCTTATTGTAAAAAAAATTGTTCTGAACATTACTAACACTTTAACTCCCTGAATGCTAGCAAAGTCTACAGCACATTAGCCTCTCAAGCATTATAGTAGTTAAAATGTAACTACTATAATGCTTGTGAGGCTAATGCTCTGTAGACCTTGCTAGCATTCAGGGAGTTAAAACAGTTGGAACTGTGCACAGATTTTGTCCCCTGTGCCATATGCTGAATAAAACTTAGCACAACAGTGTCATTTCATCAAAGAGAACTTGAGATGGGTGGGGCTAACCCTTTGAGTGCCAGAGGGGTAGGTAATGGATTGCAAAGCAATGTGTTGCCTACCAGTCTGGCACTCAGAGGATTAACGTTTGGGATATGGGTGGGGTTAAAGGGGGAATATGGGTGGGGCTAGGTGTGGAAACTGGTGGCGAGTAACTTTTCTGGCCTGGCTAGTAGCTCAGGACTTGAAATTTTGAGCCCTGTATAGATCTATATCTATAAAAGAATAAGGCTCATTGCATAATTTATGGTTCCTCACACACAGAACATAATTTATGTCTCCTCAGAAAACACACACACATTGACAGAATGCCTCATTACATAATTTATGTCTCATTAGGAGACACAAATCCCACTGGGTGATTCAGTGGGGCCATTACTGCTCCCATTGGGTGATTCAATGGGGGCATGTTTATCATACAGAGAGTTGGCCCACCCCCTCCAGCCCGCCCACCACTATCCAACTGACAAGAAAAAAATATAGCTGCCACTCGTTCCTGAAGTAGGGGATATCAATAACTTCTCCCGGTCCACATACACTCTCACTCAGGATCATGACCCCACAAACACACTGTGTCACCTCCCACAGATAATTGTAACCCTCCAAACACTCTGTTTTAGTACGAGGGTGTAATGTTTCCATAAAATACAAACTCAGGGATAAGCTTAATAGCAACTCTTTTATTTAACTATTTTCATCTCTTCAGTCAACCTCACTAACTGACTGTTTTCAACTGTCACACCTCCACTTTCTGCTTCCTGATTCCTGCCCTTTCTCCTTAAAGGGTGAGAGATGCTTTGCTGTATGTTACAGAGGGCAAGCCTCAAACACCACTTTCTATTTGTTCCCTCAGCATATTGCTACGTTGCATCAACTGAAGAGCCACCATGTGTTATATTGCTATGTTACCTCAGCTTAAGTAAGGAGGAGTGTTACGGTTTTCTGACACTCAGACCAAGGTTAGAAATAAAACACAGTTTTATTGATATAAAATAAGGAACAGTGCCCCTGGAGGCCAAAATCGGTATTGCAGTGAGGTAAGTAATGGATAATATACAGGCCCAATATAGCAGGAACAGGTAGAATATAGCAGTAACACAGATAAGGGTTAATGCTCAAAACAGGTATACAGTCTCTGTGGTGGTGATTAGCCAACGCCCGGTGCTATATACAGTCCCAGTAGTAGTAGTGCAGCAAGCAAGCTCAAGCAGTGCGACTGAACTGAATCACAACCAGATAGCTGTATCGAAATGCCCAATAGTATAGCAAAGACCAACTGGAGCTGGAGCCAATACCCCTACTAGGGTGTAGTAACGGAAGAGAGACACTGCCAGAGCCAATGGAGCCAGAGACAGGAGCACCCTTAGGTGCGGTAACGGAGGAAACACTGCATATGCAAATGGGACCGGAGCCAAGAGCACCCCTTAGGTGCGGCAACGGAGGAGACACTGCACAAGCCAAATATACTGTGAGCCAAACACACTTCCAGGTGCGATCTGATGGAACAACACTGTGAGCAAGAGGAGACCAGAGCCACGGCACCCTTCCGGTGCCGGAACGGAGCAACACACTGACAGAGTACTGGAATGCCCAATTGCACCACATGGTGCGACAACTCCTAGGAAACAAGTACCTAAGGAAAGGTACTGCTCTGCAGTGGTAACGGATAGGCTCGGTGATGGAGGCAACAGCTCAACAAGTGTTAAACGGCTCAGGATGGGAGGCAACAAGCTTGGCAAGTGTATACAGACAGGCTCGGTAACGGAGGCAACCAGCACAGCAAGTGTTCTCAGACAGACTCGGTAACCAAGGCAATAGCTCGCAAGTACTCTCAGACTGGCTCGGTAACCGAGGCAACAACCGGCTCAGTATCGGAGGCCACAGTAACACAGGAGGCGTGAACAGTCAGTGAAAGCTGCGAGCAGGCTCAGAATGTCTCCGGGCAGAAACGTCAGTCAGGACCAGATGAATCACGGAGCAGGAACGTCAGGCAGAACCGGGTCAATCACGGAGCAGGAACATCAGCCAGAACCGGGTCATTCACGAAGCAGGAACGTCAGCCAGAGCCGGGTCAATCACATAGCAGGAAGTCAGCCAAAGCCGGGTCAATCACGGAGCAGGAACGTCAGCCAGAACAGGGTCAATCACGAAGCAGGAACATCAGAGTAGTCAGACGAGCCGAGTCGGTACACAGGAACGCAGGAACACAGCAACAAAGGCGCAGGAACACCAGGAAAGGGCACCTGACAGGTGCCATAGGCCCAGTATATAAAGGGACACTCTGGGCGGGCCAATCATGCTCTGCCAATGGAAGAGCACCACCACAAAGAGTGACAAGGAATCACGGGGACCGTGATAAGGAATTACTGCTCCCATTGGGTGATTCAATGGGGGAGTGATTTAAATCATGCAAGGAGTTGGCCTGCCCCCACTATCCAGCCCTCCCACCACTATCCAAGTGACTGAAAAAACAAAATGGCTGCCACTCGCTCCTACACCACAGACACAAACACATCAGACACAAATACACACACTCATACACACACACACACACACACACACTCAATCACACACACTCAATCATACACTCTCTCACTCACACTCTCTCACACACTCACTCACACTCAGTCACACACACACTCAATCACACACTCTCACTGACTCACACACTCACTCACACAACCTTCCACCATAGTATGTGGAATTACTGCATGCATTTCAACTACATGAATGAATGCCACTCACACACTCACTCACTCACACCCCGGGAGCCAGCACAATCCACCTTCCACCATAGTCACACTCACACTCACTCAGACCCCGGGAGCCAGCACGATCCACCTTCCACCATAGTATGTGCAATCACCACATGCATTTCAACTATATGAATGAATGCCACAGTGGAGGCATAAGTACAAACACAAACTCATTACAATGACACATAAGTCACCCCCTTATGACGCACTTCTGTGTGTGTGTCTCTGTGTGTGCCTGTGTGTATCACACTCTATGTGTCTGCATGTTGTGCATTGCATGTATGTGTGTATGACTGTCTCGCTTTTTATGCATCTCAGTGCATGTGTGTGCATTTGAGTGTGTCTCTGTGTATGTGTGTGTCTTGCATCCGTGTGTGTGCATTAATTCCCTGTATAGCCTGATGGGCAGCGCCGTCCCACATTGCTAGTATATTTATATATATATATGTATATATATATATATATATATATATATATAGATATATGTGTGTTTTTATATATATATTTATATATATGTATATATATATGTATATATATATATATCCTATATAATAATTTGCTAAAATGTGTGTAACGACGCAGTCATGCACAGTAGAGACTGCACGCACTGCGGCTGATACAGAGCTGGACACTCCTTCGAAGCGTCCAGCTCTGTATCAGCCGCCACGCTGGCAGTGGCACTGTGGCCTGTGTAACGGGCTCTTCAACTAGTATATATATATATATATATATATATATATATATATATATATATATATGTATTTGTAAGAAACTATTCCTATAACAGTCATACAAGTATATGCACTAGGTTAAGAGCTATTACTTCTTTAAAAGAAATCTCACCAATGCCTATGTTATACTATGAAGTTGGAGAAGTTTCAGGCACTTTTTTGTTAATTTCACTATATATATATATATATATATATATATATATATATATATATATATATATGCAAAAACACAATATAAGGAAAGCGCAAATACCTCTATATATTAAACAATTTATTATACAAAATAAAAACACATAGATAATATAACATATAAGAGATCTCCTCTATATCATAAATGAGGCCGATATAACACTCTATATATATAGTAGGTGTACTGGAACAGTTGATAAAGTAAGTGGGTATCACCTGAACAGTGTTCCTGATCTATGTAAACCTATACATATTTTAAATGAATATATAAAGAACTTATACTCGTGCAGGTGTAGGCTGTTGTTTGAAACACACAATTCTTTTCCCGTCTATGGGGCTCTGCAGTAAAGATGTAAATCCTTGTTGAAACTGCTTGTTGCCTGGTGGGCAAAAGAAAACACATAGAATCAGTTTGACCACATGGGATGGGAGAGAAGTTGAAATCATCCATAGAGCTGATTGTGTTTTCTTTTGCCCGCCAGGCTGCTCCCTGTGTGGATATGACTGTCACGGTTTGTTAAGACTCTCAGACACGGAGTTAGGTAAAAACACAACTTTATTGAAAAGTTTAAGACAACCCTATAGGGTAACATACACATACATATATATTGCAATGACTTAGAGCATAAACAATGGTAATCATGAGGATCAGGCTCTACCGGCCCTGCCAATATACCGGGCAAGGCAGCCAGGAGGCTGGTACAAGGAATAGATAGGCTCTACTGGCCCTGCCAATATACCGGGCAAGGCAGCCAGGAGACTGGTACGAAGAATGTGATAGGCTCTACCGGCCCAGCCAATATACCGGGCAAGGCAGCCTGGAGACTGGTACATGGAATTTGATAGGCTCTACCGGCCCTGCCAATATACCGGGCAAGGCAGCCTGGCGACTGGTATAACGAAATAGAGAAGGCTCTACTGGCCCTGCCAATATACTGGGCAAGGCAGCCTTGAGGCTGAGACAACAAGTACAGAGGCTCTACCAGCCTTGCCAATACCGGGTAAGGCAACCCAAGATGGTAAAGAGAGGATTAGGTTCTACCGGCCTTACCAATATACCGGGCAAGGTAGCCTGGACACAGCAGGGTGGCAACCACTAAGCCTTGGTGACTGACTGGGTGGAACAGTCAGTCACATAGGATGAATGCGGAGGCAAATAGATATAAATGTGGCTAGCCAGCAAGAATTACAGGATTCAACCAGTACCCGCGTACTGGAGAACCAACGGACCACCGGAGCTGTCTAGGACATGACAGCAATGTAAGTCATGGAGCGAACCAGTACCCGCGTACTGGGGAAACCAATCTCTCTACTGGTGCAACAGCAGCCGGTTGTTAGTGGAGCGAACCAGTACCTGATTACTGGGGAAACCAATCTCTCTACCAATGCAACAGCAGCCTGTTGTTAGTGGAGCGAACCAGTACCCTCATACTGGGAAACCAATCTCTCTTATTGTGCAACAGCAACCGGGGTAGTGGAGCGAACCAGTACCAGCATAATGGGGAAACCAATCTCTCTACCGGTGCAACAGCAGCTGGTTGTTAGTGGAGCGAACCAGTACCCGCGTACTGGGGTAACCAATCTCTCTACTGGTGCAACAGCAGCGGTTGTTAGTGGAGTGAACCAGTACCCGTGTACTGGGGAAACCAATCTCTCTACCGGTGCAACAGCAGCCGGTTACTAGTGGAGCGAACCAGTACCCGCGTACTGGGAAACCAATCTCTCTTCCTGTGCAACAGCATCTGGTGTAGTGGAGTGTACCAGTACCCGCGTACTGGGCAAACCAATCTACCCGGTGCAACAGCAGCCAGTTACTTGAGGAGAGAACCAGTACCCGCGTACTGGAGACACAACAGAGGAATAGAAATGTCGCCGGAGCGACTATGGAGGATTAGCACACTGCAGGCAATCCAGGATCAGGAACACATCTGAGGAGGACAGGAACCAGCACACCGGACGGTCAACCGGATCAGGAACGGCAGCAGAGAATGCAGCAGGAAACAGCGGCAAGACAGCAATCTCAACCAGATCAGGAATGGATACAGGAACCAGGGTGACTGGTGAGCAGGAACTAGATGATCTCAGACAAGCAGGAACATAGCCAAGGCCCAAGAAGCGCAGGAACTCCATGGAGATGTGAGCAGCATAGAGACAACACGAAAGGGCAACCAAAGGGTGCCCAGGCTCAGTCTAAATAGGCAATGCAGGGCGGGCTGAAGACAGCCAGCCAATGGAGAGCCCCCTACAGGTAACTGACAAAGAAAGGCAGCAATCACGGGAACCGTGATAATGATATTCTGATCCATGTCATATCTGATTGCCACTATTTTCATACAGGCTGCATTCTCATAACTCTGTTTGCAACACAACAAAATTTTTAATGCTCCGTTGTGTTGCTCGCCCAATGGAGGGAGATATTTTCAAAGGATACCGTGGGAGGCAGCTAATTACTGATGTTTTCTTATTGCATCATACACCTCAACTCAAATAAAGTTAAATAACTTGAAAGCTGATTTCTAAATACAAAGTGGATAATGCAACATGCAGGTGATTTTAAAATGTGCTTTTAAAATCACCTGATGGTTATCAGGTGACGGGTCCATTTTAATTTAGCCTTTGAGGACCAAAGGGATGTACAATTAATTAAAAAGTAATGTGTTGCACACCTCTTAGGTCATCAATGGGTTAATGTAATGTGTTCACGGTAGGGTTTTTTTTTTAATGAGTGATAATATGTTTAGCCCCTCCTTTTGTGCAGTGTGTTGGGGTAGTGGGTATGTTGTAAGGCTATGTACTTCCTAGTGCCTGTGTTTCTCCAGTCAATAAAGCAACCATTTTGTTAGGCACACAGCTTAGGATATAGGTCTTAGCAGGTTCTCTTGCTTTACCATGGAACCTGAAAGAAGTGACATCGCAAAGACAGGAACAGATGAATTTCTGTAAAGGCAGATCAGAGCATACAGTAGTAGTGTGGTCAGAAACAGGACTGGTTCAGCAACAGAGGATCTATGCAGAAGCAAGCAGCAAACAATAGTGTGGACAGGAACAGAACTGGCTCAGCAACAGCAGATCCATGCACGAACATATAGCACACAATAGTGTGGTCAAGAACAGGACTGGTTCAGCAACAGTGAATACATATATGAACAAGCAACAAACAAAATAATTGTCAGGAACAGGCCAGATCACCAATATGAGAGCTGGAGAAAACAGCATACACTGGACAAAGCAAGACAGGATGCTTTGATCAAGCAACACTGCAAGGCAGAGGAGGCTGTATAGAGGAGACCAGGTAATCACAAGAACTGGACTGTAACACTGAATCGGGCTTCAGGTAAGGCAGTAAATAAACTCATGACCGGACAATGACAGAGGATTGTTGTCAGATTGTGTTAACGTGTAATAAGGATGTTCATTTGAGCATTTGGAAGGTGAGTATGGACATGTACAAAATATAATTTTGCTACAATTTGGGGTATTGCCCCACTGGTAAAGAGGATTTATAGGGATCTGCTGTGGCTGTTGTATTGTGGGGCTATTGTAATGTGGTCAGAAATCACTCCAAGAATAAGATGGAGAAATGCTATGTCATGTATTATATGTATATGTTATGGTGTGTTAGTGCTGTGGGTTTCTTTCTTTGCTTTCATGAAGAGAATTGAGCATCCTACTAGTCTTGTGTTTAGTAATGATATATTGAAATACTTGAATTTATGCCATGTACATGTTCTAAAATAAAACATATAGTTCATTTTATATAGTTTTACTTTGGGAAACTATTTCTGTTTTCTAAATGTCCTTTTCTATGGATATTGGTATCTCAGCATTATTCCACTTCTGCAATTTCAGTCAAATACAATTTCTAGTTGGCTCACTTTTAACATGTAAGACCATATCTCCAGAAGGATATAGATATTCTGGAGAGAGTTCAGAGAAGGGCTACTAAAATGGAGAATGGTGTACAGCATGAGAAATATTGGGATAGACTAAATGATCTAAAAATGTTTATATTGGTGAAGGTAAGAGAGAAAGAGGG
Source organism: Rhinophrynus dorsalis (assembly GCA_037306005.1). Taxonomy (NCBI): domain Eukaryota; kingdom Metazoa; phylum Chordata; class Amphibia; order Anura; family Rhinophrynidae; genus Rhinophrynus; species Rhinophrynus dorsalis. Next base: position 94,548,733 of record CM074721.1, read on the forward strand.
GATACATGAAGGGATTCAACAAAGTACAAAAGGGAAGTACATTTCAAAGGAGAAGAAATGTTAGGACAAGAGGCCATAGTCTAAAACTAGAGGGACAGAGACATAAATGTAATGTAAGAAAGCTCCCATGTGACCTTCTTTCTCCATTTTGATTTGACAAATATTACTCCCATTCAACATTGTTTATTCTCCAGTTTTATTTGATATGCCCTGTTGTATATGTATTGCATGATTAACCCTTTGAGTACCAGAAAGGTAGGCAAGGAAGTCATTCAAAAAACGAGTGGTTGATTCATTCATGAAAGCACAGCATTGTGCTTCTCAAGAATGAACCAGGTGACAGGGTTCATTACAAGCACTTCTATTGGATCTGGCTTATACAGCAGTTCCAGTGTATAGCAAAGGAAGGCAGCAAATGTCTTCCTTGTCACCCATGGATCACCTATCCTACTGGAGGGGTCCCGATGCCCCCCCTGAGGTCTGAAATTTATGTATATTCATAATAAAGAGCATATAACCTCTGTTAAACCTAGGTTATATGTGCTTTATTAAAAAGACTACCATTGTCTCCCACAGGAATCATCTATCCTACTGGATAGGTGATCCATGCTAGCGGGATACCTCCCTGGCACTCAAAGGGTTAATCATGCAATACATATACAACAGGGCATGTTGAATAAAATTGGAGAGCAATATTTTTCAAATTAAAATGGAAAAAGAAGGTCGGATGGGAGCACTATATGTCGAGTTTCAAAGGGGTGGTTAATATGTTGAAGGGGGGCACTCTATGTCAGATTTCTATAATGTAGGGAACACATTTAACTCTTAACTTGTTTCTGTCATCAAACGTACCCCTATTTCCTTGGACTTTGACATTTAGCGTGTGTTTTTAGGAGTTAGTTTAAGGCGTAGTTAGATAAAAACAGACAGAGCCATTTTTGTTAGTAATCTGAAATGTGCTGTTTTGTTTTACCGTGATTCTGCAACAGAAAACTGGTAAAGCACGTTTGCAAAATGCACGTTGCTTGTTTGTACTGTAATGCCGGTTTTGGCTCGGGTAATAGTATCGAGCCCTGGATAAGCAGAATGTTTCTTATCTGCCATCAAATTATAAGTTTCTAAGTTGTTTTCAAGTATACAAAAAATACCTGCAACAATATCTTATCTTCATAAACCTTTCATGTAACTATTCATTGTGTGTATAGTTTAGATACACTATCATTTTCTTGCACTTCAGTTTTAGAGTAATTTAGGAGAAATACAACAGGGAGGAGAATGAGTACAAGGAAAATAGTTTCCTCTAATGTGCTGAGAAACAGCACATACAGTATCACCAGTGATATATTTACACATTCTGCTCTCCTAGGCACATTTGGGCATGTTCACTTTGGAAAATAGGTGCTTATGAGGAGTCTATGGGCTTGATTCAATAACCTGACCTAAAAAAGCCCTTAGGCACTGTGAGCAAGGACCCCTCCTATTACTCTTAGGCTGACCAACCCCTAAAGCAATTTGCATATGTTGAAAGAAACGTCAGAGATGCAAAGCTAAGCTCATGAGCTTGCAAATACATGCAAAAGCTCACTAGTCCTGCATCCTGCTTCCAGGGTGCAATCTCTTTTAGCTCACCAGTGCCATACACCAAGAGGAAATCTTCTGAAATCCATCATACTGGTCCTGCCAAATGACACTCCCGCCGTAAAACATCAGACAATTTCTCTCTGAACAAAGGAAGCAGCTAATCCCAGCTATACATTTCAGGTTTTTTTTTTTTTTTTTTTTTTTTTTTTTTTTTTTTTTTTTTTTTTTTTTTTTTTTTTTTTTTTCTCCTGCGCTTCAGCAGTTAGGTGCAGTTGATTCCTCTGGTAACTGCGAACAAGGTGTCCACATCTGGATTCCCCCTATAACTCTTAGGGTGACCAACCACAAGAACAATTTGCATTTGTAGAAAAACAGAACAGAGATGCTCAAGTAGGCTCATGATCTTGCAAATACATGCAAAAGATCACTAGGACTACATCCTGTACCCAGAGTGTAATCTCTTTTAGCTCACCAGTGCCATACACAGAGAATGAATCTTCTGAAACAACTCAACTAGTGCTGCCAAATGCCAGACAACTCTCCTATGAACAAAGGATGCAGCTAATCCCAGCCATACATTTCAACTTTTTTTTTTTTTAACTTCATCAGTAAGGTTCCACTTATCCCTCTTGGGCACTGTGAACACGGACTTCATGTCTGTTAAAAGAGATTGTACTGTGGGCATGCGGACACAGTCCCAGTGAATTTTTTGCATACCCTTGCAAGCACATGAGCTGAGTTGAGCATTTCTGACTTATTTTAATATGCAAATTGCACTTATGGTTGGTCACCCTAGGGGTAATGGCGGAATCCAGGCGAGGACTCCTTGCTCACAAGTGCCCTAGAGGGATCAGCTGCACCTCCCCAATGTGCATCTCACCGGTGCAGCCCAACAAGGCTGAAATGTATGTCTGTTGCCCTTGTTCAGAGAAGCATTGGCTAGAATTTTGGCAGGACCTGTGTGCTATGCTTCTGAATATTCTTCTCTGTCTATGGCATTTGTGAGCTAAAAAATGATTGCACCCTGGTTATGAGGACACAGTCCTAGTGAGCTTTTTGTATACCCTTGCAAGCTCATGAGCTGAGTTGAGCATATCTGACTTCTTCTTTGTATATGCAAATTACTCTAAGGGTTGGTCACCCTAAGAGTAATGGGGGAATCCAGACACGGGCCCATTGCTCACAAATGCCTAGTGGGACTATCTGCACCTCATCAATGAGGCCCAAATGTGCCTGAAATGTAGGTCTGGGATTAGATGTTTCTCTTGTTCAGAGAAGAATTGTCTGGCAGTTTATGGCTGGACTGTTAGATTAGAGTAGAATTGTCCTGTACTGGCACCTTGCTCACAAGTGTCTAGAGGGATCAGCTGCACCTCACCAAAGAAGCCCAATATGGCCGAAATGTATGACTGGGGTTAGTTGTTTTCCTTGTTCAGAGAATTGTCTGATATTTTGTGGATGGACTGCCATTTTGGCAGGACCTGTATAATATGTGTCAAAATATTTCTTCTTTGTGCATGGCACTTGTGAGCTAAAAGAGATTGCACCATGGGCTCAAGGACACAGTCCCAGTAAGCTTTTTGCATACCCTTACAAGCTCATGAGCTGAGTTGAGTATCTCTGACTTCTTCTTTTTTATTGATATGGGGCTTTGGGCCCCATATCAATACATCCACTGTGGTCTTAGGTTTTTTTCAATTGCTGAGTCGGCTGATTAAAGATCCAATAAGTGGCTTTAGTTAGAAAAAAACTGAGTTTTAAATTTAAGCGATAAAGTGAGTCCCTTAATGGCTAACGCAGGCAATTGAACTGCAACTTGTGCCATTTTTTTTTATGGGCTAAAACGTATCTATCTTTAGTGGCCGGCAAGGGTTTTTTTTTTGCTGGTATTTTTTCATAGCACAGGTAACTGAATCTCTTACCATGCTTGAAAAATGCTGTCTCCTTTTCTTTTTTATGTCGTATGTTATTGAATCAAGCCTTATATGAGCTCTTGGAGCTGCAAGTGTTTTAAATAGTGCTTTTTCTTTAGAAAATGTAAATAGGCCTTTGCCTATGTACCAAAAATTACACCAACAATGATCTTCCTCACATTTCTTACGTCAAGTAGAGTGGAATTTGGGTGTGCTAAAATGTTTGGGGTGCTAAATTTCTCCGTGCCTTGTTTCTTGCCAAGTACTAAAAAAGGCACCTAGGAAATTAGCATAAAATGATGACTCAATATTCTTACACATTCCATATGGGAGACTTTTGGTAAGTGCTCTCATTAAACCCTTTATAATGGTGTACTTGTGCTTAGTTGTGCACTAAAATAATGATACACAGTCACACATACCTTCAAGTGCAGAAGCATGATTTAAATGCCAATGACTATGCTCAGAAAATGAGCTGCTCTGAAAGATTCATACAATACCTCCCATCAATGGTTCCTGAAAAAACAGGATGCATTCTTGCTTTTCACTACAATATTTTATTTTGACAATTATGTCTAATCATTCTGATCCTCACACACCCAAATAATCCAGAACTCCTTCTTTACCAGTTATGGAAATAAACAAGTTGATCCATGTCTTCTGTAGAACTAGTTTTGGTAACTTTCATATTCCATCCAACAAGATTATGTACAACAAACTCTCACAAACAACATATGAGGCAATATTTACATGCAAACAAGAGTGAATTTCATCTGAGTAGAACATCTGTTATTACACATTATATTATAATGCTCTGTAAGATAAGTGGGTATTTAACCCCTTAAGGATCCATGATGTGCCAGGACTGTCATGCCGGCCCTAGATAAAGACGGGTGACGGTCCTGGATTGTCATGGAATTCTGGGATGGCTGCATGCTGCTCTGCCATCCCAGAATTCAGTTCACAAAAAACAAGTCTCTGTGGTCCTTAATGGCCGCCCACACTCTGGATTACAAGGTCATTAAGAGGTTAAATAATAAACAATGTAAAAAACACCTTGAAGGCAAAGGGGGATCATCCCAAATATTGATTTGATTTGGATTTTTCTTCTGCTCACTCTCTATGCATTTTGTCAATTGATAAAAATAAACTATTAACACTATTTTTGAAAGCATTCTTACTTTACAACGTTTTCTCATCTGCCTAACACATTAGAACATTACTATATACATATATATATATTTATATATAGTTTTATATATAAAAATAAAAAGCTACCTCTGGGAATCATAGTTGAACAGATGTAAAAAAAAAATGCAAAATTTGTCCAGCCTCCGGGGTATTAAAAATGCCCTGAGCCTCTTCCTCGTGAGGTCACAGTGTGTGCGCTGGTACGTTTACTTGTACGTATCATCAAGGGCTGAAATATATGCAGAAAATTAGTTTTGGTTTGTTTAGGATTTGTATATCCCTTTCAGTTTCATATACTGTATAGTAGGATGTATCAATGTATGGAAACTTTTACAAATATGCACATAAACACGTACACACATACACTCATATAAACCAAATGTAACATATTTGCCCAGATTTTATCTAACAGATACCCACTGAAGTCAATGGAGACATGTACATTCCGGACCAAAATTATTCATCAAAATTATATTCAGATCTGTTCATAACCCCTTAACGTCCAATGCCGTGCCAGGACCATCACGGCTGTCCGGCACTTAAGGACCAGTGACGGTCCTGGCACGTCATGGAATTCAGGACTCCCCATGCAGCTGCACGCCGCTTGGGGAGCCCTGAATCGGAATCACAAAAAAAAAAAAAAATGCCCCGTGGTCCTTAAGCGCCAGCCGTGCGTGCTCGTGCCGGTCCTTAAGAGGTTAAACTATTATGGTTATTTTTATTTATTTATTTATTTTTTGCCTTGACCTACTAAAACTGATCCTCAGTGTTAATCCTCAGGACACAACAACAGTTTGTACTTTCAGAATAACCCTGCTTGATCACAGATGGGTAATCAGTGACTTAATCATTCTGATTGATCTATCTGTGCTTAGCCAGGGATATCCTGAAAACCTGGCTTGTTGTTGTGTCCAGAGGAACAGAGCAGAGGATTATTCTATTACATTATATAATGTGCTTCTGCGCACTGAATTACTGTTTTTCATCTCTCTATATGAGGTGAACTAACATGATACATCTTTAGTTTTAACCTTGAATAATATTTATTGTTTATTTATGTCTGCCAAAAAGAACAGTAACTTCTAATAATTCTTCCCGCCCAAAATATCCAGACAACATTGTTTGGCAACCATGGACACATATGAGTTGACTAGTACCTTCTGTAGAATCAGTTTTGCTCAGTGTTTTTCTCCGTCCCACAAAATGATATGAAAGAAACTCTCACAAACAGGGAATCAGCCAACAGTTACATGAAAACAAAAGTAAATTTCATTTCAGTAGAACATCAGTTAGTATTACACTGTATTTTATAATGCTTGACAAGATAAATTGGTATTTAAACAATAAACACTTTTCACAGATATCCTGTGAAACATTTAAGTATTTCATTATGCACATTGCTTAAACATAAATTAATCTGATTTAACAGTGGCCATTAAATAAATTGCTACAAGTCAATAAATTTGGTGTAATCAAATTCAAGGTCATCATGATGCTATTTAGTCATCCAAGTGAAATGTGGCAGAAATAACGGGAAGGACCTACCCGCATCTATGAAAAGAGCAAATCTACTGAACTACAGACCACATATTCCCGTTAATTTAATTGGCATCTTAACCCCTTGAATGCTAGAGATATCTCCAACACATTGCAAAGTAATGTGTTGGAGAGGAGATCTCACTAGCATTCAAGGCGTTAAAGGAGCAGTAAACTTTTATTTATGAAAACACATATTTTATAGAACTTTTCCTGCTGAATAAAACAAGGTCACTCCCATCCCTGTCAGATGTTTTATTCAAAATTTATAGCAGTTTAAATAACCAGGAAGTGAATTTACTGTGTTTATTTCCTGATAGTTCTAACTGACAGGAAGTGACAGACAGTTTCTATCACATTCTATGGAGAACTGTATGTCTCTGACTTTTCTGGCTTTCCTCTCCATTAGCATCTAACAGGAAATCTAATTAGAATTTGACCACTAGAGGGCACTGCTAATGTAAAAAAACATGGGTTTAAACTGTAATAACTCTGGAAATATAAATCTCTCAGCAGTGGGAGTACCCTTATTTTACTCAGTAGGTAAATCCCTGCAATATATATTTTTTCATAAAAAAAGTTTACTGCTCCTTTAAGTACTCCATTTACTAGAATAGAATTTTAGGGAAATGTGGACTTGTCCCGTATAAAGTAGTTGATTTTCCTGAGAATTATACTAATTTTCACTTGTCCTTTAGGCTTTTGATTGTCCTTTTTTATTCTGTGAAATAGCCATCATCTTCCATTTCTTTGGAACCTGACAGATATAATACTTATGGGACTTCCCTTAGTAATATGTTATTTAGATCACCATGTAACAAAATGGGACAACTTGCAGAATTACGCCTTTGAGTGCCAGAGGGGTACATGACTGTCAGAGACTCTGCCATGGCAGGGAGTAGAGGTTGCATTTTTTCAGAAAACCCAGGTTTGTCTGTGAAAATTCCTTCTTAAATCCTTAAAGAGATACTTCGTTTTAACTTTATTTTGTAGGCATTAAAAAAACATGAAGAATGATAGAAGTCTTATCTCTCAAACCTTTATGGTTTGAGAGATATTCACAAGCAAAGTTTCCCCTCCCGCCCCTTTTACCCAGTGTAAGCCATCTCTTCTCAGATGTGGAATACAGTCCATAGACCAGACAGATAACAGAAGGGGACAATCTTCTTCCTATGAGAACAATGAAATCCCTGCCCCCCTTGACAAGCTTTTCAGGTTTTTCCCTTATCTTAATTGAAGATTGTCCCTCTCTGCAGTCTACCTGGGCACCTCCCTTCTGCTCTGGCTGAGCAGTGTTACATCAGTAAAAGGGGCGGGAGGGGGATATTTTGTCATTGAATTACTCTGGAACTACAACTCTGACAGAACTGAAATAACACTCTCCAAAGTCCAAATACTATGATGATTAATTAGAGCTGCTTTTATTATGAAACATTACTATCCCTTTAAGTGTGTTTTAATGACCTAGTTGTAGGCGAAATGTCTAGAGAAACACCTATAATCTTATGCAAAGATCTCAGACATAGGATTATAATGATATGTTTATATGATGTATAGCACTCCCTAAATTCCTTAATGGGTCATAAATCATTAATTCCAGTGACCAATATGTGCAAATTTTAAATGGTGTTGCTGCGCCATCTTCAGGAATAATAGAATAATTGCTACAAGAATTTCAGAACTTCAATTGAAATTGTAAGTTTAGAGCGTCCAATCAGAAAAGTACATATAATATATTCTGACGTCATATTATAATGATATCTAATCAGAGGAGGTTGGGCTGTGCTTTCTGATAAGATAATTTGTACTTTAAAAGGTATTGATTTTCTATAGGGCTCTTTTGTTTCCTGGTTCATGGCTGCTGATTTCCTTGAAGTATTCCTGCTAGGCCCAAAGAAGCCCTTGTTTGCTGGCTCCTTGAAGTAACATCTACGAATTTCAAGAGATACACACTGATTGTCTGGTAACTATATGTTTTTATAGTATAATTCTGTATAGTTCTAAGAACTATATATCTCCTTTACTTTTGAGGAAAAATAATTTCTTATATTTTCTTAAGTGGACTGGCCACCCATTTTAGAATTATTATAATAAACCATATTGGCTGTAGTAATTCTGGAAACTAAACAGAATTAACTAATTAATTTGCAATTTTATGCAGACAATTGTAAAATAGTTGATAGCAGTTAGATCAATATAGCATTATATATAGTAGTTAATCTAATTATTGATACCTTTAAAATACTATATTTGTGTTTCTGGAAAGGTTATTGAGCTAATATTTGATCTGGTGAATTCTTTCACTTCTTTAATTAACTCTTAATCTGCTATTTGTCAATCTTGGTGTGTATTTCATAGAATTTCTTTGTTGCATGTGTGTTTGGGCCTAACATTTGTAAAGTGGAAGTTTCTTTTAAACTCTCACTAGACAAAAGAAGCTGCCATCTTGGATGGGGCATCCATATAATTTATATCTGTATGTGTTATAATAGGATTGCTCTTGTCATTTTATAGTGTAGGTTGCATGAATGTATTTGTTTTAATGGTGCTTTCTAGACATATATTATTAGATTTATTTCTAAGTATATTCTTGGTTTAATCTATTAGTGACAATAATAAATGCAATTTATATGTTTTATCCAGAAGGTATACAATATTGAAAACAGTAGATAAATATTTAAATTACACAAATTTATTATGGATCGGGTTGACTATAGAATACTTTACTTCCAGTTACCATTTTCCTACACTAGATCTTGGGTTTAATACCCTAAATCAAACTATTAATTTTCCTTCTTCTAGTATACTTTTAAATTCTCTTAAACTTAGTTCACTGTCATGGAGTCAGGCAAAGAAGGACAGACAATGGTAATAAAATATAACCACCTTTATTTATTAACACAGTAATATGAATAATGTCCAGAGCACTGGATGTTACACCCCAGGCTACTACACAGAACTGCACAATGTGCTGAGCACTGCACTACTGCACGATACCGAAGGATACTGGAAATGTGTTAGGGTACAGCTTCGGTAAAGCAAGTATACAAAGCTCAAGTCTCCACCCAGGGTATAGCTCACCGGAGACAACAGGGAGCAAGAGCAAGCCAGAGCCACATGACACAGATACAAATGATTAGGCAAGCTGGGCAATGCACAGAGCGAGTAGACAGCCAGAGCCACAAGTCGGAACCAGTGTGGGTAGTCAAATAAGCCGGGGTCTACGCAGAGCGAGGAGTACGCCAGAGCCACAGGTCAGGAGCAATGTGGTAGTCAGACAAGCCGAGGTCTGCAAGGAGCGAGTTAGTCAGCCAGAGCCACAGGTCAGGACCGATGTGGGTAGTCAGACAAGCCGGGGTCATACACGGAGCAAGTTAGTCAGCCAGAGCGACAGGTCAGAGCCGATGTGGGTAGTCAGACAAGCCGGGGTCACACACGGAACGAGTTAGTCAGCCAGAGCCACAGGTCAGGACCGATGTGGGTAGTCAGACAAGCTGGGGTCATACACTGAGCGAAGTAATCAGCCAGTGTCACAGGTCAGAACCGATGTGGGTAGTCAGACAAGCCGGGGTCATACACAGAGTGGATTCGGAGGCAAAGCATGGGTCACAATGAGAATGCAAGAGCTAATAGCAGAAACACCACTTAAGGGCAATGACATCTAGGCCCAGGGAAGTTTATATATAGCAGCTGACAAAGGCGGGAACCAATTAGGCAAATCAGTAGGGTCCCATTAACAAGAGCACAAGACAGCGCCTGCTTCAGTAGACATCAGGAATGCAGAAGTGGCCAACAGCACAAATGCTAAAGGAAGCACAGGATCTCCAAGCCTCCTAGGGATACTGTGATATTCACGGATTGTTCATAAATTATTAAAGGTATATTTCCTTTGTAAAGAGTTGTTGTGATAGGAACTTTGGGCTAACAAGAACCAATACATGTAAATGATATAATAAAACAAATTTTAAAAATAAAAAAATATAATAACTATTTTTGGGGGGGTATTCACAAAAAAAATTACTTTTATTTATTTTGAAATGTTTTTTATTATATATATTGATATGTATTGGAAAGTGTTGGAAAGTGGGGAATGGAAGTCAAGTATTCTATAGTCAACCCAGTCCACAATGCTGAGAAATAGGGAGGCTTTCCAGCACGAAAGTGAGGTCAGGAACACATAGGGCCTTTTCTTTTTTGTCTCATCAATAATATGAGTAGATTGTTATGCTATGGAATGAACAGAACGGGGCTTAAAATTAATAAGCTGATTATTCAGTAAAATATGTCAAATTCTTTCACACATAATATGAATACAACAAAATACAAAGAAATTAACAATCAAGTTGCATCCCTAATCCAATATCTTGTTGCTCTTACACACAAATTCCTCACTTGTAAGGAATAAAAAAGTGAATGCAGAAATAGAAAAGTGTGAAGTGCCAATACTATTAACCTTGAAGGATCCAACATTACAGAACAATCTGCCCAATAACACAACACACCCAGTGTATGAATGGACAAAACATATATTTATTTAAATATTACAAAAACATTTAAGGTGGAATATGTGGGCAAAATATCCAATAATAAATCTTGACTGTCCGCTACTCTAAATCAACATATATCTATGCAGTCCAATTTTATGATTATTGACATTATAAGTGTATAATGGGTGTATTACCAGTTTGTTAAGGATTTATGTAATCTACCTTTGCATAGATTATATTCATTTATATGCTATTCAATTTGCATGGTTCGTGTAGATTGTCCGAATGTGGGGCATATTAAAGGAGCAGTAAACTTTTATTTATGAAAACACATATTTTATAGAGCTTTTCCTGTTGAATAAAACAAGGTCACTCCCATCACTGTCAGGTGTTTTATTCAAAATGTATAGCAGTTCAAATAACCAGGAAGTGAATTTACTGTGTTTACTTCCTGATAGTTCTAACTGACAAGAAGTGACAGGCAGTTTCTATCACATTCTATGGAGAACTGTATGTCTCTGACTTTTCTGACTTTCCTCTCCATTAGACTCTAACAGGAAATCTAATTAGAATTTGACCACTAGAGGGCACTGCTAATGTAAAAAAACTTGGGTTTAAACCATAATATCTCTGGAAATATAAATCTCTCAGCAGTGGGAGTACCCTTATTTTACTCAATAGGAAAATCCCTACAATATATATATTTTCATAAAAAAAGTTTACTGCTACTTTAAGTTAGGCTGCTGATCCGGACTGTATTCCACGTTGTATGAAAAGTTTATTTTTAAAATTTATATAGATTTGCAACATATATTTGGATTTATGTATAATCAAATTATCTGTGTTAGGTATAGATTTATTTGTAGGATAGAGGTTTATTTTGATTTTTATGTTCTAGCACGATTAGTTGTGCACATTTATATGGTATAAATTGGAGAGGAATGTATTGCTTTTTATGGTCTCTGTGTGTGTATTGGCCAGTACCTGTCAAATACATTCCTATGTGGGTCGGACTGTGTGACCATTGCGGGCACAGACTTAATTGAAACATTATTCTGCTAGTTCACTGGTTGTGTTTTTTAAGTCGTTATTGTTTGGATTAGGTTTTTTGCTCGCTTGGAGGGGTCCTGTGTTTGGTCACGCCGGGATCCTGGAGCTATAGGGATGGGGATCATCTGCACTGTATAGGTGGAGGAGTAGTCTGTGTCCCGGATCGCTATGGTGGCGGCCTGGATGGGGGAGGGTTGTGGCCAAAGGTGAGCAAAACTGAAGAGACATCCTATATTGGGATGATTGGGTTTGTGTCATTTTGTACATTACAAATGCCCCGACTGATATGAGTGCATGCACCTAGCTATATATTGATATAGCATAGTGGTCAGTCAAGATTTATTATTGGATATTTTGTCCAAATATGCGACCTTATATGGTTTTTAATATTTTAATAAATATATGTTTTGTCCATTCATACATTGGGTGTGTTGTTATTGGGCAGATTGTTCTGTAATGTTGGATCCTTAAAGGTTAATAGTATTGGCGCTTCGCTCTTTTCTATTTATGAATACAACAAAGTAATGAGTAGCTAAAAGATGGTCTGACACTGTTGAAAAGTATACAGCAATTGATGACACTGAACGCAAACAATCTTAAGATTTGCATATTGTTTTGATGTAAATGAAAAGGTGAGATTTATACTTGAGCAAACCTCCCATCTAGAGGTGTTGGAAGTGGTTGATGTACTAGGTAGAATGGAACAATTCCAGAGCAAACCAACTTCACCACAGGGGAAAAATATCCTCCCTTAACCTCTTACTGACAAGGGTTTTTATACACAACAGGAAAAGAGGAATTTTGGCCTTCTTAGTATGCCTTTGTTCAATCATATTTTTCCGCAAATTAATTTAGCCCACCCACACAAATTATATACCATTTTTAAGAATAAGTAGGGATTTCTTTTGATGCCACATTTATATGAATAACCCACCATTTACATTGATAAATATATTAAAAAAAAAATTGGAAAGATTGGGTAAGTTTTCCTGTGATAATTTCTGCTTAATTGGTTCATTTTTAATATGGACTGGATAAAATGTATGATGTTCGTTAATACCTCCCAAATGTCCCTTTTTAGGGGGGCCACTGTCCTTCTGAGATGAAAGTCCCTATGTCCCTCTTTCCTTCTAGGAGATAAGACTGTGGGGTGTGTATATGTGTATCACATTGTTACACAGCGATAAAACTCACATTCATGTTTGTTTAAACTTCAGTATATGTGTTAATATATTAGTATGTGTAAATAAATTACTTTGGTCTTGCTCTAAATTATGTACGCGATTACTCAATGAGGGGTCAAAGTGTCATTAATTTTTTTTCTTTTCATTTCTCACTCCCCCCCCCCCTTCCCGTCCACATCAAAAGTGCCTCATTTTTGGCCATTTAAGGAACTGGGAGCTCTCTTCTCTGCATCTCTTTTTATCATGATCACAGTGAGGAAGAGAGAGTCAGAAAACACTGACAAAGCCAATGTTTACTTACATTGCCTTTGTATGTGGCTCCCCTCGTACATAACAATACTTAACAATGATCACATGTGTGAAGCCACTGGGGGAGAAGCTGACACCAACTGCTCCGGTCCTGGAGCAGTCAGTTACAGTCTCCCCGCTATGATCACAGCAGGTTTCATCATCCCCCCTTGGAAGCTGATTGGCTGGGAGGTGCATAAGCACACATCCCAGCCAATGATAGGCTGGAAACCATTTTGAACAGACTGGCCTTATAAAAGCCAGTCTCTGTACCATTTTATCACAGAGACGCTTGAGCAATGGCCCGAAAGGTATGATGGAGTTTTTTTTTCTGGCCTGCATTCCTGCCACCACTGCCGGCGATAATGGTAGTGGCAGCAGCATCATTAACCCATACAATGCCTCTACATTACATCATCTTTGTGACATACAATATCCACTTTTGAAACAAAGGATTAGAAGACTTTTTCCACATATGGAGGGCTGGCACAGCTTTAACCCTTTGAGTGCCAGAGAGGTAAGCAACACCTCCTGCACTCAAAGGGATAACAAATACATTTCTTTGGAAGATTATATTTTACAAACATATTTAAGGAAGACTTTTTTCTTCTTTTCAGAGACATCACTGGGACAATGATGAAGAACAGAAGAGAAGAAAACAGAAGATAAGAAGACAGAAAATGAAGAAGAAGAAGGTGAAAGAAAGAAGATGACAGAAGAAGATGGACAGTGGATGACAGGTAATTATTACAGTTCTGGATGTTAGGTTACTGTTAGGGCTAGAATTGATGCACTTTACTGTTAGGGGTTGTGTAGGGTTAGTGTTTGGGAGGATGAGTCCTTTTCCTTTGATGTTCCCATTACTCAAGCTATTTAGCTTGGGTTTTGGGAACTTAAAACACACAATGGAATTTGGCCTCAACTACGTTTCTGTGGCCCAACATTTGTTGTGGTTTCAGATGCTAGGGCAATTGAATGGCTCTGTTAGCACATTTTGGCCAATAAGAAAAAAAAGGACAACTATCATTAGCCATGTCTGACTTACATAGCGTTCAGTTAGAAGTCTACCAGTATGGCTAACGAGCGTAGACCCAAAAAATTCACGTAGCTCAAAAACCTGCATTGCAACTTTTTTGACCTCACCGTGCATGCAAATCAGCCGATTATCAATGTTCGATATGTGTAATGCAAAGGAGAAAGATAACGGTTGACGTTATCTAGTGATGCTGAACGTTGACAACACAAGTTCAAACTCACAGCCAATCACAAGGAGTTGGGAGCATAGAGAGAGTTTGTACACCTATAGAGACACATAGTACACCTTTGCACATACACCATACATGCATACAAACACGCACATATGTTTTTCGTTTACAACATCACACAACTTTATATTTTATTTTGACACTGTGATTGAGTGAGTGCAAACGAGTGACAGAGAGTTAGTCTGATTGAGTGTGTGAGGGTCTGTGTAAGTGTCTAAGTGCAAGATGGTGGGTAGAGGAGGTGAGAGGGATGGGGAGAGGAGCAGGAACAGGAGAGGAGGAAGGTCAGGAGGGTATCCCTGGTCAGGGAAGGAATGGGAGAGGGAGATTAGCTGGGTGGAGGGGGACCCGACCAAGGAGAGGCACACAAAGGACAGGGACAGCTGTGTCAGTGGGATGAGGGATAGATCCTGGGGAGCACCCAACACAGTCAGGGTTAGCACAGGCAGGGCATGAAAGCCACAGCTCCTATACATCCCAGGCTGGTGGTGATTATGAGAGGCTGTGGGACCCCAGGTACACATACAAGGAGAACAGGGCCCTCATCCAAAACATCCAGGAGAGGGAGAGTATCCTGTACCCAAGGGAGAGAGTCTGTGGCCTGGGTGCTAGGAAGAAGGCCACCTGGCGACAAGGTCTGTGCAAGTTCAGTGCAGTGTCCAGTTGCAAGAGGACCCTGGAGTCCATCTAAAAGTGCTGGGACAGCTGCAAAGGCAGGTAAAAAACAAGATGGGAGGGCTTACCATGCACACCTGAGCCATCACAGGTGGACTCCCAATCGACATCACCTTCAGTACCTGGGAGGAGATGCTGAGGCACAATCTGTCAGCAACTGCTGTTGAGGGAGTCCCTGGAGGATCTGACACTGGGGAGGACAGCACCCTCCAGACTACCGGTAAGTGCATCATTTCATAACTAGACACCACACAAACCCCCATACCTACTACAGCCCAACACAGTGACAGCCGAACACATGGCCAGCACTGATCCACACAGCTGCACCAACACAGCACTGTGAGAGTTCAAACAAGCACAGAATAATGGACAATCCAAACAGAAATGAGAAGGCTCAACCAGGCCAACTCCTGTCCAACCCCCTTGTTGTTGTGGCACCTAATTCCTTGCATGCTAGAGGTATAAGCAACGCATTGTTCCAATATGCCTTGGGTACCCCTCTGGGACTCATAGGGTTAACAGATGATGAACACAAGACAGCAGGATTACATTGCACAGATCCACATGGGTCAGTTCACACAACACGGTTCTTCTGAGACAAACTGCTTGCATGTACAAAACAGGCTTTGTACTCAGAAACACCAGGGCCCAAAAGCTAATGATTACAGCACTGAAAAAAAAAGCAACTAAGTTGAAAAAATGTCTTGGTTATCATATGTATCCTGAGGAGTGGGGATGACAAGGAGGGGAATATGTGTGTTTCAAGACACTAGTGTTCTAGTGTTTGAGGCCTCTGTATTGTACATGCAATCAGTTTGTCTCGGTAGAACTTTGATGGTTAAACTTTAGTTATCAGATGTATCCTGAAGTGTGAGGATGGCAATGAGGTATTCCTTGCCATCCCCACTATTTAGGATACATATGATAATCAAAGCTCAGCCACTGTAGGTTACTTACATCAATGTACAGGATATTGTCAAGCTCATCAATCAGTGAGGGCCAGGATGGTATCCCATGCTTTGCAACGCAATGCATTAGATAACATCCTGCCCCTCAAGGGTTCACATGCCATTGTCATCATCTTGTATCCTTCTTGTCATAGCTCAGGTGATTAATCACACCACTCATTTCCCCACACAGCATCCATGCCTGAGGCACAGCAGGAATTCAGTGCGGAGGAGGCATATGACATCCCCCAGTAACTTACCCCTTGAGGAGCGGGAATATGGGACAAACAGGAGGTCACCATCACCACCCCCACCCCCCTCTGAGTCTAGGCTACAACCACAACCAGCCTCTGAGTTTAGGCTGTCACCCCCGACAGCCTCCAAATATAGGCTGCCACCTCCCACCACCACAGAGTGGATGCCTTCTGGGAATTGGATGCCCACACCACCAAAGGCCAGCATTGGATGGCACCATCACCAGCATTGCTACCAACGGGATGGCACTGGTTGCCCAGTAACTTAAGCGCCCCACAATACTGGCCATATGGGCCCACACCACAGTCACAGCCACCCACATGGATGCAGCCACAGCATGGGTCCCAGATATGACCCCACACCCAGGTGGGAGAGAACCGGCTACCAGTGGCCATGATATGTCCTGTGGCCACCAGACCATGAGCATCTGGGACTTATAGAAGAGCCAAGCTCCCTCAGCCCCTTGAGGAGTTCACACCCCCACCACAGACGCAACCTGGAGGAGACACATCTGTAAGGATTGAGGAGTCTGTTGATGTGGTGGGGGAGCAAGCATCCCTGCAGACCATGCATGCTGGCCCCCTGACACCTGCCCCACAAGACACCTCACCACCAGAACCAGAGGAAAATATGGTGGGACCCAAAGCCAAAATGGAACAGGCAGAAGAAGTTGTAGACCCACCCACCACCAGCAGCATCTACAGTCACATCCCCTGGCACAGGCAGCCTAACCATGAGGACGGATGTGGACTTACTGAGCATCCAGAAGAGGCAACTCAGGGAGTCCAGGAGGACAAATAAATGTCTGAGAAGGTTGCTGAGGGATGCCCAGTGGAATACAGCCACCCTCTGTGCACTTGAATCCCAACAGGCAATTTAGACAATAGAGATCTACAAGTTCAGGACAGGGATGATAGATATGTTGGGCTAAATGCTGGTAGAAATGAGAGAAAATAAATTGCAGGGAGAACCTGCGGATGGAGAGAGCACAGGCATCCATGGAGGGGAGCTACTAGCTCCCCCTCCAGTGTGACCCATACATCAACCCTTAGAACTACAAGAGTGACAAGACTGACTGTGAGGGCATCCACCTCTGCAGCACCTTCCAAAGCCCCCTCCCCCCCCCCAAAAAAAGCCCTATTTTGCGATGTTTCCCCCCAATAAAAAACACTTATTCATCGTATTATTGTCTGTGAATGATTCTGTTTCCTACCAGGTTAAGTGGCAGAGATGTCTCCAGTGCATTGCAAAGCAATTCAGTGAACACAACTCCTGCACATATTACTTGGCTGTATGGTGTTATACCATGGATAAGCACACACTACTGTAATTTCTACTCATAATCCACCTAGCAAAGGAAAACAACATGAAGCTGTTGTTTGGCCATGATGTGAGTTGAACTAAACAACTGACACCTACCTCTTAGCATACTAGGTGCCAGACCTCTCATTTAGTTCCATTCACTGGTGTGGTTTTTGAGGTTTTAGCCAGCCATGTATTTTAGGGTGACCACATTTCCCTTCTGCCATTCCGGGACGTGGTCACCCTAGTTGCCCCTTCATACCTTGAGTCCCTGGTGGTCTAACGGCGTGGAAAGTGCTCTGTGCCTCCTCCGGCACAGAGCTGAAGCTCCCGCGCGCTGTGCTCAGTAATGCAGAGCGCTGGGAGATGATGTCATCTCCCAGCGCTCTGTATTACTAGAGCGCTTGCCTCCAGGAGATCAGGTAAGCTGCATTGCCGCCCTGGATGTCAGCCTTCAAGCGGTGTGTCATATCATGGACGCCGCGAGGGAGAGCTACTAAGCGCTCCCTCGCGGCGTCCATGATGTGACACACCGCTTGCAGGCTGACATCCAGGGCGGCTTGGCTTCATTCCGGGACACTTCATTGTCCCGGTTGAAGATGACCCGGGACGCGGGACATAGCCCTGAAATAAACGTTCCGGGACCCGTGGTCACCCTAATGTATTTGGGTTAGATTAGTCACTTACAGGATAGATTATCCAAAAAGCATGCTGGTATTCACACTCTGATGAGAGAAGATCCATCCTGCAAATAATAATGTAACGTTGATTATTGAAATCAATGTTGTGTTTGACTACAAGACAGGAGCATGAAGAAATCAGTAGTCTGACCAATTGATTACACTATGCAGGGAGAACATCAGGGGGTTATCCACCAAGGTGTGGTAATGAGTTGATAAGGTAGAACTGACTTCTCAAGTGATATCACATCTCCAGTTCCTATGTTATTCTGTGGAGCCTATGCACTAAGATCTTTCAAACTGAGTGCATAGGCTCCAGAGAATAACACAGGAACTGGTCAAGTGATATCACTGGAGAAGTTGTCTCCACTCAATCACCTCTTTATCACCTTCTCATCACACCCTAGTGAATCTCCACCATCATTTCCTTGCATCAGTACACTTCCAGCTCCACTCATGGTCCCCGTTCAATCAGTAAACTCCTGTGAATAGGGCCATGCCTTCCTAAGCTTAACAGATACATAACCCTAAACTATAGGTTTATCTGGAGATATGGCTATTCCAACATCAATATTAAAAGACACATATCAGATAGTGATGGGCTTCCTTTAATATGTTTAACAATACATTGAAGCATAAACATGTTTGTATAGTACTAAAATGCATTTCAGACTTCTAGAAGCACTCAAAATGTATGTTTAACATAAAAAAACTGGCTATGAAGAAACACAGTTCAGCTGCTCATGGGTTCTCCAAAAGGTGTTAACTCTGACGAAGAGCAGGATTACTGGACAGGTTTTCCACCTGGATCTTAGACAACAGATACACATATTCTCGTCGTGTTTCCGTGAAAAAATCAGAGGAAACCACGTGATTGTTTGCTTTTTCAAAGGAAAATCCACTTTGAACAAAGCAATAAAAATCTTCACTGTTTTCATCCATTGCTAAAAATCGTTTGCTACTTTTTCAATATCTAGAAATTTTTCACCCCTTTAATTACATTTTCATCTTTTCTCTATAAAAAGTGACATTTTCCAGGATGTGAAGCACAATACAATCAGCTAATGAGAGAGAGAGAGAGATTCTAGGCTGATGTGCTGTAAGTTTATAGCAACATCGAGGCAGGAGAGGCTAATAGTGACTGCTATCACTATGAGCAAGTTGAATAATAATAATAATTAACGGAGGAGCTGGAAGGACCGTTATGCATCCATGAGTCTGAGGAGGAGGAGGTGACCAATACTAACATGAAAAGGTCTGGATGCCCTGTTTCCCCAGACCCATTGATGTCCAGTCCCCCTACAGCACCCCTGGCAATCTTGGGGAAAGTTGTCTCACAGGCAGAAGAAGAAGAGGGTAGTAGTATGAGCAGGACCAATCAGCTGACAGGTCTTGTAATTCTCATGAGGGGGGAAGGAAGAGATGACGCCCAGTGTGACAGCGGGTTCCATAAGTCACAGGGTCCCATAAGTCACATTTGCCATTCTCAAGCATTTCTGCCACTACTAGCAGTACTAAATATAGTCGAGCAGATACAGACTCAGAGTGTTAGGAGTGAAGGAGGGAGTAAACATCATATTACTAGTGAGGAGGAAGACTAAGGGACTGTAATTGATGTGGTTGTTGGTGGTAGTAATAGTGATGGTGAAGCAGCTGGTGGGTAGGGATAGGCAAAACTTTTCGCCTCAAACTGAAATTGACAAAAAATGGCACTTTCCGCTTGGCAAAAAATTGCTAGCGAAAAGTACAGATTTTCCACTTTTTCCCGCTTTTATCGCCCATTGAAATCAATGGGAACATTGAAGTTACACACAACACATATCAAATATTATTTTTTTTTCCCAAGGGCATAGTATAAAAGGGGCATGAGGGTGCCTATGTTGATGGGGTGTGGGGAAACAATCAGTTGAACAGGCGATTATTTTTGGGGCAGTTGTTTACTGGGATTGAGGGGCAGTTAATAAAAAAATAAATCCTAAAAAAAATTAAAAAAACCCCATAAGACATGGTATAAAAGGGGTCTGAGGAGGGTGACTGTGTTGGTAGGTGGAGTCTGGGGAATTAATCAGTTGTTTCTGCAGAACAGAGGGCGCAAAAAACAGGAACAAATCTAAAAGCAGTGTTTATTCTGGGCCAATTCCTCCAACATAACGAAATACACTTACAAGATAAAAACTTGAGATTATCATATAATCACCACAAATGTCACTCCTGTATCACTGTTAAGCCACTGGGGTATACCAACATCTCCCTTGAGCACTGAGAGCCTCAGCAGTCACTCTCCAGATTGTATTCCACAAAGATTCCCTTGACAAACCCAGCAGAGAACCAGCAATACACGTGGGGAGGAAACGATCCATCTATGATACACAGTTTGATACATTGTTTTATTGGAAAGAGAGAAAGTATCATGTGTTATTGAAGCCAGTTGGGGATATCCATGCACCAGGAGAGATAGGACCCGGAGTGGAGTCAAAAGGACCAGAGCGGGGAATCTTTGTGGAACAGAGCTACCAATTACAATCTGGAGAGTGACTACTGAGGCTCTCAGTGCTCAAGGGTGATGTTGGTTTATCCCAGTAGCTTAACAGCGATACAAGAGTGATAGGTCTTTTAAAACAGCTCCACGTAGACTTGGGTATAGCAATCCCAGGATCATTTCAGTGTTTCCATCTATTTCAGCCACCCATTTAACACAGTACGATACATTGTAGACTGGGACACTTAGTATCAACCACGCAAGTACGCCTTGGAACTTCTGCAGGATTTTCTGTTAGACTAGAGACTGATCACCTGGACCAAAGAACACAGTTACGTGGCAGTTAAGGGGTTGGGATGCCTGAGATGCCTTAAGCCCAAGATGGGCATTATGTAAGTGCAATGGGAGAGGGGGGGTTTAAGGTTATTTTTATTGCCATTTTTACTAATAAATACTACACTTAGAGAACACCTCTACTCTCTTTTCTTCTTGCTGTTGCACTCTTTTCTTCTAGTTTTTACTGTATCTGTACTGTGTCGTTATTCCACAGTCACCAAGTGATAGTACGAAATGTCCATGAACTCTGAAAGTAGAGATACTGGTAGCCGACAGTTGCCTAATATCCTTTCAAGAATGAATATTCAGGAACAAAGCATTGACAAGTTGTCTGTGGCGATGCAGACGCTTCTTAACCGTACAGCGCATCTTGATAAGCCTACGCAACTACTGGTGGCGCCCCGTGTTTCGGCATTGGTAGTAACCACTCAGGTGGAAAACACTATTTATAGAGGGCTGCCCGGAGCCGCTCCACTCCCTCTAAGATATGATGGGGAACCCACATTGTGTCGTGGATTCATAAATCAGCTCTGAATATTTTTGGAACTGGTACCTAATGCTTTCCAGAGTGAAAGAAGTAAAGTGGGCTTTATGATTTCCTTTTTGACCGGTAAAGCATTGGCATGAGCCAACCCGTTAAGGCAAACTGTCAAACACATAACTTCGAACTTTACAGAATTTGTGAATGCCTTCTGTAAAGTATTTGATGTTCCAGGCTGAGCAGCGTCTGCTGCAATAAAACTGATGACCATTCGCCAGGGTGCCCACACAGTAGCAGAATATGCTATTGAATTTCGTACACAAGCGGCAGAGGTAGGCTGGAACAATGAGGCTCTGGTGGCGGCCTTCTCACAAGGGCTTAATGACATTATCAAGGATGAGACGGCAGCCCGTGAGTTGCCAGAGGATCTGGCTCAGTTTGTTTCCTTTGCTTTTCTGATTGATACCCGCATTAGGCAAAGATCCCCATTCAAAAACCACAAGCAAAGGCTTGAGTCTCGACTGGTACCAAACTGGGAGTTCCCACCCATGCCTCCCTCGCCTCCCAAGCCACCTAGTGATAAGGGAAGTAGGGCTGAGCCTATGCAAGTCGGTATTACACGTCTGTCCAGGGGGGACCGGTCCTTCTGTAGAAAATAGGGTCTATGCCTGTACTGTGGTAAGGCTGGACACATGTTACCGGCCTGCCCGATACTTCCGGGAAATGCACGCACCTAGGATCCCTGAGGTGACAGATCCTAGGTCGCATAAATCAGTCTCCAGACCTAGAACAAGACAAGCCCATCTAACAGGTTGCAATCTCTTGGGCAGCGTCCTCTGTTGTGACACCAGCCCTGATCGATTCAGGAGCTGCAGTGTCACCCAATTGCAGGAATCCTGCAAGAGAGGGAGTGCTGGGGAGCATTGCTAGCGTGCGTAGCTGGTCGAGTGTGGGCTGCCTATTATCAGGCTTTGCTGCAGCTACGGCTGAATACAGTTGCCAGCTGCAAGGCTGGATGACAAACCCCAGAGGAGCTGGAAGTGAGCCCAGGATAGACTGACAATAAACAGCACAATCTCTCCTGCAGGGGAGAGTGCAGACTGGGGAGCGGAGAGTAGGGATTGTTGCTGGGGAGCGTAGGCCACAACAGTGGCTGTAACTCTCCTAAGAGGAAGACTGGACAGGGTACTAGGCTAAGAAGTGAAATACCAGGTGGAAACAGAAGAATGGACTAGACCTGACAGATAATACACTATGGGCTGGTATGTTTAAACGTAGACAGGAGAGTAGTCTTTTGGCTTGCAGGGTCATACACGGTTTGGCAATGATGTCTAAAATCAGCAGGCAGAAGAGTGGTCTTTGGCTAGCACGGTTATACACGGTTTGGCAATGATGTCGAAGACAACAGGCAGAAGAGTGGTCTTGGGCTAGCAGGGTCATACACGGTTTGGCAATGGATGTTATTAACAGCAGACAGAAGAGTGATCTTGGGCTAGCAGGGTCATACACGGTTTGGCAGGAGAAGGAGCAAGAACCAAGGCAGGGTGCAAGGAAGAGCAAAACTCAACAAGATGCTGGGAAGCACCAGAGCAGGTCCAGCTGGCTTCAGGAACACAATAACAGTGCTCCGAAGCCAGGGACCGGCAACCCAATATAGGCGTTGAGTGCAAAGTCACCCGCACGCGATGCTGACTGCAGGAAATAAAAAGGCAAAACAAGAGATGCCTAGCGCGTGTACAGGTGGCAGCCACAGGACTGCACGGAGGAAAAGAGCCAGAGCAAGCAGCCTCAAAATTCGACGGAGCCTCACACAAGCAATGGAGGCAACAAGTGGAGAACCCAGACGGGAAAACCGGCTGGTAGGGTGACATACAGGCTACTGTCATGGAACTCAAGAAGGAAACAGGAGACGTTACAGTAATTAGAAGCACCACCTTTATTGCACAAAAATATAGTATAAGAATCAATATACACTCTGGCAGAAATAGACAGCAAAGCAGGGAGCAATAACTACTACCAGAAACAGTAGACTGCACCTGCAAGTCTTCAGGATAGCATACGTGCAATAGCACCGATGCTGGGGCAAGGACCCAGAAACAGAAAGTATATTGATGAGTAATGCTGGGGCTAGGACCCAGAAATAGAAAGTATAATGATGAGTAATGCTGGGGCTAGGACCCAGAAATAGATAGTATACTGATGTGGTACCAAGCAATAAAGTCAATCAATGAATAAATGGACTGATTTAGGCCTACAGTCAGTATCAGAAGATATGGGCAACCAAGGAGGAGAACCAGAGGAAGCCAGAGCCGATAGTCAAAACCAAGCGGGTAGTCAGACAAGCCAGAGGTCAGTATCAGAGCGGGTAGTCAGCCAGAACCGATGGTCAATTCCAAGAGGGTAGTCAGACAAGCCAGAGGTCAGAATCAGAGCGGGTAGTCAGCCAGAGCCGATAGTCAAAACCAAGCGGTTAGTCAGACAAGCCAGGGGTCAGTACCAGAGTGGGTAGTCAGCCAAAGCTGAAGGTCCAATACCAATCAGGTAGTCAGACAAGCCACAACACCGGACACCGGGAAAACTAGGAAGACAAGCCAAGGATCATACACGGAGCTCAAACAAACTACAACTGCACTGGAACACCACGAAAGGGTTACTGATGTGGTGACCAGGCAGTTTATATATGGATTCCCCCACCCCCAGGAGGTGGAGCACCAGATGGGTCTGTCCCTTTAAGAGCCAGGACGTGACGTCACTGTAGGATTCCCCAGTGACTCGTACCCGACTCTCTGACAGCAAGAGACCACGGAGAGACGAGGCAGGAGCCACAAGAGGCCTCAGCAGGGAGGCCAGTCGCCCAGACGAGCACCAGGGCGCACTGGTATCGGCGAGACTGGACACAGCAATCCCGCGAGGCAGCAAGCAGAGGGAACTGGCCTTCCCTGAGCATTGGAGCAGCCGGTTCCCCTCTGAACAGGAGGTAAGCGTGGCATTTACAGCTACTTTATTGATGGCGAATTCGCTAAGCAGCACAATATTCCCTTGGTGCCTCGTGTTTCTCCATTGGCTGTTGAGGCGATTGATGGTAGACCATTAGAACCATTCCATGTCACACATGAGACCTGTCTGCTGTCTCTTAGACTAGGAGCTCTCCATGTGGAGACCCTACAGTTTCAAGTCATTCAGTTTCCACATTAGGCTATCATTCTGGGGTTTCCTTGGCTTCAGACACACAACCCCAGCTTGGACTGGAAAACCTGTGACATTATATCTTGGTTCGATTATTGTAAGAAGTCTTGTCTACAGCAGCCCACTAAGATTTTATGTACCTCCCCCTCTATACCCTCAGAGTACCAGTTATTCAGTGAGGTATTCAGTAAGGGGGAGGCTAGCACCAAAGCATAGGGCATACGATTGTGCTATTAATTTGATGCCAGGCACGATACCTCCTAAGGGACGCACCTACCCTCTGTCGGTAGAGTAGAACCAAGCTATGGAGGAGTACATTACTGATGCCTTGGCCAGAAGAATTATCAGGAAGTAATTATTCTCGCTCTCCGTGAATGGGTACGAATGCTCCAATCCTGATCTTGACCGATCATAAAAATTTGACATACCTGTCGGAGGCTAGAAGACTGTCGCCATGGCAGGCCAGATGAGCACTGTTCCTGGGTCCAAGATTGTTCGAGCTGATGCTCTGTCTAGGCAATTTGGACCGGACCGTGAGACTGAAAGTGCACCTGTTCCTATCAGTCCTCCAGATCGCTTATTGGCAACCATACGCACTAGTATCACATCTCCACTGGGCGAGGAGATCTTGGCTTCCTAGGGTAATGATCCAGCAGAAAAACCTAGTGGCAAATGTTTTGTAGCTGAACCTCTCCATACCAGACTACTGGAAACATACCACTCATCGAGGGCAGCTGGACACATTGGTCGTGACCAACTGATTTGGTCAGTTTCTCAGCTCTTTTGGTGGCCTAGCTTAAGAGCAGATTGTGCACCTTTTGTGGAGGCCTGTTCCATTTGTGCTTGTGCTAAGACCCCAAGATACTTTCCTCTGGGGTTGCTTCAGACAGTCCCTGATGGCGAGTGCCCATGGTCACATGTGTCCATCGATTTCATGGTGGAGCTGCCAGTATCCAAAGGGTGTGCGATCATACCGATGATAGTGGACTGTTTTTCTAAGATGGCTAATTTTGTCCCTCTCCAGGGACTGCCGTCCTCCAAGGAATTGGCTGAGGTGTTTGCTAGAGAGGTGTTCCGACTCCACAGAGTACCCAAGGTTCTGGTCTCCGATCGTGGGAGTCAGTTCGTGTCACAGTTCTGGGGTGCCTTCTGTGACCAGATGGGCATCAAATTGTCATTTTCCTCTGCCTACCATCCCCAGACTAATGGTGCTGCTGAAAGATCCAAACAAGGGTTGGAACAATTTTTGCACTGTTTTATCTCTGACCATCATGATAATTGGGCTGACCTGTTTGCCAGGAATTGTGCCATAAATTCTTCGTCCAGGAGCTCTCCCTTGCTGATCAACTATGGGTTTCAACCATCTTTGCTGCCGGACTCCTTTCAGGCTCAAGACATTATGGCTCTGGATGAGCATATTAGGCAGCTCCGCCGCACATGGGCACAGGTTCAGAATGCCTTGTGAAGGTCCTCTCAGAGACATGCAGACAGCAGGAGGCGTCCTGCTCCTGTTTTCCAAGTTGGGGATAGAGTGTGGCTGTCCTCCAGAAACCTGCAGCTTCAAGTACACTGTAATAAGCTGGATCCACGTTTTGTAGGTCCATTCCGTGTACTTCGCAGAGTGAACCCTGGTTCTTATGCCATGGACCTTCCTGTGGGTATGCACATTCACAACGTCTTCCATGTTTCCCTGTTGAAGCCTTTGGTCCGTAACCGCTACACTTCTGCTCCAGTGGTACCAGGTCCTGTGCGCATTCAAGACCGAGTATGAAATCCAAAGCATTCTGGACTCCCGTAGAGTCCGTTGGCGCATTCAGTATTTAGTACATTGGAAGGGCTATGGCCCTGAAGAACGTTCCTATGTAAATCAGTCTTATATTCACGTTCCTGTTCTGCTGTGCAGATTCCATACTAAATTTCCGAATAAAGTTGGATATCTTCCACGGGGGAGAGATTGTTGGGGGGGGGGTACTATCACGGTGCCCGTGATTGCCCTCCGTGAAAGCTGTGCTGTGCTGCAGGTGACGTTACCATTACTTCCTGTTTGTCACGCTCAGACACATTCGCTATTCTTATAGGCTGATGGTATTGCCTGAATGAGTCTCTGCCTACATTTTTGGCCTTATAAGACTCAGTCCACCAGTACTCCTTTGCCCTTTCATGGTGTACCTGTGCGCTAAGCTCTTGTGTTATTCCGATGCTCTGATCCTGTGTATGACTTCTGGCTACGTTTGATCCCTGGCTAGTTGCCTTCCGCTCCGGTCTGACCCTTGGCTCCGTCTGACTATCCACTCTGGTCTGACCCTTGGCTCCGTCTGACTACCCGATCCGGTCTGACTCTTGGCTTTGGCTGACTACCCTATCTGGTCTGACTCCTGGCTTTGGCTGACTACCCGATCCAGTTTGACTGTTGTTTCCTCTGGTTCAAGAGGTGCTCAGTTTCTGCGTCAGACCTTGCTTCTGGCATTCCTGTTCTACCTGTTGCCAGTTAGAGACATTGGGTATACCCTAGCGTTCTAGGGATCTCAGTCACTGTTGCCTGTTCTACCCTCATGGTCTGGGGTTCTCTGTCACCATTGCCTGAAGGTTTACCCTAGTGTTCTAGGGGACTCAGTCACCACTGCCTGTAGGTTTACCCTAGCATTCTAGGGAGCTCAGTCACCATTGCCTGTAGGTTCACCCTGGTGTTCTAGGGAGCTCAGTCACCATTGCCTACACTCCCTAGCATTCTAGGGAGTCCTGTCTCTGTTGCCTTGTACTACCCTAGGGGATATTCTTTCGTTTTGCCTGGGCATTGCAGCTTCACCTGCACTAGTAGCTACTGCTATCCTTGATACCATTGCATACCATGGTCAGAGTGGTATCAGCCTCTGTGCAGTCGGTGGATCCTGTGCTGTCTCCATACCTGGCTAGTGAGGGTTGGGGAAGTGCTTAGGCACTGTCTTCACACCTGGCTCTGTGAGGGTTGGGGAAGTGATATTCATATTTATTCTGTTCTTATTTTAATAAAGATATTGATTTTACTGTATTGTCAGTGTCCTTATTCCACAGTCACTCCGTGACACTCACAAATTGTGCACAGTGCAGTTGATGATGACCGCACTGTGCCTGCCACAAGAGAAAAATAGACCCGCACCCATGACTTCAGGGGGGAGGGGGAAGGTGGAGAAGAATGGCCTCTTTTTTCTTCTCCTCCACATTCCCCTTCAGTGTCTGTGCTGGCAGCTTATTATGTTGCTGCTACTGCCTCAAAATCAGCATTGCAACTAGGACCAGATGTTTTGCTGGTGCTGGCAAGTGGAACCTGTTAGTACTACTGCTAACACCACACACATCCAGTTCAGCCCCAGAATCTTCCTCCTGACAGTCACTAGTATTATGAAGATATTGATTACCCCCTCCTTAATTCCTAACACGAACAAGCTGCTGGACCTTCTTAGTTGTAGTAGTACTAGCACTGGTGGGACTGCTTGGGGATGACAACTGTGACTTAGGGTCCCCTGCTGTCACACTTAGTATCATCTTCTCATTCCCACCCTCCTGAATATTACAAGACACACTAGCAGATTCAGCACTGGTGGCAGCAGCCTGGCAACAGGCACAGCACTGGTGGCACTGGCAACAGGGGCAGCATGTCTGACAGCAGGCACAGTATTCAGGGGAGGGCTGGCCTGGGGGGCAGGGGGGCAATTGCCCCCTGGGCTGGCCATGTGTCTGGGGTAGTGGGCCACTGTACCTCACTCAATCTCCCACTTGCTGCTGTAAATGGAGCTACACTAGTGATACCACAGAACTTATGAAATGAATCTAAATGCAAGTGATACCGCAGAGCTACAAATCAAACAGAGCTGCACTAGTAGCATAATCCATTTCCATTGCAAGCTCTATGGCATCACTATTCTATCTTTACTTAACTCTTTGAGTTTCAGAGGGGTACACAACGCATTGAAAAAGCAATGTGTTGTGTACCCCTCTGGCACTCACAGGGATAAATTGTAAGCACTGTAGTATCACTAATGTAGCCCCATTTCAACAGTAAGCTCTGTGGTATCACTTGCTTTAATTCACAGCATTAAGGACAATTTTAAAATTAAGGAAACAGGGGTGGGCTGGGACAATGGGCTTGGACGATTGTAGATATGGGCCACTTAATTGTATTTGCCCCCTGGGCCGTATTTTGTCAGCCCTCCCCTGACAGTATTAGTGGCAGCAGATTCAGCACTGGCAGCAAGCACAGCACTGGTTTCAACAGGGGCAGCAATGGTGGCAGCAGAGGCAACATGTCTAGCAGAAAGCACAGGCAGCTGACCTGTCCTGCTTTCACTAGTACTACCCTTTTCTCCCTCCCTTCCCATTCCCTTTTCTCCCTCGCTTGCCATTCCCATTTCTCCCACCCTTACCATTAAATTCTCCAAGATCCCTTGGGGTGATTTAGAGAGACTGGACAGCATTGGTTCAGTAGTGCTCACTTCCTCCTCCTCAGACTCAGTGGACATATAAGGGTCCTTCCAGTTCATCCATTTATTATTTTTAAACCTGCTCATAGTGATAGCAGTCAATATGAGCCTCTCCTGCCTCAATTTTGGAAAAATATCACAGCAGAATAGCATAGCATGTCTTCTTTGCTCTGTAGCTGCTTCTATTGTAAAGAGATGACAAGTGTGACAGTAGGGGACCCTCTGTCAGATTTCTCAGCACCTCCTCCATCCAGTGAGACATCTGTAATAGAGTAGCAGCAGCAAGGAGGGACTGGTGGTGGTGATAATGATTGAGAAGCTGGGGTGGAATAAACATTAATGGCCTTTTTAGCCCAAACTGAGAAGGAATGGGAGACAGGGATGGGGGTGGGCATCACCACCAGCAGCAGTGAACTTTTGTAATTTGCTTAGTTTGCTGCTGCTGTAATTCCCGCTGCTACTCAGTTGCAAGGGCAGCAGGATGCTGAGGAGTGGGCTAGTGTGCCATGGACCACTGCGGACACAGTGGGAGTGGAATTCAGTGACGCGGGACTAGGACAAGTTCCACTTGCCAGCAGCAATACTTCTGGTCCTAGTTGCAGTGCTGATTCTGATGCAGTAGCAGCAACTGTAGCAGCAACACCCTCTGCCTAAGCAGTGAAGCAGAATGTGAAGGAGAAGAAGACAGAGGATATTGTTTTCCACCTTTCCCCTCCCTCCTGAAGTCCTGGGTTTGGGATTATTATTTTCTTGGAGCAGGCACAGTGCAGTCATCAGCCATAGCACTGTGAACAATTTGTGACAAGTTAGTGAAAAGGGGATAGGAGGGAACACACCTTGACACAACCACCTAGATAACACACAGGAAACACAGACACTGTGACATTTATGTGAAACATGTTAAAGCCAAACACCCACCAAAGAAATCAGGCACCAATTTTGCTGTACCCCTGATCCAAAGGCAACAAAAAGGGGAAGCATTAATCAAAGAGGAGGAAGAACAGAAAAAAAACATCACCTGGCTCACCATCACCTTTTTGCTCTAGGGTCCGGGCATGGGAAGATCATGTAACTACATATTCTGGTGCTCCACCTCATTCATCTTTACCTCCCCAACCACCTGATATCTATTCAGTAGATGTCAGAATGGTGCAGTTCATGTCCACCTGTAACGGTTTTGTACGACACTCAGACCCAGTAGGTTAGAATAAAACACAGTTTTATTAAAGACACAATAGAATGCCCACTACGGGCTATAGAGTATCACAGGAAAATAACAATCATGTACATATGCCCTCTCAGGCCCAGTATACAAAGGTAGAAAATAGATACTGTCACAGGACAGGCATAATCAGGCAATTCCAGCACAACATGGGTTAAAGTTCATGGAAGGAAATCAGTCTCTAATGTGGTGTGTTTGACAACGCCCTGGAAGATGGTAAGGTAGTAAGAGACTGTGGTGCGAGATGTGGAAGCACCTAGTCAGAAAAGCAGGACTGAGACTCTACCCTGTGCTGAGCAGAACGGAGGCCACAATACTCTTCTAGAGCTAGCACTACCTTGAGCCGTGAGCACTCAACCGGTGCAGTAACGGAGACACTGTGCACTGCAAGAGCTGAGGGACTAGAGCCAATAGCACCCGACCGGTGCGGTAATGGAAATACTGTAAACTGCAAGAGCTAATGGAATTAGAGCCAATAGCACCCGACCGGTGTGGTAACGGAAATACTGTACACTGCAAGAGCTGATGGATTTAGCGCCAATAGCACCCGACAGGTGCGGTAATGGATATACTGTGCAATGCACGGTTTAACGAAGGCACAGTGTTAACGGACACCACAGTGCTCTGCAAGTGTAAACGGAAGGCTCAGTGTAACGGAGGCTACAGTGCTCTGCAAGTGTTAACGGAAGGCTCAGAGTAACCGGAGGCAACAGTGCTCTGCAAGTGTAACATGGAAGGCTCAGGGTTAACGGAGGCAACAGGGCTCTGCAAGTGTTAACGGAAGGCTCAGTATATCAGAGGCAACAGTGCTCTGCAAGAGTAACGGAAGGCTCAGTATAACGGAGGCAACAGTGCTCAGTCTGCAAACACTAGCACCAGCGGAAGTAAGAATGTTGCCCAAGCAACACGGAGGTCAGGATCTGGATCACCGCTGGATCTCAATGTGGGAACGTCAGACTAGCCGGGTCAGGTCATGGAGCAGGAACCTCAGCCAAGCTGGGTCGAATCACGGAGCAGGAACGTCAGACAAGCTGGGTCAGATCACGGAGCAGGAACGTCAGCCAGGGCGGGTCAAATCACGGAGCAGGAACCAGAAAGAGTAGTCAGACGGGCCAAGTCTGTACACAGGAACGCAGGAACACAGCAACACAGTAGCACTGGTACAGGAACCCCACGAAAGGGCACCTGACAGGTGCCAGAGGCCCGGTATAAGAAGGCCACACTGGGCGGGCCAAACTAAGCTCAGCCAATGGGAGCGCACCACACAGAGAGTGACAGAAATGATCACAGGCACCGTGATAAGGAGGTACAAAAATGGGTTATGTTCATGTTGAAATCACACACACCATCTGTATGTTGATGGAGTGGAAATTCCTCCTGTTGATGAAGAGATGTCTCTCATGTAATGGAGCTCTCATGTGTACACGTGTGCAGTCTATGGCATCCATGACCCTAGACATGCCTCTCCTTGTGTAGAAATCCTGCTTGACACATGAACAAAAAGAGGTTGTCTGTGCATCAAACCCTGATTTTTTACAAACAAGCAACCTATGACTTGCTACAAATAAAACAGTGGGGTTTAGTGTCATATTCTTTGGCCAAAGATATGGAAAGCTTGCCTGCCCCATCAAGGCACCCCAGCTCAAGTCAAGTCCCTATCTGCCTCTAATATGTGAACATGTATCTTGCATAATGCAGTTAAAAACAGTGAATCCACCATACCTCCAGGTGGGGAAGGGCTTATGTCTGGCTCTTCAGCCAGAGCATTGTCTCTGCAACAGGTGAATACTGTTCAGCAGGTGTTCTTGGGGGTTGATGGTGATCCCTAGCTCTCACATGCCTTGTCTCCGATGTCTTCACAGGAATACGTACGCAAACATACTGGTCGTAATCTCTGCCTCTGTGACTCTCTGTCCCTGAGAGGCCTCATTATAAAGATTGCACGTTGAGTATGATGAGATGTGCCTTTAAGACAGTGGTGGGGTGTTGTCCAGGTGCAGTCAGGAGGTACAGAGTGACCAATGGGAAGGTGTGTGCTGTTCAGGTAAGTGTTTTGTGGTGTGGCTGTTGTTGTTTGTCTGATTAGTTTTTCTGTGTACCTGCCAGGTGTGTGTGTGATGTTATGAGTTGCACGTTGTGTCTCCATTTGCTGGTGTTTTTGCACAGACGATCTTGGGTTGCTTTGGAACTGACAGGTGTGCGTCTTGTGTTGTGTGTATATATGCGTTGTTATGTGTTAACCCCAGTTGTTCCGGGGTATGATGTGACAGATTGTGTTGTGTTGCTTTGCGAACCCCTTGTCCCTAGGGGGATGATATGTTTTTATTGTTTGTCCGTGACTTATCAGGCATGTCCATTGTCTTTGTGTTTGCTTGGCTTTGCAGGGGTTAATGTTGCTATTGTTGCATTGTGCTATGTGCTGGGTGTTGTGTGAGCTGATGTTTCCCTGCTTTTGTTTTGTCCAACTGTGTTTTTTTTTTACCGTAGTGTGCTGCAGGCCACTAAAACTAGGTCTAGAATTTTATCAGTTAAACGCATCAATGTATAATGTGTTGGCACTACCGCACAGGATTGAATGGGTCCTGTGTATAGCTGTCCCATTGTTTTCAATGGGCGAAATCTTAAAGCGGAACTATCATCATCATAATATTGCCCCATTACTAATATAGAGATAGGCAAAGGCATACTTCTATAATGCTGAATAAGTCCACGTTATTGAAGTAAACCAGCTACTTCTGCAGCCACTGACAGACAACAGTGCAGACATCTTAGAGGAAAGTTACCTCTGGGTCTGCTCTGTCTGTCCTGGACACTGCCTGAATTAGTGGTTATGTTCATTGGTTACCTTTAGGTAATGGAAGCTACTGACAGCACAGGCACGCAGATCTCATCTTGTAAGCTCTATGCCCTGGATGCCTGCAGAAGAAGTTGGTTATCTTCAATAACGCTGACATGTTGTGATGTTGATAGTTCTGCTTTAACCTCTGTTGTGATTTTAAAACTAATTTAATGGTTTACTGTTCTTAAAAACTGCTGTCTTTTTTTTTTTTGGTGTCAGACCCACTTGACTCTAGGCCTTTGTATACGGGCAGTTAGACATTTTTGTCTTACTGGGTGTTTTAGCAGGGTAAATTGAATCAAGGCCTAAAAGTCTTATTTAAATAAATGGGAATTTATAATTGTCCCCTATGGTGCAGATGCTTTGCTTCAGAACTCAGTCTGTTTAGCTTATAAAATATGGACCATACCCACCATAGTCTGAAATGTAACGTATTATTATCTCTCCCTTTCTAGATGAATTTGCATTTGCCCTAATTACCAAAAAGACGTTTAAAATAAATGAACACATTCATATACTTTACGTTTGTTGGTTTTAAATAGAAAAATGAAAAAAATACATTTGTGCATTAGAAAAGTTGGTATGAAAAGACAATACAATTTGTAACCCCTGGCATGATATAGATTTAGTCTCCAATGCATTGCAGACCTGCATTGGACATGTCCATAGCATCCAAGGGGTTAAAACAATGTGAACAACTTGAAAAGAATAATTAGTATCAATACAGGTATATTTATTTTCTTGTCATTAACTAAGCTTAGGGAAAGTACCTAAAGGCGGTGGCTTGATTGTGTCCAAAACAAAAAACCATAACCGATCCCCTGGGGTGCTCAATGATGATGCCTTGAAAGCTTATATAATAACTTCATCATGGTCATCTGCAGGCACATTCCCAAATAAAGTGGATGACCACAAACTGAAGAATAAAAGACGATAAGTAGTCACTATGGAACAGGTTTGTATCTACTTTATCTGCTTTTAGATGTTCCATAAAATTAAAACTTATAGGCTGATGTAGATAGAACTTTAGCAAATCTTGGGCAAACCAACTGTACCATAAATAATTATAATAAAACTTATTTTTGATATAAATGCAGTTTTTAAGTCCTTGAATGCATTGCTTTGCAGTGCATAGGAGACACATTCAGCATTAAAGAGGCTATAAGCCCCATTTAAATAAATGTGAATGTTTATTGTCCACTGTAATAGATACCTTTCTAGCACAGACCAGTATTGAGAATTATGACAGATGACTTCAAAGCAGGTAGGATGTTGATCCAGGGAAATATTCCACTGTAATTTTGAGACAGGAATGAATTTTTTCCACCCACTTGGGACGTAATGGCAAATGGCTTCAATGTGTGTTAGTTTTTTGTTTTTTTTTGCCTTCCTCTGGATCAACAGGGTATGGCATGGAATGATCTTGATGGACGAATGTGTTTTTTCAGCCTCATCAACTATGTTGTGTCCCCATGATGCAGATGTTTTTCCTTACTCCTCTTTTCTTTTTAATATAGTGGTTTGATCTCTGACTCCCTGTTAAGTTTAAATCAATTGTTTTCCATTGCTTAGTTTAGATTGTTAAAGTGGAACTGTCACTTTATAACAAATAGATTTTCAAAAGAACATCCAAATCAGTCATATTTATACTAGTTATTTTTAATTTCAAGCAATAGTTTCTGAGATATTTAGCCTTATTTATTTGCCAGTTTATGCAGCTGAGCTAGTAGTACCTTGTGGTAGGAAGTGGCAGTTGGTAATGCAGCACTTCATGCCATGCAGATCTTGCACTGACAAATGAATAAAGCTAAATATCTTATATATTATTGTTTTACATAAAATGCCTAACCTTTGAAAGCCTTTTCAGAATCACCTGATTATTATTAAGTGACAGTTCAAGCGTTAAAAAACTATTACATCAACAGTCTGTTTATCTGTAGACCATTATACTGCACTCAGTCAGTACTAATATAGACAAGAGTATACAATTTGATTTTTTTCTCATTTATTATAGAAGCCAGCTAGGGCTTGTATAGTTAAAGTGTTAGTAATGTCTGAAAAAAAACTTTTTTGCATTTAGAAGAGCTTAAAAAGCTGATCTAAATGCAAAAAAACGTATCTCTCAAAACGCTATCCTTTAAGAGATACGAGCGTTTAAAGTTTGATTTCTCCTACTGACAGCTGTAAAGGTGTCAGCAAGAGATCCGTGTCGGTCGACACTCTGGCGCTTGAGAAGTGCCGGGATCTCGTTACTTACATGGAATCTCTTCATTGGAATGGTCTAAAACATGTGCCTAGTGTTCAGGCACACGTTTTAGACCATTCCAATGAAGGGATTCCGTGTAAGTAACGAGAACTCCGCACTTCTCAAGCGCCAGCGTGTCGACCGACACGGATCTCCTGCTGACAGCTTTACAGCTGTCAGTAGGAGAAATCAAACTTTAAACGCCCGTATCTCTTAAACCATAGCGGATTAAGAGATACGTTTTTTTGCATTTAGATCAGCTTTTTAAGGTCTTCTAAATGCAAAAAAAGTTTTTTTCAGACATTACTAACACTTTAACTTTGAATGAAGGTTCTATGTTATTTGAGATTTTCATTTTGCCTCTGACTTTTGATTGCTGCTGAAAAATTGGCTGAAATTCTGAATTTCATGGGGAGATGCGCTAAAAAGAGATTAGGGGCCAGGGTGATGATATGGTGGTGAAGTGGTGTCAATGACAAATAGAAGATAGCACCAGTGGGAATTTAACTGTTCTATTATTATATTAATTCTTAGATGTCAGTGAGGTATCCATTGCATTGCATTGCAATGTGTTGCTTGCCTCACTGGCACTCAGATGGTTGCATGAGCGCTGCTGCTGTTCTTGGTGCTGAAGTCTCTCTGCATCATCTCTTCTCTGCCACTGCCCTCACCTTTAGGACAGAATGATATGTTAATGATTACAGTCTCTCCCTGTACCCTAAGACTTAGAATGAAAATAAAAGAGGAGCTTCTAGTTTTTTTACTTCCAGTTGTTCAGACCTCCACTGACACACCACTATTCTTACAAAGTTAAAGTCCACTAAAATGCTGCTTCCCATCACAAGATGATGATATTCTCAGAATCCTTCATAAAACAGAACAACAGCAAGAAGGGGCGCAAACCACAAGACATATCATTTCAATAATTGCACTGAGAATAAATACTCACATTGTGAAGGAACTACCAGTCTGTGGTATACAAAACCAGTATAAGGCAAACAGGGTATTAAAGGGATAGTAATACTTAGTTTTATCTTTATTTTATTTTGTAGGCATTAAAAAAACATGAAGAATGATATAAGTCTTATCTCTCAAACCTTTATGGTTTGAGAGATATTCACAAGCAGAGTTTCCCCCTCCTGCCCCTTTCACCTAGTGTAAGCCATCTCTTCTCAGATGTGGAATGCAGTCCATAGACCAGACAAATAACAGAAGGGGACAATCTTCTTCCTATTAGAACAATGAAAGTCCTACCCCTCTTGACAAGTTTTTCAGGTTTTTCCCTTATCTTAATTGAAGATTGTCCCTCTCTGCAATCTACCTGGGCACCTCCCTTCTGCTCTGGCTGAGCAGTGTTACATCAGTAAAAGGGGCAGGAGGGGGATATTTTGTCAATGAATTACTCTAGAACTATAACTCTGACAGAATTGAGATAACACTCTCCAAGGTCCAAATAATATGATAATTAATTAGAGCTGCGTTTATGCTCCTGCAGAAAAAGCAGCATGCTGAGAAACACGAAGAGCTTTTTGACTACATGTAAAGGTGTTTTGAAATAAAATAGGTTATAACTTTTTTACCACAGCAGATATAGCAGTTTTTCCTCTTTTTGGTTATTCTCCAGCAGGAGATGTATCTCCAGAGCAGGCTGGCCTTATACTGGTTTTGTATATCACAGATCGGTAGATGGTAGCTCTTTTGCAATGTGAGTATTTCTTCTCAGTGCAACTACTGAGATTATATATGTTGTGGTTTGTGCCCCTTCTTGCTGTTGTTGATCCCTAATTCTTAGTGTGTATGACAATATGTTAACAGATGAGAGTTGGTACCGTGTTAGCCGTAGAAATACAGGAGGCAAATATAGTTTTTGATATCTTTTAACTAAGCAGATTTAAATGCAAGCTTTCAAGACTTATGTTTCTTCCTCAAGCATGTTATACAGATAAATATGAAAGCATCTCTCTTAAATACAAGTACACATTGCATTGTTTATAATGGAAATCAGATAAGAGAACTCAATCCAGATCCAGATATCTTTGATCAGTCAGTGGTAAACTGAACTCTTCCTCTTAGGCAGTGAGGTGTAGCTGATCTCTCTAGGCACTGTGAGCATTGGGTCCATTTCTGGATTCCCTTGTTACCCACAGGATGACCAAATACAAGGATAATTTACAAGTATAATGTTCCGTTCAAAGACTCTCAACTAGGAATAAACCTGCTATAGAATTTAGTAGGCTATATACAACTGGCATCCTAAATAGGGTGCAGTCTCTTTTAGCTCATTGGTGCCATAAACAGAAAGGAAAGTACATCATACTAATTTTATAAAAATGGCAGCCCAACAACAATGTATCAGGCAATTGTTTTCTTAACAAGAGAAACAACAGCCCTAGACATATGGTATTGAAGATAAGCACAAGGGGCAGTGCAGACTTCTTGCTATCGTCTGTTCTGGACCCACCGGTGGTCTGTGCGTCTTCTGAGTGCAGAGTCTTAAGCGGGGCAAAGTCAGTCTTCAGCCCCCCCCCCCTTACTTTTGAGGGCTTAGGGAGCCCTTTGACTTCTCCTTTTACTCCCTGGTCAGGAGAGGAGGGCATTCCTCTCCTGAGCGGGAGAGCTGAGGAGGGTATTCGCCCTAGGATCTTCTGCATCCCTGCTTCCCTACCCCTGGGCTCCAAACACCAACACCCTCCACAGAAAGGAGCTTCCAAATCTTCAAGGGGAGGTGGCCATCCATCTCCTGCGCAAAAAAAGCATAAGTAGTTGGACCTGGCCCCACTGTGGTCACATTCCAGTGTCTAAGTCCAGGGTGTTTGTGGCAAAAAGTGCTATCAAAAAATAAATAAGTGCATAAAATCAACCATACATAAGTTTGCAGTGAAACATACATAAAATAGAGACAGCTACTGCTCCAGTTGTTCAGGTAGGAATTATAAAAATTTTCATGGCCGCCGGAAGGCTTGGGCAGAAAAATTGAAAAAAGTAAAAGTTGATGGCATCTGTGCTCATGCGTTTTGAGATACTCATGTCCCAGTTCACATGCTCTGTGAACCAATAGCCCCTGGCATTTGACCAAGAGCAGCGTGCCACCCCTAGCCAGACATCTGCCACCTACCTGAGCAAGAACTATACTTGATCTTATCCAAAATACAGAGCAAACCCCAGACATACATTTCTGCCTTGTGGGGGACTTGCCACTGAGATGTAGCTAATGTTTCAAGTCACCGTGAGTAAAAGGTCCACGTCAGGATTTTCTGTTACCCTTAGGGTGGCCAGTCCCAGTCATAATTTGCACATTCTAAGTAAAGGTCAGAGAGGCTCAACTAGTAAAAAAACCTTCTATAGAATTTGGCAGGTTATATAGAAATGGCGTTCTACCCAGGATGGAAATATCCTAGAGCAAATCATACTGATCGTACCAAAATGGCAGTCCAGACAAAAAGGGCAGCCAGTCCCAGACTTACAACCTGGTTGGACATTGTCAGTGAGGTGCAGTTGAGCTTTCTATACACTGTAAGCAAGGGGTTCACCTCTGGATCCGTATGAGGGCTCGGAAAGGCATAGATTTATGTCTGTGGAGGGCTGCCTGTCTTGTTCAGAGAGGAATTTTCTCGCATTTCCTAGCTGGGCTGTCATTTTGGCAGGACCAGTATGATATGATTCAGAATATTTCTTCTCTGTGAATGGCACTTGTTAACCAAAGAGTATTGCGCCCAAGGGCATAGGACACCAGTCCTAATGAGATGTTTGCATACTATTGCAGGTTCATTAACCTATTTGTGCATCACTGATTAATACTCTTGTACATGTATACTGTTCTTGGTGTTGGTCACCCTAAGAGTATTCGGGGAATCCAGACATGGATCCCTTACTTACAGGTGTCTAGAGGGAATAGCTGAATCTCAATTATGAGGCATAAGAAGGCTGAAATGTATGGCTAGGGTTGGCTGCTTTTCTTGTTAAGAGAGAATTTGTCTGGCATTTTATAGCTGGTCTGTTGTTTTGACAGAACCAGTATGACATGCTTCAAAATATTTCTTCTCTCTGTATGGACCCTGTAAACTAAAAGAGATTGCCCTTTGAGTGATGGTGAAGAAAACCAGTCCTAATGAGCTATTGCAGTGATGGCAAACCTATGGCACACGTGCCACCACTGGCACTCAGAGAACTTTATGGTGGCACGTGGCCAAGGCAACTACTTTACCCCAACATTCAAATTGGAAGGCTGTTTTATTTACTTTTGTGCTAAACAAATGAATCTTGGAACAAACAGAGGGGTATGCAAAGCTTCGCAATGCATTGCATATCCCTCTGGGACTTAAAATGTTAATATATCAATCACTCCGCTGTCAGGTGGCTAACAGGAAAGCCCCACATGCCTTTCTTCCCCACATGTCTTTCTTTTGCTTGGGTGGCGATGTTGCCCTGTCGCTGCACAGGATTCAACAGCTTAGAATTTCAGCAGCGATTATGCACCCACAACACCTGGCTGGAATTTCTGCAGTGGTTGTGGAGGAGCTGAGCTAAGACAGTAACAGCAGGCAAGTCACACTCAGCACATACTTGTATTTACTAGCAGATTATGCACAGCGTTGCACATGGGATGTTTTCTAAGAGGTTTTGTATGTATATAAAGTATATGTACATGTGGTTGTAAGCTACAGGCCGTGCAGCACGCAGCTGACACTGATATTCAGGCTTTACATAGGGTTGTGGAAATATTGTTGTGCTGTTATTAACCTCAAACCCATGATCCTTGATGACCCTACACCCTCCAGTGCCATTATTCCTCATAATGCCCTTTGCTCCTCCGACTGCAAATACTTGCACTTCAATTATTGCAGCTTTTCAATGTAAGGATTCTGTCATTGTGGGCCGTATACATAAAGGAGAAATGCAGCATTGTTCCAAAATGGAGGTTTTAATCCCTTTGAGTGCAGGTGACATGAAAGGGGTGATGATGACAATGCAGCACTTATCAAAAGAGGGAGGTTATGAGGTGAGAGGGCTATGTGGCAGCTGCTGAAAGGGGGAGATGGAATGAAAATGCAGTGGTTGGCGAAAGTGGAGGGAAAAGACGAAGACAAAAGGAGGGATAAAGTTTGGAAGAGGTGAACAGCAGGGTTCTTCTTGTACATATATAAGATATGAATAAAAGGCGGGTGATGGCAGTACTAGCCTTACCACAACAATTGATATTAATTGTGGACAAGACTCAATGGTGAGACAATCTTTCAGGGATGGGCAGCCTGAAGCACTGCAGCAATTCAGGACTACACTTCCCTTTGTCTTATACAGCCAACTAATGATTGGTTGAAGATGATGGGAGTTGTGGTCCTGAACAGCTAGAGAGCCTCAGGTTGGACACCATAATTGTATATGCATACTAGCTACAACCCAGCAGTAGTGGTTCCCACTTTCTGTATGTATCTCACACTGCTCATGTCACTGACAACTGTGTGCTTCTCATCAGGGCACTGTGTCAAGTTGGTCATTGGAGGTGATGTGTGCAGCAGAGACCTACAGGTTTAATTTTACATAGGCACAATTTTCAAATGTGTTTAAAACTTTATGGAAATTGTGTTTAGCTTGATGGTTGCTATGACCTGTGGAGGAGACTCAAGTGTGAGACACAATTTTTCAGGTATAGGAAACCTGAAGCACAAGTAAAGCAATTGAACCTTTCGAGTCCAAGAGATCCAACTCACTGCACAAACCTCTGGCAACCAAATGGTTAATATACTAAATCAAAGAGATGAGTAATTTTTGAATCGGAGAGAGATGCCCTCTCCACCTTTTCTGCTTACTATCTATTAACCCTTTAGATGCCAGGAGGATTTGCAGTAGATGGGACATACATTTGTACTTAAAGGTTTCAATTGCCATAGATGACAACTATGGACAACACCACATCAAAATATATCCCAGGATCAAATGTAACATGTGCCATAACATTGTATACTATATACTCCATACCTACATACTTGCGGTGATTCAGTGTCAGCTCCTGGGTACTGGACTAGACACTGTCCTCACGTCTGTCTCCCCTTTGACTGAGGAAGTGTTTTGCTCTTTTCATTACTCTGATTGTTTTAATAAACTGGTTAAAATCACTTGTACCATTGTCATGTGTTTATTTGCCTAGTGACCGTGACAGCTTAAAGTGGATCTCTCACATATAGAAAAGTAATGGTCATTCATTAGAACATTTAGCGAAAAAATTGAATACGTTATTCATTTAAAAAAAAAAAACGTTATCTGCGCAAAAAATTATGTTTTAAAAGTTCCCAGCAGCCTACTTCCGGATTGCCGAAGCTTGCCGCACAGAAGCTGCTCTCGTCCTACTACCCAGTATCCTCCGATGACGGAGGCTTTCTTTTTCTAAGCTGGAGTGATCTCATTGCAGAGATCAATATCTAACCAATGAGATCGCTCCAGCTTAGAGACAGACAGCCTCTGTCATCGGAGGATACTGGGTAGTGGGACAGGAGCAGCTTTTGTGCGGCAAGCTTCAGTAATCCGGAAGTAGGCTGCTGGGAACTTTTAAAACATTATTTTTTGCGCAGATAATGTTTTTTTTAAAACGAATAACGTGTTCAACTTTTTCACTAAATGATCTAAGAATGAACATTACTTTTCTATATGTGAGAGATCCACTTTAACAATATTATTGCCATTTCTAAGAAGATTTTATTTTGTATGTGACTGTCTTTTCCGATATGTATTCACCAAAAATACTCCTTTCCATGGAACGTTTTCAGTGCTGGCACTTTGATATCACCAACCTCGTCTCCCCGCTGCAAACTGGGCACTCTGGCCCTAAAACGTTCTCCATCACTGAGCTATTGGAATACTCTTTCAGGTTCATAAGTCTGGTTGAGCATCTCTGACCAATATATTTGCTCATGCGCCTTAATGGAAAGGAACTACAATACAGTTCAATTCTAAAATGTCGCAAATAGAACAGTGTGCGGCTACAAGGTGCATTAAGCATGTTGTTTTGATGAAAAGAGCGACATGAGAATCTCTCCCTGAATCAAAACATTAGATTCTCATGTCCATAAACGGCACTTTAACCCAACCCTAGTATTTGTTTGTTTTTTGCACTATACTTGAAGTTTCTGTGATTCATTTCAGTCTTCCTTTACCTTGTGAACTGCATGGCTTGACAAACTTAATATCTTCAGCTGTTGAATTGTAAGCATCCCCAACCAAAAACAAGCAGGTGT
The DNA here is from genome assembly GCA_037306005.1 of Rhinophrynus dorsalis. NCBI lineage: Eukaryota > Metazoa > Chordata > Amphibia > Anura > Rhinophrynidae > Rhinophrynus > Rhinophrynus dorsalis. Next base: position 94,591,561 of record CM074721.1, read on the forward strand.
GGAACAGTTGGCATTGTAATCACAAAAGCTGCAGAAATATGAGCATTCTTGGTGAAATAACCCACTGAGAAAAGACCCATGTATGTGTGTGTGTGTGTGTGTTTGTGTAGGCGTGTGTGTGTGTGTGTGTGTGTGTGTAGCAGCCCATACCTATAATTGGTAAGTGTCTGTAAAGGACCAATTATAGGCATGGGCTGCAACACACATACACATTTGCACATACACACACACAAATACAAGGGTTAGGTTGAAGCACCGTTTAAGGACACAACATGAGAATCTCGTACTTTGATGCAGAGCGAGATTCTTATGTTGCCCTTTTCATCACAGAGACATGCTTAAAGGGATAGTAATACTTTGTTTTAACTTTATTTTATTTTGTAGGCATTACAAAAACATGAAGAATGATATAAGTCTTATCTCTCAAACCTTTATGGTTTATGAGATATTCACAAGCAAAGTTCCCCTCCCTGCCCCTTTTACCTAGTGTAAGCCATCTCTTCTCAGATGTGAGTCTGGTTGTATGACAGGACAGGACAGAACAGAAGGGGACAATTTTCTTTGTATGAAAACAATGAAAGCCCTTCCCCCCTTGACAAGTTTTTCAGCTTTTTCCCTTATCTTAATAGAAGATTGTCCCTCTCTGCAGTCTACCTGGGCACCTCCCTTCTGCTCTGGTTGAACAGGGGGGGGGATACTTTGTTTGTGAATATCTCTTAAACCATAAAGGTTTCAGAGATAAGACTTATATCATTCTTCGTGTTTTTTAATGCCTACAAAATAAAATAAAGTTAAAATGAAGTATTACTATCCCTTTAATGTACTGTGTAGCCGCACACTGTTTTGTATGCCACATTTTTAGAGGACACCCTACACACCCCAATATTCTAGCTTAAATCTCCTCCAGGCTCCTAAGCATTACATCCCCTAGAACAAGAGCTTCATTTCCATTTATATGCAGTCCATCACTACAAGAAAGAATAAACCCAAGAACAAAGTCAGCACAGTGGTCTGAAATCTCCAAACCATCTTTTCTATACCAATACTTAAGCCATGCATTAAGCTCCCTGAGCACCTTCTACCTCCCTGTACTAGCATGCAGTACTGTTAGTATGTCAGAAAATATAACATTAGCGCTTTTTAACTTGATCTTACATCATAGATCCCTGAAATTGTTTTTAGGGACACCCATCTTCCTTCAGCTTTGTCATTGATACCAATATGCAACAAATTAGTTGGATCTTTTCAACATACCCAATCTAAACACCCGGTAGACAAAATAATATTTGGCAACCCTCCCAGTTATAAAGTTACCTATTACCATCTGCCTTAGTTTCTGCTTACTTTTACTCCCATGTACACTGTAAGGACTGGTCCCCTGGCTGGAGGAATGAGTCTTCTTGATGTCAATGAATTCAGAACTATCCTCACCAACATCTTCACACAATCTTGCAAGTCATTGTTTTAAGTCAGCTAGGAGCTGGTCTTCCTTTTTGACTGTCCAATTCCTCACTGCTTACTGTTACCCAGATGTCTACTTGCTGCTACTCATATAAAACTCAAATCTTCGCCTCACCACTAACTCCACATACTACCTTCTTGGTGAACTTAAGTGCTGTCACGGTGCCAGTGATTGCCTCCAGCGACACTGTGCTTGCAGGTGACATTGCATTACTTTCTGGTTGTCGCGCTGAGGCACATTCACTATTCTTATTGGCCGCTGTTAATTGCCTCAGTGAGTCTCAGCCTACATGCTAGGCCTTAAAGGCCTCAGCCTGCCTTTACTCCTTTGCCCTTTTGTGGTGTACCTGTGCGCTATATCTCTTGTGATTCTGATGCTCCATTTCTGTGTATGACTCCTGGCTACATTTTGACTTTGGCTGCGTTTGATCCCTGACTACTGCCTTCGATTCCAGTCTGACCTTTGGCTCCGCCTGATTACCCGCTCCGGTCTGACTCCTGACTTTGGCTGACTTTCTGTTCCGGTTTGACCTTTGGCTCCATCTGACTACCTGCTCCGGTCTAACTCCTGGCTTTGGCTGACTACCTGCTCTGTGCTGACTCCTGCTCCGGCTGACTATTGATAATTCTATACCTGTGGCCTACTGTCTCCGCTTGCACTCTCCGTGCTCTGTTGTTTCCTCCGGTCGAGCGGTGCTCAGTCTACGTCGGTCCGTGCCTGTTACAGTTTTCAGACACTCAGACACAGAAGGTTTGGTAAAACACAGTTTTATTAATAATTCAATGATCATGTGACCATCACGGGTCCAATACAACATTCCACAATAAGGACACAGGTCAGGTTACAGGTATGAACAGTATCTCAGACAGATTTAATATAAACAGGAGTAAAGCTACTGACACATGTCAGGTCACAGGGATAGGAGTAAACCACTCAGCAGGTACCCAAGGTACTATACTGGCACAGGTCAGGTTACGGGGAGCGCAACAACCTACTCAGGCCCAGCAAGTACCATGGTACAATACAGTCATGGGTCAGGTCAGAAATTGTGTGAAGCTGTGCCACGGAAGCACTGATGCCAAGACCAGGAACACCAACAGGCACTATAGTGCCACAAATAACGGAGGCTCCCTACGCAGGGAGTGAGCCCAAGGTAGATCGCTCATAGGTGACTAGAAGGAGGCCCCACGTCACCATACGGTAGAGACTAGGCAACAGAGAAATGGAGGCCCGGAACTGGAGACTAGCAGACAGTCCCTAGCAGTCTGGGGAAGGCTACAGACTGAAGGGTATATAGGCAACAAGGTGGACTGCACTGTAAATGAGAACAACCGGTACCGACAATAGTGAGTCACTGGAAAATCCCGGACGACAGAGCAGAGCTGTGACCCTGGCACTCTGTGGCACCAAACCGTAATGGAAACGGATGCTCAGACCTGGACCGTGTGTCCTAGTACCATAGGCTAACCGAGGCGCCCATAAGCCACCCAACCTCGGTGAGAGTAACAAGCAGGTCAAGCGTACTGGGTGCAGTACAACACCTAACACCGTAGTGAAGGGATAACAGCGTGGATATGATACAGGGTCAAGAGCAGTGCTACCCGAGATGGAATGGAGGCAACAGTGACTGACAGGGACAGCAACGATATGGAGGAAGGACCTCCGAAATGGCAGACAACAGGGTATAATGGTACCGGGAGGTACCCAGAGCAGGAACGATAGCTAAGCCGTTTTGGTACACAGAGTAGGAATGTAGATCAGGCAGAATAGTCAGGCAGTCCGGGTCATACACAGAGTTCACACGAATAATCAGAACAAGCACTGGCAACAGGTACACCATGAAAGAGCAGCGCTAAAGTGACATCGCTCAGTATAAAAAGGCTAGGACTGGGTGGAGACAATCCACGGTGGCCAATAAGAGGGAATGAGGAAGTGGATAGACATAACAATGTCGCCAGCGAAAGCACTGCCACTGTGATAGTCCCACTGGCATTCCTGCTGTCATTCCGTTCTGTGCCACTGGGTACCTTAGCATTCTAGGGATTCTCAGTCACAGTTGCTTGTTGGGTTACCCTAGCGTTCTAGGGATCTCAGTCACCACTGCCTGTTTCGTTACCCTAGTGTTCTACGGATTCTCAGTCACCACTGCCTGTTTTGTTATCCTAGCGTTCTAGGGATTCTCAGTCACCGTTGCTTGTTGGGTTACCCTAGCATTCTAGTGATTCTCAGTCACAACTGCCTGTTTTGTTACCCTAGCGTTCTAGGGATTCTCAGCCACCACTGCCTGCTCCATAACCCTAGCGTAATAGGGATTCTCTGTCAATTCTGCCTATTGGTTTACCCTAGCATTCTAGGGATTCTCAGTCACCACTGCCTGCTCCGTTAGCCTAGTGTTCTTGGGATTCTCAGTCACCGCTGCCTGTTGGTTTACCCAAGTGTTCTAGGGAGATCTGTCTCTGAGCTGAGCCACCCTAGTGTACTAGGGGATTTTCCCTCTGTTCACCAGGGATTCACAGCTGCTCCTGTAGTAGCAGCTACTACCAACCTCGCTACTAGTATATATATTCAGTCATAGTGGTATTTGCCTCCTTACAGTCAGGTGATCCTGTGTTGTCTCCATACCTGGATAGTGAGGGTTGAGGAAGTGCTCAGGCACTGTCCTTACACCTGGTCCTGTGAGGGTTGGGGAAGTGCTATTTATTTTATTTTATACTATTTCTCAATAAAGATATTATTTTACTGTATCTGTACTTGTCAGTGTTGTTATTCATAAGTCACCTGTGACAGTACAAAAGGGCCATGAACTCTGAAAGTACAGATACTGGTAGCAGACAGTTGCCTAATATCCTTTCCATAATGGATATTCATGAACAACATATTGACCAGTTGTCTATGGCGATGCAGATGCTCTTTAACCATACAGCGCATCTCGATAACTACCGGTGGCCTCCTCTGTTTCAGCATCGGTAGTAACCACTCAGGTAAAAAACACAATTTATAGAGGGCTGTCCGAAGCCGCTCCACTCCCTCTAAGATATGATGGGGAACCCACGTTGTCCCATGGATTCATAAATCAGCTTGGAATTTTTTTGGAACTGGTACCTAATGCTTTCCAGAGTGAAAGAAGCAATTATGGCTTTATGATTTCCTTGCTGACCGGTAGAGCTTTGGCATGGGCCAACCCGTTATGGATGCATTCCTTAAAGTATTTGATGTTTCAGGCCGAGCAATCTCGGCTGCCAAAAAACTAATGACCATTCACCAGGGCACCCGTGCAGTAGCAGAATACGCTATTGAATTTTGTACACTAGCGGCAGAGGTAGGCTGGAACAATGAGGCTCTGGTGGCGGCCTTCTCACAAGGGCTTAATGGTATCATTAAAGATGAGATGGCAGCCTGTGAGCTGCCAGAAGATCTAGATCAGTATATCTCCTTTGCTATACGGATTGATACCCGCATTAGAGAAAGATCCTCATTCAAGAACCAGAAGCCAAGGCTTGAGTCTCGACTGGTGACTAACTGGGAGTTCCCACCCATGTATCCCTCACCTCCCAAGCCACCTAGTGCTGAGATCAGTAGGGCTGAGCCCATGCAAGTCGGTTTCACACAGCTGTCCGGGGAGGAGCGGTCCTTCCATCGTAAAGAAGGTCGATGCCTGTACTACGGTAAGGCTGGACATATGTTACTGGTCTGTCCAGTACGTCCAGGAAACGCACTCACCTAGGATCCCTAAGGGGACAGATCCTAGGTGGCAGAAATCAGTCCCCAGATCCAGAACGGAACAAGCCCATCTTACAGGTGGCAATCTCTTGGACAGCCTCCTCTGTTGCGACACCAACCCTGATTGATTCAGGAGCTGCTGGACACAGCAATCCCGCGAGGCAGCAAGCAGAGGGAACTGGCCTTCCCTGAGCATCGGAGCAGCCGGTTCCCCTCTGAACAGGAGGTAAGTGTGGCATTTACAGCTACTTTATTGATGATGAATTTGCTAAACAGCATAATATTCCCATGGTGCCTCAAGTTTCTCCATTGGCTGTGGAGGCGATTGATGGTAGACCGTTAGTACCATCCTATGTCACACATGAGACCTGTCCTCTGTCTTTCAGAGCAGGAGCTCTCCATGTGGAGACCCTACAATTTCAAATCATTCAGTCTCCACATTATGCAGTCATTCTGGGGTTTCTTTGGCTTCAGACACACAACCCCAGAATGGACTGGAAAACCTGTGACAGTATATCTTGGTCTGATTATTGTCAGAAGTCTTTTCTACAGTAGCCCACTAAGATTTTGTGTACCTCCCCCTCTATACCCTCAGAGTACCAGTCGTTCAGTGAGGTATTCAGTAAGGGAGAGGCTAGCACTTTGCTGAAGCATAGGACAAATGACTGTGCTATTAATTTGATGCCAGACATGATACCTCTTAGGGGCCGCACCTACCCTTTGTTGGTAGAGGAGAACCGAGCTATGGAGGAGTACTTTTCTGATGCGTTGGCTAGAGGAATTATCAGGAAGTCTTCCTCACCCACAGGGGCAGGATTCTTCTTTGTAAAGAAAAAAGATGTGGAGCTTAGACCCTGTATCGACTATAGAGATCTAAACAAGCTGATGGTAAAAAAATGCGTACCCCTTTCCATTGATAACTGAGTTGTTTGACCACGAAGCTCGACTTACGGGCAGCTTATAACCTAATCCGAATCAAAGAAGGCGATGATTGGAAATCCGCTTTCAATTCTCGTAGTGGCCATTATGAGTATTTGGTCATGCCTTTTGGGCTGTGTAATGCGCCAGCGGTATTCCAAAAATTTATAAACGATGTTCTAAGAGATCTGCTATAGTCCTGCGTAGTAGTTTACTTGGATGATATATTGATACACTCTCCTAACCTTGAGACACATCGGAGAGATGTTGCTACGGTATTGCAAAAACTGAGATAAAACAAGCTATATTGTAAACTCGAAAAATGCAAATTCCATAAAGATCGAGTGGCATTTCTGGGTATGTAATCTCTGTTGATGGTATTGCTATGGATACAGAGAAACTCTCAGCAGTCTGCAATGGCCACGTCCGGTGGGCCTGAAGGCCATACAGAAATTCTTAGGATTCGCAAACTATTATTGAAAATTCATACAAAATCTTTCTACGATAGTCAAACGTTTGACTGACTTGACATATAAGGGGGCTAATCCCTCGGCTTGGTCCCCTGAGGCCAACAATGCTTTTGAAGCCTTGAAGTCTGCTTTTGCTGTGGCTCCAGTGTTGTTGCATCTGAACCCTGCCTTGCCCTTTACCCTGGAGGTGGATACAGGAGTAGGGGCAGTGTTGTCCCAAAGACCCGAATCCGGTAAGACCCTCATGCCATGTGGGTTATTTTCCAAAAAGATGACTAAAGCCCAGAGCCTATACGACATAGGCAATTGCGAGTTGCTAGCCATAATCCAGATCATGACAGATCATAAAAATCTGACATATCTATCAGAGGCAAAGAGGCTGTCACCATGACAGGCCAGATGGGCAATATTCCTGTCCAGATTTAATTTTGTATTCTCATATCTCCCAGAGTCCAAGAATGTTCGAGCTGACACTCTTTCTAGGCTGTTTGGGCCGGACCATGAGACTGACAGAGCACCTATACCTATTATTCATCCAGATCGCATATTGGCCACCATAAGCACTAGTATCACATCTCCTCTGGGCAAGGAGATCCTGGCATCCTAGGGCAATGTTCCAGCAGAAAAACCTAGTGGTAAATGTTTTGTAGCTGAACCTCTCTGTACCAAACTACATACATCTCCTCGAGGGCAGCTGGACATATCGGTCGTGACCAACTGATTTGGTCAGTATCTCACTCTTTTGGTGACCTAGTCTAAGAGCAGATTGTACAGCTTTTGTAGAGGCCTGTTCTGTTTATGCTCATGATAAGAACCCAAGACACCTTCCTCTAGGGTTGCTTCAGATGGTTCCAAATGGTGAGTGCCCATGGTCACATGTATCCATAGATTTTATGGTGGAGTTGCCAGTGTCCAAGGAGTGTACAGTCATGATAGTGGACTGTTTTTCCAAAATGGCTCATTTTGTTCCTCTAGGGTTGCTTCAGATGGTTCCGAATGGTGAGTGCCCATAGTCACATGTATCAATAGATTTTATGGTGGAGTTGCCAGTGTCCAAGCTGTGTACAGTCATGATAGTGGACTGTTTTTCCAAAATGGCTCATTTTGTCCCTCTACAGGGACTATCTGCCTCCAAGGAATTGGCTGTGGTGTTTGCTAGAGAGGTGTTCCGACTCCACAGAGTATCCAAGGTATCAGTCTCTGACCGTGAAAGTCAGTTCGTGTCAAGGTTCTGGAGGGCCTTCTGTGATCAGATGGGCATCAAACTGTCATTTTCCTCGGCCTACCACCCCCAGACGAATGGTGCTGCTGAAAGATCCAACCAGGGATTGGAACAATTCTTGTGCTATTTTATTTCTGACCATCATGATAATTGTGCTGACCTGTTTCCGTGGGCTGAGTTTGCCAGGAACTGTGAAATAAACTCCTCATCCGGGAGCTCTCCCTTCCTGATTAACTATGGGTTCCAACCATCCTTGCTCCCAGTCTCCTTTCAGGCTCAAGATATTCCTGCTTTGGACAAGCATATTAGGCAGCTCCGCTCCACATGGGCACAGGTTACGAATGACTTGCGAAGGTCCTCTGAGTGCTACCAGAAGGATGCAGACCGCAGGAGGTGTCCTGCTCCTGTTTTCCACATTGGGGATAGAGTGTGGCTGTCCTCCAGAAACCTGCACCTGTAAGTCCTTGTAATAAGCTGGCTCCACGTTTTGTAGGTCCCTTCCGGGTACTTCAGAGAGTGAACCCTGTCTCTTATGCCTTGAACCTTCCTGGAAGTATGCATATTCACAAAGTTTTCCATGTTTCCCTATTGAAGTCTTTGGTCTGTAACCACTACACTTCTACTCCAGTGGTGCCAGGTCCAAGACCACAAGGAGTATGAAATTCAAAACATTCTGGACTCCCGTAGAGTCTGTGGGTGCATTCAATATTTTGTACATTAGAAGGGCGATGGCCCTGAAGAGCATTCCTGGGTGAATCAGTCTGATATTCACGCTCCTGTTCTGCTACGCAGACTCCATACTAAATTTCTGAATAAAGTTGGATCTCTCCCGCGAGGGAGAGATCGTTGGGGTGGGTACTATCAAGGTGCCAGTCATTGCCTCCAGCGACACTGTTCTTGCAGGCGACATTGCATTACTTCCTGGTTGAAGCGCTATGGCACATTCACTATTCATATTAGCAGCTGTTAATTGCCTGAGTGAGTCTCCGCCTACATGCTAGGCCTTATAGGCCACAGCCTGCCTTTACTCCTTTTCCCTTTTGTGGTGTACCTGTGCACCATAGCTCTTGTGATTCCGATGCTCCATTTCTGTGTATGACTCCTGGCTACATTTTGACTTCAGCTCCGTTTGAACCCTGACTACTGCCTTCCGTTCTGGTGTGACCTTTGGCTCCATCTGACTACCCGCTCTGGTCTGACTCCTGGCTTTAGCTGACTTCCCGCTCCGGTCTGACTCCTGCCTTTGGCTGACTACCCGCTCTGTGCTGAGCCCTGCTCCGGTTGACTATCGATCATTCTATACCCATGGCCTACTGTCTCCACTTGCACTCTCCATGCTCTGTTGTTTCCTCGAGTCGAGCAGTGCTCAGTCTGCGTCAGTCCGTGCCACTGGCATTCCTGCTGTCTGTCATTCCATTCTGCCATTGGGTACCCTAGCATTCTAGGGATTCTCAGTCACTGTTGCTTGTTAGGTTACCCTAGAATTTTAGGGATTCTCAGTCACCACTGCCTGTTCCATTACCCTAGCGTTCTAGGGATTCTCAGTCACCACTGCCTGTTCCATTACCCTAGCGTTCTAGGGATTCTCAGTCACCACTGCCTTCTCCATTACCCTAGCGTTTTAGGGATTCTCAGTCACTGCTGCCTGTTGGTTTACCCTAACATTCTAGGGAGATCCATCTTGGAGCTGAACCACCCTAGCCTAGTAGAGGATTTTCCCTTTGTTCACAGGGGCTTCACAGCTGCTCCTGTACTAGTAGCTACTACCATCCTCGTTACTAGTACATATATATTCAGTCAGAGTGGTATTTGCCTCCTTACAGTCAGGTGATCCCGTGCTGTCTCCATACTTGGCTAATGAGGGTTGAGGAAGAGCTCAGGCACTGTCCACTGGGGAAGTGCTATTTATTTTATTTAATTCTATTTCTCAATAAAGATATTATTTTACTGTATCTGTACTTGTCAGTGTCGTTATTCATAAGTCACCCCATGACAAGCGCCTTTAAAAAAAAAAAAAAAAAATTTCACATTTGACACAGAGGTCTTCTTCTTGGATTGAATGCTCCAGTGTTAGGGACCAGGAACCAGGCAGACACACAAAATATAAAATGCAAAACACCTTTATTAAAGTAACAAAAAATAAACAAAACAGAATCGTGATACAGGAGCATAAACCAAATGACAATCCAAGGTCAGGAACCAAGACAGGTACTCAGCCAAGCCAGAGTCAGGAGCACAGAACTCCGCAATGTCAGGAACAAGCCAATGAGTCAGGAGCCAGACGGATTGTCAGAGGAAGCAAAGTCATACACGGATAAACAGAAGCTCAGTTGAATCCACAGCAGTCAGCAACAAGGTCAACAAATACAAGAACAATGAGGAAGTTAGCCAAGCTGCTTTAAATACCCTGGGAGGATTGGCTGATAACAGTCAGGTGAGTAATCAGAGAAGTCAGCTGATTCAGCCTGCCCCAAGAACTCAGAAGGCAGCAACAATGGATTGCAGAGCACTAGATTTGCTCAGACAACAGAATCAATAGGAAGAGTTAGAACAGCTCAGCCAAACCTTGACATCCAGGTGTTAAAATTATTTGGCAAGATATGCACCGCCTTATTCTTTAAAATGGCAATTAACTCTGAGCAACTTCACTTCATGTTGATGGGCAAGCTCCTCCATGAGCTAAGTACTTTAAAAGTTGCAACACTTTTTCCAATCAAGTCACTTACACACAGAAGGAAAAAACACATACACACAAAGAATTTGACTATTTAGCCTTTTGCTACCCAATCACAGAAGTTATACAAATTCAATTAATCTACACTCACCTGATTATTTAAATTTTACTTCCCTGTAAGCCACTTCACTCTAAGCCAGTGAGCAAGCTACCCAGTGGCCTATGTTAAGTTGTTACATTGGAGAAATTAATTGGTGTAACCCTTTTTCCAGTCAACGCATGAATGCGAGCACATACACATACAGACACAGACATACACACACAAAATGTGCCTTTTAACCATTTAGCTCCCCAAGAACTGTGGTCACACAATTCAGTTACATACTTTCACCTGATTCTACTTAAAGGGATAATAATGTTTCAAAATAAAAGCAGCTCCAATTAATCATCATAGTATTTGGGCTGTGTAGAGTGTTATTTCAATAATGTCAGAGTTGTAATTAAAGAGTAATTGAATCATAAAGTATTCCCCTCCCGCCCCTTTTACTGATGTAACACTGCTCAGCTTAGAACAGAAAGGTTGTGTTCAGATAGCTTGCAGAGAGGTCCAATCTTCAATTAGCATAAGGGAAAAACCTGTCAAGGGGGGCAGGGTTTTCATTGTTCTCTGTTACGGTTTTCTGACACTCAGACCAGGTTGTAAAGTAAAAACACAGTTTATTGAAACAGAATGATAAACAGTGCCCCTAGGGGCCAGTATAGGTAAGAACAATACTGACAAATACAGACAAGGTATGGGTAATATAAACAGAGAAATAAATACAGCTAAAGGCTGTAGCAACCCCAAAGGGTTAACAGGAGCAACTGGTGAGGCTCAGGCTAGATTGGCCAATGCCCAGGAGAGATATCAGTCTCTGGAGAACAGTCTCTAGATGTAGAGCAAGGAACACAGGATCAGCACTGTATCACTCTCTAAGCAGAAGCGGGATGCGCCCCTGTTGCTCTGAGCTGAGCCAGTACCACCACCGTGGTCTAGGAGGAATGCTACTGCCAAACCTGAAGTAACCAGAATAGGAATCGCCCAGAATGAGTAGTGAGTAACCCTGCATGTGCCAAGTGGATAGTGTTACAAGCCCTTGGGATGCCACAGTAGATGATAGTTGCCCAAGCTACGAAGAGCCGATGCACAGAGCAGTGCAGATGGAACTGTACACTTTGAGAGAATGAGAGACGGGCCCGGGACACCCTTCCGGTGTCGCACAGAATCCTATAGCAAGAGCGAACAGACTACCTGCGCCAACCGGCGTGATCACGGTGCACCCCGAACACCGGACAAGCGGAGCTCTGCAAGGACTGGTATAGCGTCAAAAGGAGACTCAAAGTGTAACGGCTCAAAGGACCAACAGAGACTTGGCAAGCTAAACAAGTGGCACGTAACCGGAGACTACAGGCACTGCAAGGGTTAATCTGATACATTCAGGAGAGCAATGCTCAGCGAGTACAAGGCAGGCAACCTCGGGCTACAGCTGAATGAGCGAGAGAGGAACAGAGAAACAGTTCAGAATGTCGCCAGTGCGACCGGAGGACACTGGAGCAGCAACCGGACAGGAGCGATAACCGGAACCGGATGGAAACAGCCGCAGGAACACCACCAGAGAGCGGATCAATCACGGAGCAGGATCAGTAGCCAGAATCGGGTCGAATCACGGAGCAGGGTCTTCATCCAGAGCCGGGTCAGATCACGGAGCAGGGTCTTCAGCCAGAGCCGGGTCAGATCACAGTGCAGGGTCGTCAGCCAGAACCAGGTCAAATCACGGAGCAGGGTCGTCAGCCAGAACCGGGTCAAATCACGGAGCAGGAACAGGAGAAGAGTCAGACTAGCCGGGTCGGTACACAGGAGACCCTGGAATTCAGCAACAAGGCGCAGCAACAGGAACACCACGAAAGGGCAACTAACAAGTGCCCAAACCCCAGCATATAAAGGCACATCCTGGGCGGGCCAATCAGACTCCTCCAATGCAAAGGTTCACAGTCATAGATTGACAGGGAATCACGGGGACCGTGATATTCTCACAGTAAGACGATTGTCCCTTGCTGTGAGCTGTCTGGTCTTAAGACCGGATTTCACATCTGAGGTGAGCAGTATTACATTAGTAAAAGGGACAGAAGGGGGATACTTTATCATTCAGTTATTCTTGAACTACAACTCTGACAGTATTGAAATAACACTCTCCATGGCCCAAATACTATGAAGATTAATTGGAACTTCTTTTATTTTGAAACATTACTATCCCTTTAACTCCAAGCCATGTTCTTAAAGGCAATGAGGAAGCTCCCTGGTGTGCTAGGTACATACTAATATAGGACAAATTAATAGGGAAACCAGGTTTCAATCAAACTAGAGGGGAAACACACAAATTATTTTCATTTTAACTCTTCATCTACCCAAGCACAGGAGTCACACAAATTTAGTTAAAATACCTTTACCTGATTCTACTTAACTTTAGGCCAGGTCAATCCAAGCCATTGAACAAGCTCTTACCTACTAATATAGAATAAATTATCAGACTTAACCCTTTTCCAGTCCTCACACTTTCAGACAGAAGGGAAGACAAATAAACAAACAAACAAACACACACACAAATACAAATAATTTGTCTTCCCCTACTTTTTTTTTTGCTACCCAGGTATAGCAGCCACACAAGTTCAGTTAGAATGCCTTTACCTGATTCTTTAAAACTCCGCTTAACAGGATAGTAATATTTTATAATAAAAGCATCTCCAATTAATCTTTATAGGACTTGGGCCATGGAGAGTGTTATTTCAGTACTTTCAGAGTTGTGGTTCAAGAGTAATTGAATGTTAAAGTATTTCCTTCCCGCCCCTTTTACTGATGTAACACTGCTCAGCTCAGAGCAGCAGGGTGGTGTCCATGTGGATTGCAGAGAAGGACAATCTTCAATTAAGATAAGGGAAAAACCTGAAAAACCTGTCAATGGAGGCATGACTTTCTTGTTCATGCAGTAAGAAGATTGTCCCTTGCTGTGAGCTGTCTGGTCTGTGGACCAGATTCCACATCTGAGCGGAGGCGGCTTACACTAGGTAAAAGGGGCGGGAGAGGGAAACTTTATCATTCAATTACTCTTGAACTACATCTCTGACAGTATTGAAATAACACACTCTATGGCCCAAATACTGTGAAGATGAATTTGAGCTACTGTTTTTGTGAAACATTACTATCCCTTTAACTCCAAGGCACTTCATTCCAACTCAGTGAGCACGTTTCCTAGTTACCTAAGTAATTACTGATATAAGAGAAATTAACTGGTGCAATCCTTTACCAATCAACTCACTTACAGACAGAAGAGAAGTCACACACACACATACTTTGTCTTTTAACCCTTTTGCCTGATTCTTAAAAATCCACGTAACTGCAAGCCTTTGGGAGCTTTGGAGCCATTAAACAGTTGGTGGCATTATTTCTTCATCATTACTGAATATGTTTTTTAAATTTACTTCAAGAGCTTAACAAATCTCCACTATATTTTTTATCTTAAAGGGATAGTAATACTTCATTTTATCTTTATTTTATTTTGTAGGCATGAAAAAAACATGAAGAACGATATAAGTCTTATCTCTCAAACCTTTATGGTTTAAGAGATATTCACAAGCAAAGTTTCCCCCTCCCGCCCCTTTTACCTAGTGTAAGCCATCTCTTCTCAGATGTGGAATCCAGTCCATAGACCCAACAGAAGGGGACAATCTTCTTCCTATGAGAACAATGAAAGCCCTACCCCCCTTGACAAGCTTTTCAGGTTTTTCCCTTATCTTAATTGAAGATTGTCCCTCTCTGCAGTCTACCTGGGCACCTCCCTTCTGATCTGGCTGAACAGGGGGGGGATACTTTGTTTGTGAATATCTCTTAAACCATAAAGGTTTGAGAGATAAGACTTATATCGTTCTTCATGTTTTTTTAATGCCTACAAAATAAAATAAAGATAAAACGAAGTATTACTATCCCTTTAAAGAAATTGTTTAAATAATATTTAGTGGCGTTTTTACATATTTGTTATATTATGCTTCATTTTATTTATATATTCTGTAGTAAAATAACGATGTTAATCGGAAAGGTGACATTTATTTACAAGTTTCACTTTTTTTTCATAATTTTTCCCTCTAGCCTCAGGACTCAGAAGATTCCATCAGGAATACACTTCCTGATCAAAGTGTGTGTTCACTTTCATTGCCATATATCAGACTGGAGGAACAACAGTCAAGTTTCCACATCAAAGATTTAATTAAGGAGAAAACCAAGACTTTCTGTACATGTAGTCCAAAAATGGTCATAAATCTTCTTTATGGGCTCTTCCCAGTGCTGGAATGGTTACCACGTTACAAAATTAAACAGTATCTGCCAGGAGACATCATCTCTGGAATCATAGTTGGTATTGTTACCATTCCTCAAGCAATAGCTTACTCTCTGTTAGCAAGCCAGGATCCGATCTATGGACTATACACCATTTTTTTCTGCAGCATTACTTACTTCTTCACAGCAACTTCTCATCATAATTTTGTTGGTTTATTTGGGGTGCTGTGTCTTATGATTGGTGAGTCTGTGAACAAACAATTAAAAGCTGCAGGGTATGAAATAGGTGGAGAGAGCACTATAATAGTTAACTCAACGGCTGCAGCTAATGGAACTATATGCGACAAGAGCTGCTATGCCATTACAGTGGCCACATCTTTAACATTTATGGTTGGTCTTTACCAGGTATGGTCTGGTCCTAGCTTATTTGTATGTTTGATATGCATTGTTTTCATCAGTCTTTATCATTTAATTACATAGTAACTTGCTCAAATCCATTTCAATCACATGCAAAGTGATCGGCTGATTAATGTAAGAATGTTTATAAAACTGTATATTGTAGATAACATTGAAAAAATGTAATTTTCTTAGACATTAAAGTGTCTAGGTTTTAAAGGAGTGCAGGTCATTAACCTGTAGCTTAGATATAAATGGATTAAAAACTCTATAAATCACTAGGAGCAACATTCAGATTCTGGACATTTATTTGTAAAATTTTGAAAGTTATCCATATAAAGCACCAATGCTAAGGACGTGTTTAATTAGATTATTCCAAACCAGTTAATTATTACTGTAAAATCTCGGGTATAATACGCAAAATTTTACCCCACTTCACCTTATGTGAAGTGGGGGGGTGCGTATTATACTCGAGAGTTTTTTATTTAAAAAAAAATTAAGCCATCCAGAACCCTTCCCTCCCTCCCCTGGCGCTATCCAATTCTAAAACGCCACTTACTTTCTTAAAAAGACAAGTCCCTGCATTTTCAACATTATCAGGAAACATGTAACCGATGTGAATCTTCCCCTGCGGGCGGCATGCTTGCAGTCGCCGCCTGATTCCTTCAATTGGCTTTCAGGACTTACCGGCTCCAGCCAATGGTAATGCCCTGTGAGAATCTGAAGGTCCTCACAGGGCAGTACCATAGCCGGAAGGAAGCGGGCGGCGAATGGAAGAGTGCCGTCCGCAGGGGAAGATTCACATTGTTTACATGTTTCCTGATAATGTTGAAAATGCGGGGACTTGTCTTTTGAAGAAAGTAAGTGGCATTTTAGAATCGGATAGCGCCGGGAGAGGGAGGGAAGGGTTCTGGCAAGCTTAATTTTTTTTTCATAAGAGGGGAAAACAAGGGTGCGTATCATACATAGGCACTCTTGTTTTCCCCTAAAATCTTGGGTATAATATACACTTATTCTGAAGCACTGTACAATAGGGAATAGACATACAGAGGTATTAAATAGTGTAAATCAAATGTGGCGAACAGAAGGATCAGAGGGCCCTGCTCGTGGGGGCTTACAGTCTAGAGGAAGGTAGGCTGAACACAGAAGGAATAAGTGCTATTGGGTGTAAGTGTCTCCTGCACCATGAACTGACAGTCAGTGGGTGGGATAGAGAAGTGCTGTTGAGTGCAGTGGTCCAGGAAAGGGGTAGTTCTTGGTGATAACGTGTATAGAGGTAGTTAATAGGCTTCCCTGAAGAGGTGAGGGGAGGGAATTCCAGAGCTCATGTGCAGCACGGGAGAAGTCCTGTAAGACGGAGTGGTAGGATGTAATAAGAGCTGTGGAGAAGAGAAGATCCTGTGCAGATCAAAGATTACGAGTGGGAGTATATTTGGAAATGAGAGATGAAATATAGGGAGATGTGGTGTTAGTAAGGGCTCTATAAGTTAGCACCAGAATTTGGAATTTAATTCTATATGCTAAAGGGAGTCACTATAAGGAATGGCAGAGGGAAGTGTTGTTAGAGTTATTACATGGCTTTAGTTTGCATTCTAAAAGTTTGCAATATATGTCTGTGACAGAATGGGCCATATGTTAAAAAGAAAAAGTGGTGTCTAAATGCCAATGTAATAGCAAATCAAATACATAATGTCAAATTTTATGTTAGTTAATACCATAAGAAATCATTTTAAAGAAATGGTCTTAAAAGCAGGCACTGTCAAACTTATTTTCAAACAAATCATGTTAAAAGATATATGGCACCATATTAACTCTAGTTTTTACTCTAAAATCACTGTAAAAAATACTCTGATTTTAAAATGTCTTTATAAATATTATAGTTACATGTATACAACATCAATGTTTCTTTCCTCCATTTTCTGACAAAATGGTACTAACATCATCACATTTTCAAATGATTTTATGCTTTTGAACACTTAGGCTTAAAATATTTAACAATAAATTTAAAGGAGCAGTAAACTTTTTTTATGAAAAAATAGATTTTGTAGGGATTTTCTTATTGAGTAAAATAAAGGTACTCCCACTGCCGAGAGATTTATATTTCCAGAGTTATTACAGGTTAAAGGGATAGTAAACCTTGAAAATAAGTTTATTTTATATTGTAGCCCTTAAAAAAACATGAAAAATGATATACGTCTTACCCCCCAAACCTTTATGGTTTGGGAGCTATTCAGAAGCAAAGTTTCCCCCTGAGTGACATCACCGTTCTAGCTCTCAGATTTGGAATCCAGTGCCGGGACCGGCTGCGGCTCTCCAGAAGTGCCAAGATCACGATCTTTAAAGTGATAGTAATGTCTAAAAAAACTTTTTTGCATTTAGAAGAGCTCAAAAAGCTGATCTAAATGCAAAAAACTGTATTTCTCAAACTGCTATGGTTTAAGAGATACGGGCGTTTGAAGTTTGATTTCTCCTACTGACAGATGTAAAGCTGTCAGCAGGAGATTCGTGTCGGTCGACACTGTGGCACTTGAGAAGTGCCGGGATCTCGTTACTTACACAGAATCCCTTCAATGGAATGGTCTAAAACATGTGCCCAGTGTTCAGTCACACGTTTTAGACCATTCCAATGAAGGGATTCTGTGTAAGTAATGAGATCCCGGCACTTCTCAAGCGCCACAGTGTCGACCGACACGAATCTCCTGCTGACAGCTTTACAGCTGTCAGTAGGAGAAATCAAACTTCAAACGCCCGTATCTCTTAAAATAGCAGTTTGAGAGATACGTTTTTTTGCATTTAGATCAGCTTTTTGAGCTCTTCTAAATGCAAAAAAGTTTTTTTAGACATTACTAACACTTTAAAAATAATTTCTTAATTGAAATGGTCTACAAATTGTGCTTGCAAGCCAGGCACACTTTGTAGACAGTTCCAATTAAGTAGTTCTTTTTAAAGATCGTGATCTCAGCACTGCTAAAGAACTGCCGGTTGATCTGTGGACCGAATTCCAAATCTGTCCACTAGATGGCAAACTTGGCTGAAACAGCCAGGAAAAGGGAACTTTACTTTATTTTGCTTCTGAATATCCCCCAAACCATAAAGGTTTGGGAGATAAGACTTATATCATTGTTCATGTTTTTTTAAGGGCTACAATATAAAATAAACTTATTTTCAAGGTTTACTATCCCTTTAAACCCATGTTTTTTTACATTAGCAGTGCCCTCTAGTGGTCAAATTCTAATTAGATTTCCTGGTAGATTCTAATGGAGAGGAAAGTCAGAAAAGTCAGAGACATACAGTTCTCCATAGAATGTGATAGAAATTGCCTGTCACTTCCTGTCAGTTAGAACAATCAGGAAGTAAACACAGTAAATTCACTTCCTGATTATTTGAACTGTTATAAATTTTGAATAAAACATCTGACAGCGATGGGATTGACCTTGTTTTATTCAGCAGGAAATGCTCGGTAAAATATGTGTTTTCATAAAAAAAGTTTACTGCTCCTTTAAGGCATCATATCCAAAGCACATAGATGATAAATAACATAAAATCTTGGGTATAATATGCACAATTTTACCCCTCTACACCTTATGTGAAGTGGGGGGTGCGTATTATACCCGAGAGTTTTTAGACAAAAAAAAATATATATAGCTGGCAAAAACCTTTCTTCCCTCCCCCCAGCGCAATCCGCTCTCAGGATAAGCTTTATATCTACCCACTGAAGTCCCCCGTCTTCCCTCCTGCTCCCCAGAGCAATCCGCTCTCAGAATAAGCTTTATTTCTACCCACTGAAGTCCCCCATCTTCCCTCCTGCTCCCCAGCGCGATCAGATGAGATAAAAAGCCTTACTTTTTCCACAGAAGACCCCATCGTCCCTGTGGGCGGCATGCTTGCATTTGCCGCCCGCTTCCTTCAATGGGCTGTCAGGACCTTTTGCCTCCAGCAATGGTAATGCCCTGTGATGTCAGGAATTACCATTGGCTGGAGGCAGAAGGTCCTGACAGCCCATTGAAGCAAATGCAAGCATGCCGCCCGCAGGGACGATGGGGTCTTCTGTGGAAAAAGTAAGGCTTTTTATCGCATCTGATTGCACTGAGGAGCAGGAAGGAAGATGGGGAACTTCAGTGGGTAGAAATAAAGCTTATCCTGAGAGTGGATTGCGCTGGGGGGAGGGAAGGTTTTTGCCAGCACAACATTTGTTTTAGTAAGTGGGGAAAACAAGGGTGCATATTATACATAGGCACTCTTGTTTTCCCCTAAAATGTTGGGTATAATATACACCTGCGTATTATACACAGGTGCATATTATACCTGAGATTTTACGCTAAACATTTCCAAAATTTCAGCTAGGGCTTTTAAACCCCTAAATAATAGTGAAGCCCATATGTATTTTTCTCATTGCTTTGTAGGCCTCTGTAACATTCATTTGGTTAAAAGCATCATTTAAATCCCCTGTAATATATTTGGTGCTCCCTCAAATCAGTTTTGCTCTTTTGAGCATAGCACCTGTATTTAAATCAGTATTCCTAAGCCACCATTTTTTAACAAAGGGCACCTAGCATTCTATAGTAAGACTATTCTATTGAGTAAGACGTTTGTTGATGTCCTTACACTATACAATTTCCACTACTGAGATTGTTTAACACTAATTACTGGTGTCATAACAACCTAGTGTTTTGCAACAGTGTCCTATAGCTACATTTATTGAGGTGGCAAGAAAAATAAGATGAACATAGAAGTGTTGCGTATAACAAATATCCCATTATATTAAATGGTAAAAAAGTAATATTATTTTATCTTGAAAAATGTTATCTTTGTAAAGGGATAGTAATACTTCGTTTTATCTTTATTTTATTTTGTAGGCATTAAAAAAACATGAAGAACGATATAAGTCTTATCTCTCAAACCTTTATGGTTTAAGAGATATTCACAAGCAAAGTATCCCCTCCCCTGTTCAGCCAGATCAGAAGGGAGGTTCCCAGGTAGACTGCAGAGAGGGACAATCTTCAGTTAAGATAAGGGAAAAAACCTGAAAAACTTGTCAAGGGGAAAGGGCTTTCATTGTTTTCATACAAAGAAGATTGTCCCCTTCTGTTATCTGTCTGGTCTTACAACCAGATTCACATCTGAGAAGAGATGGCTTACACTAGGTAAAAGGGGCGGGAGGGGAAACTTTGCTTGTGAATATCGGTCAAACCATAAAGGTTTGAGAGATAAGACTTATATCGTTCTTCATGTTTTTTTAATGCCTACAAAATAAAATAAAGATAAAACGAAATATTACTATCCCTTTAAGACATAAGCAATATGGCATAAATATTACAATTAATGCTTCAACTGCAGAGAGTTTGGTTAATTCTGAACATGAAGTATTTTACTTCTTTTTACATACAGCTTATCACAAGTAAAACCTCTTATACCATCTGCTTATTCACATGAGAATAGATGCACAAATGTATTTTGCAAACACATGCTCATGTCACTTTTTCTTTTTCAGGTCCTTATGGGAGTCTTTAGGTTCGATTTCATTTCAATGTATTTGTCAGAGCCTTTGTTGAGTGGATTTCTTACTGGATCATCAATCACTATTTTAACTTCACAGATGAAATACCTATTTGGATTAAAAATTCCTCGCCACGATGGAATTGGGTCATTAGTAATAACCTGGATTGACATTTTCAAGAATTTAAAAACCACCAATATATGTGATTTATTAACTAGTATAGTCGCAATAACTGTTCTGGTGCCAGTAAAAGAAATCAATGATAGATTTAAGAGTAAAATGAAGATCCCGGTTCCAGTTGAATTGATAGTTATTATAGTAGCCACACTGGTTTCCCATTACTTTGACTTTAATAAGAAATATAAATCAGCCATTTGTGGGACCATCCCAACTGGGTTCAAGGTCCCAAGAGCACCAGATTGGAGTCTCATTCCTAGTATAGCTGCTGATGCTGTCCCAATTGCAATTATTGGATTTGCAATGACTGTCACTCTTGCTGAATTATTTGCCAAAAAACATGGGTATACAATAAGTACAAATCAGGAGATGATAGCTCTTGGTTTGTGCAATCTTATACCAGCTTTCTTTTACTCATTTTCTAACTGTGCTGCTCTCGCCAAGAGCCTGCTGAAAGAATCAACAGGTGCTAATACCCAAGTCAGTGGAATTGTCAGTGCTATTGTAGTGTTGCTTGTACTAGTTGCAATTGCCCCACTTTTCTATTCATTGCAAACTAGCATTTTAGTAGTTATCACTATAATCAGTTTAAGAGGTGCTCTAAAGAAATTTGCAGACACTCCCAAAATGTGGCGGGTTAGTAAAATTGACACAGTAGTATGGTGGGTCAGCATGCTGGCAACTTCCTTGATCTCATCAGAATTGGGACTGCTGGTTGCTGTTTGTTTCTCAATTCTTTGTGTAATCTTTCGCACCCAAAGGCCAAGGGCTACCCTTCTAGGTAAAGTCAGTGGTACTGAAATATACGAAGATCAGTCCACATACAAAGACCTTGTTACTATACCAAATGTCATAATATATAGATTTAATGGTCCACTCTACTATGCTAACAAAGATTACTTCAAGACTACTCTGTATAGTAAAACTGGTATTAGTCCCTCTTTAGTGTCTATGTTACAAAAAAGGGCTAAAAAGGAGGAGGAAGTTGCAGCTAGTCAACCAAATAATAGGTTCATAGCAAGGTTCGGTTTTATAAAAAGAATTATCAAAGTCCATAGATCCTCAGATACACTTGTTCCAACAATAAACATGCATTTTCTTATCATAGATTGTGCTTCTATGCAGTTCATAGACACTGTGGGCCTTAGTATTCTCAAAGAGATTCGTAATGACTATGAAGAAATTGGAGTGCAAGTCTTTTTGGCCAACTGCAACCCATCAGTGCGATGTATACTCCACAGAGGAGGCTATTACAGGCATACAAATGGTAAAGTTGAGCTATTGACCTTTCATAGCATACATGATGCTGTTAGATATGCTGAGAGGAAGTTAAAGGAGAAGCAAGATAAAATTCAAATTAATGCTGATTTCTCTTCTCACACTGGTGAAACAATAGAAGATGAGCTATAAAGGAACAGTAATACTTCGTTTTATCTTTATTTTATTTTGTAGGCATTAAAAAAACATGAAAAACGATATAAGTCTTATCTCTCAAACCTTTATGGTTTGAGAGATATTCACAAGCAGAGTTTCCCCTCCTGCCCCTTTTACCTAGTGTAAGCCATCTCTTCTCAGATGTGGAATCCAGTCCATAGACTAGACAGATAACAGCAGGGGACAATCTTCTTCCTATGAGAACAATGAAAGCCCTGCCTCCCTTGACAAGTTTTTCAGGTTTTTCCCTTATCTTAATTGAAGATTATCCCTCTCTGCAGTCTAACTGGGCATCTCCCTTCTGATCTGGCTGAGCAGTGTTACATTAGTTAAAGGGACGGGAGGGGGATACTTTGTCATTGAATTACTCTTGAACTAAACTCTGACAGAATTGAAATAACACTCTCCAAAGTCCAAATACTATGATGATTAATTGGAGCTGCTATTATTACGAAATATTACTATGCCTTTAAAGCTAAATAGTTTAGTGTGGAGGAATGAAATGAGAAAATGCTATGAATTGAAAATGCCAGTTAATCATATGTATAATTATTTTTTAATACTGTATTTATAGCTTTATGCCAATAAATCTGCAGAAAGTGTTCTGATGCACATAGCGATGTTAAAAAGAGATGTATTCAAATCCCAAAAGGAGAAGACTGAAATAAATAATTTAAAACTATGGTCCAGAAATTAAAGATCTAAAATATCCTGTAGATTATGATAAGGAATATTGCTGTCTGCTATAATTACCAGAGAAGTGGGGATCACAATGTATAATATCTTGAAGGATAAGGTTTAGTAACCCGTTAGGTGGTCATACATAAAATGATAATTAGTTCTCAGGGGATATTGATTGCTTTGTTGATAATGATGTCCTAAAAGAACTGTCAGAATTTTGCAGTAAACTATTTGATCCACCGAGAATAATAAAAATTTCCAAAACTCCCATTGATTAAAATTGATCTTTTGACTTACCAAATGCTAGAGAGGTCTCCAACTCATTGCTCTCAATCAGAAGCACCAAAACATCCAGCCAGAATTAAGGTCATATCATATCAGTCACATGTCAGACTCAGCTCTGAGGATAGCACACTGTATATTATAATTCGCTAAGGATGTTTGTCAGAAGCCGTCATGAGTAGTAGAGACGGCGGCGTGTGCTGCAGTCATGCTCAATACAGACTTGCCGTGCCGCGGCTGATATGGAGTGGGGCACTTTGAGTTCAGACCGGAGTCCTTTCTGTGCACCTGTCACGGTGTGACAGGGAAATGAACACACTGACAAGTACAGATGAACTTAATATAAAACTTTATTAAGTACAATAAAGACAGGTAGTAAGAAAACAGGCTGGTGGCAACAAATGACATAACAGTAGTAAGGTAATGACACGAAGTGGCAATAGATAGTAACACACCTTCACGAGACCAGGGAGGAACAGTGGACTCACTTTCCTCACCCTTCACCATGCAGGTGAGCAGTAATGGAATGGCCCTTGGACTACACAGGTAGATGCGAGGATAGTGCGGGTACACTGCATACATGGAATGAATGGCACACCTTCACAAGACCAAGGAGGAATAGTG
Source organism: Rhinophrynus dorsalis (assembly GCA_037306005.1). NCBI lineage: Eukaryota > Metazoa > Chordata > Amphibia > Anura > Rhinophrynidae > Rhinophrynus > Rhinophrynus dorsalis. Next base: position 94,615,484 of record CM074721.1, read on the forward strand.
AGCTCACTATCCTCACCCTTCACTAGACAGATGAGCGATAATGGAAAGGCCCTGGGACTCACACAGGTAGATGGAATAACAGTGCGAGTATTCCACGCTATGTCTGGATAGTACACCTTCACGAGATGAGGGAGGAACAGTGGACTCACTTTCCTCACCCTTCACCAGGCAGGTGAATCGTAACGGGATGGCCCTTGGACTTACAAGGTAGATTTGAGGGCAGTGCAGAGCACTCCCACACACACACAGTCGGCAGGAAACGAAAAGAGAGCACCAATACCCGGACAGGGTATACAATAGGCTGATAGCCAAAACTGAGGCTTGGTAAGGCAGCACACAAAACCGGGACAACCACGGGAGGTCAAACACACGGTATGATCGACAAGCGCTGCTAACGGAAGCGAGCGCAGAGTGGAAGGCACAGGCAACATGGAAACCAAACTGAGGCATGGAATGGTAATAGAGCGCAACAACGGAGAGAGTAAACCAAGAGGCAGCCAATGGTCAGAACCGGAACGGTAGTCAGACGTAGCCAGGAGTCAGAACCTGAACGGGTAGTCAGACGTAGCCAGGTAATGCACAGGAACAGTAATGGACCAACACAGCAATAAGCTCAGGTACACCATGAAAGGGCCAAGGTAATGACACAGGCTGAGGTTTAAAAACCCTGACAGGTGGGTGGAGCGATGACTTCACCAACAAGCAGACCTATAAGAATAGCGACTCAGCAAGAGCGACAGTTAGGAAGTAAATAATGTCGCACTATAGGTAATACTGAGAGAGGTAATCACGAGGCACTGTGATAGCACCTATGTGCACAGAGAGGACTCTGGTCTGACTTCCGTATCAGCCACGGCGCAGGCAGTCAGTACTGAGCATGACTGCAGCAATGACAGTGTTTGCCCATGTGCACGGGCTTTAAATCTAGTATTTTATATTGCAGGGGCATGTGATTAAGTCAGTAATACGTGTGCTCAAATGACCTTTTATAGAGAAAAACACCCAACATCCTTCTGAGAAGTCCTAAAGGGGTATTCTACTTAAGTAATCCTATGAAAACACAAAGAGGTACAGCACATCTTGGCATACATGTTTTTTTCAATTTTTTACCAAAATGACTTACCCTAGTATGTACCTTTCACACAGCAATCTGGTATACCTTTATATTTTGAGGTAGAACTCTGTTGCAGTCTATAGTTGTTCACTATTTTTGACATCTGATTCTCCTAATAAAATGCTATAAAGAACCACTGAGTGAGTTGATCTATACAGGAGTTCTCTTTTAGACTTATACAGCCTCATTTAGCCTATTGTGCATTATAAGGTGTTATGAATGAAAGTCAAACTAAATTGGAGATTAGTAAATACAGACAGCTAAAGATAAGATGCAAACAGTGCAAATACATTTTCTACTCTGATGTATAAAGAACTCCTATCTACTTAAAGGGATAGTAATGTTTCACAATAAAAGCAGCTCTGATTAATCTTCATAGTGTTTGGGCCATGGAGAGTATTATTTCAATGCTTTCAGAGTTGTAGTTCAAGAGTAATTGAATGATAAAGTATCCCCCTCCCAAATTCCCAAACTGTGCCCAATGTTAGAAAATTAACCTTATAAGTGCCAGTAGGTATGCTTGCCCAGGGTTAATCCAAGTAAGTTACAAAGCAATAGCTCCTGAAAACTAAATACCATTGATTCTGATGTTCAGTGGAGTCTTCAGCACCCTGGTCAGTCTACTCCTTCTTACATTTCCACTCTGATCTCCTGCTATACCCCTATCCTGCCACTTACGTTCAGCCAATGACTGTCTTCTCTGAGCTACTTTTGTGCCTACAGTCCTCTCATGCATCAAACCTTTTTCTCTCATTGCTCCGTATCTATGGAATACTCTACCACCCACCCCTCCGCCACTGCACCTCTCTGATGGTCTTCAAGTCTCACTTGAAAATGCACCTCCTGGATAAGACCTCAACATTGTAGAAGGCACTGATGTTGTACAAAGAACGAGCTTATAAATTATTTACTTTACTTGTGTCCCCATCATCATCAGGACTCTAGCATTGTATTCAGCACTTGAACCTTGTACTCTGTATGTGTCCCATTACTACTGTAGATTGTAAGCTTTTGGGCAGGGACCTCACACCCAGTGTTTCACTCTAAAAATCACTTGTAACCCTGTATTGTCTAAAGCCTTAAATTGTAAAGCACTGCGTACACTTGTGGCGCTGTATAAATAAACATATTCATTTATTCATATTGTCCATCTTCTTCTATCTTCTTTCTTCCTTCTTCTCTCTTCTTCCTCTCCATCTTCTTTCTTCTTCTGTTCGCTTTTGTTTCTTCTGTCTTCCATTCACATACCTGTAAAATAGAGATATTAATGATGTGCCATAAAAAGAACCTGCACATACATGCATAGTGTAACCCCTTGAGTGTCAGAGGGGTATGCATTGCACACATGTGCGAGCGAATAAAGTACAAGATGCCACAGGTTCCAACAATATGTCCTCATGTGTCTGCTCTGTAGTATTATTATTATTTTGAAAATCGAAAATTATTCGTCTGTGCGAAAACTGGAAAAATATAAATATGGTCCCTTTTTTCTAATATTTCATAGTGGACACATGGGGACACACTGTTGAAATCTTTGGCATCTTGTACTTTATTCACTCGCACATATGTGTAATGCTAACCCTCTGAGTGCCAGAGAAGTACACAATGCAATGTTGCACACCTCTATGGCACTCAAGGTGTGAAACTGTGCACATATGTGTGGGTAATTTTTAAGGCACATAATTAATATCTCTCTTTATTTTACAGATATGTAAGTGGAAGATGGAAGAAAGAAGACCGAAGAGAAGAAGAAAGAAGATGGAGAAGAAGAAAAGAGAAGAAAGAAGAGAAGAAGAATATTAGAGAGAGAAAAAAGAAGGAAGAGAGAAGAATAAGATGGACAGTGGATGACAGGTAAGTGTAACACAGATCTGGGTGTTAGGATAGCATTAGGGGTGGTATTGTGGCACTGCACTGTTAGGGGTAGTGTACCGTTAGTATTTGGGAGGGTGACTGTAGTTGAGCTATTGGTTGGTGCTTGACAGTGTGTCAGGCACAGATCGTTAGCTCTTTTACTTTTCCCATTATTGCCACTATTTAGTGGTGTTTTTGGGAAATTAGCAAACAAAATAATGTTTGCCCACATATCCTTTTCTGTGGCCTACAGTCCATTGTGCTTTCATCTGGTAGGGGAATTGAATAGCTCCAGTAGCACTTTTTGTTAACGGGACCCTAGTGGCTGTTTTAGCGTGGATGTTTAAATCTAGGCCTAAGTATTGGAAGGATGATTAAGCATTGCTCAGCCAGGCTCAAAATTTCCACTCACCACTAGCCAATGGCGAGTGAAAATTTAGCCATGGCGAGTAGAAATTCAGCCATGGTGGGTATGTTTTGGCTTGCAGTGGCGAGTAACTTTTCAGGTCTGGCTAATTGCAAAGGACTTCAAATTATAAGCCCTGGCTCAGCAATACATTTCCTACTCATCTGGCATTTAAAACATGTAACTTAAAGGTTAAAAATATAAAACAATCAAAAACAAATTAACCCATTAAGGACCAGTGATCCTGGGGTTGGTTTCCCTTTAAGGACTTGATAGGGAAGTTCAGCGCACAGGCACATGTGACTAATCATGTTTGCTGGCATGCCAAATGAGGGATTAAAAAATGCAATTGTATAGGACTGTCTAGAAAGCCTTTGGTGATCAATAAAACATCTTCTGTGCATATGTATGCAGGCAAAACTATAAGTTACACAAAAATCCAAATGTATCTGAAAGAAGGATAGCTAAAAACAAACTTCTCAAACAATGACAAAGCAGTCACAATTGTATTTGGTACAAAGCACAAATTACTTAAAGGGATAGTAATACTTCGTTTTATCTTTATTTTATTTTGCAGGCATTAAAAAACACGAAGAACGATATAAGTTTTATCTCTCAAACCTTTATGGTGTGAGAGATATTCCCAAGCAAAGTTTCCCCCTCCCGCCTCTTTTACCTATTGTAAGCCATCTCTTCTCAGATGTGGAATGCAGTCCATAGACCAGACAGATGACAGAAGGGGACAATCTTCTCCCTATGAGAACAATGAAAGCCCTGCCCCCATTGACAAGTTTTTCAGGTTTTTCCCTCTTAATTGAAGATTGTCCCTCTCTGCAGTCTACCTGGACACCTTCCTTCTGCTGTGGCTGAGCAGTGTTACATCAGTAAAAAGGGAGGGAGGGGGATACTTCGTCATTGAATTACTCTTGTACTACAACTCTGACAGAATTGAAATAACACTCTCCAAGGTCCAAATACTATGATGATTAATTAGAGCTGCTTTTATTATGAAACATTACTATCCCTTTAAACTCATGCAGCACCCTTTTAAATAATGTAATAAAGTCTAATCATAACTTGTCCCTGTTCAGCTCCTACAAATATCTTGGAAAGTGACTTGTCCCCAATATCTCACTGGTCTTCATATTGATACATTATCATCCAAACTTTATCCTAAAATAGGCTTTCTGTTTAGAAGCAAATCCTGTCTAAGTCCCCTGGTAACAACAGTATCTTCACAGTGCCACAATATATAATATACTCATTACTCCAGACCTGTATCCATAGTCTATAGACAACCCCTCCAAACCCTCCAATTGTTGTCCAGTATGCCAATAATGATACAGGCGTATACCTTAGAAGAAACAATTATGTACTCGATCTAAATAAGTCCACTGGTAAGAAACTTATTGTTCAACAGATGTTAATGCCTCTAATTGACGATTGGGATGTAGCATAGGCTTCTGCTCCACAAATCCATCTTGGCAAACTCAATACTGTGTACAATTCATTATGCTGCTTTGTTCTCCATTGGGATGACACTAACCATTATTATGATATGCTTAATGAACTATATTGGCTAAATATATGACTGTTATAGAAGAAAAAAGAAGCACTCGTGCTTAATGGTGTCACTGGCCTGGGTGCCAATCTCAAAGGTCAATTTGCAAGCATTCAAGATAATGAATGAGGTACACTAAGGACTTTGAAAATGTGATGCCAAAGTAGAAAAAAAAGTTTTATTTGATGAATGCTTTGAATATATTACATACTTTTTTTCTACTTTGTTATGTAATTTTTTGGTCCTAAGGGCTCCTCATTCTTTATTTTGAATGCTTGCAAACTGAAATTTGAGATTGGCACCCAGGGTAGTGATGCCAGTAAGCATGAGTCCTTCCTAAATAGATAAATTAATCCTAGTTTTACCTACCCCAAAGTGTACATCTAAAGTGAAAAGTTAGGGGTAGGCGAAAGGTCCAGTCATGTTCCCATGGAAAAATCCACAAAAATCACTTGGTTGTTTTTTCGTTGGAAAATCCTCTTTAAATAAAGCAATAAAAATATTTGCCATTTTCGCCCATTGCCAAAAACTGTTTGGGGAAGGGATGTGGAGTGGCCAGACTAGCATTCGAGGGAGTCCACAACATTTCCCTGACCCTGTGATTCCACTTTCCCCCACATTATTGTCACTATGGGACATGATACTGAAGAAGGCAGAACTGGTGGCTAGCAGCAGTAATGCCACCACCATGTGCATAGATCAGATGCCTGTGCCTGCTGCTAGTGCTGCCAGTCTGCCTTCTTCAAATTTGTTTGAGTTTGTTGCTGCTGTAATTCATGCTACTGCTGAGTTGCAAGGGCAGCAGGATTATGAGGTACAAGCTAGTGTGCCACAGAGCACCGTGGACACAGTGGGAATGGGGTCCAGCAGTAGTGATGTGGGACTAGGACAGGTACCACTTGCCAGCAGCAATACACCTGGTCATAGTTGTAGTGCTGATTCTGATGCAGTAGCAGCAACATCATCCTCTGCCCCAGCCAGTGAAGGTGAATATGGAGGAGAAGAAGAAAAAGGCCATTCGTCTTCAACTTTCCCATCCCACCTGAGGTCCTGGGTGTGGGACCATTTTTCTCTTTGGGCAGGCACAGTGCAGTCATCAGCCATGGCACTGTGCACAGTTTGTGACAAGTCAGTGAAAAGAAGAAATGAGGAAACACACCTTGGCACAACCACCCTCATTACACATACAGTATGAAACACAGACACCGATATATTTAAGTGAAGCATGTTAAAGTCAAACTCCCACCAAAGAAATCAGGCACCTCTGTTGCTGTACCCCCTAACTCTCCACAAAGGCAATAAGATTTGAGACATAAATCAAAGAGGAGGAAGAATAGAGAAAGACAGCCAGGGCCTGAAAGATCGATAGCTCGCCATCACCTTCTTGCTTTAGGGTCCAGGCACAGGAAGACATGCCAACATCTTCTGGCAATCCACCTCATTCATCATTACCTCCCCCACCAACTGACAGCCATTCTGTAGATGTCAGGATGTGGTAGTTCATGTCCCCCCCATTACACACTATGCGGTGTGCTGACCACACTTGGCAGTGTGGTGTGGGAAAATCAGAACTAGAGCATCAAGCGGCATCTGAGGAGATTCCATGCCACAGAATATGCAAAGCTGGTGGCAGGGAGGGTTCATCATTACTACTGAATCTGCAAGTTGTCCTGTGTCCTAGCAGGGAGTGAGCAAACGGCATAGTGACAGCAGCAGTTCTTGGTTTCTGGTCATATGATTTCACATTGGGCACCCTAAGCATCATAGTGTTCTCCTCTCACTATATTGCCCCAATCTCTTCACATTGCCCCCAATGTCCTCCTCTCCACATTGCCCCCAACTCTTTACATTGCCTCCAATGTCCTTCTCTCCACATTGCCCCCAACTCTTTACATTGCCCCCATTGTCCTCCTTTCCACATTGCCCACAGCTCTCCACACTGCCCGCGATGTCCTCCTCTTCACATTTCCCCCAACTCTTCACATTGCCTCCAATATCCTCCTCTCCACATTTCCCCCAACTCTCCATATTGCCCCCAACTCTTCATATTGCCTCCAATATCCACCTCTCCACATTGCCCCCAACTCTCCACATTGCCCCCGATGTCCTCCTCTTCACATTTCCCCCAACTCTTCACATTGCCTCCAATATCCTCCTCTCCACATTTCCCCCAACTCTCCACATTGCCCCCAACTATCCACATTGCCCCCAATGTCTTCCTCTCCACATTGCCCCCAACTCTTCACATTGCCCCCAATGTTCTCCTCTCCATATTTCCCCCAACTCTTCATATTGTCCCCAATGTCCTTATCTCCACATTTCCCCCAGCTCTTCACACTGACCCCAATGTCCTCCTCTCCACATTCTCCCAACTCTCCACATTGACCCCAATGTCCTCCTCTCCACATTTCCCCCGACGCTTCACATTGCCCCCAATGTCCCCCTCTCCACATTGCCCTCAACTCTTCACAATTCCCCCAATATCCTCCTCTCCACATTGCCCCCAACTCTCCACATTGACCCCAGTGTCTGTTTCCTACCTCCTTGGTGGTGCAGCGGTGTGGCAGTAGAGGTCTGTGCCTCCTTTGAAGACCTGGTGCTCCCGTGCAGATCTCTCCAATAATGCAGAGCGCTGGGAGATGACATCATCTCCCAGCGGTCTACATTACAAGAGTGCGAGTGCAGCTAATTGATGTCCGTGGCACCAGGCCACAATGGTCAGTTTTATTTAAAAGATTGTGCTCTGAAATTACTAGAAGTAGATTACAACATAATTCAAATCCAGAACATAGCGCCCAGCTCTGTATCAGCCGTGGCACGGGCAGTCTCTACTGTGCATGACTGCCGCACGCGCAGCAGTGTCTACTGCGCATGTCGGGCGTTACACACAATTTAGCGAATTATTATATAGGATATATATATATATATAACTGAATGCTGTTTGAAGGACACTTACCTGGGTAAGTTCTCCTTATAAACAAAGCTACTGTAATCCCCTACATGTTTGATTTTATTTTTAGACATTTAAAAGTCCGAAATCTTTTGAACCTATAGAATGTTCAATTTCAGTGACAGCAGAAGACCACTAGAGGGCACAGTCACTCTACAGAAACACCACTATACCTATATAATAACTTTTTTTTTTACAGATCCTGAGAAGATAGCCCTAATTCTTGGGTCAAAAGCATTATTGCAGAAATACTATAAAGTATATTTGTGGACTAGATAGTATTCTATTGCAAATAAGATATTGTCAATTACTTTAATCAATGCTTTGGATACATATCTGGTACTCACAGGGTTAATAAATTGTGATTCCCCCTGTCACTATTCCTTTTTTTTAATAAAAGTTCCCAAAATACAGAATAAAGAACACAGACATTTCATTTTTAAATGGATTTAAACTGGGCTGAACACGTCAAGCACAGATGTAAAGTTTGTTTTAGAGAAAATGAAAAGTCTACCTATATGTTGTTCTACTCATTTTTCTGGAAAACAAATCATTTTAGAGAAATGTACCTTTTGCATTTAGTATTTCTCCTAAGGGTTCCACAGCGGAATGCACAAGTGCTAGTCAGGCATTCTGTTTTGTTTGCCAATACTAAAGTGGATCATTTATTCAGGCAGAACATAATTATCCTGCAAGTATGCTTTAATCATCTCATATGCAGTAGGGTCTCTTCATTGAGATTAGACGGCGCTCATGTTATACTCCAGGAGCTTCCTCCAAAGCCGTCCAGTTAAGCATTGTATGTTTACTAACTGCTTTGTTCTGTTCATACAAATGCGCCATCATGTACAATGTGGAAATCCACCTCTGTTACAAAGGAATAGTAATGTTTCACAAAAACAGCAGCTCCAATTAATCTTCATAGTATTTGAGCCCCTTTTTTCCTAGTGTAAGCCTCCTCCCCTCTTGAGACCAGACAGCTCACAACAAGGGACAATCTTCTTACTGTGAGCATAAGGAAAACCCTGCCCCATTGACAGTTTTTTCCCTTATGCTAACTGAAGATTGTCCCTCTCTGCAAGTCAGCTGGATACCACCTTGCTGCTCTGAGGTGAGCAGTGTTACATCAGTACAAAGGTGGAGGGGGGCACTTTATCATTCAATTACTCTTGAACTACAGTATTGAAATAACATTCTCCATGGCCCACATACTATGAAGATTAATTGGAGCTGCCTTTATTGTGAAAAATAACTATCCCTTTAAAGGGATAGTAATACTTCGTTTTAACTTTATTTTATTTTGTAGGCATTAAAAAAACATGAAGAACGATATAAGTCTTATCTCTCAAACCTTTATGGTCTGAGAGATATTCACAAGCAAAGTTTCCCCTCCTGCCCCTTTTACCTAGTGTAAGCCATCTCTTCTCAGATGTGGAATCCAGTCCATAGACCAGACAGATAAATGAAGGGGACAATCTTCTTCCTATGAGAACAATGAAAGCCCTGCCCCCCTTGACAAGTTTTTCAGGTTTTTCCCTTATCTTAATTGAAGATTGTCCCTCTCTGCAGTCTACCTAGGCACCTCCCTTCTGTTCTGGCTGAGCAGTATTACATCAGTAAAAGGGGCGGGAGGGGGATACTTTGTCATTGAATTACTCTTGAACTACAACTCTGACAGAATTGAAATAACACTCTCCAATGTCCATATACTATGATGATTAATCAGAACTGCTTTTATTATGAAACATTACTATCCCTTTAAGCTGGCAATTTGGCAGATTCTTACCATACCTGGCAACTTTTGTTTGTGTACTCCCCGGAGAAGGGAGTCCTGTGGTACAGCTGAGGGAGATAAATAATGCAATTTGCATAAAAGGGGTGGGACTTAATCATGAGTGGGTGCAGGACTTACAAAACCTAAAAAAAATGTTAGTAATAGGCTGGGGAAGGAGGAGTTGTGGGTGAGGAGGGGGAGAAACACACTGGGAATGCACAGATGTGGGCAGAGTTTCATTAGAACCTCTTCCCATCTGAGAATCAGCCTCAGTGGCAAATCTGGATAGTTACCAGCTACGGTTCTTACCCCTGTGCATTGCATTGCACTGAAAGACTGGCTAAAATGTGCACTGATTTTGTGGGTGATATTTTACATTTCTTAGAGGGTTTCAGATCCTTAAAGGAATTGAGCAACAATTAAATTTACGATATGAGTGAAGCAGAGTACATGCAACATATAGCCTATTATCAAGGCAGTTGCTATACTGGAATCATTCTTAGCAGACACAAACCCATTTTTCAGAGAGTAGGGTAAAGGCCATTCACCTATGACTAGGGATGGGTGAAAATTTTCCCCTCAAAGCAAAATAGGCGAATAAAGGCACGTCCCGCTTGTCAAATATTTCCCGCAAAAAAGTGCAGTTTTTCTGCTTTTTTCGCCTAGCTAATTCCACTGAAATCAATGCGAACATCGAATTTACACACAATACATAGCAAATGTTATTTTATTTTCTGAAGGTAGAGTATAAAAGGGCCATGAGTCTGAATGTGTTAGCTGAGTGTGGGGAAACAATCAGTTGAACAGGGCATTTTTGTGGGTTTGATGTCTGGGCCTGGGAGTACAGTTAAAAAAATGCAATTAAAAAAAAAGGACAGGATATAAAAGGGGTCTGAGTAGGATGCCTGTGTTGGTGGGTTGAGTTTGGGGAAAGAACAGGGAATTTTTTTTTTTTGCGTGGGTGGTTTGTTGGCTGGAATTTTGGGGGCAGCTATTAAAAAAATATATAAAATTTAAAATATAATAAAATAAGAGATTGGTATGTAACTTGATAGAGACAGGGACCCCCTGATGTAATCTGTGACTGGGACAGACTGATACTTGACAGAATGGAGTATATTGTAGCGGAAGATTTGTAGGACTTGTTGTTAGAGGCCCAAGCCCTAAGGAAACATTGATTTGTAGAACTTAGATGTATTAGAGGCACAAGCCCTGAGTAAACATTGATTAGTTGTAGGAAATTAGACTTGGTAGGCCGAAGCCCTGAGGAAACATTGATTTGTAGGACTTAGGCTTGTTTGGCCTAAGCCCTACAACTAGCCATGAGGGAAAAATGCCCAACTGGCCTAGTACCAGCAGGTCATGTTGTGGTGGCCAGTGGCCACTGGCCATTGTCAAATGGCCCGGTGTAATTGTGAAATTTACAACTGCTGTTCTTGATTCTGCTGTCGAGTTGTTTAACATTTTTTTTGTTCTTCTGGTTCAGGGCTCCCAGAGTGGCATGCAGCCATGCGGGGAGCCCTAAACCCCATGACACGCAAGGACCGTTACTGGTCCTTAAGTGCTGGCCAGTTGTGATGGTCCTGGCACGGCAGTCATTGTCAAGGGGTTAAAAAGCAGGATGACTAGGCAGCTCAAAGGCAATGGATCAACAACAGTAGTAACATGGTTGATGGATGATCAAGGTTCCACTTGTCACTACTAGCTCCAGAGATGCGCCTGAGTCAGTAGCAGCACAATAACTAGTCCCCACCACTTCCGGTATATGTAGCAAAAAGAAAACGTTTCCAAGTAATGCTTCTCCACCTGCCCCTCCTCCAAAATCATGGGTACGTTGTTACTAGAATATACATTTTTCTCTTTAGAGCAGGAACTGTGCCTCTAATCAGCAACTGCAATGTGCACAGTGTGCGTGGTAAATAAGGGAAGGACTGGGAACAATGTACACATCTGGATTCACATGAAACACCTGGCATAATTGTAACCAAACACCATGAGGCTTATGATGCCCACCAGAAATCATCCCACTAGAAACCAAGTACTGCTGCTGTCACTATGCCCTTTATCCACCCCCCACTAAGGACATGTGATGACTTGCAGATTGTTTAATGATAATTAAATTAAAATAATTAAATAACCCTCCCTGCTACCAGCATAGTATTTTCTGCAGATTGGAATCTCCTCAGCAGGCACTTTATGCCTTGGTTGCGATTATCCTCCACCACACTGCCATGTGTGGTCAGTGCACCATATAGTGTGCAATGGGTGGACACAAACTGCTACGTCCTGACATCTACTGAATGGCTATCAACCAGTGGGGGAGGTAAAGATGAACATGGTGAATCACCAGAAGATGTAGTTACCTTAGAGGAAGAAAGTGATGGAGACCCAGGTGTTTCAGTCGTCATCGAACTTTCAATCTCTAGCTGGGTTTCTCTGTTCTTCCTCCTCTTTGATTTCCGCCTTGTCTCTTGTTGCCTTTGGGAGAAGTCAGGGGGTACAGCAACAGTGGTGCCTGTTTTCATTGGTGGGGGTTTGGCTTTAACATGTTTCACATAAATGTCATGGTGTCTGTGTTTCATATGTGTGGTGAGGACGGTTTGCCAAGGTGCATTCATTCATTTACACGTTTCACCGACTAGTCACAAATTGTGCATAGTCTGTCACTCATGACTGCACTGTGCCTGTCCCAAGAGAAATATAGTCCCACACCCAGGACCACAGACAGGAGGGGAAAGGTGGAGAAGAATGGTCTCTTTCTTCTTCTCCTCCACATTCTGCTTCACTGGCTGATGCAGAGGAAGATGTTGCTGCTCGTGCTTCTACTGCCTCAGAATCAGCACTGCAACTATGATCAGGAGTAATGCTGCTGGCAAGTGGAACCTTTCCTGGTCCCACATTACTGGACCCCATTTTCTCTGTGTCCACGGTGGTCTGTGGTACACTAGCCTGCTCCTCAGCATCCTGCTGCTGCTGAATTGCACATGGCCACAGTGATAAATTTACTACCATCAACACATCTATGAACTCCTTCTACTCCTTCCTCCCTACCCCTTCCCTTAATACATTTGGTGAATATAATGATAGTAGTGTTGACTTTTACTCTAATATAAACAACTGATCCATTTGAAGTGATGCTTTATCGTTCTGAAAATAATGTATGATGTCTGTCTTTGTCTCTAGTATGTCATTCTCAGCTGAGGTGTGGGATATCTTGCTTGCTTGTCAGCTATGAGTCAAAATTATTGTTTAAACTGTCCATCTGTAACGCTCCTTTCACACCCACACCCAGAGAACAGCTGGCAGTGTCCACTACCAATACTCGTAGCAAGTCACTGCAGCTCCCTCTCTTTGCCTTTCTCCCTATACACACTGTCTATCTCTCTCTCTCTCTCTCTCCCTCTCCCAAGCACAGACTGACTGACAACATGCAGGACACTAACACCCCTTTTATACTTTAGCATGGTGGGAGTACTTGTGGAAACCTCTCCACATGGGGGAGACAAATTATCATTGATTTTAATGCAGTGAAAAACTGCTACCACTTCCGCTGCATGAATGTTCCATGAATCTATTACTATTTCTGTAATGTAGAACTTATGCATATTACTTCTGTATTGTCCACCCACTAATTTTAGTGAGGGTGTCATACAGGCTGAATCATGTTGGGGTGGTAGTTTCCATTTCAGTGCTTATAACCCCAGATAATTTTAAGTGGTTTGGACCATATGTTCAAAATAAAAGTGGAAGGGGTCTGGAGCAAACCATTTACACTATAGGGGAGCACTGAAAAAAAAATACCATTGATTTAAATGGGGATTTTAAATGCTTCAGTGCTAGTGAGATCTCCAACACATTGCTTAGATTTAAAGCAATTAATTTAAATCAATAGGAATTTTTAGTTCTCCCTATAGTGCAGATGGTTCATCCCAGAGTTCCCCACTTAGTGTTCTTTTAACTACTCAGGTACTGAAGGGGTGTGCAATACAGTCCAAAGCAATGCTCGGCACCTCTCATGTCCTTGAGGAGTAAAGCTCATTAAAGACACCCACTGCTACAGGACAGGGAGACCAATAGAGGTGGGTAATGGGACACAGAGACATTGCATTATTTATTCTGTATCAGTCTGAGGGCTGTCAATTCATGTCCCTACCTAAGCCTACTGATCAGAATCAGGGCACGTACTACAGATCATTGGTGCTAGTGATTTGCTGACCTTCATGCCTTTTGCAGCTGTACTCACACATCAATATAATTTGCTTAAAACAATGTAATCACACCACAAAAGCCAGTCTTACAGTGTCAGCATTGATAGGTTTGAACAGTGGCATTAAAATGTTCACAACCTATTCTCATTTAGTAGAAGCAAGCAATCAAGGTATGGAAATGTTGTTTGAAGTTCAATATTATTCTTATTTAAAGTGATAGTAATGTTTCATAATAAAAGCAGCCCTAATTAATCATCATAGTATTTGGACTTTAGAGAGTGTTATTTCAATACTGTCAGAGTTGTAGTTCAAGAGTAATTCAATGACAAAGTATCCCCCTCCCGCCCCTTTTACTGATGTAACACTGTTCAGCCAGATCAGAAGGGAGGTGCCCAGGTAGACTGCAGAGAGGGACAATCTTCAATTAAGATATGGCAAAAAACCTGAAAAGCTTGTCAAGGGGGCATGGTTTTCATTGTTCTCATAGGAAGAAGATTGTCCCTTTCTGTTATCTGTCTGGTCTATGGACTGCATTCCACATCTGAGAAGAGATGGCTTACACTAGGTAAAAGGGGCGGGAGGGGAAACTTTGCTTGTGAATATCTCTTAAACCATAAAGGTTTGAGAGATAAGACTTGTATCGTTCTTCATGTTTTTTTAATGCCTACAAAAGAAAATAAAGATAAAACGAAGTATTACTATCCCTTTAACCACCAGTGTTTACCTTTATTGGTTATTAGTCTTACACAATTTGTCTCTTTGACTGCTGCTAAAACCTAATTTACAATCTTTAATTAAATTACACTGAGGAAGTATATGGTCATCATTCAGCTCTGAAGGAACTGAAGACTATCTTTGCTAAAATAAAGAAGGAAATTGATGTTAAAGCACAATGTAAGTTTCCCACTAAAATGTAAACTAACGATGTTCACAAATTCCCAACTGAAATTGGGTATCTGTAGTATTGATGCTTCCTTAGAAATCATTAACCTTCCAAACTCTATGCAGCTCATAGCAAAGCAATGCATTGTGCACCCCTTTTCCACTCAAAGGGTTAAGAGGGAGTTATGTGAATTACTGTGCCTGTAATAATTCTAGGGTAAACCAACTGCACCACAGGGGGGGGCAGATACGTGTTCCCCAAATCCCCCTTGGTTTAAATGGAATTTGTAACCCCTTGAAAGATACAGAGCTCTCCAAAGCAAATTTCAATTTAAATCTAAATGATTGTTCAATTTTCCCTTATGGTTCAGCTGGCTTGCCTCATACTTACTCCAATTCTACTTAGTACATGAGCCACATGGTATATTGGGGTGTCTATGGATGAGAGAAACATCCACAATTCATTTCATTATCGAATGTGAAGGATCTAGGAATAATTCCAGGAGATCATGAAAAAGAAAAGAGGAAAAGCACTGACACAAGTGGAATGGGAAAGGGAATCATGGAATAGACATTGAACAGTAGGGAGTGGATCAGAGGAGATAGAAGGGTGTGTGTGGAAGAGATGGAAGTGGGAGCCTGCCAGAGGACATGAAATGGAGGAATGTACCAGGGGAGATGAAATGGGGGAGTGTACCAGGGGAGATGAAATGGGGGAATGTGCTACAGGTGATGAAAAGGGTAGTTTGCCAGAGGAGATTAAATGGGGGAGTATGCTAGAGGAGATGAAATGATGAGTGTGCCAGGGGAGATGAAATGATGAGTGTGCCAGAGGAGATGAAATGATGAGTATGCTAGAGGAGATGAAATGATGAGTGTGCCAGAGGAGATGTAATGATAAGTATGCTAGAGGAGATGAAATGATGAGTGTGCCAGAGGAGATGAAATGATGAGTATGCTAGAGGAGATGAAATGATGAGTATGCCAGAGGAGATGAAATGGGGTAGTGTGCAGGAGGAGATGAAATGGGGAGAGTGCCAGAGGAGTTGAAATGGGGGAGTGTGCAGGAGGAGATGAAATGATGAGTGTGCCAGAGGAGATGAAATGGGGTAGTGTGCAGGAGGAGATGAAATGGGGAGAGTGCCAGAGGAGTTGAAATGGGGGAGTGTGCAGGAGGAGATGAAATGGGGTAGTGTACCAGGGGAGATGAAATGGGGGAGTGTGCTACAGGTGATGAAAAGGGGTAGTTTGCCAGAGGAGATTAAATGAGGGAGTATACAAGAGGAGATGAAATGGAGGAGTGTGCCAGAAGAGATGAAATGGGGGAGTATGCTAAAAGAGATGAAATGGGGGAGTGTGCTAGAGGAGATGAAATGGGGCAGAGTGCTAGAGGAGATGAAATGGGGGTGTGTTCTAGAAGAGATGAAATGGAGGAGTGTGCTAGAGTAGATTAAATGGGGGAGTGTGCTAGAGGAGATGAAATGATGAGTGTGCCAAAGGAGATGAACTGGAGGAGTGTGCTAGAGGAGATGAAATGGGGGAGTGTGCTAGAAGAGATGAAATGGGGGAAAGTGCTAGAGGAGATGAAATGGGGGAAAGTGCTAGAGGAGATGAAATGGAGGAGTGTGCTAGAGGAGATGAAATGGAGGAGAGTGCTAGAGGAGATGAAATGGAGGAGTGTGCCAGAGGAGATGAAATGGAGGAGTGTGCTAGAAGAGATGAAATGGGGGAGTGTGCTAGAAGAGATGAAATGGGGGAGAGTGCTAGAGGAGATGAAATGGAGGAGTGTGCTAGAGGAGATGAAATGGGGGAGTGTGCTAGAGGAGATGAAATGGAGGAGTGTGCCAGAGGAGATGAAATGGAGGAGTGTGCTAGAGGAGATGAAATGGGGGAGTGTGCTAGAGGAGATGAAATGGAGGAGTGTGTCAGAGGAGATGAAATGGGGGAGTGTGCTAGAAGAGATGAAATGGGGGAGAGCGCTAGAAGAGATGAAATGGAGGAGTGTGCTAGAGGAGATGAAATGGGGGTGTGTTCTAGAAGAGATGAAATGGAGGAGTGTGCTAGAGTAGATTAAATGGGGGAGTGTGCTAGAGGAGATGAAATGATGAGTGTGCCAAAGGAGATGAACTGGAGGAGTGTGCTAGAGGAGATGAAATGGGGGAGTGTGCTAGAAGAGATGAAATGGGGGAAAGTGCTAGAGGAGATGAAATGGGGGAAAGTGCTAGAGGAGATGAAATGGAGGAGTGTGCTAGAGGAGATGAAATGGAGGAGAGTGCTAGAGGAGATGAAATGGAGGAGTGTGCCAGAGGAGATGAAATGGAGGAGTGTGCTAGAAGAGATGAAATGGGGGAGTGTGCTAGAAGAGATGAAATGGGGGAGAGTGCTAGAGGAGATGAAATGGAGGAGTGTGCTAGAGGAGATGAAATGGGGGAGTGTGCTAGAGGAGATGAAATGGAGGAGTGTGCCAGAGGAGATGAAATGGAGGAGTGTGCTAGAGGAGATGAAATGGGGGAGTGTGCTAGAGGAGATGAAATGGAGGAGTGTGTCAGAGGAGATGAAATGGGGGAGTGTGCTAGAAGAGATGAAATGGGGGAGAGTGCTAGAGGAGATGAAATGGAGGAGTGTGCTAGAGGAGATGAAATGGAGGAGTGTGCTAGAGGAGATGAAATGGGGGAGTATGCCAGAGGAGATGAAATGGGGGAGTGTGCTAGAGGAGATGAAATGGAGGAGTGTGCCAGAGGAGATGAAATGGAGGAGTGTGCTAGAGGAGATGAAATGGAGGAATGTGCCAGAGGAGATGAAATGGAGGAGTGTGCTAGAGGAGATGAAATGGAGGAGAGTGCTAGAGGAGATGAAATGGAGGAGTGTGCCAGAGGAGATGAAATGGGGGAGTGTGCCAGAGGAGATGAAATGCTGGAGTGTGCTAGAGGAGATGAAATGGAGGAATGTGCCAGAGGAGATGAAATGGTGGAGTATGCTAGAGGAGATGAAATGGAGGAGTGTGCCAGAGGAGATGAAATGGGGGAGTGTGCTAGAAGAGATGAAATGGGGGAGTATGCTAGAAGAGATGAAATGGGGGAGTGTGCTAGAGGAGATGAAATGGGGGAGAGTGCTAGAGGAGATGAAATGGGTGTGTGTGCTAGAAGAGATGAAATGGAGGAGTGTGCTAGAGGAGATTAAATGGGGGAGTGTGCTAGAGGAGATGAAATGATGAGTGTGCCAGAGGAGATGAAATGGAGGAGTTTGCTAGAGGAGATGAAATGGGGGAGTGTGCTAGAAGAGATGAAATGGGGGAGAGTGCTAGAGGAGATGAAATGGGGGAGTATGCTAGAGGAGATGAAATGGGGGAGTATGCTAGAGGAGATGAAATGGGGGAGTGTGCTAGAGGAGATGAAATGGAGGAGTGTGCTAGAGGAGATGAAATGGGGGAGTGTGCCAGAGGAGATGAAATGGAGGAGTGTGCTAGAGGAGATGAAATGGAGGAGTGTGCTAGAAGAGATGAAATGGGGGAGAGTGCTAGAGGAGATGAAATGGGGGAGTATGCTAGAGGAGATGAAATGGAGGAGTGTGCTAGAGGAGATGAAATGGGGGAGTGTGCCAGAGGAGATAAAATGGAGGAGTGTGCTAGAGGAGATTAAATGGGGGAGTATGCTAGAGGAGATGAAATGGAGGAGTGTGCAAGAGGAGATGAAATGGGGGAGTGTGCTAGAGGAGATGAAATGGAGGAGAGTGCTAGAGGAGATTAAATGGGGGAGTGTGCTAGAAGAGATGACATGGAGGAGTGTGCTAGAGGAGATGAAATGGGGGAGTGTACTAGAGGAGATGAAATGGAGGAATGTGCCAGAGGAGATGAAATGGGGGAGTGTGCTAGAGGAGATGAAATGGAGGAGTGTGCTAGAGGAGATGAAATGGGGGAGTATGCTAGAGGAGATGAAATGGAGGTGTGTGCCAGAGGAGATGAAATGGAGGAGAGTGCTAGAGGAGATGAAATGGAGGAGTGTGCTAGAGGAGATGAAATGGGGGAGTGTACTAGAGGAGATGAAATGGAGGAGAGTGCTAGAGGAGATTAAATGGGGGAGTGTGCTAGAGGAGATGAAATGGAGGAGAGTGCTAGAGGAGATTAAATGGGGGAGTGTGCTAGAAGAGATGACATGGAGGAGTGTACTAGAGGAGATGAAATGGAGGAATGTGCCAGAGCAGATGAAATGGGGGAGTGTGTAGAGGAGATGAAATGGAGGAGTGTGCCAGAGGAGATAAAATGGGGGAGTGTGCTAGAGGAGATGAAATGGGGGAGTGTGCTAGAAGAAATGAAATGGGGAAGTGTGCTAGAGGAGATGAAATGGAGGAATGTGCTAGAAGAGATGAAATGGGGGAGTGTGCCAGAGGAGATGAAATGGGGGAGTGTGCTAGAAGAGATGAAATGGGGAAGTGTGCTAGAAGAGATGAAATGGGGGAGAGCGCTAGAGGAGATGAAATGGGTCAAATTGCTAGAAGAGATGAAATGGAGGAGTGTGCTAGAGGAGATGAAATGGGTCAGAGTGCTAGAAGAGATGAAATGGGGGTGAGTGCTAGAGGAGATGAAATGGGGGAGTGTGCTAGAGGAGATGAAATGGGGGAGTGTGCCAGAGGAGATTAAATGGGGGAGTGTGCTAGAGGAGATGAAATGATGAGTGTGCTAGAGGAGATGAAATGGGGGAGATTAAACGGAGGCGTGTGCTAGAGGAGATGAAATGGGGTAGTGTGCCAGAGGAGATGAAATGGGGGAGTGTGCTAGAGGAGATGAAATGGAGGAGTGTGCCAGAGGAGATGAAATGGAGGAGTGTGCTAGAGGAGATGAAATGGAGGAGTGTGCTAGAAGAGATGAAATGGGGGAGAGTGCTAGAGGAGATGAAATGGAGGAGTGTGCTAGAGGAGATGAAATGGAGGAGTGTGCTAGAGGAGATGAAATGGGGGAGTGTGCTAGAGGAGATGAAATGGAGGAGTGTGCCAGAGGAGATGAAATGGAGGAGTGTGCTAGAGGAGATGAAATGGGGGAGTATGCTAGAGGAGATGAAATGGAGGAGTGTGCCAGAGGAGATGAAATGGGGGAGTGTGCTAGAGGAGATGAAATGGAGGAGAGTGCTAGAGGAGATGAAATGGGGGAGTGTGCTAGAGGAGATGAAATGGGGGAGTGTGCTAGAAGAAATGAAATGGGGAAGTGTGCTAGAAGAGATGAAATGGGGGAGTGTGCTAGACGAGATGAAATGGGGGAGTGTGCTAGAGGAGATGAAATGGAGGAATGTGCCAGAGGAGATGAAATGGGGGAGTGTGCTAGAGGAGATGAAATGGAGGAGTGTGCCAGAGGAGATGAAATGGGGGAGTGTGCTAGAGGAGATGAAATGGGGGAGTGTGCTAGAAGAAATGAAATGGGGAAGTGTGCTAGAAGAGATGAAATGGGGGAGAGCGCTAGAGGAGATGAAATGGGTCAAATTGCTAGAAGAGATGAAATGGAGGAGTGTGCTAGAGGAGATGAAATGGGGGAGTGTGCCAGAGGAGATGAAATGGGGAAGTGTGCTAGAAGAGATGAAATGGGGGAGAGCGCTAGAGGAGATGAAATGGGTCAAATTGCTAGAAGAGATGAAATGGAGGAGTGTGCTAGAGGAGATGAAATGGGTCAGAGTGCTAGAAGAGATGAAATGGGGGTGAGTGCTAGAGGAGATGAAATGGGGGAGTGTGCCAGAGGAGATTAAATGGGGGAGTGTGCTAGAGGAGATGAAATGATGAGTGTGCTAGAGGAGATGAAATGGGGGAGATGAAATGGAGGCGTGTGCTAGAGGAGATGAAATGGGGTAGTGTGCCAGAGGAGATGAAATGGGGGAGTGTGCTAGAAGAGATGAAATGGGGGAGAGTGTTAGAGGAGATTAAATGGGGGAGTGTTCTAGAAGAGATGGAATGGAGGAGTGTGCTAGAGGAGATGAAATGGGGGAGTGTGCCGGAGGAGATGAAATGGAGGAGTGTGCCAGAGGAGATGAAATGGAGGAGTGTGCTAGAGGAGAGGAAATGGGGAAGTGTGCTAGAGGAGATGAAATGGGTGAGTGTGCCAGAGGAGATGAAATGGGTGAGTGTGCTAGAAGAGATTAAATGGGGGAGAGTGCTAGAGGAGATGAAATGGGGGAGTGTGCTTGAAGAGATGAAATGGAGGAGTGTGCTAGAGGAGATGAAATGGGGGAGTGTGCTAGAAGAGATGAAATGGAGGAGTGTGCTAGAGGAGATGAAATGGGGGAGTATGCTAGAGGAGATGAAATGGAGGAGTGTGCTAGAGGAGATGAAATGGAGGAGTGTGGCAGAGGAGATGAAATGGGGGAGTGTGCTAGAGGAGATGAAATGGGGGAGTGTGCCAGAAGAGATGAAATGATGAGTGTGCTAGAGGCAATGAAATGGGGGAGTGTGCCAGAGGAGACGAAATGGGAGAGCGTGCTAGAAGAGATGAAATGGGGAAGTATGCTAGAGGAGATGAAATGATGAGTGTGCTAGAGGCGATGAAATGGGGGAATTTAGTTGGAGGGGTGTGCTAGAAGAGATGAAATGGAGGAGTGTGCTAGAGGAGATGAAATGGAGGAGTGTGCTAGAGGAGATGAAATGGAGGAGAGTGCTAGAGGAGACAGAAAGAGGGAATGTGCCAGAGGAGATGAAATGGGGGAGTGTGCTAGAAGAGATGAAACGGGTCAAATTGTTAGAAGAGATGAAATGGGGGAGTGTGCTAGAGGAGATGAAATGGGTCAGAGTGCTAGAAGAGATGAAATGGGGGAGAGTGCTAGAGGAGATGAAATGGGGGAGTGTGCTAGAGGAGATGAAATGGGAAAGAGTGCTAGAGGAGATGAAATGGTTCAGATTGGTAGAATAGATGAAATGGGGGAGAGCGCTAGAGGAGATGAAATGGTTCAGATTGGTAGAATAGATGAAATGGGGGAGAGCGCTAGAGGAGATGAAATGGGTCAAATTGCTAGAAGAGATGAAATGGGGGAGTGTGCTACAGGAGATGAAATGGGTCAGAGTGCTAGAAGAGATGAAATGGGGGAGAGTGCTAAAGGAGATGAAATGGGGGCGTGTGCTAGAGGAGATGAAATGATGAGTGTGCCAGAGGAGATGAAATGGGGGAGATGAAATGGAGGAGAGTGCTAGAGGAGATGAAATGGGGGAGTGTGCCAGAGGAGAAGAAATGGGGGAGTGTGCTAGAAGAGATGAAACGGGGAAGAGTGTTAGAGGAGATGAAATGGGTCAGATTGCTAGAAGAGATGAAATGGGGGAGAGTGCTAGAGGAGATGAAATGGGGGAGAGTGCTAGAGGAGATGAAATGGGGGAGTGTGCTAGAAGAGATGAAATGGGGGTGTGTGCTAGAGGAGATGAAATGGGGGAGTGTGCTAGAGGAGATGAAATGAGGGAGTGTGCCAGAGGAGATGAAATTGGGGTGTGTGCTAGAGGAGATGAAATGGGGGAGTGTGCCAGGGGAGATGAAAGAGATGGATAGAATCCAGGGGATATAGAAGGAAGGGACAGAAGCTGGCTAAAGGATAGGAATGGGAGGGGGTAGGATAGAGGAGATAGAATGCGGAAGAATTCAGAAGGTGCAGAAAAAGAGGGAAATGGGATAGAAGAGATCAGGGGCGGACTGACAGGACCCAGGGCCCCTGGTCCAAAAAGAGGTCTGAGCCCCCTGCAGAAATCTCCACAATGCCCCTTCCATCTCCACAATGCCCCCATCTCCACAATGCCCCCTTCATCTCATCTCCACAATGCCCCCATCTCCACAATGCCCCCTTCATCTCATCTCCACAATGCCCTCATCTCCACAATGCCCCCTTCATCTCATCTCCACAATGCCCCCATTTCCACAATGCCCCCTTCATCTCATCACCACAATGCCCCCTTCATCTCCACAATGCCCCCTTCTCTCCAAAATGCCCCCTTGATCTCATCTCCACAATGCCCCCTTCATCTCCACAATGCCTTCTCTCCACAATGCCCCCTTCTCTCCACAATGCCCCCTTGATCTCATCTCCACAATGCCCCCTTCTCTCCACAATGCCCCCTTCATCTCCACAATGCCCCCTTGATCTGATCTCCACAATGCCCCCTTCTCTCCACAATGCCCCCTTCATCTCCACAATGCCCCCTTCATCTCATCTCCACAATGCCCCCATCTCCACAATGCCCCCTTCATCTCATCTCCACAATGCCCCCATCTCCACAATGCCCCCTTCATCTCATCTCCACAATGCCCCCATTTCCACAATGCCCCCTTCATCTCATCTCCACAATGCCCCCTTCTCTCCACAATGCCCCCTTCATCTCCACAATGCCCCCTTCTCTCCAAAATGCCCCCTTGATCTCATCTCCACAATGCCCCCTTCATCTCCACAATGCCTTCTCTCCACAATGCCCCCTTCTCTCCACAATGCCCCCTTGATCTCATCTCCACAATGCCCCCTTCTCTCCACAATGCCCCCTTCATCTCCACAATGCCCCCTTGATCTGATCTCCACAATGCCCCCTTCTCTCCACAATGCCCCCTTCATCTCCACAATGCCCCCTTGATCTCATCTCCACAATGCCCCCTTCTCTCCACAATGCCCCCTTGATCTCATCTCCACAATGCCCCCTTCTCCCCACAATGCCCCCTCTATCTCATCTCCACAATGCCCCCTTCATCTCCACAATGCCCCCTTCTCTCCACAATGCCTCCTTGATCTCATCTCCACAATGCCCCCTTCATCTCCACAATGCCCACTATATCCACAATCCCCCCTTCATCTCCACAATGCCCCCTTCCACAATACCCCCTTCATCTCCAAAATGCCCCCTTCCACAATACCCCCTTCACCTCCACATTGCCCCTTCCTCAATGCCCCCATCTCCACAATGCCCCTTCCACAATGCACCCGTCTCCACATTGCTCCTTCATCTCCACAATACCCCCTTCATCTCCACCATGCCCCTACCTGCAGTCCCTGGTGGTCTAGCAGAGTGGCTTAGCACTGCAATGTCCCGCGCGCCTCTAGTAATGCAGAGGCTGGGAGATGATGTCATCTCCCAGCGCTCTGTATTACTAGAACGGCGCGCCGGCGGCCGTCGTAGGAGAGCTGCTGAGCAGCTCTGAAAGTGGCGGTGGCGGGCCCCCTTCGGTCACGGGCCCTCGGTCCGTGACCGAATGCCAGTATGGTCAGTCCGCCCCTGATATATATATATATACATATATATACATATATATATCTCACCTGCACCATTGTGAGTGAAAGTTGACAATGGCTGATCGCTGCAGTGTCCGCAGTGCCAACATGGGAGCAGCTGGACATCGCAATACTGCTGAGCTGGGCTGTCTGTCTCACTTCTCCCCAGTCAGTCTCTCTGATCTCCCCACTCTGTGTCTCAGATCTCCTCGGTCCGTGTATCAGATCTCCCTGGTCCGTGTGTCATATGTCCCCAACACATTTGGTCGCAATGCACTGGAGAAGACGCTACCTTGCATGTGCTACTTACTGTTTATATGGGTTATTAAATAGGTGTACAACCAAGGAAACTCCTGACATACTCTACATTACGTGCTAGAGTGGAAATGTCAATGCCGTCGCCAAGGCACACACAGAAAATAATTACTTAACTCCTTGAGTGCCAGAGGGGTACGCAAAGGATTAAGGAATTGTATTCTGTGCATGGCCTGCCCACCTCATTGACATTGCCGCTGCTGCACGTAATGCAGAATATGTCAGGAGTTTTAGGACGCTTGTGTTTTCTCCTGTCTAGTGCATACCTCCCAAGTGTCCCTCTTTAGGAGGGACAGTCCCTCTTTTAGACCCAAATCCCTCTGTCCCTCTTTCTCACCCTGATGTCCCTCTTTTTAGGAGATCAGATTTTGTGGTGTGTGTATATAAGAGTATCACATTTCTCCACAGCAATAAAACTCACATTAATGTTTGTTTAAATGTCAGTATATGTGTTTATAAATGAGTCTCTGTAAATAAAATACTTTGGTCTTGTTATAAGTCAATTATTAGGTTACACACAGAGGTCTCAACAGGTCATAAAATAGCCTAAAAATTCTTGATAATGCCCCGCCCAGCAGCCACACCGCCAGCAATACCCCCTAAAACACAAGTGTCGCTCTTTGGCAATTTGAAATGTTGGGAGGCATGCTAGTGTCTACCTGTGAGTATGAAGTGTACAGAGAGAAATATGCAGTATAGTGTTGTGTGACACAAAGGATCAATGTGGAAAACTCCTACGTGTGTTGTATCATTTTTGGTACTTCCTGTGTGTAGCTGGCACCTTGCCAGGCTTCTCCTTTTATTAATACAGGTTCCCATTTCTTTAAATGTGGCCTTTAATCCTTTGATTGCTAAAGAGGTCTCCAGCACATTGTTCAGCAATGCATTGGAGCTCTCGTTAGCACTCAAGGGGTTAAAAGCACCATTTAAAATGCTGACATGTTTTTACCTCTATGGTTCAGTTGGCTTTCCCCAAAATGTCACCTTTTTTTGTTCATCCATAAAGAGCAACAAATTGTATTAATTTACAAAAAACAATTCCATGCTTTGGTTTAACAAGTATAATTGCACAAAAATGTCTACAAATAAAGCCCATTAAAAACATATGTATTAACCACTTCAGAAACGCGCAATCCAGGGGTGGGCGTCTCTTGAGGACCACAACACTTTTACACAGATGCATTCTGGGATTGAGTACTCCCAGAATTCCATAACTTGACAGGACTGTCACTATTCTTTAACATCTGGACCTTTTCAGTGAAGGATTTCTTTTTCCATAACTCAATCTCTGCTCTGCTGAAGAGCCTCCTCCGGTCCCAGGACCAGATTCCCCTGCAGTCACCTAGAGCTCTGACGTCAGGGGAGGGGGAACTTTGAAAGAGGCTATCTCTCAAAACATAAAGGTTTTAGAGATGCCGCTGGGGTCATTTAATTTGTTTTTTTAAGGGCTTCAAGATGCATTATAGTTAAATTTACGTATTACTATCCCTTTAAAGGGATAGTAATACTTCGTTTTAACTTTATTTTATTTTGTAGGCATTAAAAAAACATGAAGAATGATATAAGTCTTATCTCTCAAACCTTTATGGTTTAAGAGATATTCACAAGCAAAGTTTCCCCTCCCGCCCCTTTTACCTAGTGTAAGTCATCTCTTCTCAGATGTGGAATCCAGTCCATAGACCAGACAGATAACAGCAGGGGACAATCTTCTTTATATGAAAAGAATGAAAGCCCTGCCCCCCTTGACAAGTTTTTCAGCTTTTTCCCTTATCTTAATTGAAGATTGTCCATCTCTGCAGTCTACCTGGGCACCTCCCTTCTGATGTGGCTGAACGGGGGGGGGGGGGGGATACTTTGCTTGTGAATATCTCTTAAACCATAAAGGTTTGAGAGATAAGACTTATATCGTTCTTCATTTTTTTTAATGCCTACAAAATAAAATAAAGATAAAAAGAAGTATTACTATCCCTTTAAAGGCCTCTATGAATTTTGAAGGCCATTAGGACTTTCTGCCCATAGTAAGTAAAGTGAGGCACTTTGATTTGGCTGATTCAATTTCTTTAATTACACTGGTCAACATATGTCCTGCACAGGACCACATTCACATCCCAGGTGCCCTTAGCTCTGTCAGTGGCCACACCCACACTCCTCACATGACCCCAACCCACATCCCATCTACTGTTTCCTGGCACAAAAAAATAATATAACAAGCAAACATGAAAAAAGTTTTAACCCCTTGGTTGCTAGAGAGATTTCCAATGCAATTGCATTGCTCTGCAATGTGTTGGAGATCTCTCTAGCATCCAAGGGGTTAAATAATGGCCTGTCAAGGGGTATAAAACTGGTGTAGGGGAAATGAGATTCTCTGGCCACACCTCCAATTCAGAATGTGGATGTGGCCAGCAATGCTAATGCCCCGCCCTCAAAATACAGAGATCTAAGCAGCTGCATACTCTGCCAATTACATGTCTAGGGCATGTGGTATAGATCAAATAAAGACACACACAACTTGTTTGGATGTAAAAACCAGGCCACAGCTTTATTAACTTAAAATTTAATAACCACCACAACTTTAAGCCCTTGCCAAATGCTAGGCATAAACTTATGCCCACCCTACTGAGCCCCAAAAGGCTCAACCCATCTTTTCCTCCATTCCACCACACCCCATTAGCTGGTCTGTGCAGCTCAATGAGGGGCGGTGACCACAACCCGCGACCGTGGTCCGGGTGCTTAATGCCCAAGGCCGCTGGCCTGACATCCACCTGTTAACCATGCATTCCAAACATGATGTACCATTTTTCCTATTGGCAAGGGCCAAAAGCGCCAAAAGCTGTGACAAATAAAGTAAACCCAGGTACTTTCATGACCCAAAACCCACCAGAAAACAAACCCCAAACTAACAATAAAACCCAAATACAGGGAGGGAGGGAGGGCCAATACTTTTGGTATTCACTTCTGAAAAGGAAGTGATGCTCCAAGTGTCCCCCTTATATTGGTTCCCATGCCCCACCCCTTCTTAAACATTAAAGGGGCAGATACCCCTTACAAGCTTTCTTTGACCCTCCCACAGCCCTGACATGATTCCCCTTCTTAGGGCTTGTGGGGAATTCTTGTCTAGGGCATGTGGTATAGATCAAATAAAGACACACACAACTTGTTTGGATGTAAAAACCAGGCCACAGCTTTATTAACTTAAAATTGAATAACCACCACAACTTTAAGCCCTTGCCAAATGCTAGGCATAAACTTATGCCCACCCTACTGAGCCCCAAAAGGCTCAACCCATCTTTTCCTCCATTCCACCACACCCCATTAGCTGGTCTGTGCAGCTCAATTAAGGGCGGTGACCACAACCCGCGACCGTGGTCCGGGTGCTTAATGCCCAAGGCCGCTGGCCTGACATCCACCTGTTAACCATGCATTCCAAACATGATGTACCATTTTTCCTATTGGCAAGGGCCAAAAGCGCCACAGGGCCTGATGCGTACATCCTATGCAGCCAGGCCCTTCCCCCCATAGAAAGCTATGGCCAGCTCCAAACCCCCCCCAAAAATGTCCAAAGTGAAACGAAAAGAAAAAAGAAAATGTAGCCCAACCGCACAGTGAGCCACCCCATCTGACCTAAACAAGGAAAAGACGAATCCACAAAACAGAATGTTGCACAGACAACCCCCAATTGTGAATGACACACTCAACATGCGTCGAGTCAGACAAATCCCGTACTTCCAATGCCCTGCGATCCCTGTCACCAACCCAGCGCTGGCGTGGAATAATCACTGGCCACGGAACACCAGCCTAGGGAAATGGCAAAGGAGAACAGAAAAATTTCCCATGAATGGCCGCACCAAAAGCCAAGCTGGGCCAGAGCCAAGGTCATTACCCCCACAAGTGCACCACAAGAACCCAAGGGGGACCACTAAACGTACCAACCAACCTCAGGAAGAAAGCGAGACCACTGCGGACCCAGATAGACAAACCAGGACACCAACGAAAAAACAAAGGGTCGAAAGACAGCAGCACCCACCACCACAATCCGCCGCTCTCCATCACACCCAAATAACGAAAGTGGCCAACAATCCAGCAGCAACAAGGCCGTGACCTGAACAGAAAACAAAAAACACAGTATAGCAACAGAAACTACAACTCAACACCAAACCATCCTGTCCGGCCTAACATAAGAGAAAGCCGTGCGGACTCCCACCGACCGATACAGCGAACAGACTCAGTACCCAAACCAGTCATATCTGCCTTCATAGCAGCCCCAATGATATCCAAACCCGCCACCGAAAACAGTCACCCAAACCCCAGAACCATAGACATCCCTCTCGAAGCGGCGGATACGAAACGAGAGAGAACCAGAAACAAACGCACAAAATCCAGAAACCCACACCGGGACTGAATTGAAAAGAACTAAACAACTCCCCCAGACGCAGAGCCACAAAAAAGCAAAACAAAAAGCCGCCCCAAACACTGACCATAATGAGCCGAGCAAACACCTGGAAGATAACTGTTGCAAGAGTGAGAACTAAACCAGGCGCCGAGTATCAGACTGCACCACCACCAGTCAAGACCGCAAAGACTTGCGCACCCCAAATTCCTATGAACAATCTGTCCCCCCGCAACAACCCAAAAGCCAACCCAGACACCCGGCCCCCCAATAGCCGCCGGGAATACACCCCGACTAAACCAATTCCAGTACCAACCACAACACCCCATCAATCCTCACAGCATCCCCCACCACAGCCTCCAACTGATCCACTCATCCCAAGCAACCGCACACCTTGCCAAAGAGGCTGGAGCCAATGAATACCACCCCCGGATACAACTGTAGACCACCAAGATCCCACCAGTGGTCAGGACAAGGCGTACCCCACAGCCGTCGCCCCCAGACATGCCTACCAAACTCCACGACCAGGAATCGAGAAAGTGCATCAGCAGCCACATACAGAACCCAGGCACACGCCGCTCCCAAAAAGATATATCAGGACTCAGACAGATGGCACCGAACAACAAAGCAGACAGAACAGGGACAGAAGAGGAAAACAAGATATGAACCGCCAGCACCACCCCCATAGCGTCAGAGTACAAAAAACAACCTTACCATTCTGCATCCTGACAACCCACAAAGTAAAAGCGATGACAATTGGAAAGACTTCCAGGAAAAACCAGGTCCCTCATCAAACCGGAAGACCCCAAGTCACAGGCCAAAGAGGCCAACCCAATCCAGCCCAAACAAGGACCCGAACCGCAAAGAACACGCCGCCACTGTACACAAATCCAACACCCTATTCGAGCCCCAGAAATCCAGCAGGCGTGCCAAATCATGGCCTAGTAACAGAACAAGGAGGAGCACGCAGCAGAAAACGCCCACCTAACACGCTAGCAAGAATTGAAAAAACGCCCAAAAGCAATCCCTGAAAAACTTTGGGTATCCTCCAATACCACCACAACTTCACCGCCTTCGTCCCAGCAGCAGTCTGAATATCCCGGTCCGGAGGAGCCTCTTCCAAGGAAAGCCAAGAATAAATATCCACAAATTTGCTCCTCTGGAAGGCCAGGAACCAGACAAATGCAAAGTACAAAAAACCCCTTAGTGAAACAACCAAAGCAAAACCGCAATCCAGGAGCATAGACCAAAAGACAAGCCGGGGTCAGGAACCTATGCAGGTACGCAGACAAGCCAGGATCAGGAATACAGAGATCAGCAACAGCAAGGATAAGCCAGGAGTCAGAAGGGAAGTCAGAGGAAGGCAGGTCATACACAGATAATCAGACGCAGGAAAATGCCCTCGCACCGAAGCAAACATAAGGGCAAAGAGGAAGGGAGCCAGCTGCGTGAAACAGCCTGGAAGGGATTGGTTGAGAAACAAGCAGGTGCGCAACCATGTCAACAGAGAGATCAAGGCAGTCTGGTCAACCCCAGCCGACTCAGCCCACCAGGGAAGGAAAGGCAGCAGTAATCAACAGCATAGCGTGTGACAAAATCAGTCAAACCATGAAAACCTTCAAAACTTCTCCCGAACCTCAACCCTCAAATGTAGCCCCAAAGTACTGGCCCAGCAAAAATAGGCAGTCCAACGGCCGCCATGGGAACCCCCCCAAAAGAGTGAACACCCAGCCGCAGCCCCTAACCCCAATAACTGGGAAGCAGCCGAAGGAATAACCACACCAGCCCCTGCAACGAGCGCCCCAGTAGAAACAAGACCAGCCCCAGAAACACCCACCACCACCACCAGGAGCAAGAGGGGGGGATCACACCTGCGCTCCCTGGTCCCCGAGAGCTCCCAACATGCCAAACCTAGACTAACCCAGACCCCCAACACCAGGGACTGCAGCCAAACTGTTAATGTAATATAACAAACGCATACTGAAGGGAATAATACATAATTATACAGTATTTTTACATAGCACAACCAGAAAAACAAACTAAACATGTTGCGCACAACATAAACACAATTAAATATACACATAGTGTGTCAACATCGACATAGAGAACATGGGGCACCCCAAGCTGATCCCCACGGCACTCCACAGTGCCATGCACCCTGGCCGAGAATCACGGCCCCAGGCAATCCCGTACCTGTTATCGCAACGGGAGGCACGGACTGCGTAAGTTCCATCTCCGCAGAGGCACCCATCAGTGACACACCAGGCTCCTCACCAGCTGAAGCACTCCGCTACCCAGGTGAACCCTGAAAAGAAAAGGGAAACCAACACAAGGTGCCACGGCACCCCAGGTAGAGAAGCACTGCCCCAGGCAATCCCATACCTGCCACCACACAATGGGAGGTACAGACTGCGTAGCAGCCAGCTCAGCAGAGGCACCCATCCATGCCACCAGAATCAGCTCCAGCAGAAGAAATCCGACACACAGGTAAACCCTGGAAAAGAAAAAGGGGAACCAAAACCAGAGGCTCCAAAAAACCCCACTCGCCAGTACAGTCCACCGAACAGGAAACAGCACCTAGGACAAAGGAAAAAGAAAAACAAAAAACCCACCAGGGGCACCCAAGGCCCCCACACCCTGTCTAAATATTATTTTATTTTTAAAATAAGTATTTATGCCTTTATTGAATTTTTTTTTTTTTTTTTTTTTTTTATAGCCAGGCCCGTGCAGGCCACCGTCACCATCAATGCCCGTTTGCCGTTATTATGCCTTCTAATTTCTTGAGATATACACAAACACATATATATTGTTCCAAATATATACTTATACACACACACATACACATATTGGTCATACATACATATATATACACACATATACATATAGATATACACACACCAAATATTTCGTACCATATGTACACACCCATACATATTTAGTCATATAAATATGCACACCCACATATTGTCTCATATATATGCCCACAAATATATATACGTTCACATAGGCATACACACACACAAATACATGTTCCCATATACATACACACACATATACATGTTCACATATACATACACACACACACACATACATGTACACATATAAATACACACACACACATATACATGTACACATATAAACACACACACACATATACATATGTGCACATATACATACACCCACACACACATACATATGTTCACAGATATATACACATACTCATATACATACATGTTCTCATATACATACACACACACATATGTTCTCATATATATACACACACACAAATATAAGTTCTCATATATATACACACACACATATGCATGTTCTCATATATCAACACACACATATTTTTACCTAGAATATAAACACACACAAATATACATTTTGTCAACACACATATATATAGTTTCCAGATATATACACACACACACACACACAGATACATAGTTAGTCAGTCATTTGTTTTGGCCTTTTTTTTTTTTTTTTATATATATATACTCAACACAGCAGGTAGAGCCCTGCAACCACACATCACCAGGACATGGTCCCAGAGAATAACCCTCAGCACACCCAGCACCCACAGCAGGACAAACAGACCCAAACAGTAAGAGAAGAAAGCCCACAGGACCTACCAAGAAGGAAAAAACGGGGGGGGGGGGGAAGGAGAAAGAAGAGAGCAGACAGAGCAGCCAGGAACAGGGGCAAAAGGAAAGTGAGGGGGGAGGGGCAGCAGAACAAGAGAGAGAACAGGGAAACCAGCAAACAAACAAGGAAGACAAAAGCAGCCAAACAGAGCCACCAGGAGCTGAGGCAGGCAAAATAGGAGAAGAGAAAAGAGGCAACAGGACCCAGGGAGACAGAAAGGAGGAAAGGACCCCAGAACCCCAGTGCATCTGGAGGGCTGCAGAGCTGCAACAGACACCTGCATCAGGAAACTGGAGCCAGAAAAGGGGGACCCGCTGCTTCCAAAAGCCGTCTGGGCTAGGCTGAGGGATGTTCCACTGTCCGTCCCAAGGCTCAGTCGAACAGGTGGCTGTGTCCGGATGCTCCCCGTAAGCCAGGCGGCCACCCCTGCCGAAGACACGCCAGTAGAATCCATCCTCCAAGAAAGCTGCTACCGCAGCCAATCACCACCGCCGGACTTCAGCCAACAGAAAAGCAGATGACGCCATGGAAGACAGCACAAGTAAGCCGATCCGATACTTTTGGTATTCACTTCTGAAAAGGAAGTGATGCTCCAAGTGTCCCCCTTATATTGGTTCCCATGCCCCACCCCTTCTTAAACATTAAAGGGGCAGATACCCCTTACAAGCTTTCTTTGACCCTCCCACAGCCCTGACATGATTCCCCTTCTTAGGGCTTGTGGGGAATTCTAAATCCAGCCCTGTACATTGTTTTATGGAACATATCACTTCAAAGCATCAAACTCCTACACTGGCATCTTTTTCAGTGACATGTGGACTATCCAGGTCACCCTAAACATATAAAATCATTTTTAAAAGTTGTCAGATCTTTTATTACACTCTAGAAAATGTTATTTTCAAGATGTTGGTGGTATTGGCTTCTGTTCATATTAATTCTCATGTTGGGTGATATCAAAGTATCTGATGTTATTTCCTGCTCTGCTGAAAGAATCTGAAAAATTGACTCTTTACTGCAGTGGTTCTCA
Organism: Rhinophrynus dorsalis; assembly: GCA_037306005.1. NCBI lineage: Eukaryota > Metazoa > Chordata > Amphibia > Anura > Rhinophrynidae > Rhinophrynus > Rhinophrynus dorsalis. The sequence continues at coordinate 94,648,813 of CM074721.1, forward strand.
ATCTTTTTTGTTCGGGGCACCCCTAACACACAATCTAGAACATTAGGGGCACACCTAACATATTTAATGTACTTTATCAATGGCATAAGAAGGGTACAATACTTAAATATACAGTTATTATTAGGTCTTATAATCTTAATAACAAAACTAAACATATTGTGCATTACAATTTCTATAAATCTTTATTTAAAAGTCCATTTTTGTCAGTCTACATAGAAAACATGGGGCACCCTAAGTTGATGTTCGTGGCACACCAAAGTGCCATGGTACCCTGGTTGAGAATCACTGCTTTACTGGTTCCAATTCTTTTTCTTTTGATGGATCCTCTAAAATGACTTCATATGGTGGGTCATAGTCCTCGCCCTGGCTTTCAATATCTAAGGCTCTCTTCTTTTTACAAAATGTCCAATAGAGCAAAAAGCCAATGATTGCATGGAGGACAGCAGTAATTATCACCACGGCATATATAAGATAATATATCACTGTAACATTGCCATAAACCAGTGTTTCATACTCAGAAATTGAGGAAATAATAAACGTATTGGTGGCAATCAAATTATTCTTCTCTTTTGTGTCACACTGGTAAGTTATTGTCTCTGATCCTCTAGAAACCTCAATAACGCTCGTATTGTATGGTAGTATTTGAGGCTTATCTTTACCCAAAATCTTCCATTCGTAACTGAAACGGCTTTCAGGAGGAATCTGGTAACAGGCTATCAACGCTGAAACGTTAGTCTCATCCATAGGTTTACCAAAACCACAATCTGTAGGTCCTCTGCATTCTTCGAAGTTTGCAAAGCAGGTGGCTTTGTTTCCTGGACACCCATTGGTATGATAAACCTCACGAATGCCAAGGCCACACGTAGCCAAGCAGGGTCCAGTTGATAAGTCTTTGTTGACTTCTGATTTTTTGTCGGCTGGGAGGTTCTCTACCTGAGAGTTGATCTGGTTTCTCTTTATACTGTATCCACTTGCTGGTTTTGACACAAGCAATAAAAACAAGTACATCCAACTCAATCTCACTGTCGCTTTTGAGAGCACTGAAAGAGCCATTGTGTTCTAATGGTATGCTGTACTCAAACTGACTGACGTTTGACACTCACTGCCTTATATTCACAGACCTATTATGATGTCATAATCCCACTTCTGAGCGGAATCCACCGAGTTCTATAACAGACCAATTACAATTCCAGTTCAGCACATACAGTGTGTGTGTGTGGATTCCACTGAGTAATATAAAAGACCCATTATGATGTCATAATCCCACTTTAGCACATACACTGTGTGTGGATTCCACTGAGATGTATACATAGCAAACTGGTAATGATGCCTTCTCTGGCGAAGTACTGAAAAAAAAAAACAGTCAAAATGCCAATTTCTTTAAATGTGGTTTTTATCCTCTTCAAAGCTAGAAAGGTCTCTAACACTGTGCTTCACAATGCAATGAACAAATCCAGCACTGAAGGGGTTAAAAGCCCCAGTTCAAACAAATGGAATCTGGTGACTTTTTTCCCCTTACACTGGTGTTTTTTGCCAAGAATTGCTCCACTTTGCCCAGATACATAAGGGCCATATAAGGTCACCACGTGCCCTGCATTGCTCAGGACAGTCCTGGACTTTAAATGTGTGTCCTATGTCTGTATATATGTGTGTGTATGCATGTGAGTGGACGTGTGTATATGTGTCCGTGTATGTGTATATGTGCGTGTGTGTGTATGTGTATATGTGCGTAGGTGTGGGTGCATGTATAACAAGCCTGCATAACAAGCAAGGGCAGAAAAAAGCTATAACCCCTTCACAATGCATTGGAGATCTCCTTAGCATCCAAGTGATTAAGTAATAGCCTGTAATATAACCTGGTACATGGACACTGAGAATGCTTTGGCCACACCCAAAGTCCAGAATGTGGGTGTCACCTGCACAGCTGAGGCACCACTCTTCTACATTTGTAGATCTAGGCAGCTAACTACTCTGCCTATTGGGGAAATCCAGCATTGGTCCTGGGTAACACTTCTGGTAACCACTCCCTAATATACAAAGGGTGGAAACGAAATAAATTAAAAAATAAGGCAAAATATATGGTACACTTTTCATTTACACTGATTGATACATAGCAGATTGTTGCTGTGTGGACATATGATATTGCTAATATAGAGCTACAGTAAATGGTAATGACGCTATGGGCCTTCTCGGGATAAAGATCCAATAAAAACAGTCAAAATTAGCAAAAGGGGCACAGCATTGCCTGTGGGGATTTAGTCTTTTGAGCGCTTGAGGGTTTGAGTATGTTTGCAGTGTCTGACAGACAATGAGGTATCCAACCATTCAAATGTGTTGGATACCCCTTTGGCCCTGAAGGAAAAGAACAGATTGAGCATTTTGTTTTGTTTCTTTAACCCCTTAAGGACCCTTGACGTACCAGGACCGTCACGGTCCTTAAAATACTCAAGGACCGATGACGGTCATAGTACGTCACGTACTTTTTACTTACAGCGCTCTACCGGGAGCACTGTAAGTAAAAATAGGGCCTGAAATTGACCGCTCCAAGATCGGAGCGATCTCTATCAGGCCTCATAATGACGTGCCGATACACGCGACAGGTCACGTGTACCGGCGCGTCCAAGTGCTCCTATGCGGTCATTATGGGGCGGAAATGTCCCAGGACCGCAGGTCCTTAAGGGGTTAAACCCCTTCAGTGGCAAAGAAGTATCCAACAAATTCCAGTATATAGATACCTCTTTGGGTCTCAAACACGTATCCATTTCAGTGGCACTAACGTACCCAAACCATTGTCAACCAATGTGATGAATACCCCTCAAAGGACTCAAAGGATTTAATCCCCATGGGCAACGGCGTGCCCCTTTTGCTAGTATATTTATATATATATATATATATATATATATATATATATTTATATTTATATATATCTTGTATGGACACAATATGAAGGTGACCAGTATATATATATATATATATATATATATATATATATATATATATGTCCTGTACAGAAACAATATGAGGGTGCATAGACTTTCTATAGATCTATGTCATATACAGATTGGATATGATGGTACATATATACTGTATTTCTATCTAGCATATGGACAGAAAATAATCATCTTTAGGCGTATGAAGCACATAAACAGAATATTAAGGTGTATATATATGTATATATATATATATATATATATATATATATATATAGTGTTTCTTTACAACGTTGATGGAATAAACTACCACTGATCATTTACTGTTTGGAAGCCCTGTGAGTGTGTTCTTTCTTCTGATTATATTGCTATATATATATATATATATATATATATATGTATATATATATATATATATATATATATATATATATATATATTGTGTTTCTTTACTGCGCACAAACATGCAATCAATAAGGCTCATGTACTAAGTAAAGTGGTGAAGTTCTGCAGCAAACCAACTGCACCATTAGTCGCATAAAAAAATTATAGAGGTGTCAGAGTTGCACATCTCTTCAGCATTCCATGGGTTAAAATCACAATTTAAATGAACTGTGATTTTGATGTGTCCCCTATGGGGTAGCTGGGTTGCCTAAAAATGTTTCCAGTTGTTCTCAGTATGTAAACAACATACAGACAGGAGCTAACCCTGTGGATGTTCACCAGGACTGGGTAACCTGTGGCTCCCCAGCTGCCCACTATCAGAGCAGCTGGCGATGACGGGCGTTGTAGTCTTTCAATATCTGAAGAGCCGCATGTTCGACCCCAGTCCTGGTGAACCTGGATACTTCTCAGTATACTGACACACAGTAATCACTGTTTCCATATACTAAGCCTTGTGATACAGCAGTTCACTCAGCTCCATGTTTCCTCCATCAGACATCACTTACGGTTAGTGGGGCTGGTCATGTGACCACCTGTTACCGAGGGAGCAGGCTGAATGGGACCCAGTCATGTATGTTTTATGTGTACAAACACACGTGTGGGCAGGGGAGGGCAACAGGTGGCTCTCCTAGTTCCACAGCAGCTCGGGAGCCACACATTGACAACCTTTAACTCTCTGAGTGCCAGAGGAACAACCCTCTGGCTCTCAAAGGGTTAACCCTATATATATATATATATATATATATATATATATATATATATATATATATATATATCCTATATAATAATTCACTAAAATGTGCGTAATGCCGCAGTCATGCTCAATAGAGACTGCCAGTGACGAAGCTGATACAGAGCGGGGCGCTCCGAAGGAGCGTCCTGCTCTGTATCAGCTGCGGTGCGGGCAGTCTCTACTGAGCATGACTGCACCGCGACCGGCTGGCAGTGGCACTGTGTCCCGTGCAACGGACTCTTCAACTAGTGTGTATATATATATATATATATATATATATATATATCTATATATATAAAAGAAGACTTTGTGCCTGCCAAAACACACCCAGGGGTGGTATTAAGGAGGAGTTACTGTTCCCATTGGGTGATTCAATCATGCAGGGAGTTGGCCCGCCCCCACTATGCAGCCCACCCACCACTATCAAAGTCAGAAAAAAACAATATGGCCGCCACTTGCTCCTACACCACAGACAAACACACATGCCCCACTCACACAGCACCACACAAACACACACACATGCCCCACTCACACAGCACCACACAAACACACACACATGCCCCACTCACACAGCACCACACACAAACACACATGCCCCACTCACACAGCACCAAGCAGACATGCCCCCACTCACACACACAGCACCACATACACCACATACACACACAAAGCCAGAAATACATATGGCTGACACACACACACAGTCACTGACCCTGACTCCCAGAGGCCTCAGCAGGACCTGTAGTGCAGCACCAGAGGAACAAAATTGCACTCAAAGGGTTAAGGTAGGTCCTCATTGCTCAATTATTTCTTCACTGTCATCATTTGCCATGCAAGACACAGGACAGACAGCCATCAGATTCACACTTAACCCACTGACTGCCACAGGGTTGTGTATCAAGTTTTACCCCTCAGGGAGTGTGTTCAAACTCCTCACACTGTAAACTTGCATTTCTCTCACACTTCTCCTCCTTCCCCAGCCTATTACTAACACTTTTCCATATTTATGTTAAGCCCCGCCCCCTACTCGCGATTAAGCCCCGCCCCCTTTTAACCCAGATTGCCCCATTGCTCTCTCCACATCAGCACCACATGAGGGACTCCACAAGTAAAAACTCCCAGGTATAACACATACATGCCTCACTCACACAGCACCAAACACCCATACACACACACAAAGCCAGAAAGAAAGATGGCTGACACACAGTCACTCACCTTGACTCCCAGTGGCCTCAGCAGGACCTGTAGTAAAGCCACTGAATGGTGCTGCATCAGCAGGGGAACAAAATGGCACTCAAAGGGTTAAGGTAGGCCCTCATTGCTGAATTACTTCTTCACTGTCACCATTTGCCATGCAAGACACAGGACAGACAGCCATCACATTCACACTTAACCCACTGACTGCCACAGGGTTCTGTATCAAGTTTTACCCCTCATGGAGTGTGTTCAAACCCCTCACACTGTAAACTTGCATTCCCCTCCCACTTCTCCTCCTTCCCCAGCCTATTACTAACACTTTTTCCACATTTATGTTAAGCCCCGCCCCCTACTCGCGGTTAAGCCCCACCCACTTTTAACCCAGATTGCCCCATTTGTCTCTCCACATCAGCACCACATCAGTCCCCTCTAGGGACTTCACAAGTCAGTGTTCCCAGGTATGAACACACTTCCCACTGCTATTTAACTCTGACATGCCTCTCTATACCTTAACCCTTTGAGTGCCAGAGGGGTACACAACTCATGAGCACATGTGTTTCTGCTCATATATGTTGCGTGTCTGTGTGTGTACATCTCTGTTACATATGTGTGTCCATATGTGCATCTCCAGTGTGTCTGTGTGTACATGTCTTTTGCATGTTTCTGCCGCTCACTGTGTGTATGTGCATACCTCCCAGCATTTCACAGGGCCAAAGAGGGACACGTTAGTTTTAGGTAATATTATTGGGGGTGTGGCTGGTGGGCGGGGCATTAGTAAGAATTTTTAGGTTATTTCATGACCTATTACTGGCTATTTATGTAACTGAATAAATTATTTAGTTCAAGACCACAGTACACACCACACAGTCAGGGCTGGTGCAAGGATTTTTGCCACCCTAGGCAAAACCTAATTTTGCCGCCCATTTCGCTCCGCCCCTTGTGTCCCACCCCTTTATACCCTGCCTACTTATACCCAACCTCTTTTCATGATTGTCCTCTCTCTGCCCCCTGAGCCACTCTGCCCCTGTTCTGGAGATGCCTGTAAGAGATGCCCCCCACCAGCTCCAACTTGCCCCTTATCAGCTTCACTTTGGCCCACCAGCTCCACTTTGCCCCTATCAACTCCAACTTGCCCCCATCAGCTCCAACGTGCCCCCACCAGCTCCATTTTGCCCCCTCAGCTTCACTTTACCCCCTCAGCTCCAACTTACCCCCATCAGCTCCACTTTGCCCCCCATCCTCTCCAACTTACCCCCATCAGCTCCACTTTGCCCCCCATCCGCTCCAACTTGCCCCCATCCTCTCCAACTTGCCCCCACCAGCTCCACTATGCCCTCTCAGCTCCAACTTTCCACTATCAGCTCCACTATGCCCCCATCCGCTCCAACTTGCCCCCATCCGCTCCAACTTGCCCCCCCCATCCGCTCCAACTTGCCCCCCCATCCGCTCCAACTTGCCCCACCAGCTCCACTTTGCCCCCCCTCAGCTCCACTTGCCCCCCCTCAGCTCCAACTTGCCCCCCCTCAGCTCCAACTTGCCCCCCCTCAGCTCCACTTTGACCCTCATCAGCTCCACTTTGACCCTCATCAGCTCCAACTTGCCCCCATCATCTCCAACTTGCCACCACCAGCTCCACTATGCCCCCTCAGCTCCAGCTTTCCCCTAACAGCTCCAACTTGCCCCCATCATCTCCACTTTGCCCCACATCTGCTCCAACTTGCCCCCTCAGCTCCACTATGCCCCCTCAGCTCCAACTTGCCCCCCATCACATACCTGTATCTCCCGCGCAGTCTTCTCTTCAGTAATGGAGAGCGAGGCTGGAGATCATGACTCCCAGCGCGCTCTGCATTACTAAAGATCCGACCAGATGAGGGAGCGCTGTAGCAACACAGGCCTGACTGTGTTGTGGTTCCTGGCGTGGTGTGTGGGCGCAGCTCTTCTCCGCTGCATGCCCGCGCCCCCAGTACGTGTGCGCCCTAGGCCGGAGCCTACCTCGCCTATAGGTGGAGCCGGCCCTGCACACAGTCTGACCTCCTAAAAAGAGGGACAACAGGGTGGGAAAGAGGGACATAGGGATTTGGCCCTCAAAGAGGGACTGTCCCTCCTAAAGAGGGACACTTGGGATGTATGGTATGTGTCTGCCTGTATGCTGCATATGTCTGTGTTTATCAGTGTGTCTGCATTTCAAACACGTGCGCCCAATGGTCATAACATGACGGGCAACGCCGTCCCATGTTGCTAGTATATATATATATATATATATATATAGCAATATACAGATGAGAAATCCCATCAAATAGGAAGCGCACTGCTGGGTCTATAATCAATAAATAATTTATTCAATTGAAGGATCATCGTTTCGACCCCCTTGGGGGCCTAGATATATATGTGTATATATATATATATATATATATATATATATATATATATATATATATCAGGGGCGGACTGACAGGAACCAGGGCCCCTGGTCCAAAAAGAGGTCTGGGCCCCCTGCAGAAATCTCCACAATGCCCCTTCCACCTCCACAATGCCCCCATCTCCACAATGCCCCCTTCATCTCATCTCCACAATGCCCCCATCTCCACAATGCCCCCTTCATCTCATCTCCACAATGCCCCCATTTCCACAATGCCCCCTTCATCTCATCTCCACAATGCCCCCTTCTCTCCACAATGCCCCCTTCATCTCCACAATGCCCCCTTCTCTCCACAATGCCCCCTTGATCTCATCTCCACAATGCCCCCTTCATCTCCACAATGCCTTCTCTCCACAATGCCCCCTTCTCTCCACAATGCCCCCTTGATCTCATCTCCACAATGCCCCCTTCTCTCCACAATGCCCCCTTCATCTCCACAATGCCCCCTTGATCTGATCTCCACAATGCCCCCTTCTCTCCACAATGCCCCCTTCATCTCCACAATGCCCCCTTGATCTCATCTCCACAATGCCCCCTTCTCTCCACAATGCCCCCTTGATCTCATCTCCACAATGCCCCCTTCTCTCCACAATGCCCCCTTGATCTCATCTCCACAATGCCCCCTTCATCTCCACAATGCCCCCTTCTCTTCACAATGCCCCCTTCTCTCCACAATGCCTCCTTGATCTCATCTCCACAATGCCCCCTTCATCTCCACAATGCCCACTATCTCCACAACCCCCCCTTCATCTCCACAATGCCCCCTTCCACAATACCCCCTTCATCTCCAAAATGCCCCCTTCCACAATCCCCCCTTCATCTCCACATTGCCCCTTCCTCAATGCCCCCATCTCCACAATGCCCCTTCCACAATGCACCCGTCTCCACATTGCTCCTTCATCTCCACAATACCCCCTTCATCTCCATCATGCCCCTCCCTGCAGTCCCTGGTGGTCTAGCAGCGTGGCTTAGCACTGCAATGTCCCACGCGCCTCTAGTAATGCAGAGGCTGGGAGATGATGTCATCTCCCAGTGCTCTGTATTACTAGAACGGCGCGCCGGCGGCCGTCGTAGGAGAGCTGCTGAGCAGCTCTGGAAGTGGCGGTGGCGGGCCCCCTTCGGTCAAGGGCCCTCGGTCCGTGACCGAATGCCCGTATGGTCAGTCCGCCCCTGGAAGAGATGGAAGAGAATGAGGGAGGGGGGCAGGTTGGAGGAGATGGAAGGGAAGGTAGTAGGGCAATGAGGTAGAAGGGAGGGGTGAAGAACAGAAGGAGAGGGAAGAAGGCCTGAGGAGATGGGGTAGAGAATGTGAAGGCAGCTGACTGTGAATTACCTCTGAAGGTAACGGAACATCTTATAATTTTTTTTCTTCTTATCAAAATAGGTCATTTGGAAAACATATTTTGTGTCTTACAAAATCATCTGCTTTGAACAAAAAAAAAAAACAGAATATGTGGCCTAGAGTCTGGAATTTGAGTTGTAGTTGCTCTTTTGAAAACCCAAAAAGTCAGACTTAAGTGTTTCATCAAGAATAATCTTTGAATGAAAACAGTGAGATGTGATTTGAAGTCAGCTGTAAAATATAATACAGGGAAAGGATTTTTTCCTGGAAAAATAACACATGCATGTTAGAAACATTTCATGGAAAATTAATTCAAAAGTAGCATACACCTAGAGTATTTACCTAGCAGGAGAGATGAATGAAATGCGACAAAAGTACATTTCTAATATTCCTGATGCTTATTCCAAACACTGGAGATTATATTAGGGAGACTGACAAGCGCATATTGAGAACATAAATTAATTCCTAGGGAACATGGTTGTGCAACACAATGCACTGCTCACCACTCAGGTCCTCAAGGTGTTACTATATTGTTCTTAAAGGGATAGTAATGTTTCATAATAAAAGCAGCTCTAATTAATCATCATAGTACTTGGACTTTGTAGAATGTTATTTCAATTCTGTCAGAGTTGTAGTTCAAGAGCAATTCAAAGACAAAGTGTCCCACTCCCGCCCCTTTTACTGATGTAACACTGATCAGCCAGATCAGAAGGGAGGTGCCCAGGTAGACTGCAGAGAGGGACGATCTTCAATTAAGATAAGAGAAAAACCTGAAAAGCTTGTCAAGGGGGGCAGGGCTTTCATTGTTCTCATAGGAAGAAAATTGTCCCCTTCTGTTATTTGTCCTGTCATACAACCAGACTCACATCTGAGAAGAGATGGCTTACACTAGGTAAAAGGGGCAGGAGGGGAAATTTTGCTTGTGAATATCTCTTAAACCATAAAAGTTTGAGAGATAAGACTTATATCATTCTTCATATTTTTTTAATGCCTACAAAATAAAATAAAGTTCAAACGAAGTATTACTATCCCTTTAATGTTAAATCACATTTTCATTCTCTTATACCATTACAGAGTAGAAATTTCCATAGGCATATCATGCTGGCCCCACCCACCTAGACAGTCCAAACCAGAAATATCAGGCAAATCTCCCATGCACAAGAAAAAGAGCAACATTCCAGACATATGTTTCAAGATTTATTTGGCGGTGCATCTGAATCTCTCTAGGCACAAAGAAGGCAAGTACCAGTGCTTAAAACTGGAAAAAAATAGGACATCTCAAAGGGGGTCCTCCTTAGAAAAAGCAGGAGCAATTAATCATTTTTATACATCATAAAAGATTTTAAAATATATAAATATTATAGGGACAAAATAATGAATAAGGTCACAGAGAGCTAAAAATTTAAAAATGAATACAATTAACACTACGATAAACAGATGCAAATATGTTAAAACTAGTATCAAAGCTTGTATACATGGGCTAAAGTGCACCCGGCTGCAGAGACAGGCGGTGTGCTGTCCGGAGCTCCACGCTCCGGATCAGCGCGTTAGGCGAGTCTCTCACCGAACGCGCTGATCCTCAACGGGGAGCTCCAGACGGCTCACAGCGAAGCACCCTGTGCGCGAAACCACACATGCACAGTCTCTACTGCGCATGTGCGGTTACGCTCACAGGGAGCGACGCAATCTATCACTTTATGTTATAGGATGTGCCGTATAGTAAGAAAGAATGTGAAATACGTAAAAAACAAAATTAGAATATACAAATAGAAATTATTCAATCTGCTCAATACTTTATAAGGACGAACATGCATGTACACTAAGTAATGATGTAGTGTACTTTAAAGGGATAGTAATGTTTCATAATAAAAGCAGCTCTAATTAATCATCATAGTATTTGGACTTTGGAACGTGTTATTTCAATTCTGTCAGAGTTGTAGTTCAAGAGTAATTCAATGACAAAGTGCCCCCCTCCCGCCCCTTTTACTGATGTAACACTGTTCAGCCAAAGCAGAAGGGTGGTACCCAGGTAGATTGCACAGAGGGACAATCTTCAATTAAGATAAGGGAAAAACCTGAAAAGCTTGTCAAGGGGGGCAGGGCTTTCATTGTTCTAATAGGAATAAGAGTGTCCCCTGCTGTTATCTGTCCAGTCTATGGACTGCATTCCACATCTGAGAAGAGATGGCTTACACTAGGTAAAAGGGGCAGGAGGGGGAAACTTTGCTTGTGAATATCTCATAAATCATAAAGGTTTGAGAAATAAGACTTATATCATTCTTCATGTTTTTTTAATGCCTACAAAATAAAATAAAGTTAAAACGAAGTATTACTATCTATTTAAATAATGGTGATGATCATGGAGTCGCCCATTTATATGGTATATACTGGGAACATTCTTCATATGGAAGCATTTATATATGTGTGTGAATTTACTTTTATTCTTTGGAACTTTTCAACATAATTGTTTTATATCCTATTAAGAAAATCTATTAACTGTGATTATTTTGATGTGTGGACTAATTGGTTCACTTTAACTATGGAGTGCCTGTACACGATGTACAGATTAAATGAATCCAAGTAGACATGTTTCACATTCTGGATATGATTAGGTATCATCTGTACATTTAGCCATGCAAAGCAATGTGTTGCGTACCCCTCTGGCATTCAAAGGGTTAAGGCTGGATGGACAAAAACTCGGTTTTTCCCCTTGTGGAATTTTAGTGGAAAGCTGTCAGTTTGGCACTTCTTCTGTGAAAAAATTCCCACATATAGAAATTTCAAATACCAAATTTCCTCATTTTTGTTAACCCAAAGATGTGGGGGTTAGAATTAGTATGTGTGGTTCTGGCTATTCCAGTGCAATGGGACAAGGTTAAGGGTGTCATTCTGACTAAGAAAGGGCATGGACCTGCATTGAAAAGGAGGGACTCAAAAACAGACCATGGCAACTGGGATCAGTATTGCTCCTGAACACAGTTTTGGTCACAGACAGAGTAACAGAACAGGATCTAGAGACAGGTTAGTCACTTATTTGATCAGCTACTATAAATCTGGCCCATGACTAGAGAGCCACTTGTTGATAAGCTTGCCAAGGAGATGAGGAGTGGTGTTGACTGCTAGTAGACAGATACCAGACACCAGTTAAGCTTAGACTAGAGCAATGGCATACAGCTGGGCTGTGGGAGGTGGCAACCAGGATACAGTAGCTGGTAAACAAGCTTGGGTCAAGGCAGGCAGAAAACAGAAGAAAATGAATTTAACAGGCTTATGTTGAGGCAGGAATCAAAAAGAAGACTGTTGTTCAAGGTCATAACAGAAATCATACAATGCAAGAACACAGCACTGGAATGCAAAAAGTGAGACACTATACTTGTGTACTGGGCCCCCTGTGCTTCTTTTTCAAATATGGGTTTTATAAGCATGCCTGGGTGGATTCCAAGTACAGCAGATAATTGCAGGAACAGATTGACTAGAATAGGTGTATCCAGGTGAACAGACAGGAGCACAGATTGTAGCAGAGCAGGATAGACTGGAGCAGGGGTGTCTGAGAATAAATGCAAAACAGGACTGACTAAAGCTGGCTCTGAAAGAGGGTCAGTATATGTGGTTCTTTGGCTACTGTGTGTCATGGCTGGGGGCCAGTATGTGGGGGTTTACTATAGTATAGGGCAGAAAAGAAAATATTTGCCAATACATAAAGATATCTAACAGGGCACTATGTGGTCATAGGTAGATATGAGATTGGAGGATTATGTCGCCATTGGTAACTTAAAACATAACTTTTATTAAAGAAATAATATATAAAACCATAGTTAAAAGCATCCATTACAATTTCCCATCATATTAAGATTAATAGTGTAGTCCCTTTAAATCTAATTGAGTGATTCAAACAAGTATCAGTGTGAAAATACACTATTAATCCCAATACGATAAACGGTTGTAACGAATGCCGTAGAGTTGCACAACCCGAGGTGAAATTTAGAGGGAGATGGCCATAAGGGGCGGTCATGGGATCTTTATCTCTTCATAGCTAATGAAGTACACCAAAGCAAGGTCTTAAATATAGCGGAATCTCTTAATTTTAATATAAATAAGACATGGATAAATACTTTTATCTAGACATTACTAACCCTTTAATTACGTTTTTATATATTCTTTATTAATAATTATTTTTTACGTTACTTTTCACCAATAGCGACATAATCCTCCAATCTTATATCTACCTATGACCACGTAGTGCCCTGTTAAATATCTTTATGAATTGGCAAATATTTTTCTTTACTCCCCTATTTTGGATTTAGAATGAAAGATATAGGTGTTCGACTGCATGAGAAAGTTATTATCTCATTAATTAGTAGCTTTATGTGGTGAAACTTTCTCTGTGCACTAGTTTTTTCTTTTCTTTTTGGGATTAAATGCAGTGAAAGAAGGTTGCAGAGGAGAAAAGCAAAAAAAAAATGCACTTGTTATGGGAAAGGGCACTGTGGAGAAATATGGGGTTGACCCCCTTCTCTCCCCTACTGCTGAAAGTTGTTGCCACCTGTTTTAAGTGTCCCCAAGGTTAAATTGTTATATTTTATTTGTTTCCATGTATGTTCAGTAACAGCTTTGCTGAAATAACAAAGGAATGGTTGGAATGTTGACTGATTCCTGCTGTGCTTCCTACAGGAGCAAGGCTTTAAAATAGGCAATCAGAGTGCATAGTAAATAACCTCCCCTGATTGGTCAACTGTGACACCTCTGTTCCAAGCCTTAATTTGGATAATTATCTTGAAAAGAGTGTCTGGAAATGTATGCCATTCCCAGATAGGTCAAGTGTACCGATCATGTTCCAAGCCCTAGTTTGCATTCTAATCTTGATAATAGTTTCAGAAAGTGTATATAAGCACTGTATTTCTCCAATAAAGTCTGTTCTGTTTTACCCTTTACAATACAAGTTTCGGCTGCATTTCTGGAGGAGATTCCTGGAGGGTAGTTGGCTTGTGGTCCTCATTGCAGCCACTGCAAAAGCTAAGTTCACTTGCCTCTCTGGTCTACTGGTGAGTGGAGGCCATCTGTTCCTGCCTCCGGCCTCATCCAGAGTATTCAGGACAATAACCCATGGAGGGGCAAAGCTGGCTAGGCGAGCTAGTTTGTGTGCCGTAACCTCCACAGGAGCTGAGGGAAAAAATTGCTGTTTTTCTTACGTTGCGATTTTTGGGAAAACATTTTCATTGATCCTTAGGTTTCAGGTCCACCTAATCTTATGTTACCTTTTAATTCTGAGTACATTCATATTCCATAATTAATGTTCAATTGCTTTCATGGTAACTACTGAGTAGTATAAGTTATTTATCGTTATGAGTCTAGTTATATATATTTTAGGTGTCAATATACTATACAGGATATACTAAGGGCTACATAGTTTTATGAATTGGATTGGTTAATTTTAGCAATCCCTGCATATTTTCAGGGTTTATGACTGCTGGAAGACAAGGGGGTTATGCACTAAGGTGTGATAAAGAAGTGCTAAATTGGATATAACTTTTCCAGTGATATCACTTCACCAGTTTCTATGCTACTCTATGGAGCCTATGCACTAAGATCTCTCCGACAAATCCTAGTGTATTGGCTCCATAGACTAACAGGGGGGATTGGAGAATTGATATCACTGGAGAAGTCATCTCCACTTTATCACCTCTTGTGCATCTCCACCAAAGGAATCCTACAAAAAACTGGAGTGCATCCCAACAAAGAGGTTTGGGAGAGATTTGATGACTCTGATGAATGGGGATCTCAGGAGGGGCATAATCACAAAAGTATAATGTGTGGTCATTGAGATTCCTTTTTTTTACCACATTGTGCGTCAACTCCTTTAACTCTAACCTCTCAGCCTTCCTGGATCACCTTCTACAAAATATGTTTCTTCATTGCTATCCTTTGTCAGGGACTCTCAACTTGTTGTAGAAAATGTATCATCAGTGGGATGGTGGATGGATAATTATTTATGGGCAGTATTGTATGTTGTTTGCTTATATATGTCCATCCACATTGAACAATTCTTTAAACCAAGATGGTTTTAAGATGGTGCCAGATCTAAAAAAATTATATGTGCTCAGTAGCATTCAATTTATTATGAAGCATCTTTTTTTTTGTTTTCCAGGAATCATTTTATCTCCAAACCAGGGAATGGTAGAATGCAGGTGAAGGGGCAACCTGGCGCTGTATGGAAGAAATATAGATGAAATATAACTTTCATGGATAGGTGATAGCGAATCCCTACAGACTGAGGTATTCAGTTTACATATAGTATATAGGGAGGTCATCAATTTTCTTTATTTGAGTTTGATCTGGACAACGGGGACCAGTGTGGATATGGACAATGGGGGGCCAGTGTGGATATACTTAGACTGTAAGCTCTACGTGACAGGGACCTCTTATCCTAATGTATACTCACCTGTTGTTCCCCTTATGACTGTCTATATAAGCACTTAATCACCACACTTATTATACCCTTTTTATATTAAATGTAATCTGTAAAGTGCCAAGTACACCGGTTGGCACTATATAAATAAAAATATACAATACAATACAATATAGACAATGGGGGCCAGTATGGATGTGGACAATGGGGACCATTATGGAAGTGGACAATGGGGGCCAATGTGGAAATGGAAAATGGGGGCCAATGTGGAAGTGGACAATGGGGGCCAATGTGGAGATTGACAATGAGGGGGCATTGTGTAGGTGGACAATGGGGGCAATGTGGAACTGGCCAATGCGTTGATGGACAATGGGCGTACAATGGGGATGTGGACAATTGGTACAATGTGGAGGCGGACAGTGGGGGCCATTATGGAGGTCGACCGTGGGGGCCAGTGTACAGGTAGATAGTGGGGGCCAGTGTAGAGGTGGACAGTGGGGACCAGTGTGGAAGTGGACCATGGGGACCAGTTTGGAGGTGGACAGTGGGGGGCCAATGTGAAGGTGGACAATGGGGGCCAATGTGGAGGTGGACAGTGGGGGCCATTATGGAGGTCGACCGTGGGGGCCAGTGTACAGGTAGATAGTGGGGGCCAGTGTAGAGGTGGACAGTGGGGGTCAGTGTGGAGGTAGGCAATGGGGGCAATTGTAAAAGTGGATGATGGGGTCCAATGTGGAGGAGGACAATGGGGGCCAGTGTGGAGATGGACAATGGGGGGCATTATGTAGGAGGACAATGGGGGCAATGTGAAAGTGGTCAATGTGTTGATGGACAATGGGGGAACAATGTGGAGGTGGACAATGGGGGCCAATGTGGAGATGGACAATGGGGGGCATTATGTGGGAGGACAATGGGGGCAATGTGAAAGTGGTCAATGTGTTGATGGACAATGGGGGAACAATGTGGAGGTGGACAATTGGTACAACGTGGAAGTGGACAGTGGGTGCCAATGTGGAGGTGGACAGTGGGGGACAAAGTGGAGCTGCACATTGGGGGCAAATGTGAAAATGCACAGTGGGGGTCAATGTGGAAATGGACAGTGGGGGCCATAATGGAGGTAGATGTTGTGTGGAGCCATATGTTTTCACTGAACTTAGAATTTCATAATTTTTGTTCACTGAGCACATATTGTGATATTATAAACAGAAGTTGATACTAACCCTTAATGTTGTCAGTCAATTACAAAAGCATGTGTTATGAATTTTTCCTGAGCACACAACTGTCTATTTATGTAATCTGACAACTCTGTAGTTATTTGAGTGAAGAAGACATTCATAAAATATGCTTCTATCATTGACACTGGGTTAATCAATATTGATTTATGTTTAAAATGTAAACATATGTGCTCATTGTGGTGAAATGAACTTAGACATTCATAAAACATGGTCTTGTCATTGACATAAGGGTTAATATTAATTTTAGTTTAAAACATAACCGCATACTCACTGAATGAATTCCTAAAACATCATTCTGTTGTCATTGCACTCCAAGGGTAACCGTTTGATTGCCGGTGAGGTACGCAATGCATTGCTCTGCAATTGTTATCTACCCCTCTGGAACTCAAAGGGTTAATGATATAGAGTATGTCATATATTAAAGGAGCAGTAAACTTTTTTTTATGAAAACACATATTTTATAGAGCTTTTCCTGCTGAATAAAACAAGGTCACTCACACTGCTGTCAGAGGTTTTATTAAAAAATGATAGCAGTTCAAATAATCAGAAAGTGAATTTACTGTGTTTACTTCCTGATAGTTCTAACTGACAGGAAGTGACAGGCAGTTTCTATCACAATCTATGGAACTTTATGTCTCTGACTTTCCTCTCCATTAGAATCTAACAGGAAATCTAATTAGAATATGACCACTAGAGGGCACTGCTAATGTAAAAAAAACATGGGTTTAAACTGTAATAACTCTGGAAATATAAATCTCTCCGCAGTGGGAGTACCCTTATTTTTCTCAATAGGAAAATCCCTACTATATATTTTTTTCATAAAAAAAGTTTACTGCTCCTTTAACCATTTGATTACAATGGCAAGAGCACGTTCTATGATTTTCTTCACTGAGAAAATGTGATTCTGTTTTTTAACAGAAGTTAACCTGAAAAATACAGTAATGAATTTGTTTTTAAAAGTAATTTTACAGTTTTCTTTCTGTAAAATGTTGTTTGAAATAGTGGCATTAAAAAGAATGTGCAGCAGCTAACTCTTCTCCCCCTTCCCTCCCAAAAGCATTTTAACTCACAGTATATACCAAACTGGAGCATTTTAAGTTCATAAGGGCAAATTTTGAAACTAATGTGGGTCACAGAGCATAACTAATTTGCTACTATATTTGCATGTTGTGTGCCCAGTCTAGATTAATAGTATAGTTTGGATATTGATATTTAGAATAAGGAGGCCAAAATGATTCTAAATATCTTCATCCTCACCACACTGTATAAATTCGGGCACCAAATGGAGTGGCAAATCAGTTACACAATGTGACCCACTGCTGTTGTCAAATGTACCAATATGTGTATAAAACATCCAAATTTGGCATATATTGTGAATTATAATGCTTCTGTGGGAGGTAGTGGGGCACTGTGGTGGCATGTCATGCTGTATTGCTCTTCTGGTGACATAAAATGGCATATTTCTCTGGTGGCATAAAACGTTGTATTTCTCTGGTGACATATATCTCTCTATTGCTTTGGTGGTGACATATACCTCTGTATTGCTGGGCTGGTGGCATATATATATATATAATTCTCAGTTGTGACATATAACTATATTATCGTGCTGGTGGCATATATGTATTGCTCTGGGGGTGGCCGATACCTCTGTATTGCTGGGCTGGTGGCATATATGTATTGCTCTGGTGGTGACATAAGTATTGCTCTGCCTGTGGCATATAACTCGGTATTGCTGTGCTGGTGGCATATAACTCTGTATTGCTCTGTTGGTGGTATATAACTCTATATTGCTGGGCTGGTGACATTTACCTCTGTATTGCTGGGCTGGTGGCATATATGTAATCCTCTGGTGTGATATACAACTGGATTGCTCTGCTGGTGGCATATAATTCTGTATTGCTTCGATGGTGGCATATAACTCTTTATTGCTCTGGTCGGGGTATATAACACTGTATAGCTGTGCTGGTGGCATATATGTAATATGTACTCTGGTGTGACATATAATTGTATTGCTGTGCTGGTAGCATATAACTCTGTATTTGCTCTGGTGGTATAACTCTGCATTGCTCTGGTGGGGTATCCTTTTAAAATGTTGCATGCAAAAGAGCGTGCAACCACATGATAGAGTAACCCTGTTGCCATGCTAAAAATGGTGACATGAGAATCTTGCACTGCAGGAAAGTGTGAGATTCTCATGTCGTCTACTGAAAGGTCGCATACCCGTAACTACAACTCTGTAGAGCCCCGGCTCTATAAAGATGTACCATTGTTTTTAATATATTGGTATACGTTTCATTACTGCGCCTCATATCTGCAGCATCAACTGTATCCCAGAGTGCAGGAGTGTCTATAACCGCCGCAGTACAGAGCAGAGGAGGAGATGAAGGCGAGAGGGAGGTCATCACTTTTTATAGCAGACTAGCAACATGGGACGGCGTTGCCCGTCATGTTATGACCATTGGGCGCACGTGTTTGAAATGCAGACACACTGATAAACACAGACATATGCAGCATACAGGCAGACACATACCATACATCCCAAGTGTCCCTCTTTAGGAGGGACAGTCCCTCTTTGAGGGCCAAATCCCTCTGTCCCTCTTTCCCACCCTGTTGTCCCTCTTTTTAGGAGGTCAGACTGTGTGCAGGGCCGGCTCCACCTATAGGCGAGGTAGGCGCCGGCCTAGGGCGCACACGTACTGGGGGCGCGGGCATGCAGCGGAGAAGAGCTGCGCCCACACACCACGCCAGGAACCACAACACAGTCAGGCCTGTGTTGCTACAGCGCTCCCTCATCTGGTCGGATCTTTAGTAATGCAGAGCGCGCTGGGAGTCATGATCTCCAGCCTCGCTCTCCATTACTGAAGAGAAGACTGCGCGGGAGATACAGGTATGTGATGGGGGGCAAGTTGGAGCTGAGGGGGCATAGTGGAGCTGAGGGGGCAAGTTGGAGCAGATGTGGGGCAAAGTGGAGATGATGGGGGCAAGTTGGAGCTGTTAGGGGAAAGCTGGAGCTGAGGGGGCATAGTGGAGCTGGTGGTGGCAAGTTGGAGATGATGGGGGCAAGTTGGAGCTGATGAGGGTCAAAGTGGAGCTGATGAGGGTCAAAGTGGAGCTGAGGGGGGGCAAGTTGGAGCTGAGGGGGGGCAAGTTGGAGCTGAGGGGGGGCAAGTGGAGCTGAGGGGGGGCAAAGTGGAGCTGGTGGGGCAAGTTGGAGCGGATGGGGGGGCAAGTTGGAGCGGATGGGGGGGCAAGTTGGAGCGGATGGGGGCAAGTTGGAGCGGATGGGGGCATAGTGGAGCTGATAGTGGAAAGTTGGAGCTGAGAGGGCATAGTGGAGCTGGTGGGGGCAAGTTGGAGAGGATGGGGGCAAGTTGGAGCGGATGGGGGGCAAAGTGGAGCTGATGGGGGTAAGTTGGAGAGGATGGGGGGCAAAGTGGAGCTGATGGGGGTAAGTTGGAGCTGAGGGGGTAAAGTGAAGCTGAGGGGGCAAAATGGAGCTGGTGGGGGCACGTTGGAGCTGATGGGAGCAAGTTGGAGTTGATAGGGGCAAAGTGGAGCTGGTGGGCCAAAGTGAAGCTGATAAGGGGCAAGTTGGAGCTGGTGGGGGGCATCTCTTACAGGCATCTCCAGAACAGGGGCAGAGTGGCTCAGGGGGCAGAGAGAGGACAATCATGAAAAGAGGTTGGGTATAAGTAGGCAGGGTATAAAGGGGTGGGACACAAGGGGCGGAGCGAAATGGGCGGCAAAATTAGGTTTTGCCTAGGGTGGCAAAAATCCTTGCACCAGCCCTGACTGTGTGGTGTGTACTGTGGTCTTGAACTAAATAATTTATTCAGTTACATAAATAGCCAGTAATAGGTCATGAAATAACCTAAAAATTCTTACTAATGCCCCGCCCACCAGCCACACCCCCAATAATATTACCTAAAACTAACGTGTCCCTCTTTGGCCCTGTGAAATGCTGGGAGGTATGCACATACACACAGTGAGCGGCAGAAACATGAAAAAGACATGTACACACAGACACACTGGAGATGCACATATGGACACACATATGTAACAGAGATGTACACACACAGACACGCAACATATATGAGCAGAAACACATGTGCTCATGAGTTGTGTACCCCTCTGGCACTCAAAGGGTTAAGGTATAGAGAGGCATGTCAGAGTTAAATAGCAGTGGGAAGTGTGTTCATACCTGGGAACACTGACTTGTGAAGTCCCTAGAGGGGACTGATGTGGTGCTGATGTGGAGAGACAAATGGGGCAATCTGGGTTAAAAGTGGGTGGGGCTTAACCGTGAGTAGGGGGCGGGGCTTAACATAAATGTGGAAAAAGTGTTAGTAATAGGCTGGGGAAGGAGGAGAAGTGGGAGGGGAATGCAAGTTTACAGTGTGAGGGGTTTGAACACACTCCATGAGGGGTAAAACTTGATACAGAACCCTGTGGCAGTCAGTGGGTTAAGTGTGAATGTGATGGCTGTCTGTCCTGTGTCTTGCATGGCAAATGGTGACAGTGAAGAAGTAATTCAGCAATGAGGGCCTACCTTAACCCTTTGAGTGCCATTTTGTTCCCCTGCTGATGCAGCACCATTCAGTGGCTTTACTACAGGTCCTGCTGAGGCCACTGGGAGTCAAGGTGAGTGACTGTGTGTCAGCCATCTTTCTTTCTGGCTTTGTGTGTGTGTATGGGTGTTTGGTGCTGTGTGAGTGAGGCATGTATGTGTTATACCTGGGAGTTTTTACTTGTGGAGTCCCTCATGTGGTGCTGATGTGGAGAGAGCAATGGGGCAATCTGGGTTAAAAGGGGGCGGGGCTTAATCGCGAGTAGGGGGCGGGGCTTAACATAAATATGGAAAAGTGTTAGTAATAGGCTGGGGAAGGAGGAGAAGTGTGAGAGAAATGCAAGTTTACAGTGTGAGGAGTTTGAACACACTCCCTGAGGGGTAAAACTTGATACACAACCCTGTGGCAGTCAGTGGGTTAAGTGTGAATCTGATGGCTGTCTGTCCTGTGTCTTGCATGGCAAATGATGACAGTGAAGAAATAATTGAGCAATGAGGACCTACCTTAACCCTTTGAGTGCAATTTTGTTCCTCTGGTGCTGCACTACAGGTCCTGCTGAGGCCTCTGGGAGTCAGGGTCAGTGACTGTGTGTGTGTGTCAGCCATATGTATTTCTGGCTTTGTGTGTGTATGTGGTGTATGTGGTGCTGTGTGTGTGAGTGGGGGCATGTCTGCTTGGTGCTGTGTGAGTGGGGCATGTGTGTTTGTGTGTGGTGCTGTGTGAGTGGGGCATGTGTGTGTGTTTGTGTGGTGCTGTGTGAGTGGGGCATGTGTGTGTGTTTGTGTGGTGCTGTGTGAGTGGGGCATGTGTGTTTGTCTGTGGTGTAGGAGCAAGTGGCGGCCATATTGTTTTTTTCTGACTTTGATAGTGGTGGGTGGGCTGCATAGTGGGGGCGGGCCAACTCCCTGCATGATTGAATCACCCAATGGGAACAGTAACTCCTCCTTAATACCACCCCTGGGTGTGTTTTGGCAGGCACAAAGTCTTCTTTTATATATATAGATTAAGTGGGATTAATACAAAACCTCCATTACATTTTGGAGCAGCTTGAACTGATCAAAATGCCATTGTTGATCCCTTGATCTCCGATGGTTTTGCTGGGGCGATCTTGAGTAGAAGTGCTGAATAAGACAAGGTATTAGTTATTTTCACTGCAGTGCAGGATTTATGTGTCAGTGACACCAGATCCCACTTCCTGCACATCTAGTTATTGCAATGGCACAGTAGTATAATATTCCTCTCCTGTACACCAGATGGCTAAGCATGATGGGAGTTGTAGTTATGGGTATGCAACCTTTCAGTTGGCGACATGAGAATCTCACGCTTTCATGCAGTGTGAGATTCTCAAGTCGCCATTTTTACCATGTTGACATTGTTACTGTATGATGTGTTTTAAAAGTGAACCTTCTGGTTGTGACATATAACTGTATTGCTCTGCTGGTGTTATATAACTCTGTATTGCTCTGTTGATGACATGTTACTGTATTGCTCTGGTGGTGGCATATAAATGTAGTACTATTTTTAATTGACTATTTTAAGGAACTACAGATGAAATGTATTGTTTAAAAGCTGTTCCATTAGTCCTAGGGTCCTGATATTTTTCAAATATGTAATGATTTGCCCTGTGAAATAGCTTTTAATCTTTGTAAGGTACACAACTTATTTATTCTGTTTAAAGGGACAGTAATGTCCCATGAAAAATATTTAGCATTAGGTAGAGGATAAAAAAATAAACTAATGGCAACAAACCCTATCTCTCAAACTGCTATGGTTAGAGAGATTTAGGGATTCAAAGTTCCTTCCTCCCTCCCCTTCTGATGTCAGCTGTAAAGCTGACAGCATGAGATTCCAGTCATACGACTCGAGGAGACTCTGCAGCAGACCCGGAATCGCGTTATTGCAAAATAATTAATTAATTGGAAAGTCCTACAAAGTGTGCCTGGTTTGCAAGCACACTTTGTAGACCTTTCCAATGAATGAATTCTTTTTAAGTAACGTGATTCTGGCTCTGCTGCAGAGCCAACTGCTTGTACCGAAATGGGATCTCCTGCTGTCAGCATCTAGCAGGGGAGGAAAAGGGGAACTTTGAATCCCTATATCTCTCGAACCATAGTGGTTTGAGAGATAGGGTTTGTTTCATTTAGTTTCTTTTTCCAACCTCTATCTAACCCCTTTTAGGGGACATTACTGATGCTTTAAAACTCCCTCATGGTACCTTTACAGCAATACCATCTAGATGCAAGAAATGTGTTCATTCAAGTAAGATGGATTAGTTTATACATTTTCTAAAGCTCTAATGGTGAATTGATAATGTACCTGTCACAGGCATGGCACATCTTCTAGTATTTCAGATAAGTAATGTTGTAAGCTATGGTTCTATCATGCCATTGCCAGTTCAGTGATGAGATGCATCGTGATAGACCTTTAACACTTGCTAGGGAAACAAATCAGTATTTTACCAGTCTACCAGTGTTTTTCATTGATATAACTAGTGTAAAAGCCCATGTACATGGGCCAAAGTGAAGGGCACTGAATGGGTTAACCCTTTGAGTGACAGAGGGGTACACAACACATTGCAGAGCAATGCGTTGCATACCCCTCTGACACTCAAATGGTTAAGAGAGCCGTGCACCTGCAAGTCCCTGCATCTGCCTCCTCAGTAACAGCAGCGCGTGAGGTACCAGGAGAGGTCGCGCACCTCTACCTCGTCAGTCTCGGGTGTGCGTGCAGGAGTGCTCTTTGACCCAGAGCATGGGGTTTGTGAATGCACCTCACACCTTCAGGCTCAGCTAGACACCGCTCGACCTGGTCCAGGGCTCCCTCACACACCGGGATGGACACCGGGCACGCAGGGCTGGGAGAGCAGCTGGGAAGATATTGTGTTTTGTCCATTCAGGCAGTCTCTACTGCGCATGACTGCATCTGACAAACATACATCTGGCCTTTTATATAATAGGATGTGTGTACACACAAACCCACTGGCGTGAATGTCAATACTTTAGTTGTAAGGCATTGACATTGCTCATTAAATGTGTCCCCCTATTTTTCCTCTGGCCCCATGTGTGCCCCCTCTAGAATTCCTAGAGTTGTCACTGCATACCTTATAAATTAAATAATGATTTAAGGTGTAATTCAATAAGCAAAATAAGTACAATTCTGGAGCAAACTTTGAACCCCTTGAATTCTAGAGAGGTTTCCAAGCATCCTATATAATAATTCGCTAAATGTGTGTTTGTCAGAAGATGTCATGCGCAGCAGAGGTGGCTGCACACGCTGCACAAGCTGCAGTCATGCATAGTACAGAGTGCCCGCACCGCGGCTGTTAATTGAGTGGGGAGCTCTGAATTCAGACCATAGTCCTCTCTGTGCACCGAAGGTGTCACAGAGGACTACGGTCTGAATTCGGAGTGCCCCACTCCATATCAGACGCGATGCGGGCAGTCTCTACTGTGCATGACTGTACTGCGGCCATTGCTGCATGGCACTGTGGCCTGTGTACTTGGGCTCTTCAATTAGTTGCTTCACAATGCACCAGCGACATTTTTAGCATTCAAAAGGTTTAACAATTAATTTTATATCAGTTGGGATTTGGCAAATGTTTATTATTCCCTCTGTGGTGTATGGTGTCACTGGCTTGCTCCAGAATGGCAATTGTAGTGTTCATTTCTTCCACCCACTAAGATGGTCAAAAAAATGCTGAACATCCCCCCCCACCCACAAAAAACCCAAGACAGTAACATTTGTCTTCATGCACCCGAGGGCACAAGTGACAGCACCTATGTAGTCTACTGATTAACTGCACATCTGAGTGTAAGATATATTGCAACTCCCCAGTGGGGCTATGGCATGAATGAAAATAAAACCCTCTGGCTTAGTACATGTTCTCTACACTTATACTAAAATAAATAAAATCAAAGTAAACTCTCTATATTCTATATTTATTTTTGGCATTTCATAGAAATAGATTTTTATGACACTGATGAATCACCCAAAGAGATTGGGTCACAATCTGTGCAACATTTAGGTGAATAGTGCCAGAAGTCTTATGGAACACAGTTTTATATTGGTGGACACTATTAAACATGTCAGATATAATTTTCTGGTGGTCACCTGATTTTTTAGACAATTAATGCATTGTTACCTACCAATACAAAGCAGAATTCCAGTACAATTGAATGCTAAGTAAGTATCAATTTCTGTGTTTTAAGATGCTTGAGGTATATGAATCATG
This sequence comes from Rhinophrynus dorsalis, assembly GCA_037306005.1. Taxonomy (NCBI): domain Eukaryota; kingdom Metazoa; phylum Chordata; class Amphibia; order Anura; family Rhinophrynidae; genus Rhinophrynus; species Rhinophrynus dorsalis. The sequence continues at coordinate 94,674,318 of CM074721.1, forward strand.
CAACACTTCCTTTACACGTGTTTTACACTTTGTGAAGTCTCATCAGGATTGCGTGTGCCCTCGTGACCCTCCAATCATTTCTATCTGCTTGCAATTTTAAATTCCACTCCTCTTGTAATTTACTATTTGGTGATGAGGGATATTTTTAAATTGCAAGCAAATTTATGTAATCATGCTGCTGGGAGGACATGTCCAATTATCCAAACTTACTTCTTCCAGATCACCATGCATATATATATACATACAAATATGTGTAAACCCACCTAATGACATGATGGTCTAGGGTGAATTATTAATAGCATGCAATGGCAACAGACAGGGGGGACAGGGCCAGGGCCACATCAACTGCATGATCCACTCATAGCCAATGTTCCCTCTAATCCAGTATTATGCAACCTGCTGACTCCAGCTACTGTTGTATATAGTTCCCATCATCCTCAGCAGGCTGTTGAATGGATGAGAATGAAGGAGTTGTAGCTCAACGGCAGCTGGAGATCTGCAGGTTTTGCTCTAGTGGGCGTTTCACCCAAGACAAGTTTATTTGATTTAACATACAAGTAAAATCTGCCTATATATTACATTATGAACATACAGAATGTGAAAGGATTCTGGGAATGAACAACAGCACAATGGACTGTTCTCAGTGCCTAGAGAAGCCAGCTGCACCTCACTGACGAGGTCCAAATAAGGCCGAAACGTACGTCTGGGGTTAGCTATTTTTTTCTGTGCAGAGGGGACTTGTCCATCATTTTGGTACTGTACCTCCCTTATGGGCGGGATTAGTCTAATATGTATGTGGAAATTTCTCCTCTGTAATGGCACTAGAGAGCTAAAATGTGATGCTCTTGAGCGGTGACTAGCCAGAGAACAGGCCATTGTGCTTTTGTTCATGCTCAGAGCCTATCACATCTTTTGGCTTGTTTCTGCGTAACACTTAGGGTCTCTCCCTAAGTGTAAAGGGTAATCCAGACATGGACCCCTTGCTCTCAGTGCCTAAGGAAGCCAGCTGCACCTCACTGACAAGGCCCAAATAAGGCTGAAATGTACATCTGGGGGTTAGCTGGTTTTTTTCTGTGCAGGGGGAACTTGCACATCATTTTGGTACTGGACCTCCCTTGTGGGTGGGACTAGTCTAATATGTATGTGGAAATTTCTCCTCTGTAATGGCACTAAAGAGCTAAAATGTGATGTTCTTGAGCGGTGTCTAGCTGGAGAACAGGCCATTGTACTTTTGTTCATGCTTAGAGCCTCTCACATCTTTTGGCTTGTATATGTTACATTAGCCTTTTCTCTTTTAAATAAATTGGTTATATAGAATTGAACCTTTGGGATCTGTTTAATTGAATGGCACAGTTAGGAACAAGATATATAAATGCTTCAGACTGCACCAGATTTAATTATAAATAGTGTCACCAGCTCCCCCTGGAAATTAAAAAAATTCCTGCAAAAGAGGAATTTAGAGTGGGAAATCATATAAACAGCAGAGAAAATAGCAGAATAAACTATGACCTTTTATTTAGTTATTTGTCTGCTTTGCAAATTTTAAAAATCCTTCTTATTAAAGTGATAGTAATGTATTATGTCATAAACATTGATTCTGAACTGGAATGTGAAGCAATGTTGAATGGCAGTGTTTTTATATGTGTATATGTGTTAGAATGCTAATGTTTAAAATTAATGGGCAAGAGAAAAGAAACAACCATTTTTTGATGTTCCCCTGTTCCTGCGCATTCACGGCAGCGTCTCATTATCCAGCATGCTCTCAAAGAAATATCCGATGGGAGATGGTCTACCTGCTCCTTGCGTGCTCTTGACGTCAGTCGTGTTACAGGACCAAAGCGGATGAATTCTATTCTATTACTCCTCTACTCCTCACACTGACTAAAGTCCTGCACAGCTTCACTTCAAGAATATGTTTCCCATTATTTCAAACATTGTTATTAGGTATTATAACAGAAATATTTATATATTACTTATGTAGTCATTTTTAAATAAACTCCAAACCAGTTATATTTTCGATGTTTATATTTTGGAAAATTTTTACTTTTAATATTAGTAATTGTACAATGATTTGATAATGATGCTATTTGAGTTGAGTCTAAATGTTTATAGAGCAATGAAATAAACTTTACAGTACAAAAAGGATACCAAAAAATATAGCCATTGTGTAATAAAACCTAAAATAGCTACTTTTTAACTTTCTCATTGGTGTGTGTGTGCATGTGTGATTGTGTGTGTTTGTGTGTGTGATCATGTGTGTGTGTTTGTGATTGTGTGTATTGTTGTGAGTTTATAGTTAGTTATTTGTGTGCATTTTATAGTATGTATGAGCTGTAAAGCTGTCAGAGGCAGAATCCGGTCGCCCGACTGTAGGCGGCTCTTCAGGAATGCTGTCATCTAAGTATAATTACTTCATCGGTAGGGTCTACAACGTGTGCCTGGCTTGCAAGCACACATTGTAGACCATTCCGATGAAGTAATTATACTTAGATATCTAGATGACAGCTCTCCTGAAGAGCCGCCGTCTGGTCCCGGAAGCAGGATCTCATGACGTCTGCTGTACAGCGGACGCATGAGAAGGGGGAGGGAGCGGAGGTCTTTATTTAATTACATCTCTCAAACCATAACGGTTTGAGAGAAAGGATTAAGCACATTAAATGTTTTTTTTAGTGCAGCTACTATTTAGGACATATTTTTTTGGGGACTTTACTATCCCTTTAAGATGGAAACTAGTATTGCAAGTGGCTATAAAATATTCCTTGATCAGATAGAGACAAGTCACTTCCAACATTTTGATAAATACTAGGGGTCTGTCCACATGCAAATACATTTTTCAATTTGTAATCTTGCTATGACTCCTTTATTTTTCATATTATGTGGTAGTTTATGTTTTTTAATTACTGGAACGTTAAAATGTTCATTGAAATGTTCCTTGTTTCCCATATCTGTATACATGTGATGGCTGGCAAGTTGAGTCTTGATGGGTAAATACAGTTAAATGGCACTTTTCCACTTTTGTTCAAGCCCACTGTTCCATCCCATCCCTTTTGCTTATTTTAAACCTGGAATTAATTCCTGAAATTAAGGCAAGTCATACCACAGAGTATACAATTTAATTTGGGCTATAATATTTATACTACATAGTTTAAAGTTAAATGTATGCTAGACTATTGATACCACAGAGAGAAACACTACTGACATCATAAATTGGGTTATACTACAAGTGTTCCATTTTAGTTGTAACCTCATTGGTACCATTAGTGTAGCTCAATTTTAGTTTTAAGTTCTGTGTTACAAGTAATGAAGCTCAATTTACTGCAGAAAGAAGAAGATTAAGTGAGGCAGTGGTCCACCAGCCCATACATGTGACAGGCTAAGGGTGCAATTGCCCCTACCCCCAAGGCCATCCTTACCCTTTCTGTATATATGTAATTGGATAATGACAGCTGTAAGGAATGGTTTTTGGTGTTCTCCTCACGGTCAGTTGGGGGTTAATGCTCTGCATTAGGTTTCGCAACAGCAGAGGGGCAGGCACTGTAAGACGTAGTGTTTATGAGTATCATTTAGAGATGTCTCTATACTCTGTGTTATATAACCAAGCACATACGCATGCGTAGTTTTAGACATCTTAGGGCGTAGCCTGTATTTTAACCTGTAATCAAGACAACAGTGGTCAGAGCCATTTGTGGAGAGGTACAGTGTTTCTGTCTAGCCATTTGGGACGTCTGGTCTGTCGGGCTATTCACCTCTGTAGACTGTACATCATCCAAACTTGTGTGTTGCTGTTTAGCCATTTGGGACGTCAGGTCTGTCAGGCTATTCACCTGTATGTGATCCTACGGAGTTAGCGTGTAAGGCTCTCACACACTGATGTTTTGCTCCACATATGTATAGTATTTACAAAATGTATTTGTTTGTTTGAGATACAAGTGCTATATTAGTTCATGACTGCACATGTTAGAGTTGTATTACATTGAGTGCAATTTGGTAACAACATGATTGTTAATATGATTTAGCTTTGATTTAAGTTAAATGATATTGTTTTATTACAAAAATTCCCAAAGCATCCAATAAATAAAAGTCATATCACCTTTAATATTTCATGTAGTTTCTTAGCTATATTTCTTTCAGTATAACACACCATTTGTACCAGCTCAAAGTATGTGATTAACTCCTCTTTACAACTGAACCTGCTTAATTGCTGAATGCTATTAATATTATAAGTTTTATCTTTGGCTATATTAATAGTCATTAACATGGCATGTCGCAGCGGAACTAGGACGTCTGTATATGCAGATGATTTGGATCCTGAGGAACAGATAGCAAGAGCAGCATGTGTGGGTCTTAAATCTACTTTTCTTCTTTTTCATATACATATTGAGATACACACACACACACACACACACACACACACACACACATATCTAAATATATATATATATATATATATATATATATATAAATAAACATTTATATATAATTAAATATAATTAACACACACATATCTATCTGTCTATCTATCTATCTATCTATCTATCTATCTATCTATCTATCTATCTAGATATATATAGATAGTGGTAGATTCAATGTTAAACATAAATTCCCCACAGAAATCTCACACTTGCAGTGTTGTTGCTACTGCAAGGGATTCTGGGTAGGCATATGCAAATAAGTTTAACAAGGAATCACCTTTTTGCCTCAGATTCCACTTTATACATGGATTCCTTAGAGTATGTATATGCTGAGCAACAGCTTCAAGACGTAACTCAGGAAGAGATGCAAAGCCAGTGAACCACTCATGGACGGCCTTTTTGTTGTTGATGCAACTCATCAGCATGAGGTTTTACTGGCTTGCTATTGAGTCTTGGCGCACATGTGGAGCACAAGCTCCCCACCATAACCTTTTCAGCTTGTGGTGTATATATATATATATATATATATATATATATATATATATATATATATATATAGATGGGACGTGCACCATGTTATTTATGCGTTTATATTCTTGTTATTATTGTTGAGTGCCACTGCCAACTCTTGATGCTTATATATATATATATATATATATATATATATATAACTCGGTAACATGAAGCGTCATTAAATGGTTTATGAATAATTAAAAAGTCACACACATCCAAGGTTATTAGTAAGGAGTACTTAAAAAAATCTATTACATACCGGCATACTCCACTTCCATTATTCAGCCTATGGGCCATTACCTGAATTTCATAAACATTAATCTCATGTTAATATAGAATTGATTGATGTGACTTAGATTCAAACATGGACTATATTACTACATGCTTTTGGTGTGTAAAGATGTCTTACTTACTACTAATGGGTTTCCTCTACATTTTCCCTTTGAGTTTCATGTCAGTCTTCTTCACCTTCTTGTAATTTTCTGTCACACTCTTTTGTATTTTCTGTACACATTACTAACACATCCACCCATGCATGTGTAATTATTTTCTAATTCAGATTCAAATTTCTCACTTCTAACCTTTTCTTAATCTACACAAGAAAAATAAGACTGATGTAATTCTAGAAAAAAATCTAAACACTGTTTAATGGTGTAACAGTTTATTTCATAACAGCTACTACTTACCATTACCTCTGCTCCTTCCCTTGAGAACATATGAATTTTTACAAATTGTATTCAAACTACCCACCAGGTGCATCTTTTCTTTTCTTTTTAATTATTAAATTTAAGAAAACTTTTTTTATTTCAAGGAGCCAGGCTTGATGAAGAGCGTATGCAAATGGAAGCTGCCTCTGTTAATGAGCCCTGTTTCCCTTACAACCCTCCAGGAAGGTCTACCAGAGTATCCACAACACAAAGTAAAACGTAAAGACTAGAAAACACAAACTAGTGTTTATATGGAAAGTGTATAGAGATGCCAACACCGGTTGAGTGTATTTGTTGTAAAGAGATAACCAACTGCTTATATCATATAAGGGAAGATATGGAATGCATTACAGACAATGATAAATTCCAGTCCTACTGTCTTGACAATGACCAAGTTGATTTCCAATTCAGGTTTATGGGGGCAAAACCAAACAGTAGAAAAAGATTCAGATTACAATAAGTAAAATATTTTATGCAAATGAAATGTATTATTTTAACATTTTTTTGTAATGTAAATCCATATGTAGATGTAACATATTTGATTTATTTACTAAAATAGCTTAATGGAATAGTAATGTTCATCAAAAAAACTATCAACATTTAATCTTTATGGTGTCTTATTCATGGAAAGAATTATTTCATTATTGTAAAATTTTTAATTCAAGAGTATCCCCCTTACCTCAACTGTTATCAATTGTAAGCTGCATCCTCTTAGATGTGAAATCTAGTCGCTTTGCAGGACAGACCAAATCCAAGGTACAATATTCAGTGTAACATAGTAATATAGTAGTTAAAGGGATAGTAATACTTCGTTTTAACTTTATTTTATTTTGTAGGCATTAAAAAAACATGAAGAATGATATAAGTCTTATCTCTCAAACCTTTATGGTTTATGAGATAGTCACATGCAAAGTTTCCCCCTCCCGCCCCTTTTACCTAGTGTAAGCAATCTCTTCTCAGATGTGGAATGCAGTCCATAGACTGGACAGATAACAGAAGGGGACACTCTTTTTCCTATGAAAACAATGAAATCCCTGCCCCCCTTGACAAGCTTTTCAGGTTTTTCCCTTATCTTAATTGAAGATTGTCCCTCTCTGCAGTCTACCTGGGCACCTCCCTTCTGCCCTGGCTGAAAAGTGTTACATCAGTAAAAGGGGAGGGAGGGGGACACTTTGCTTGTGAATATCTCTTAAACCGTAAAGGTTTGAGAGATAAGACTTATATCATTCTTCATGTTTTTTTAACGCCTACAAAATAATATAAAGTTAAAAGTATTACTATCCCTTTAAGGCTAAAAAAGACATGCATCCATCAAGTCCAGCCCATGCCAAAAACACCCCTGTTGATCCAGAGGAATGCAAAAAAAGCCCTCTGGAGCCATTTCCAATCTAGTCCCAAGTGTGTGTGTGGGGGGAATTATTCCTTCCTGATTCCAGTTGGTAGTCAAATAGTTCTCCGGATCAATATCCTATTTGCTTTGAAGCCATCTGTCATAATTGTCAATACTGTTCTGCTCTAGATAGGCATCCATTGCTTTTTTGAATGCAGTTGCATTATCTGCAAGCACAGCATCCCGAGGCAAAGAATTCCATAGCCTTACAGCCCTTTTTCCATGTGACAATAGTCAGGGCGAAGTATTGACCCTCCGAGTGCCAGAGGGGTACACAACGCATTGCTTTGCAATGCGTGCGTACCCATCTGGCACCCAAAGGGTCAAGAAAAGTGGAACAATGTAGGAGCATACTAAATGAAAATGGGAATAAATAAACTGTTCCCAAATTCCAATTAATTCTAAAGGGGAACTACCACCCCAAATAAAGCCTCCAGCGAATAACCACCTATCTGGCGACCAGCTGACCAACAGCACCAGTCACCAGAATCACCACCTCCCCACAGAGAACTTCCACTTAATTAAAACCCTGCATCCCATGACAAAGGAGAACATGTTTTTCACCGTGATCTATGAAGAATGTCCATCTTGAAATTCTTGTTGCTCAGAGGAAAGCAGTGTTACATCAGTAATTGTGGAAGTAGGGGTATAGTTTAACTTAAAATATCAGAAAAACAACTTGTATAGTAATAAAATAACTCTTGACATGTCCAAAATAATATAAAGATTAATTTGAACTGCTCTTAATGTTCATAAAAACTATTAATTTAAGATAACCTTTTAATTTTAATATACAGGATTTTAAAGCCAAAAACATTATTCAAAATGTATGTATTATAATTCTTTAAAATATATTTAAAAAAAATAGAGATAGTAATGTACCTTTAAAATGCATTCTTCAACCCTTCTGTATATTAAAATTAACATATTGCACTATGTTGAATACCTTACTTGTTTGAAGAAAAAATTCTGAAGCGATAAAGATCCCCTGCCTGCCTCTTCTGGCCACGTCAGTGTCAGCTGCAGTGAGGGACAAACTTCAGTAAACAAAGGGAAATCCTACCCTCCTTTGTCAAGGAAGGTGTTAGACTGTTAATTTACTTTACTTTTACGGTATTTTTTTATTATACAGAAGACTCTGAGAAAGACTTTTAAAGATACATTACTATCACTTTACAAAATAATTATGCTGAAAAGGTATAATCAACCAATAGTTAAAACATGTTTACAAACAGATAAAATGCAAGGTGTTCAAAACAAGAAATATTTAAATAAAGTATGACAAGTAAACTTTGGAAATACATTTTTATTTAAAGGAACAGTAATGTCCACTAAATATTTTTTCTTGTTTTGTAGATTAAAAAAAATTATGTTGCACAAATCCCATCTCTCAAACCTTAATGGTTTGAGAGATATTCACATTCAAAGTTCCCCTTCTCCGGATATGAGCTGTAAAGCTGACAGAAGGAGATCTGTGTCTGACATGAAGAGGCTCTTCAGAAGAGGTGCAATAGCGATACTGGAAAATAATTACTTGATTGGCACAGTCTACAAAGTGTGCTTGCAAACCCGGCACACTTTGTAGACCATTCCAGTGAAGTAATTCTTTTTCAATATCAATATTTTGGCTCTGCTGCAGAGCCTCTGGCTGGTCCCAGGACCGGGATCTCCTGTTGTCAGTACAGCGCTGACGTCAGGAGAAGGGGAGGGAGAGGGAACTTTCACTGCAATTACCTCTCAAACCGTAAAGGTTTGAGAGATGGGATTTGTGCAATATATTTTCAATGTATTTCAATATTTTTATATATATTTCAATCTACAAAACAAGAAAAAATGTTTAGTGGACATTAGTGATGATCGAGCACCCCGATGCTCGGGTGTTCGGGTGCTCTGGCCGAGCGCCCCCGGAGGCTCGAGTGCTCGGCCGAGCACCCGAGCCCCATTGAAGTCAATGGGAGGACTCGAGCATTACACCAGGCACCCCCTGCTCTGATGAGGGGAGGGTGCCTGGTTCATAGGAAAAGGTCAGAAAATGATGGAAACACCACAGAAATGGTTCAGGGACAGCATAGGGAGGATGTCTGGATGCATCTTGGACTCCAACGTCGCTGCTGGGAACGATGTTTCGCCCGTAGTACGCCATTTTTACAGACTGACCGTAAAACACACAAAAAGGAAGATAAAAACTAATCTGCGGCTAGGCACACTAAACAATATGTGACGCTAATCTGCGGCTTGGCACACTAAACAATATGTGACGCTAATCTGCGGCTAGGCACACTAAACAATATGTGACGTTAATCTGCGGCTAGGCACACTAAACAATATGTGACGCTAATCTGCGGCTAGGCACACAAAACAGAATGTGACGCTAATCTGCGGCTAGGCACAGTGAACGGAATATGTGACGTTAATTTGTGAATTTGCACACTAAACAATATGTGACGTTAATTTGTGAATTTGCACACTAAACAATATGTGACGCTAATCTGCGGCTAGGCACACTAAACAGAATGTGACGCTAATCTGCGGCTAGCCACAGTGAACGGAATATGTGACGTTAATTTGTGAATTTGCACACTAAACAATATGTGACGTTAATTTGTGAATTTGCACACTAAACAGAATGTGACAATAATCTATGGCTAGGCACACGTTTAAAATGGCCCTTTTTGTCGCTGCGTTGTAAAATAATTGGCCCTGTGCACCTAACAGAATATGTCAGCTTGTCACTGCACTGTGAAATATTTGTCCCTGTGCACCTAGTACAATGTCACCTTAGAACCTGTCCCCCCCCACAAAAAAATGAAATTCTGCCACCCCCAAAAAAAATTAAATGCTGCCCCCACACACAACAGTCCTAAGAAGGACTTTTGGGTCTTGAAAGAGTTTCAACAATTTTATTCTCCCTACACTGACTTCCTGTGCATCTAGTATTATATGTCACCTTACTAATATCCCCCCCACAAAAAAAAATGAAATTGTGCCCCCCCAAACAAAATATAAATGCTGCCCCCACACACAACAGTCCTAAAAAGGACTTTTGGGTCTTGAAAGAGTTCCAACAATTTTATTCTCCCTACACTGACTTTCCCTGCCTGATCGCATCTCTCCCTGGCTAAGAATGAGCCGAACTCGCGCGTCGGGTGCTATACAGCACCCGATCACGGGTTCTGGCCAGCCAATCAGTGTAATGCCAGCAGCCAACATGGCTGCTGGCATTACACTGATGTCAGAGCCTCCCCGCACGTTTATTGGCTGCGCAGCAGCCGCGAAACGTGCGGGGAGGAGACCCGAACATGGCGGGCGAGCACATGCGGTACTCGTACGAGTACCGCCATGTGCCGAGCAGATCGATGCTCGAGCCGAACCGAGCTTCGGCCGAGCATGCTCGCTCATCACTAGTGGACATTAGTGTCCCTTTAATTAAAATTTTAATATTTAACAGAAATCTAAGAAAAATATAATACAGATCATTTACGACATGGATACATCAATACCTGGGAGCTTGAAAAAGAAGACCTATTCCTTCTTGTGCCATTCAAGCTATAAGATCAGCATTTCCTGATCCGGAAGGCAACTATGTTGGATTCAAAAGAAGAAATGATTATAATGCTGTGGAATTTTATTTTTAATATCATTTTTGCTATAATTTTTGTTTAAAAATAATTTATTTATTTAAAATAAACCAATACATTTAATTTCAATGTGGTTTTTTTCTTTCGTGATTAAATTTAACCATACTGGACAGGTAGATTACATACAAAAAAATAAATAAATATTTTAATAATTATATTATTGTTACTAATAGAGCTCCAAGAAAAATTTTATATGAATCTATATTACTTTAATAACATAACTTTCAAAAAAATCAAACCTAAAAAATATGTATACATATGTTTATATATATATATATATATATATATATATATATATATATATATACACACTGTTTCTGGTTTCTGTGTGTATATAAACAAACATATAAATATATACCTATATATACATATATATATATATATATATATATATATATATATATAGATCAGGGTTTAAAATTGGAAGCCCTTTGCTACTAGCCAGACCTGAAAAGTTACTCGCCACTGCAAGCCATAACATACCCACCAGGGCTGAATTTCTACTCGTCAGGGCTACATTTTCACTCGTCATTGGCTAGTGGAGAGTGGAAATTTTGAGCTCCGATATAGATATATATAGATATACATATACACAGAGGGGGAATGACCAATGGGGGACGACGTTTCCTGTCACATTATACATGAAAATGATTTTTTCAATTTAAAGGGATAGTAATACTTCGTTTTATCTTTATTTTATTTTGTAGGCATTAAAAAAACATGAAGAACGATATAAGTCTTATCTCTCAAACCTTTATGGTTTAAGAGATATTCACAAGCAAAGTATCCCCCCCCGTTCAGCCAGCTCAGAAGGGAGTGCCCAGGTAGTCTGCAGAGAGGGACAATCTTCAATTAAGATAAGGGAAAAAGCTGAAAAACTTGTCAAGGGGGGCAGGGCTTTCATTGTTTTCATTGTTAGAAGAATGTCCCCTCATGTTATCTGTCTGGTCTTACAACCAGATTCACATCTGAGAAGAGATGGCTTACACTGGGAAAAAGGGGTGGGAGGGGGAAACTTTGCATGTGAATATCTCTTAAACCATAAAGGTTTGAGGGATAAGACTTATATCGTTCTTCATGTTTTTTTAATGCCTACAAAATAAAATGAAGATAAAACGAAGTATTACTATCCCTTTAATAAGAAAACACATGTGACCTTGGCCGTAACACACATATAAACTTATTAGAACCACATGCATGTACGCAAGCAACACAAAGTCTCAAATAGAAAGATAAATACACATGCAAAAATATATGCATACACATACAAAGTGTGTATGATACACAGTATAAAAAAAAGGCGTTACTATACTACAAAACTAGCCTTTAACTACTACAGAGGTCTGCAAAATCCAAGTGTTTAAACATCTAACATCATAGGCATTAATATATTTCTTATTATTCATTAACCCTTCTAACATCCAAGAGAATTGCTGTCATTGGCTGTCTAAAATATATTTTTAGTATAAAGCCTCAGAATTCTTCTACTCGAGATCTACACTGATCACCCTTCCACAATCCTCTTTCTCACTCTGGGCAGTCTGAGAGACTGCCATTTCCACTCATCCAAGAACGTCTATCCTTACTTCATGGTGAATTGTGGAGATTTCTTAGAATTAAGCATTTCTTGCTACACCCCAGTATCCGAGCAGGAGCTTCTCTTTCTTTAACTCGGTTTGAGTCATTATGCTACCCTCCTGGTCCCAATAGATGTTTCCTGAGTAGGATCTACTGCTTCCTCATACATTTATCTTCTTACTACTTGCTAGACTTGTGCACGGGCAAAATTTTCGGTAAAATTCGAATTCGGACAAATTTTTTTTTCCAATTCGGATGATCCTAATTTCGGACCGGGCCTATTCGATTCGGATGAAATTCTGATCCATTCTGAATTATTCTGCCGAATTTAACATGGGTTAAATTATAGCAGTGCGCCTCCATGCACGCTGCTATCATTCTTTGCAGACAGGGTGTGCATTTAGAAAAAGATCCATCCCAAAAACAGACATTGTCGTACATTGCCAGTCTGTGCATGTCACCTCTACTCCAGCATGGGATGCCAGTCACAATGCAAATGTCGAATATCGAGAACCCATGCCTGTCATTTAATTTAGCATATGTTCGAACATCGAAACCCCATGCCTGTCCTTCAATATAGCATATGTTCGAACATCGAAACCCCATGCCTGTCCTTCAATATAGCATATGCTCGAACATCGAAAACCCATGCCTGTCACATCCTACGCAACATAAGTGGTCGACTTGAACATGGACAAACTACATGTCACATTCTATGTTAGTACATGGGTAAAGATTAAGGTTTCATTTTCTGGTACCAGCCTCCTACCCTACTGTCCCTCTTTAGTACCCAAATTCCTCTCTCTCGTTTTCCTATCCTGATTTCCCCTCATATCAGATAACTCTATGTGTATATACATTGTAGTGTTTCATACTACATCAAGAATAAACATCAATGATTGTAATGTGATAGATGTAATGTGTTAAAAAGGAAAATTGAGACATTCTGTTGTGAACAAACTGCAACACAGGAGAGAAATAAAAAAAAATGCTTGACATCTATACTGAAAAGGGGTCCACAGCATTGTCTTAGTATAGCAATATCACCGTTTTCCGTGAGTGTGCAATACAGGGCTCTACGGTAATTGCTGGGTATTTCCCAACGTCATAATCAGGGGATGATGGGAGTTGTATTCTAACTACTGTTAGGAAACACATAAGTGATGCACATTCATCTCCCACCTAGAAATTATTTACACACGAGGCAACTCCCCCAAGTAATACCTAGCCCCTTTCCAAGTGAAAGGACTTCCAGAAAGGCTTCAGATCTCTTAGTGACTCACCTGTTATTGCCAGTCAGCGGGACCCGGAGGGTAGGAGGGGGTGATGCTATGGCTGCAGATTAAGTCTGGCACGGTGCTCTTAGTTGGTCACTCGTCACAATGTTGAAGCTCAGCCCGGCCAGCACCTTCTGGGTGGAGACACCTCACAGCAATCCTGTTCAGGACACATCATGCACAGTTGTGCACTCAAACTAGGGATCCCAAATGTTTAGACTCATTTCGTACAGGGGGCACCCTCCTGTATTTGTAAAACCTCTCTAGCAAATCTGGGACGGTAGACCTATTTACTCAAGTCTTGACTTTAGGTGGGCGATAAACAATACAAAATAGGCATAATGTTTCACTATCACATAATTCACGTCACTGAAGCAGCCAGCAGGCATCGCCACTGAGTGAGCATAGGGCTGCCTGGCTGCTGACAGTCACACCCTGCAACACAGAACTGGCGGAAGAGCACAAAATAAACATGCTATGGGACGGCAAATTGCCGCCCCTGTCAAAGTGCTGCCTGGGTCCATGGACCCACTGGGACCCATGTAAGGTCCGGCCCTGTATTCGAACAAATACCTAATATTTTTTTATATTTTGCACAGGAACAAATATTACTTGCTCTTGCAGTGGCAATAACTGGAACTAATGCTGGCTGCCTACCTATGCCTAGCCTAATGCTACCTGCCTGCCTACACAACAACTGTACACTCTCTAATCTATTCTCTCTCTGAGCTCCAACAACGCAATGAGGAAATGCAGGCTGTCTGTCTGTGTGACTGTATCATTAGTCCAACCCCCATCATGAAACGAAGAAGGCTATTCGAATAAAGACAAAAGAGGGAAGTAGTGCATGAAACGGAGAATGGAATTGGACTAGAGACATGGAGGGAAAATTATGGAGGGAAAGTAATTGAGCGCACACAGGAAGTACAAGAAAGTCCTGGTCACAAGTAGTCAAAACTTTTGGAAATGTGTCGATTGCCGAAACTTCAGAAAGTTTTGACGAATTTCGGACCTGGGCTGTTCGGAGTCGGATCATTTTTTCCGAATGACCCTTGAGTTTCGGATTGGCCGAATGTCTCCGAATGAATTCGAACATGTCTACCACTTGCCTTACTATACTAAAACTTGGAAGAGTGAACTGGGGACACATATTTCTTATGAGGATTGGAGGGAGATATGGGGACACACGGCATCTTCCTCTATTTCTTCCCAGAAGTTGGAATTCAACTATAAATTACTTTACAGATGGTACTATACTCCATTGCATTTACATACAATATTTCCCTCTGTCAGCCCCCTTTGCTGGAGATGCTCTTGTGACCAAGGAACATATATCCATCTTTGGTGGTCATGTCCGCTGTTACGGCTCTTGTGTTCTAGATGTCTCTCCTACATTGAAAAAGCCTTAAATGGGATCTATCACCCCTATACAAGATTGTGTTATATGTTAGGTTATATAGCGACTAGTTGGATTTCTTTATTAATTTTATCTTTTTAATCCTATTTGGCAGAAAATGAATGTTTAAAGAGTGCATTTCCGGACAGACAGAGGTTACCTGCTCTATACTGCAGTCCGTCACTCTTCCTCTGATCCACTCCCTCTATCCAGCCTCCTCCAATGATGGAGGCTTTCTGTCTGTAAGCTGGAGTGGTCTTATTGGCAGAGATCGATATCTAGCCAATGAGGTTTTTCCTTAAGTAAAATGTGTAATTCTACTGTTGGGACATATTATATTCAATGTGTATTAGAACTCAGATTTACATTTTTTACATTAAACTGCAATGTTTTATTATTGCCACCAGATGGTGGGGTTCCTTTCCATTACTATGGGGAACTGTAGTCTGTGGCTCAAGCACTCCAGCAGAGAGATTTATAAAAACAATACCTTTTGAATAATAGTTGACGGTGTTACTAACAGCTGTCTATGAGCGGTTTGAGCTGTAATAATTTGTATTTGTCCCTTATTGTTCAGCTGGTTTGCACTAAAATTGTTCACTTTTCTTTAGATATATATATATATAAGGACTATATTGCGTAAAATATCCTGAACAAACAAAGTCTGGGGGGTTATGCACTAAGGGTGATAAAAGTGTGATAAAGAGGCAATATCCTCTCCAGCAATATCCCTTCTGCAATTCCTATTCTATGGAGCCTATGTACTAAGATCAATCATGCTTGACAAATCTTACAGTATCGGTTATATAGAATAACAGAGGATTTGGTATTTCCTCTTTATCACACCTTAATTCACAGAGGCGTAACTAGAATCCTCCGGGCCCTGGTGCAAGAAGTGCCACGGGCCCCCCACCACCACCACATTGGCCCCACTCGACCACACTGACCACCTCTACAATGCCCCTCAATCTTCACAATGCCCCCATCTCCTACCTCCCTGGATCTCCCACGCGGTCCTCTTAGTAATGCAGAGCGCTGGGAGATGATGTCATCTCCCAGAGCTCTGCATCACTAAAGCACCAGAGGGAGATTGCGGGCGCCAGGCGGAGGGGCCGCAGGGGGCGGCTGGACCCCTGGAGTGATGGGCCCGGTCGCAGGTGCGGCCCTTATAGTTACGCCACTGTTAATTCATCTCCCCCTCGTGTTCTATAACAGAGGTAATCAACCCTGGTCCTCAAGCCCTGCCAATAGTGCATGTATTCTGAATGTTCCTGTATGAGCACAGAAAACCCAATTAACCCTCTGAGTGCCAGAGGGGTATGGAACATATTGCTTTGCAAATTGATTCAGATATTTTATCTCACGAGTGCATGTTGCATTATTTGTCATAATCAAATATCCACTTGTTCCCATTATAGATTCGCATAATTACAAAGATCAATATTTAGATAAATCAGTAGTTAATCTATAGTGTTTAAATCACATCATGTCAAGTTTTAAGTGACTCATGTGAAGTACTTTCTGTCAGAGATTATAAGAAGATTAGAAAAAGGGTGTAGTAGGCAAAAGAGTTGGGTAATTGCACAAGGCCTCTAGAAGGCCTCACTATTCTAACTAATAATTCAGTTAACCCTATGAATGCCAGAAAGGTATCCAGTGCATTGCAATATGTATTTGTTCAAATATATACTCCAGTAGTATTTAAGCCCTTCACGTCCAGTGACGCGCCAGGACCATCATGGCAGTCCGGCACTTAAGGATCATTGACGGTCCTGGTCCCGGAAGTGGAAAAAAAAAAAAAAAAGCCCTGTGGTCAAGTGCCAGACGCGCGTGCGTGCACTGGTCCTTAAGGAGTTAAGTGCAAAAAAACATTTTTTTCTTAGTAAATCAGCATCACTGCTTGCGCTGATGTTTATTATCATTAACAAAATCCTTTTGGTATTTATCCTGGTATCATGTAAGCTAACTTACTGTATGCCAGGGATTTCAAACAAGTGCGTCACACTGCACCATACTTAATATGGCACATGCTTCCAGATATATTCATTGAGTTGTATTGGTTTTCCTGCCCATATATGTCACACAAATTTACATTTTCCAGCTACACATGTCATGACTGCCAAAGGGACCCAGCCAACTAGACAAAAGAGGCCAGGCCCAAATCCCCCCCTCCAAAATAAATCACACACGACTTGGAAAGAAAATGGGCCACAGCATTTATTGAATACAAAACAATAATGTTATGCCTGAGCTCAGAAATGGCAGAGCAGCACGATTAGAGTACACCAAGAAGCCCCTAAAGTCTCCATCCCACTCGCACCATTAGCCTGTGAGTGGAAGACAAACTCCCCAAACCCATAGGGTGTTTTACAGTCTAAAAATGCTCCTGGCGAAGACCCCCACCCCCCGCAAACAAAGAGCAGGAGGGAGGGGAACAACAAAAAGAAGTTCCCGGTGAGGATGTCCCATCAAATTGAAAGTGCACCACTCAGGCATTGGGTCCAGGGGTGGGCTTCTTGACTTAAAAAAAAAACGATGTGCCATGACTTAAAAGAGAACTAACACCTTGTAATAATAATCCTCCCACTTACCATACCTGAGCCAGAAAATCCTAATGATCTCTATTAGGTAACATCTTCAGTCAGTCCTTGATGCCATGCCCATGGAGGCAGACATGACAGTTGCTAGCAGAACCCTAGGACCTCAGTCACTACTCACTGCACATGAGCATCCATGGACATGACATCCAGAACCAATTGAAGATGTTGTGCAAAGGCACAAGGGCAATATTCATAAAGGACATTAGGCTTTTCTGGCCACAGTAAGGTAAGTGGGGGTTATTTTTAGATGTTAGTTCTTTATAGAAGATTGGCAACTGCTGATATTTGCCATAAGATACATAAAAGAAGCATAAGTAGACTTTTCCGAATGGGAATGGGAACTCCTTCTCATTACATTGAGAATCATTTTTTGGGGTTTACTCCCAGGAACAGTGCTTTTTTTTTTTTTTTTCTTTTTTGTAATATTTATCAAGGGCAGATGAAGGTACAGATCAAGCATCTTAAAGCATCCATAAAGAATTTCTATATTATATAAATACAATACCCCAATAACATAAAAATGGGGGGGAGGTATTTCTCTTCCCAAGGAGGCCACCTCCCCCCCAGCACTCACGGTGCAGAAAACCCCAGTGCTAATTTAGTCAAACTGAACTCAAAGCCAAGTGAACAAGACAGCCAAAGTGAGATATTCAAGATCCCCAAATCCCTTGGAACCTGTGTGGGGTCCCTCTGTGAGTGTATACCAAATGGTAGTGTGGAAGATTTTGGGCTACCAGGGTCACCCAGTGATCATATGAGGGCGGAGTGACAGACATCCACGCCATAGTAACTATTGTACATGCCACAACCAAAGTCTGTCAGAAGAAATGTAACAGGGTGAGTGTCTAGATCATCAGTAAAAATGTTAGGATACCCAGCTTTGGATTTGGGGAAATTGATCTGTCCAGAACCCCTGACAGAGAGAAGACAAGGTTCCAAAACTGGAAGACCTTAGGACAGTCCCACAAAAGGTGTTGAAAAGTACCAGTGGCATGAGAGCATCTGTCACAAAAGTTGTTATCCCTTGTATCCATCTTATTTAGTCTTACTGAGGTAAAGTACACCCTACGAAGAATTTTCATTTGGATGAGCTGATGTCGGGCATGTAAAGATACCCCATGTGAACTAGTTATGGCCCACTCCTCCAGCATCCCCAGGTCCCCCTCTCATCTCTGCCTCAGAAGGAGATTCCCGTGTCGGGTGCGAGCATCAAGCCACCTGTAAATAAAGGACACCAACCTGTCCGGGTATCTAGCCAATGCAGATGCATCTGAAGTGCATGTCACAGACGAAAATGCAAACATAAAAAAAGATGAGAGATACCAAAATTCCAATGAAGCTGCCCAAATGATTTCAAGCTACCGTCAATATAAATGTGTTCTAGAATCACAATTCTGTATCTGGTCCAGATGGGTCCAAAGTCAGGGCCGTACAGGTGTTTCAAGGTTACATTAGTCCATTATGGGGAAGACGGGTCGTGACCTCTCCAGCCTACCACCGCCTGCATTTCCCTCCACGCATTATACACCACATCCGCCATGGTTGTAACAGTGCTCCTCACCATCAGTCCCTTAGTCAACATCTGGGACAAATGATGATTCTCGCATAGAAAGGATTCCTCCAGAGAGAGGAACTGGAAATGGGTTTCAGGGTTAGACCAGGCCAAGGCATATTGGTCCTGTGCCACCAGGTAGCATCAATAAAAGTAAGACAAAGCTATACTTCCCTCCAACTTAGGCTTCTGCAGAGTTGACAAAGAACAATATTTTAAATATTTTAATATCTGCCCATTATCTTTGAGCAAGTAGAGTTTATCTTTCATGAAATGTGTAAGTGTCAAATGATAATTTTTAAGTTTTTTTGTGTTGTTACACATTTATTTAAATATCTATTTTAGACAACATCTCTGGAGGAGAAGGCATTCTTGTTTATCCACTTTGGACATTTGCGACAGCCCAAATCGAGACAAGGGAATTTCTCTGTATGCTGTTTTGTTGGGTACTTGGGTGCACTCTTGTCATGACCACAATGTTATATAGCCATCTGATTTTGCATAGATAGCTATATGGCTATGGCTATATGGCTATGTTTCTCGCTTGTGTTTTTCTTCAGACAATAATAGTAATCATAATGGTATTAATAGTAGAGTCTTTGCTAATCACACATAATTACACGAGGAAATAAACACAAAGCATAATGTCTTTTCTCAGTAACAAAATGTGGGTAAATTGGAGAAATGAGTGTATGAATGGCAGATGAGGTTTGATATAAGTGTGATTATACATCTGTATTGGAGAACAAGCATTTTACATATAAATGAAATGGGAAATCATTAGGGTAACATTTGCTATTGAAAGATTTGGCTATAGAGAACAAATTTCAGAATAGTTGTAAGGTGACCATACATTCCTTTAAATCCAGAATGCTAATGAAAGCTACCTACTGCAGGATTAGTATGATTCCTATGTGTTCCTGAAGATTGAAATTTTCATAAGTGTCCTATATTAATAGGGATACCTGGTCACTATATATTCATTTTTTCACATTTTAAATCCTAATTAAGACCTCCTCTAGATTACGGAGTACTTTTCTGGGCACCATTTATTAAAAAGACATTACTGAGCTGAAATGAGCATATATTTGATCATACATTTCCATTATTTTTTATCCCCTCTGTTGGTTCCAGTATAATTATGCAGGCTTTATCAGGCAGGTCAGATTGTAGAGCCCTTAAGAGATTAGGTTCCCCAAATAGTAAATCTAAAATCTCTAAAACAGGCATGTCAAACTCAGATAGAGTCAAGAGCTATATACTCAACATTTCCCCCCAAGGTGGGCCGCAACACTGTCTTCTAGGGTCCATGCACACACATATATAGAGGCACCATAGAATCATTAGAATCAGTCGATTTCTATTTATTTAGAAAATATCAACTTTTTGATCCTGATTGAGATCTTTATCAAGGCAGTCTCATAGTATGCACTACTGACTTGAGTGCCAGAGGGCTTACTGGAATCAGAGGTCCCCAAACGGCATGCAGCTGTGCAGGGACCCCTGTATTCCATGTACATCATGGTTCCTTTAGGCACATTCTCCCCATGATGTACATCCATTGTCCTTAAGGGGTTAAATAACCAGTGTAACCTGGTACAGATGAGCAAAAATTTCACAAAAGTGTTAACAAAAAGTAAAAAAGTCACATTTTTACAGTCTATAACTACATAACTAAAAAAAGGCAATGCAAACTAGTGCATAAAACATCTAAAAGTATTAAGTAAAACAATCCCCATATGCCCATTCTATTTACATAGGGCCAATAGGGTGGCCCTATATAAGACACCGCCAGTATACATTTCCAAATGTTAATTACATAATTGAAGGTGTGTTATATTTGCACTAGTGTAAAAGCCCATGTACACAGGCCAGGGTCGGGGTAATGTTAACCCTTTGAGTGCCAGAGGGGTATACAACATATTGCTTCACTACCTCCCTGATCCACGTGATGCAGTCATGCGTCTCCTTACTCACGCGATGCAATCATGCGCAGTAGAGACTGCCCGAATGCGGGCAGGCAGTCTCTATTGAGCATGACTGCATCGTGACAAACATCCTAGCGAATTATTATATAGGGTATGTATACTGATGTGGTGTTACATGATCCCTCTCTGACATTAACCCTTTGAGTTAATGTGTTGCATAACCCTCTGCCACTTACACTCTAAATGTGGCTTTTAATCCCTTTATGTTGGGCTGAAAGGGACTTAAAAAGTTTCTCTCTATGGAGAATCTCACACTGTCGGCCCACGAACTGCACATTTTTGTCCCGTGGGCTGCATGTTTGACATGGCTGTTCTAAAGTTATCAATTGACTGAGAAACAAAAGCACAAGTTATAGCTGGTAAGTGATAGATCTTCTTTTACAAAGAAAAGACCAACCAAACTGGATTTGTTTACACTGGAAAAGAGGTGTCTGTGGGGAATATCCTATATAATAATTCGCTAGGATGTTTGTCACAATGCAGTCATGTGCAGTACAGACTGCCCGCATTTGAGCAGTCTCTACTGTGCATGATTGCATTGCGAGAGTGAGGCGACGCAAGACTGCATGGAGCAGTGAGGTAGCAGCCTCTTAACCCTTTGAGTGCCAGAGGGGTACGCAACGCAATGCGATGCATACCCCTCTGGCACTCAAAGGGTTAACATTACCTGGACCTTGGCCCGTGTTCACGGGCTTTTACACTAGCGATTAATATGTACTGTGAAAATATATTCAAGGCCAATATAAAGAGCTTTTCATATATCTGTTTATTTAAAGGGCTATACAGAAAACATCCATTAAGACTTGATTAAATTAGCTAGAGCAAAGGCAAATATTTTTTATTATAAGGACAATAATAATTTATAATTACTTGGGGGGGTGCTCTAAAGTGAAATTAACTTGATATTAATTCTTGCGACATAAACTCTGCAATTCTTTTGTTAATATATGTAGCATATGCAATACAATATCTCATAGTGGAGAGATCTTAGTACAGGAAAACAAATTTTGGCATGCCATCTTTTGGGGACATCAACTGCTATCATGCCCAAGTGTGTTATAGTCTCTAATAACAGAAACACCAACAGTTTTCCACTACTGTTTCAGTGAAAAGCTTGCAGAGGGTGCAACCCCCACCCCACATTTGACTTGTGACCCCATGGTGGCATATATTGTAACCATAGTCATAGTAACATAGTTGATTAGGCTGAAAAAAAGGCAACCCCCACCCCCAATGAAGCCATTTCTAGTTAAGCCCCCAATGGGTAAAAACATTCCTTCCTTAATCCAAATGACAGTCAGATAGTTCCCTGGATCAACATCCTATCTGCTTTGAAGCCAGCTTTGAAGCCAGGGTCATAATTCTCAGTATTGTTCTGTGCTACATAGGTATCCATTACTTTATTGAAAGCAGTTACAGTATCTGAAAGCACAGCATCCTGGGGCAGAGAATTACAGAACTTTACTGGCCTTGCTGTAAAAAATTGCTGCCTTTGTTTTAGTCGAAAGCATCTTTCCCCTAGTCTTAATGGATGACCTCTCGTTCTAAGCTCTGCACTTTGAGTAAATAATTAACTGGAGGGTTCTCTGTATTGACCTTAAATATATTTGTAAATGGTTATCATTTTGCCTCTTAGACATCTCTTCTCTAATGTTAACAAATCCAGTCTGACTAGTCCCTCTTTATCGTATCCTCCGATCCCTTTATCAGTTTTGCACGTCTCTGCACTTTTTCCAGTTCAATAATGTTTTTTTTAAGTACTGGTGCCCAAATCTGTACTCCATATTCTAGATGAGGCCTTACCAAGGAAAATTTAGGGATACTGTTGTAACTAAGAAGATTATAGAAAATTGTGACATTCATTTTATTGTAAAAGGATGTTGATCAAGATAGACATCCAATCATCATTATGGGGTCAGATATTATTTTACTCATTTTAGGCAAAACTGGAAATGGCTTCAGTGAGGTTTTTCATTCCTCTGTGTCAAAGATGGAACCAGAAAAAGGTTAAGCTTAATTTTTTTGGACAGACACATTTTTTTCATTATTTCAGTGGCATATACTTTTACTCTTTTAGAGATTAAATGACGGAGTGCAGCTATTCATTCACTCAATGACAAAATGGAATTGAATGCACACTGGGAAAGTACCATATTTTCTAAAAGATTTTCAATTCACCCTTCGGTAATTGGACTTAGTGTTTCTTGACAGTAACATAGTCATATTGAAGTTATTGCTGGCATATCCACTGAAATCATAAGACAGCTTTATATTGGCAGGGGCTGAAGAGTAGAATAAAACTGTATTACATCTGGAACCTCAACATTTGATGTGAACTTTGTTTCTGGAAATAAAATATTTGTTTTTCATTTTTTCTTTTTTTGCATCAGGGATTAGGTTGGGATTTTTTTCATTTGCCAGGGAGCCATTTCTGGTTTCCATGGTGATTTAATTAGAGCCCAGTAATGCTGAAGGATATCTAAACATGAAAATCATAGTTGTTCTGGTTCTTCCAAGAAAGATATTCTAAACTTTACTGAAGCATTGCATAAATGAATTTCTACGTTAGTCTGACTTGTGTAAATAAAATAATATATTATCTGACACGAGGCAAGGGCAAAGCAAAAACTTGTCATTTGCCCCTTGTATATTAGTAAGGGAGCGACAAATAATTTGAAAGGTTTGCTACTGTTGTGCAGGGATGGACAGTCTTTATTCCTACAGATATTGCCGAACTACAAATCCCATCATCCTCTGCCAGCTGTTGTCTATCTCAGGATGAATGGAATTGTAGTCTAAGGACAGTAGGAGCATTGCATTCACCCCTGATCTATATACAAGTAGCCACAACAACTTTTTGATATAAAATTATAAAAAAACAAATTCTACGTCTTATTACTGTAATTCGTTTATGTATTAGAAAACCCTATCTGGAATCTTAGGTTTGCACAATATGGGTACATTCTAATATTGTTAGATAAAACCCTTGGAAGCTAGAAACGCCTTGAGTTGGAGCCATTTCTATCATCCAAAGTTTAAAGGCTTATTTTACAATTTTTTTCTTGTGCAAGTTTTTACGCAGCGATAAACACCTGAAAATACAAGTAGAAAGAAGGATCAGAGATGCTCAGTTAAGCTCATTAGCTATCATATCAATGCAAGAAGCTCACGTGTCCAGTGACCAGGGTGCAATCTCCTTTTGCTCAACAGTGCCATTCACAGAGAGGAAATCTTCTGAAGCACATCATACTGGTCCTGCCAAATGACAGTCCAGCCACAAAATGCCAGACATTTACGAGGCCCAAAAAGGGTGAAAGGTATGTCTGGGGTTAGCTGTTTCCCTGTTCAGATAGGAATTGTTTGGCATTTTGTGGCTGGATTGTCACTTGGCAGGACCAGACTGATATGCTTCATAAGATGTCCTCTCTGTATATGGCACTGGAGAGCTGAAAGAGATTGCATACTGGGTGCAGTATGCAGTCCTAGTGAGATTCTTGCATGTATTTGCTAGCTCATGAGCCTAGTTGAGCATCTCTGACATTTCTTTCTACATATGCAAATTGCTCTTGGGGTTGTCACCCTAAGAGTAATGGGGGGAATACAGATGTGGATCCCTTGCTCACAGTGCCTAGAGGGATCAGCTGCACCTCACTGACAAGGCAAAAAAAAAAAAAAAAAAATATTTATTTATATATATATATATATATATATATATATATATATATATATATATATATAAATACATAAATACATAAATATGCCAAAACAGATGTCTGGTGTTAGCTGTTTTTCTTGTTCAGAATTGTCTAGCATTTCATTTGGCAGGATGGGTGTGATGTGCTTCAGAAGATTTCCTCTGTGTGTGTGGCATTGGTGAGCTAAAAGAGATTTCACCCTGGGTGCTGGACGCAGTCCTAATGAGCTTATTGCATGCATTTGCTAGCTCATGAGCCTAGTTTTAGCATCTCTGACCTTTCTTTCTACATATGCAAAGTGCTGATGGAATTGGTCACCCAACCCAAAGAGTAATGGGAGGAATCCAGACGTGGACCTGTTGCTCACAGTGCTTAGAGGGATCATCTTCACCTCACTGATGTGCCGAAACGTATATCTGGGGTTAGCGGATTCCATTGTCCAAATATGAGTTGTCTGGCGTTTCATGGTTGGACTGTCAGTTGGCAGGACCAGTATGATGTGCTTTAGAAGCTTTCCTCTCTGTGTATGGCACTGGTGAGCTAAAAGAGATTGCACCCTGAGAGCTGGACACAGTCCTAGTGAGCTTCTTGCATGCATTTGCTAGCTCATGAGCCTAGCTGAGCATCTCTGACCTTTCTTTCTACACCTGAAATTACAAGAAATAGTATAGTACTAGCATTAAAACCTTTACAGTTCAGTGCTATACTATAAAAAAATGCACAAACAAACCCAAGAAAGGTTATATACATAAGAATAAAACAATATAAAAATAACCAGATAAAACCATAATCTAATAACTAATTCAATATATAACCAGATGGACTGGGTGAATAGTTACTATTTAACTTGACGAAGGGGATGAAGAGAAATGATGAGTCCACTTATTTAAATCCCAAGAAGACCGTCATATTCCCCTGTCAATATACAGTTGCTAGACAGCGAAGCTGGTGAGTGGGGCATGAGAGCTGAGTCAGCCAACTGGACTCCCCTTGCTGCAGCTGAGGCTGTATAAAGGTGCTAACCATGAAACCAGATTGTTCATCCCCAGTTTTTCCAGGGCAAACCAGGATGGGATGTCCAATTGCTGGAGAAGGACTGAGCAGGGGAACAGGAGCCCAACTATCAAAATGAGTGACACAGTCCAAGTCCAGAGGGAGAGTAGAAGCCAGATTACAGGACACCAGACAAGAAGGAATAGAAAAGATGTTAGGTAAGAAACTAGAGAAATGAGAAACTGGAGAGGGGAGTGAGAACATGATCTGCTGGAGGCGAACCTGAGAAGAAACATGACAGCAAGGTGAAAGCAGAAAAGAGGAAATCTTTGAACCACCAGGGAACAGACAGAGGAGAAGGAAAGCTAGGAGAAGAAGAAGAGAAGAAAGATGTGATATGCTAGAGGTGGCCTTGAGAAGAGATTAAGACAACAAGGAGCAGAAGTGAAGGAGTACGAAGGAGGTGAACTGCTAGAGGGAACAGCAGAAAGAGAGGAAGCTGAGAACTAGACTAGGGCAAAGGCGAAGAAGGAAGAAACGAGGTGATCCTCTAGAGGCGGACCTGAGAGGAGTCTAAGACAGCAAGGATCAGAAGAAAAGGTGAAGGAAGGCAGCGAACAACTAGAGGGCAGACAAAAGAGAGAATACCTAGGATTAGACTAGGGTAAAGGTGAAGCAGGAAGAATGGAGGTGATCTGCTAGGGGCAGACCTGAGAGGAGACTGACACAGAAATGAGCAGAGATGAAGGAGAAGGAAGAAACTAAGAGAAAGTCAGAGAATGGCCAAAGTAGAAGTGATGGTGTATTTGAAGAGTGTGCTTGAGAGCCAACTCACAAGAAAGTTTAGAAGAGGACACCTGAGACAAACACTAGACAGAGTCTAGATGAATATTGGAGTTGTAGTCTGGGAGTCAAGCCAAGTAAATTAACACAGCACAGAGTTGTATGCCAGAGGTGTAGTCAAGTCACATGCCAGGGGTCAAGCCAGATAAGATAAGATAAGGTAACAAATTAGGAGTCAGAGATGGCAGGTGGGAGGAAAGCCAAAGTTCAGGCTAGGTGGTCTCTAGACAGGACTCAGGAATTATGATGCAAATACAATGCAAAGGACACAAGGTCTTATAACAGGGAGAATTGACTAAAAAGGATATATAGGCAATGAGAAGGTAGGAGGAGAGAAATGGGCATGACAGCCAGAGCACATTGGAACAGACAGTGACAAAGACATAATGTAATTCTAAGGTTCCGTATGCTGTTTAACAAAGCTGGCCTTCTCCAATAAAATTAATGAAGACTGTGATGTATCAAGTGCTAGAACAGAACAAATGGCGCGATGCAAGAAATGTTCGCATCTGCTAATGGCATTTTTGTGCGCAGATAGATTTTGCGCATGTTCTAATCCAGGAAGCTGAATACCGAATGCTTCTTGAATTGCGCATAAAAAAATCCTTTTTACGACAACACTACACAGACTTATAAATTAATTCGCAATAGCACTTCCTGCATTAGGAGCATTCGCTATTCCACTCACACAGATTCGTCAATCCTGGCCACGACCACAAAAAAAAAATTTGCAGCTGTTCGCAAACTTATTCCCTAGTGGTTTTCACACGGGAAATAGCGATTGCGCATGTTTCTTGCATCTCACCAAAATTGTACTATTTTTAACTTAAAAATGTAACATACTCTAAAATCACTGCATTTACTGGGCCCCTATCTTGGGGGAAGGTGTCTCTGGGTCCCTGCACCTATTAGCCAAGAGCTCTATCCTCAGAAAACCCGATCTGTGGAAAATTGCTCTGTCTCAAAAATTCTGGTCCTAATGTATAATCAGTTTGAAAGTCCAGCAATTAGATAGTATGCTCAAAATTGCCCCATATATAAAGCCAGTGTTTTTAATTTCAATTACTGGAGACAATACCGGGTGATGGAGAATTTACTGCGATCAAGCCACCAATAATATCCCAGAGTTAGAACAATATGAGGATTTGGAGGACATCCACAGGAGGAGATAGCTGGGACTCAAAAACAAAATCAAAATAAGCAAGGGAAATATATAAAGGAATAACTCTATTGGTAACAAGGGAACACATCCTGATTCATCAGGGGTTACTGAAAATCTAAAGTAACACCAGTATATACCTAATTCTTGTACCTAATTGGTCAATTATTTTCTCCATCACTTCATTCACAAAAAAGAGTCTCTCCATGATACACTCATATTACAACAATTAATAATAAACAATTATTTACAAACCCATAGTTAACAAGGATATTATGTATAGAAAAGCACATTCATAATTCAGTCTTTATAAATTGATAACCTATAAAATCTTTTATGCTCCAGCCTATATACCACAATCAATAATCTAACACTTAGTTATCCATGAACGATCAAAAAATAATTATATTTATGTTCAAGCAACTCAATGAAGTGCAACAACAAGAATACATAAAAAAGTAATCAATTAATTATTTGTGTATAGTATACTTAAACATTTAATATGGGAAGTATAAAAGAATCATAAACTATAATATTATAGCCTGT
Organism: Rhinophrynus dorsalis; assembly: GCA_037306005.1. Lineage (NCBI taxonomy): Eukaryota > Metazoa > Chordata > Amphibia > Anura > Rhinophrynidae > Rhinophrynus > Rhinophrynus dorsalis. The sequence continues at coordinate 94,702,605 of CM074721.1, forward strand.
GATAAAACTGAAGCATAGTAATAAAAAATACTAATAAAAAGAAACTAGATACTGAAAAAATAAATTCACACATAAAAGTTTTATAAAAAGAAATTTGTATAAAATAAAATATAAATAAATAGAAATAAAAATCTATTTATTTAGTCTCCCACTAAAATCTATACCTAAATATAATCCTTAGATGTAATGCCTTTTGCTCATTTATCCAATTTGTTTCCTGTTGTCTTAAGTAACAAAAGCCTATTTATCGTGTTTGTTCTGCTCAATATTAAAATTAATAAGTACAGAATGAGAGACTCAGACTCTTAACCTTCTCTAATATTTCTGAGATGTTCAATAAATGGGTTTTCAGCATTCTACCTGTACAGCCCACATATCATTTACAGCATTCACATCAACAAATAGACCACCTATGTACTTAAACAATTAATACAATCTCTTATAATCTTGGATATTAACATTTTATGACAGCGGTAGTACAATTCTTCTTCAGGCATGTATACATGTTAAAGGGTTTTTTAAAAAATGTTCATGACTCAGTTTTCTTATAATTAATTATCTTCTTATTTAAGCAAGGTTTTTAGTGAAAGAGCTCTTAATGCAAAAAATGTTTACTTTAGAACCTATTACATTTTTCAGGAGGATATTTTGTAAAATGCATAATTTTTTTGGATTTTTTCTATATCGTTTGCATTTTGCCTGTATATAGTAAGAAAAAGGGGTTCATTGTTGCATAACTCATCTGACTTCTTTGTTTGTAAGTTAAGAATTCTTTCCTGTCTATAGTTTCAACTTCCTCATAAGCCTCTTGGAACTCTCTCATAATGTACTGTTTCCTCTTATTGATATTCTCCTCATTGGTACAATTCCCCCTATGTCCCGCATTTGTCTTTTGGGTATATATTTGTTTTTATTTATTCTAATTATTATTCTTTTATTATTATTATAATTATTCTTTATTTATACAGCACCAACGTATTCAGCAGTGCTGTTATTACTTGTGGCATGTAAGAGCTGATAACCAAATATTGGAAAAGAAGAAACAACAGCGCCAGATCCTCTAAGTGTAGTATTTGTTCAAGACTACCATAACCTTAACCACGTGCTCTATTAAAATATTACTCACACTTTTAAAAGGCTTCCAATACTGCCTCTAAGTTTTCAAGCTTTCCTGGTATAAACCCCAGGATGGTTACCTCCAGATATACACCAAAGATCTTGCCCGGGCGTTAAATTCTCCGATATAGGGCTATAGAGGCCTGCAGAGAGTACACCAAACTCCCTCCAAAGGCCTACACTACCTAAACAGGAGGTAAACTAATACAGGAGGTCTTGGGTAAAAATAATATAAAGAGCTGGTCAAGGTGATATATAGATATCAAATTTATTTTCTCTTCACTATAATAGTGATACCAAAAAATATATATATAAAAATATATGCATATAGCTAAAAAAAACGCTCAATGCATTTTGTAATAACAAATTACTTATTCAAGAGCAACTTAGCATCTATAAGTGTTTTGGTTTTTATTGTATTGTGTGGTGCTGTTTTTTTGTTGTGACTTCCTGAGCCATTTGCCACCATTTGTGTGGTAATTTGGGACAGAGTCAGAATTTGTGTGTGTAGTTTGATAACCAAATATTGTCTATGGTTTTTAAATCTCACTTGTCCTTGAGTATCACTCACTTTCCTTCAATCAAGGAAAATATTGGAGTGTTCTTATAAATTCTCATTAATATACTTTAAAATTTGATAAAACACCTCCTCGTCTCCATTTCATATTAAAATAATAACATCAATATATCTTTTATAAAATGTGATATATTTTTTATAAGAGTTATTATTTCAAATATGGGTGTGTTCCCAATACCCCATGTGTAAGTAGATTTTTTTTTATAAAATTTTTATAAATGAAAATAGTATATGTAAATTTCCTTTTTACACTATCTTGTCTGCTTTATTAGAATATTTTTTTACTATACTTTATCAGTTTTACCACAAGGCTTAATGTTATCCTCTGTTATGCTTCCCTATGAAATATATAGGTATTAAACTTGTACATTCCTTTTGGAACTAATGCAAAATATAAGAAAAACATGCATGTTTCATGACATTCGGATTTAATTAAGAACTGAATGACAAGGAACACCTAATCCCAGAAACATGAAAGACACACTCAATACTTTTGCTGATATACATTCATTAATTCATTCACATGCGTAATATCACTCTTACACAAATTCGTAACAAGTATATCACTTATCTTGATGTCGGAGGTACAGTGGTGTCCTCAATGCCCTGGTCTTCCTTCATATTTCTTCTAAAAAGTATTTAATAATAATAAAAAAACAACTACCTATCACGGCGCCCCGTGATCTGGGCGACATGCTGTCCATCTCTATTATGCTGCTCTCCTATTGGCTGCTCTGTATTGCTCCTCCTAGTGACAGACTTTTTATACCCTGGGCTGTCACTCGGCTAGTGCCCTTTCGTGGTGTACCTGATGCCTAGAGCTAATTCTGTGATCCTGATACCAGTGTATGACCCCAGACTGCCTGACCACGCCATTAGTCTCTGCTCCTGATTCTGTGTACCGATTCGGATTGGCTGACGTTCCTGCTTCCTGTTCTGACCTGGCCTGGCTGACGTTCCTGCTGTGTGTACCGACCCGGCGATACCGACGTTCCTGCTCCGTGTACCAACCCGGCAAGACTGACGTTCCTGCTTCCTGCTCTGACCCGGCTTGGCTGACGTTCCTGTGCTGGTTACCAAACCGGCTTGGCGGTGGTTCCTGCTCTCAGCTTGCTTGACTGGGCTATCTCCGGCAGTTCCGGCTGCTTACGGTTGCACGGTTCCCTCAGAGTGTGTCTCATGTCTCCGGTACTCCGGTACCTTCTCCGATCCTGCCAGGTGGCTCAGAGTCTCAGTGTGCCAGTATCCACTCACACCGTGCTGCATCGCTTGGTCTTAACTTGGGTTCAGTTGGGCGCTTCCCATGGTTGCCGTTATCCAGACCATTGCGATTATTAACCCCTTCGGGGGTGTTGCCCCGTATCTACTTGCTATACCAGTGTGGTTGCTTCCAGTACCGTGGGCGTACCGTTTCTATAGGTCATTTGGGCGCTTCCGGTTGCCACCCATTTTATATGAAGCACATTAACCCTTTGGGGCATAGCAAGAGCATTGGTGTTGATCTCTCCGTTGGGCCTCCGTTTGGCACAAGCTCTGACCAGCCTATTGTAGTCCACGGTGGGCGTCCACCGTAGTGGAACCATGCTAGTTATCATTGCCTCCGTTACTCTTATGCCATTGTCGCCTCCTGTTGCGTTAGGCGACATTGTACCGCAGCTATTGCTAGCCACTCTGCCAGTGGCTCCATTGTACATATCGGATTCATACACTGACCTGTGTCAGTATTGTGCTGTGTACCATACTGGACCGGTGTGGGTAACTGCTTGTAACCTGTCCTGTGTCAGTTGATGCTATTTACTGGACTCGTGAGGGTTACATTATTTCTTGTGTGCTTTGATAAAATTGTGTTTTTACCTAAACCTAACGTGTCTGAGTGTACTGAACCGTAACACTACCCCACCACTACCATTGCATCTACAAATAAATAAACCCCCTGCCCCCTTTAAACCTGCTTGGACTGTTGCCTGAGCCTGAATGAGAAAAAAAATTAATAGTGCTTGACTTATATATGGCCATCCCTGTTCAGATTAGATCCCATGCTCCCATTGGCTGGGATTGTGGTTTTATGCATATCTGCGACCCCTCCAACTAGATGCTGATGGGTTGGGAGGTGAGGTTACTGCAGGGCATGCTCGGAATCCTGCAAAACCCAACAATCTCAGCCAATGGGAGCGTGGAAGCTACTTTGAACAGTGATGGTCATATAAAAGCCAATGCCTGTCCATTTATTCCCTCATTCTGGCACAGACGACAGCATGAGCTGGATAATAGTTTTATATCTATTCTTTAATTCTTTAATGCTTTTTAGATACTAGATGCTAGAGGACCAGGGAGTTAAGGACACAGATGTACCTCCTACATCAAGGTAAGTGTTATGATATGAGGGATTTATTATTTTGGTGAATTCATTTTGTTTATTAATGAAAACCTTCACCAAAATTCTGACTAATTGAAGTGGGGAGGGGTGTTGATGACATTTGCTTAATCCGAATAGGAAAAAAATATTGAATCATTCAGACGAAACTAATTTTGTTGCTGTGCACAAATCTATTAGGTATACTATATATATAAAAAGTTAATTGTATGAGGGTTATTATGTATTCTTTTCGTTGCATTTCCTTGAAATATTGCTTACACATACATTTAATTAATTTTGGTTAATGGATAAGGTAAGCAGATTATTAATTGTGGAATATAGGCTAGAGCAAACAAACCATTGTGTAAGATATCAATTTATAAACACTGGTTTATAAAAATGCTTTTCTTTATGCACAATATCTATTAATGGCTGTAATATGAATGTATCAAGATGGGACACTCTTTTTCATGATTAAGGGGTTGGACAAATTAATTTACCAATTAGGTAGGAAAATAAGATATATACCAGAAATAGTTAAGATTCTTGATAACCCCTGGTGGAGTTGGCAGTGTACCAGTGATACATGTAGGGCTATTCCTTTATATTTCATGTTATATCACTGTGCTTATTATTTTTTGTTTTTGGGCTCCAGTTTATCCCCCCATTGAATATCCTCTTACTCCCTGTATTGTTTCATTGGTAGGATATTATTGCCGGCTTGATCGCAGTGTGTTCTCTTGGTATTTGCTCCCAATATTGGACTTAAAGGGATAGTAATACTTCGTTTTAACTTTATTTTATTTTGTAGGCATTAAAAAAACATGAAGAATGATATAAGTCTTATCTCTCAAACCTTTATGGTTTATGAGATATTCACAAGCAAAGTTCCCCTCCCCGCCCCTTTTACCTAGTGTAAGCCATCTCTTCTCAGATGTCAGTCTGGTTGTATGACAGTACAGATAACAGAAGGGGACAATTTTCTTTGTATGAAAACAATGAAAGCCCTTCCCCCCTTGACAAGTTTTTCAGCTTTTTCCATTATCTTAATTGAAGATTGTCCCTCTCTGCAGTCTACCTGGGCATCTCCCTTCTGATCTGGTTGAACAGGGGGGGGGATACTTTGTTTGTGAATATCTCTTAAACCATAAAGGTTTCAGAGATAAGACTTATATCATTCTTCATGTTTTTTTAATGCCTACTAAATAAAATAAAGTTAAAATGAAGTATTACTATCCCTTTAACAACTCTGACTTTATATGCAGTGTGGTTTTGAGCGTACTATCATTGGACACTGCTGATTGCCAGACTTTTAAGTGAATCATACATTAGGACCAGAACTTGGGTGACAGGCAGTTTACTGTGGATTGAGTTTTTTGGAGCACACCGTTCATGGATAATAGGGAGTCCAGTAAGTTTAGTTAATTTAGAATTTGCATGTTGCGCTTTTGTAACTAATAAATACTATACTTAGAGAGTGTTTGCCCCTTTCCTTTGTTCTGTTCTATCTCTTGATACTTTGTTGATCTGAAATTACAGCTCTTTGTTGTGGAGAGGGTTGGTTTTTTTAAAGGGTTAGTAATACTTTAAAAAAAAATTATTTTATATTGTAGCCATTTAAAAAACATTAAAAATGATATAAGTCTTATCTCTCAAACCTTTATGGTTTGAGAGATATTCACAAGTAAGGATTCCCCCTCAGTGACCAAAACAGTCAAGTCTGTCATCTAGTGGTCAGATTTGGAATCCGGTCTGGAGAGCAGCAGGCAACTGTTCAGCAGACCCAAGATCGAGAGATATAAAAATAATTACTTCATTGCAACGATCTACAAAGTGTGCTTGCAAACCAGGCACACTTTGTAGACTATCCCAAAGAAGTAGTTATTTTTATATCTCTTGATCTCGGCTCTGCTGAAGAGACGCAGCCGGTCTGAGGACCAGATTCCAAATCTGACAGCTAGAAAAGGGAAACTTTGCTTGTGAATATCTCTCAAACCATAAAGGTTTGAGAGATGACACTTGTATCGTTCTTCATGTTTTTTAAATGGCTGCAATATAAAATACATTTTTTTGAAGTATTACAATCATTTGAAACTGGCAATTTTACCTCACCTAAATGCAGTTTGCTGAATATTTCCTGCATTCAACACAGGAAAGTTTCAGCAGAAACTATCTGGATGGGGGCCTATGGAGCCACTGCTCAGATTGTTCTCTAGGATGATTGGCTCCTTGTGTTGCTCATAGAATCAATACAATCAATGGCCAGCCAATAACATATGATTGATGACCATGTGTACAGGCCATCAGGAACACATCAAAAACATCCCTCCCCATCTACAGAATCACCAGGGGAATTCAGGTACATTGGAGGTTAAGAGAACAGTTTAAGAATCAGAGCAGAAAAAATGATAAAAGTCAGAAGAGTCCGAGGAGCCTTGATGTGTTAATCAAAAGCATGGCTAAATGACAATGTATATATTATCTTTTTGAATAGGTCTATGGTGTGTGTGTGGTCCTCTGATTTTGCATATCAGGGAATTCATGAATGTTGGTGCTGCATACATGAAAAGTTGGACCCCAAAATGGCATAGGGAGATTCTGAGAATGGTTAATATATAGTTACTTGCAGATCTCAGTGGGCAAGTTGGAAAAAAGGAAATGAGCAGCTCCTTCAGGCTGCAAAACAAGATGTCTCACCTGAAACATGGTCGTGTCCTCTTCATTAGAATTTCATTAGCATTGCAAAGTAAAATGCCTCAGTTGCATAATAGTTTCTAATCAAATTGAAAAATATGTTTTCTATTAATAACAAACCAGTATGTGATATGCCTGCTAATTTATTGTTTGTACTGCTGATAAATAACACCATAAAACCCCTGTCAATAATTTTGGGAAAGGATAGAGCCTAAACTCTCACTCAGACACCTCAACACCTGTCATTTCCCCACTCTGGGATGTGGTTAAATTATAATATGCATCGCTAACAACACTCAATACATCAGCACAGAGTAAAGCCAGATACTACATGCTCTACTCATTAAGTGAGACCACATCGGAAAAGGATGCTCATCCTTATGTCATCAATATGGACTCCCTATGGATCAGAGTTTACAATTTTTTTTACACAAGGATTAGACTGAGACAATAAAAAATGTATTGTGGGTGATCTATCTCTATCTCTCTGACTGAAACATTATCCGTCTGTTATTTCATTCTTTGCCAATAAAATTTGCTTAAGGAGTCCCACGGGTGCTGCCCCTCCTTTCAGCACTATATATATATATATATATATATATATATATATATAGTCAAGAACAAGAGACCTTTATCAAGAAAATCACTGACAGTAAGAGGCACCAATGTCTTTAACTCTGTCCCAAACCCTAGTCATTCTACAGATGAGGTTCAACACCCTTCAGGGATGGGTCATCCGGTCAGAGATTATTTTATTGTTCCAGCATGTGTCTCAGGCTTTTTTCTTCCTAAGGTAGTATCTGATTCTCATATTAATAAGGAAATTGTTCTGCCTTCTCTGCTCTTTCTTATAGAAGGGAACAGGAACTTGGCTGTCTGGACATAGGTGCCTTAAATTCTACGTTGAATGCACTGAACCTTTGTCAAACTTTAAATGCAGGTATGTCAGATAAAAAAAGAAAGAAAACTAACATTGCAGTTTTGTGTTTCTGGGACCCCGTATGGTTTTACTCAGGAGACTACTGTATAGCTAACATAAAAAGGTCTCGGCAAATCCCTACTTGTTTCAATCTGAAGTTTTTAGAATAATGAAATGAAAAATAATTAAAACCTTACTGAGGGAAATATGGGAGATATTTATACCTTCCCTAATTACAAACATTGTGTGCAAGGATCTACAGACCAAGAAGGTGCAAAGAGACAACACATCCCAATTGCACACACAAACAAAAGCCTGGGGAACTTTACCTTTACTTAACAATAGTGTTCAAATAGTTGTCTATATGCTTATACTTAGGAGAGCATCAAAGACTATATTTTGGCTACATATAGTATATAGTAAGAAAACCAAAAATGTCTGTGCATCAGACTGAGCTTTTATCAATGAATAATCTTAGACTTGCTACAGATAATAAACAGAGAAATTTATTTACGTAGCTTGCCTGTCAATGTCCAGTATATGAGAGGTCAATACAAGGATCTCTGCGGTGAGCTATTTATTCCAAGGCCTGATCAGGTGACCAGGGGACACCCATTGAGATTAGAGGAAAGGAGGTTTAAACTTCAGCAGAGGAAGGGTTTTTTTAGGTAAGGTCTGTCAAATTGTGGAATTCATTGCCCAGGGAGGTAGTTATGGCAGATACAATGGATACATTTAAGAGAAGATTAGATACATTTCTTTCAAAAGGGAACATACAGAGTTATACTGTTTATCAGTAGGCTGATCAGGAAGGTCAGATAAAGACTAATTTAATTGGTAGCAGGAAAGCTATAAAATTCTCAGTTACTGAGGTATGAGGCGAAGGTTGAACTTGATGGACTTGTGTCTTTTTTCAACCTAATTTACTATGTTTACTATGTTTACAATCACCTAAGATTGGACAAGCAGGTGGGAGTAGCCAAAACTTCCCAAAGTACATACAAATAAAAAACCTCAGAAAATTATTATTGCTTCAGTACTAGGTCACTTTCACACATGCAACATTATAGCAAGTAGTTTTTGTGGCCCTACATCTGTACAATTACTTTTTTGTAGTGATTGAAAATGTTGGTGTATTTTTAGTTCTATAGTGAAACAAGATTTTGCCAGCATAATTTTCTCCAAACAGAAGCCATAAAATCTTAAGGAAAATGTAGATGCATACAACAGTTGTGTGGTTTTTATGTGATTTCAGGTCAATTTGATTTAAATCAATACTACAAATGTGTAGCTGCATAAAACAGTTGTGTGGTTTTATGTGATTTCTGTTCAGTTCCATTGAAATCAATACTAGAAATGTGTAGCTGCATTATGATAATGTTGGAGGAGAGTTGCAATAGGCCCCATCTCTCTGAGACAAACACACAGCATACTTCCTATGTTAAATGCCCCATAGGAGACAATGTGGGAGATTTATAAAAGTGTAGTGAATTGAAAAGAAGCAATACATTGGCTGTAAGATTGTCTCTGGTAGTTATAAAAGTATTAACAACAGTTTAGGAGGCGATAACACCGTGTAGTATGTTTTCTTAAAAATGGAGTAAAGAAGTCTGTAAAAAGTGGTGCAGAGTATTTATAAAGAAATGTCGCTATTTGCAACAAATTAGCCACATATTTTTCACCAAATATTTAAGGCCATGTCTTACCTGTTCTTATTCTTTATGGTTGCCACATTTATAAATCCTATATAATAATTCGCTAAAACGTGTGTAACACCGCAGTCACATGCAGTAGACACTGCTGCGCGTGCTGCAGTCATGCGCAGTAGAGACTGCCCGCACCGCGGGTGATACAGAGCTGGACGTTCCTAAGGAGCGTCCAGCTCTGTATCAGCTGCGGCGCGGGCAGTCTCTACTGCACATGACTGCCCCGCGACCGGCTGCCAGTGGCACTGTGGCCCATGTAACGGGCTCCTCAACTAGTATAAGTAGAATACGTGATAAATGCTAACACTCAGGCCTTGGTCAGAAGGGTTCATTCTTTTAAGAGCAAAAAACAGTGGATAAGATAAATTTGAATCCCCTGTAATTTGGCTTGGTTGTTGGAAAAAAAACCTTCAGGTATTTTACCAGAGTTTATTTTCCAACATAAGTACACCAATGCAAGATAAGCCAGAAAATAAGGAAAATATGAGTGTAAGAAGAACACTGCGCTGAACCATTTAGAAGAAAATACAAAATGTTCACATTCATGGTGTAAATGGATAGTGGATTTTTGTAATTGCTCACAAAAAAATGAGCAAAGACAAGTTATTACTGCTCATTGATAGGTTGAAGAACTGTACATTTGCCATAGTTTCTGGCATGACCTTCATTATTTAGCCTACAAAGTAAAGGTGTCACATTCCATCAAAATGAGGATGATGTACTAAGAACCTAAGAAGACCTGGAACACTTCTGGGTTAGCCAACAGCATCATGGGGATGAATAAAATGTCCCAAAATGTTTTCTGATTTAAATGGGACTTTTAACCACATGAATCCTTGGGAGATCTGCAAGACATTTAAGCTTGCTTAACACTCCAAAGTAACCCATCTTGAAAGCATTGCTTTAGAATGCATTGGAGAACTCTGTAGCATTCAAGAGTTTCTTTAAAGCCCCATCTAATCAGCTGGAATTTGGTGAATTTTATTTATCTCCTATGTGCAGTTGGTTTGCCACCAACATTTCTGCATTTCATCTTAGTACACATCCTCAGCCTCACTGTGATTCATGAGCAGCAAAGCAGGAGCAGTCTGCAAGGTCAAGACAAGGTCAAGTTTCCTGTTTTCCCATTGCACTGTTTTGCCCCAGTGTGATTAGAAACCGATAAGACTTTAGAATTCCAGCATTGACAAATGTTTGCTTTGCCAATGTTTAAGCCAAGACTAAGGAACTTCTCCATCTGTTCTGACTTCTTGGACTACAACTCTCATTATTCTCATCCCACCTGCAGCTATTGTTGAACAGCAACTGGAGGGGAGGAATTGCAATATAACAAACAGCTGGACAAGAGGTCCAGGTTCCAGATTCAGAAGTATATAAGTTCTAGATATTTTTTTGTCTTTTTTTTTTTATTATGGATTTGCTTCTGCTCTGGGCTATCCCTACTCTGTGGACTGGACAGGGTCATTTTAAGTTATTGCTAGGCCCCAGGCAAAGTATTAAGTAGCAGGCTTCCTTAACACCATGGATGTCAGAAAGAGCTCCAACACATAGCTTTACAATGCTTTGAAGACCACTCTAGCATGAAACAATACCTATGAGGACCAGAAAGGTTTGCAGTGTATTGTTTCACAACCTGTTCTGTGCCCTTTGTTCCTCTATAGACTAATCAAGTTTTCACACAATTTTGAGCTTATATTTAAATACATAAAATGTATTTATGTCCATGACACTGAGTTTTTACCCCATATTAACACAATTCTGAGTTTTCACACCTGAATTCCAATATTTAAATACACAGGAGATATGAGGTATACTCATTGTAGTCTTCCTGGTAAAACACTTTCTAAATAAAATTAAACTTAGCAGAACTAGAATGTACGCCCCAGATCGGGGAGGTCAAACCTGTCCTGATTGTTATATACAGAGTTTAAGTTACTAAATAGATAGTGTGATTCAGATAATAACACCTATTGCTTAAATCATTCAAACACCAAGAAGGACTAATAGACGCAAGACACTATCTATGGCTGGTTACCATAGACACCAAAATGTCATGCTTCTTAAAGGAATAATGTATTCACAAACATAACAACTGTGTATACTATGCTTTACATAATAAATCTGATACTCATAAGTGAAATAAGAGCAAGGCAAGGACAAAATACCTAAGAGTTGAAAAAACACAGAATAAATCCTTTATATGGTAGATAAAATAACATGTCACCAGCCACTGACGTTAACAAGAAAATGGAATACCCATAATAACCCCAATTCCTTTTATTATCTTGATACTGAGAGGAACTGATAGTCACTTTGCACTCAGAAACTGGAATTGGTTACCACGGAAACCATGTCAGTATACCTCACTTTCCTCAGTGGTCAGTCTGATTGCCATTAAGTACAGGAATCCATACTGAAGTGTACCAAGTTCATCTTCAATCACAATTATTTCATATTTGAGGGGGAATATTGCATGGAGAGGTAAGCAGTAGCTATGGGTACTTTCTTTATACTTTCGATTGCCAAACTATATGAGATATATTGGAATAGATTTACGAAATAATAACCTCTTTTGTGGACAAGTATATTTTGTAAGAGGTATATTGATTACCTCATACTAGTATGGAATGGAGACAGTGTTAGTTTTATTTGGGTTGCTGATAATATAATATGATAATAGTGCCCCCTTGCCCCCCCTCTGGATGCCCATGCAGGTACCCATGGCAACCAGGTGCTCATTTTCATTATTGTTCTTCCAGTTACCTGGCAGGAGATAGTGTTTTAGTGTGCATTCAAGTAACCTAGGTCAGATCTTTCACCTGGTTTTAGCAGGGGCTTATTAATCACTTGCATTGCCTCTAAGAAACCCTGGGGGTCAGAATGAATGTACATGTGGCCTTAACCCACATTTCTTGAATTTGGTTAATCTGAGTGAGAACCTTAATATTTTCTTCAATAAACATGTTCTGCAATTTTAATTCTACAGTTTTTTAATGCACAATTTACCATGTAGACCACTTTAGTGAGAGTCACAACAGTTTTTTCCCATTGAATTCTCATATTTTTCCTTACCAAATTGACCTACACTGTAAGTGGCTACTGAGTGATCAGCAGAATTTCCAGTAACATTTCAACATCTTAAAAGAGTTTTGTGTTTCGTCAATGGGCATTTTGTAATGGAGAAGCTGTGATTATAGAGATCCGATGATCAGTCTGAAGAATACCCTGTATTTATACATTTTTCTATATTTTAAACACAGTAGAATGAAATCCATCAAACAGGAGACACTGAATGTAATGTACTAAGCAACAGTGAAGTGCATGATCTGTACCAGTAAGTTTAATTACAGGTTTATTCATGCTTATGTATAGCTACCTCAACACATTTCAGTGTAAAGATCCTCCTCCTAACAACTTCTATATGAACAACCCTTTCATATCAGTTGTAAGATAAAAGGAAGAATTTTGCACTAATTTCCTCTACACCAATTATTACCTCTTGGATGCAGTACAAGGCAGATACTTTGTCACTCAAAATGCTTTGTACATACTATAGTTGTTAAGGAGGACAATTCAGCTCACAATAACAGTTATTCACACTTATTTTGCCCTGAATTGGAGTTGTACATTACCCTCTCAGTTTCTGTCTATCAACCACATAAGGCTCTTGTGCTCAATATATTTGTCCATCCTGATATGTTTTGATAGAATTCCAGGTTCCAAACAGTATCAATTTACTGCAAATGTTCATAAATATGGAACAATTCTATGTACAACAAATTGTTCATGTGCAAAAAAAATATTGATTAGGATGAAAATTGCAGTTTTTGGGCAATATGAGTAGCATTTTGCAATTCAAAGATGTTGGTAGACCGAACCCCCCTGCTCCGAAGATGGGCATCTTTTCTATTTTTCTTGATGACCTAGACTCGCAACTCTCAGATTTCTTCTACAAGAGACCCTGAACATGTCACATAAGGTGGTTACAATGGCTTGGATGTCTGCTGCCCTGCCATCTCATGATAATTGGATCTGACTTGTTACTCAGAATATTCCACATTATTGCATTGTTTTTGCTCCATATAGGTTACATTGCATTTGGGGGGCCTGGTTGACGCATTTTAAACACAAACCATCTCTTTGATGGACTACATATGTTCTGACCACTTGAGAGTATGGGTGGGTGTGCTGAAGGTGCTGGGAGTGGTGGTAGTCCCTCTGGGGTGGGAGAGAACGTTATCCCCTTACCCTTATCTTTTTTTTTTCTGGTTCGTAGTTTTCTTTTACCTAAAATTATAAAAATATTTGGGCTGTCTTGGGGTGCATGTTTTGTACTTACCTGATCTACTGCTACTCACCTGTATTGTTATTGTTGACCACTGTACTGCTCTATGAGTGTAAATGTTTATATCCTGGAATTGTTCACTCTCTGTCTGTACTCTGAGGCTGCCTTTGTTATTAAAAATATTAAAAAAACATAGATGTTACATTCAGAGTGTCTCCAAAGTAACTGTTCATCCCTGCCCAAACAGATACTTTTGTTATAAAAAAAAGTAATCTCCTTACTGGCCCTAGTAACCCTGACACGTGCACTCTGGAGGCTGTGAACGCCTGCCTTCACAGGGTAAGCCAAGACATAAAGGGTCATATTCAGGAAGCTAAATGGGGTGCAATTCTGAAGAAAACTCAGTGCACCATGAGATAAAAATACACATTTTCCCAAATTCTCAATGATATAAATATGTTTTTTTGCTCCTTGAATGCTAGAGAGATATCCAATGCATTGTTAATAATTACATTGGAAACATCTCTAGCATTCAAGAAATCAATATTTCTACTTCTCTTTGATGCAGTTGGTTTGTTCCAGAATTGCAAGTCTTTAGTTGCTTGTGAGTCCAAGTTGATTGATAGTGGGTCTCTATACATTTCCCTTCCTCAAACCAATCAGATAATAGAAAAATGGGACTTAGTCAGTCAAGAATATTCCACTTTTTGGCTCTAAAAACTTCTTGGTTGCTTAAGCATTATGTTTGGGGTCATAGTCCAGCAGCAAGCTGTAGGGCCTTCCAATAAGTTTTGAGGCATTTGGTTGTATCTTAGTTTCAGAATTCATCCTGATGCTGCCATCAGTAGTCACATCATAGAAAAAAAAAAAAGAAAAGAAAAGTAAGCTGGTTCCAGTGGAAGCCATACATGTCCAAGCTATAACACTACCTCCACCATGTTTCACAGATATAGTGAAATGCTTCAGATGTGTGCAGTTTCTTTCTTTCTTTCTCCACACTTTCCTCTTCCTATCACTCTGCTAGTGGTAAATCTTCCACTCATCTGTCCATAAGATTAAATTCCATAACTCTTGGACTTAATTTCTTAATCTTTTTATAGAATAATGGTGGCCTCAAATAACTTGCTACAAGCAAGCAGAAATCATCCCATATGATTAATCAAGAACATACCAGTGGGACAGTATTTGAGGACCAAACTAAACTGTAGTAATTGAGGATTTATTTTAATAAAAACTATGAACATATGCATATATTTTTTGGAGGGGTTTGATGGACTTACCAATGTTTAGGTTCATACTCACATGCAAATATATAGGCAATAGGAGTGGTATTACAATTGATACAATGGGTATAACAATACAGTTGTACAGTGTAATCTTGTGCATATACAAATTTAGTTTTACAATATTTTATGTTTTTACTCTCAAAATATCAGCCAAATTAGGGTCTCTCTTGTATATTACTTGTCACATATCCAGTATCAGTTTTATCTAAGAAATTGAGGGCTCTCTTGTATGTTATTTGTCACAACTCAGGTATCAATTGTAGTGACTCCATTATATACTCATATCTTCAGTCATATTCTATATATATGTCTATTACTATGCTGCCAAAATTTTTTTCATGTGGCAGGTTCAGTGGACATTGCATGCAATCTAAATGTCTCTACAAGCACAGTACTGTAATAAGTGAATATTAGTTGGTGCATGAGTTTTGAAAAAGTCTTCAAAATGAAACAATGTGGGATCCTGGTTACTGACAAAAGGACAACAGTATTTTCAGAAGTAAATTAATTACTTTTGAAAATGTGCCATAAAGAATTAAAAACAGCAGCAAGATGAGCTTAACCCTTTGAATGGCAGAGGGTTATGCAACGCATTGCAAAGCAGTGTCACTCACTCTCGTTAGTCAGTGTTTATGATCAAAACTAAAAGATTGAGTGGCAAAGTAAAAGATTCAGCTCCATTCTCACTAGATATTGAGGACTATAGGATGAGACTTATAAAAGATGGTGAAAGGGGCCACTACAGGCAGGTAATTATATTCAGCATTAGAATACATTTCTAAGAAACATAGCAGCCTTGGAACAAATCAACTCTGCATTGTTTGATCATAACTGCTGGCCATATTCAAACTGTACAGGGGTTTTTGGAGTATGGACTGTTGGCCGGCACCACTGAACTCCAAATCCAGTTGCAGTTACTACCTGTAGTAAGAGTAACTATCCCACGATAGTTGCCCCTTTAATGAAAAATAAAACAAACAAGTGTAAAAAATACTAGCTACTTTTTCTGTAACAGTAAAATTCTCTCCACATTATAAAATTCTCTCCACATTATCGCTATAAAACGAAGTATGTCAAAGTGGGACAAGAAGCAGTAATTCCCATGAACCTGGATTGAATTGAACTGAACAGCATTCCAATATATAATTCATAAATGTGAAATGCGTCAACATGAAGATGATAGTATGCAATCTAGTGGTTCTCAGCCAGGATGGTAAGGCACAACAGATATCCACTAAAGGTGTGATTTTATTTCTATAAAGATGTTGACACAAATGTGAATGTTTAGATTTAGATTTATATTCATCCAAATATGTTTATTTTTGTTATTCTGATGAAACAACGAAGAATAGCTGTTTATTTATGTGGTTCATGGGAGGGAAATAATTAAGCATCTGGAAGGCTTAGCCTCTCCAAAACAGATATCTACAGCAGCAAATTTTAGTATTCTAGATTCCTTCATTATATCCTTGACAAATGATAATCAATAAGTCACTGAGGAAGTGTCTTTGGAGACACAAAACACATTGGGCCATCTTCAATGTAGCTTGTATTATATATTTATATATAAGGAAACTTATATTCTTAGAACACTGCCAACCCTCAATTCATTGAGTAAGACCAATCACTTATAGGAAGTAATGGAGACTATTGTCTCCTTATACAATGGTGGCCTTAAAAGGATAGTAATGTTTCAAAATAAAAGAAGCTTCAAATAATCTTCATAGTATTTGGGCCATTGAGAGTGTTATTTCAGTACTGTCAGAGTTGTAGTTCAAGAGTAATTGAATGAAGTTTCCCCCTCCCGTCCCTTTTTACCAAGTGTAAGCCACCTCCCCTCAAATGTGGAATCTGGTCTTAAGACCAGACAGCTCACAGCAAGGGACAATCTTCTTACTGTGAGATCAATGAAAACCCTGCCCCCTTTGACAGGTTTTTCAGGTTTTTCCCTTATTCTCACTGAAGATTGTCCCTCTCAGCAAGCCATCTGAACACTCTTTCTGTTCTGAGGTGAGCAGTGTTACACCAGTAAAAGGGGCAGGAGGGGGATACTTTATTATTCAATCACTCTTGGCATACAATTCTGACAGTATTGAAATAACACTTTCCATGGCCCAAATATTATGAAGACTAATTGGAGCTGCTTTTATTTTGAAACATTATTATCCCTTTAAAGGGATAGTAATACTTCGTTTTAACTTTATTTTATTTTGTAGGCATTAAAAAAACATGAAGAATGATATAAGTCTTATCTCTCAAGCCTTTATGGTTTATGAGATATTCACAAGCAAAGTTTCCCCCTCCCGCCCCTTTTACCTACTGTAAACAATCTCTTCTCAGATGTGGAATGCAGTCCATAGACTGGACAGATAACAGAAGGGGACACTCTTATTCCTATGAAAACAATGAAATCCCTGCCCCCCTTGACAAGCTTTTCAGGTTTTTCTGTTATCTTAATTGAAGATTGTACCTCTCTGCAGTCTACCTGGGCAGCTCCCTTCTGCCCTGGCTGAGAAGTGTTACATCAGTAAAAGGGGCGGGAGGGGGGCACTTTGCTTGTGAATATCTCTTAAACCATAAAGGTTTGAAAGATAAGACTTATATCATTCTTCATGTTTTTTTAATGCCTACAAAATAAAATTAAGTTAAAATGAAGTATTACTATCCCTTTAAGTTGAACTAGCTCTTTGCATCTTGCGAGCATAAAATATACAGGGAGGCCTTCTATTATGCTGTATATGCTGCAACAGGTTTGCTCTAAGATAGGATGTGCCCTTTAACTTTCTTGCAGGAATGGCATCTTACCCAGAGTGCAATCTCTTTTCATATCCATGGAGGTGGACATGATAGTTGCTAACAGGACCACAGGCCCTCAGACACTGCTCACTGCTTATCATAATCGTAACCCTTTAAGGGACAGAGGCATGTGCAATGCATTGCTTCATACTGTGATACACATCCCTCTGGGTTCTAAAACGGTTAAGCTTAAAAATAAATGCCATCAACTGTCATGTCTGCCTCCATGGACAGTAAATGCAGGACTGACTGAAGATCTTATCTATTGAACAAAGGCACTACAAAACATTCCATTAAGACTTTCTGTTCATAACAGGTGAAGGAAAAGGTTATTAGAAGATGTTAGTTCTCCTTTAACTAAACATGCAGCGGCAATGATAGTTGCTCCTAAAAGCCCTCAAAGACATGAATGATATTAGAATTAGTTTTATGCATTGTGTGTTCTGACTTATAATTGCCACATACAGAATGCTGCCCGTAATGCATTAATGTAAGCCACTGTTTTGCAGCTGGTTTACTGTTTGATTAGATATCCATAGGAACATGAGTGGGCTTATTCACTGAAGAGGTGTCCCCCATTAGTGCCTTTTCTTCTGATTATCTATAGTAAAAAAAAAATGGACAGAAATATAATGGAACAAAATATTCATAACAAAAAAAAGAAAAAAACAAACATCATTACAGAAAATTGTGTTGACTATTCATTGGGTTGTTGTTAGGGAGATACATAATATCACAGCCAATATAATATCACAATATACTGCAGCTAGCACAATGAACCTCATAGCAAACACTCCGGACTTCACACACAGAGAACATAGGAACAATTCTGGAGCAGACCAGACTGCACCATAGGGGATAAGGAAAACGCCACAAATATCCCATTGGTCTGAATGGGGAATTAGCCCCTTGAATGCTAGAAAGGCCCTTTTATGTGGCATCTTAACCCCATTCAATGCTAAAATGTCACTAATGGATTGTTTTGCACTGAAATCAATGGGCTTTTTTTTATTTTTCTGATGTGTTGCAGCTAGTTTGCTCCAAATAGCTCTATAAACTTTGTTTGAGATAAAGGAATATTCCAAAAATTGAAGTAGAAAAGGTTATAACTGACCAGGCAACAGCAATAACACCAAGGATGAAAGGTGGAATGCAGATGAATGGATCCTGTTTAAAGGGATAGTAATACTTAAAATGTAAAAAAAAATATGTTGTAGGGTTTATCCCCCTGAGTAAAACAAGAGTACTCCCACTGCTGAAAGGTGTTTTATTGAAAAGTTATTGATTTTCAAATTTGAATATTTTAGGTGCAATATCACAGTGGCTTGAAATTGTACAGAGGCGCTGTTGCTACACCATCCTATGGAGATTTATGGTCCCGGGACCAGAGCTGTCCATAGGATGGTGTAGCAACAGCGCCACTGTACAATTTCAGGCCACTGTGATACTGCACCTAAAAAATTCATCTTTGAAAATTAATAACTTTTGAATAAAACACATTTCAGCAGTGGGAGTACTCTTGTTTTACTCAGGGGGATAAACCCTACAACATATTTTTTTTTACATTTTAAGTATTACTATCCCTTTAAAGTGGAACTGATGCCTTATAATAAGTGCCAGAGGACAATATTTTTAACATCCTGCTGACACTCAAAGGGTTAAATGTTATGTTAACCATTTTTTATTTAAAACAATAATTTAAGTGTGTGTGGCAAAATGCTCCAAGTACAGATTATGTATGAACGTCCCAGGTGCGTATACCATCTGGGTATTTAAGTGCTGGGTCTTTTCCAAGTTCAAGGCAATGAAGGAAGATAGACTTAATTTTCTATTCCCGTTGGGTGACTGAGCTGGCTTTGTTTGTATAATCAAACAGCAGATGGACTCAAGGGATGACAATGGAATGGATTAAGCTACCCTGTGGAGAGAGCAGACACTGTCTACAAAATATTTTTGGTGAACCATAATGTTATCCCACTCATCTTTAACTAGGATGTCATGAGACTTTAATAAGCAGCAGACATCCAATTAGGGTGACCCATTTTTTCTACAAAGACTTTGACAAAAATGTAAAAGTTGAGCTTCAAATGTATATTTACAAAAAAAGTTTATTTTCACTATTCTGTCTGTGAAAACTATGTATTTATCTATATTTTCCCCTCATACTCTTGACAAATAAATTCTAATACCGTAAAATTTCAGGTATAATACGCAACTGTGTATAATATGCAGGTGTATATTATACCCAAGATTTTAGGGGAAAACAAGAGTGCCTATGTATAATACGCACCCTTGTTTTCCCCTTACAAAAAAAATATGAGGGCTGCCAAATACCTTCCCTCCCTTCCCCCAGCTCAATCCACTCTGAAAATATAATGCTTAGATCTCTGTGCACTGGAACTGCAGTATTGTCCTGCGAGGACCTTGAGATCCTCACTGGGCATTACCATTGGCTGGTGGCAGAAGGTCCTGACAGGGCATTGAAGGAAGTGTGTGTCAAATGCAAGCATGCCACCAGCAGATAAGATGTGGATTTTAGTGGAAATAAGCATTATTTTATCAGAGTGGATTGTGCTGGGGGGGAGGGAAGGTATCTGGCAGCAATCTTTTATTTACTTATTTTTTTATTGAGGCACAATAATTGGAAAAAAAATAAATATATATATATATATATATATATATATATATATATATATATATATATATATACCCTGTTCCAAATTATTATGCAAATGATATTTAAGTGTCACAAAGATTAAATATTTTGTTTTTCAGTTTAACTCATGGATGGCATTGTGTCTCAGGGCTCTTTTGATCACTGAAAACAATCCCGGACACCTGTGATAATTAGATTGCCAGGTGAGCCCAATTTAAGGAAAAACTACTAAAGGTGGGTGTTCCACATTATTAAGCAGAGCACCATTTTCAAGCAATATGGGGAAGAAAAAGGATCTCTCTGTTGCCGAAAAGAGTGAAATAGTTCAATTCCTTGGACGAGGTATGAAAACATTAGATATTTCACGAAAACTTAAGCGTGATCATCGCACTATTAAGAGATTTGTGGCTGATTCAGAGCACAGACGGGTTTGTGCAGATAAAGGCACATTGAGGAAGATTTCTGCCAGATCCATGCATTGGATCAAGATAGCAGCTGCTAAAATACCATTACATAGCAGCAAACAGATATTTGAAGCTGCTGGTGCCTCTGGAGTCCCACGGACATCAAGGTGCAGAGTCCTCCAGAGTCTTGCAACTGTGCATAAACCTTCTATTCGGCCACCACTAACCAATGCTCACAAGCAGAAACGGCTGCATTGGGCAGAAAAATACATGAAGACTAATTTTCAAACAGTCCTGTTCAATGATGAGTGCTGTGTAACCCTGGATGGTCCAGATGGATGGAGTAGTGGACGGTTGGTGGATGGCCACCCTGTTCCAACAAGGTTGCGACGCCAGCAAGGCGGTGGTGGAGTCATGTTTTGGGCCAGAATCATGGGGAGAGAGCTGGTTGGCCCCTTTAGGGTCCCCCAAGGTGTAAAGATGACCTCTGCAAAGTATGTGGAGTTTCTGACTGACCACTTTCTTCCCTGGTACAGAAGGAAGAACTATGCTTTCCGTAATAAAATCATCTTCATGCATGACAATGCACCATCTCATGTTGCAAAGAGTACCTCTGCATCAATGGCTGCTATGGGAATAAAAGGAGAGAAAGTCATGGTGTGGCCTCCATCCTCCCCTGACCTCAGTCCTATTGAGAACCTTTGGAGCATCCTCAAGCAAAAGATCTAAGAGGGTGGGAGGCAGTTTACATCCAAACAGCAGCTCTGGGGGGTATTCCGACATCTTGCAAACAAATTCAGGCAGAAACTGTCCAAAAACTCACAAGTTCAATGGATGCAAGACTTGTGAAGCTGCTATCAAATAAGGGGTCCTATGTTGAAATGTAATGTGACCTGTTAAAATGTTTAAAAAGTTAAAATGTTAAAAGTTTGATTGAAATAGCTTTTGATTTCAGTAAATATGCTGCAAACACAACAAATGACAATTTTCAGTTCTTTACAACCTATAAAGTGTTTTGAAACTTACTGTGTGCAATAATTTAGAACAGTGCATTGTAAGTTTTTTATGTTTAAAAAAATACTGTTATCATTAGGAGGTTTGTTCAATAAAATTTTAATTGTACTTTTAATAGTTGAAAACATGAGAATTATGCTGACTGTTATTTACATCAGTTAGTTAGGTAAATGAGAAAATTATCATTTGCATAATAATTTGGAACAGGGTGTATATATATATATATATATATATATATATATATATAAGAAAATCATTGTGTATAATACACCCCCTACACACACTTCACGTAAGGTGAAGAGGGGTAAAACTGTGCGTATTATACCTGAGATTTTACTGTATGTTAGGGGTTCTCTGAAAATCTCAGATTACCTATTTCTGTTGCCTTAAGCAAAAATAAATAAATAAATAACACTGAGAAATACTGTGTTATGTTATAGCTGCAGTTCTATAGTATATGGAATGTATTAATGTTGACTAACTATTATGATTACTTTGTCTTGTTGACTCAGCCTGTTGCTGTTATTCAGTCCGCTATGTAACTGTTTTTTGCCATGGGTATAAAAAGCCCTGGATTTTGCTGAATAGAGTTTTCTTGGTCTGTTCCTGTGGGGTGTGCCTATACTTAGGAAATGCTCTGACACCCAATGTTTCTGTATTGCTCTGTATCATGTTCTTGTATGTTGTATATGACTGCATAAAGACAAGTATCACTTACCCCCTGCCTGATCCTCTTTCTTCAGCCCTGGTAAAGATTCCACAGCATTGCATCCATAGACCATGGAAAACCACTGTAATGGATAACCAAATAATGTTTGCAGTTGTTAAGAAAACCCATTTTTAACTTTTGAATAGATCAAGTACACTCTCCAGGATGTAGGCATATCAGTGTCCATGAGTACCATAAAGAGATGATTATGCCGGCATAACCACAGAGGGTCTTTCAGGAGATGCAAATCGCTTGTTCACCTAAAGAACAAAAAGGCCAGTTTACAATTTGTTAAAAACTACATTAAAAACCTGTAGCATTCTGGAACAATCTTATGATAAGATTGACAGATGAGATTGAAAGAGGAAAGAATGGAACTGCACATGATTCTAAGCATAGTCCTCATCTGTTAAACACGATGGAGGTACTGTTATGACTTGGACATATTTGCCATCCACTGGAACTGGCTCACTTGTTTTTATTGATGATGACACTGCTGATGGCAGTAGTAGGATGAGTCCTGAAAGGTACAGAAACATCATACCTGCTCAGAACCTACCCGATATCTCAAAAATGCTTGGATCAGCCGGTAAGATGGATCAGTTGGCTAATGCACCAGCTGTAGAATCTGATCAAGCCGCAAGGTCGCAGGTTCTAGTCCTGGCAAGGTCAGCTCAGCCTTTCACCCTTCCGAGGTAGATAAAATGAGTCCAGGACATGCTTGAAAACAAGAGATAATCTCAATGTATTCTTCCTGGTAAAATACTTTCTCAAAAAAAAAAAAAAAAAAAAGGCTCTTAAACTTACAACGGAAAAATAACCCCAAACATACTGCTAAAGCAACCAATGAGTTTTTCACAGCCAAAAAGTGAAATATAGTTCACTGGCCAAGTCAGTCACCTGACCTGAATCCAACTGAGCATGCATTTCACTTGCTGTAGACAAGGCTGAAGGGGAAAATAGCACCCAAAAAACAGGTACTGAAGATGGCTGCAGTAGAGGCCTGGCAGCGCATCACCAGGGGAGATACCCAGCAAATGGTAATGTCTATGGGTTAGAGGTTTCAGGTAGTCAATGCAAAGGATTTGTTTCATTTCATATCCATTCTGCTGGAGTACAGAGTCAAAACAGCAACTCTTGTGTCATTGTCTGAATACTTATGGACTATACTCTTTCTATATATTTTTATGCTTTGTTTTTTGTTGTTTTTTTCCATAAGTTGCAATACTATTCCTTTGAATAAAGGTTTCAACCACTTGAAATCAAGGAGATTTGGGTACCTTTGGTTTGTTTACTAGTACAATGTCTTTCTCATTGGCCTCATAAAAATAGATTTTTTTTATTCTCATCATGAGAGAAGCAATTCATTTAATCATAGCGTCTGCCTCTGGGTTGCACTAAATCAATGGTCTGGAAAAGTCAAGCTAGGTACAACATATTATAGCTATTTACTGTGACTCTTTTACAATATAGAAATGTATAACAAACAAAGACAATTATTTGGAACATGGTTTTCTCTAATGAATAAAATGAAACCGTTGTTTTCAAGGGTACAATTTCATCAGAGAAGTGATTTGTGACACCTCATCCAGCAAACCCTCATAACAAGTCATTTTTGTCTCATAACACAGGGCAGTATTTACATCTCAGACTCATCGAGGCAAGCCACCCTAGGCAACCTTAGCCCTGTCCATGGCCCTTCCCCCACTCCCCAATGACCCCTGCCTCCAGCCCATCCACTGTCACCTGTTAGAGAAAATACCCTCCGTGTATATGATACAAGCACAAAATTAATGCCAGAGAGGTTTCACAATGCTTTGGATTCATCTCTAGCATCCATGATGTTAAAAGCACCATTTCAATCAATGGAAATGTTAAAAAAATGACCCACAAAGGTTATTTAAACTAGCCAGAATCTTCTATTAACTGGTATATGATCTGTCTACCATTAACCAGGATAAGGTGTTTACTTGAGGTGGGATTCAGATGAAGCTGGCCACATCCACCACTCAGAATGAGGGTCTAGCCAGTATAGCTGAGAAGCCCCTCAAACATTACTAATGGTTAATCTGACCATACTAGAAGTAAGTTGGGATGGGAGAATGTGTTTTGAGATTTTTCAGGGCTCATCATGTGGCTGATGATGGAAATTGTGAATTGAAGGTTGAGTATTGAGTTTCTCTGGGCTATTAGGTCAATCAGGGATACTTTTAATTAGTTTCCACATGTCTTTTTGGTTTCTATTTAATAAAAAATATATCTGGATGAACATCAAATAATTGTCGATACTTTTCACTAATTAAAATTTGTTTTTAATTTGGGTAAAGTGTGGTACTATGTTAGCCATGGATACAGCAAGAGACTAGGAGAGAAAAAGTTATACCTTTACTGGACAGCTTCCGTGTTTGGCCTACCTACCCTATCATTTTAATCATCTGGGCTGCCAGTGAGGACAGACTTTTGGCTAGGGATGAGCAAAAATTCTCACCTCAAACCAAAATGGGTGAAAAATGGCACTTCCCATCTTGTGGAAAATTTCCCGCAAAAAGGGTGTTAAAAGGCCCATTTAATTCAGTAAGCAGTTTTATATGTCCGTTATTGTACCATTAGTTAAAACGAGCTGATCGTGAGATCTTTGAAATATTAACTCCAACATTTCCTCAGACAGAATCTAGGTGATACTTCTGTACTTGAGCTATCACAGAGATGCTCTAGTCTTTCCTCAAGGAACAGCTAACATACTACAAGATAAAGATCTTGCTGCTTAAACACACATTAGACACATGTGGCTCCTTCCTCTGCATTTTCTGCTATAAACAGATCCAATTTAGAGACTAAAGAAGCTGGGAATTGGTGTATATCATTCAGTATGTAACACTGGCTCTATCACTCTGAGAAATTGGCCTTTCTCCTTGAGACACTGAGATCAGGATCAAGACCCTGAACTCCACTGGCTCATGTTGAGATCACTCCTACTCCACAGAAATTCTGGGTAGGCATGGGGTTAGGGATTAGGGGACACATAATGTGATCTCAACAAAGAGCAGCAGGACCACACTGGTACTTTAAAATCTTTCATTACGCTCTGGCTTTTAACTCCTGATGGTCTACATGGTGTATATAATTATAGTAGAGCACGTATAAAAGCAACCTTTATGATCTTGTTCATTGTCCGTGATGCATTCACCTAGGCAAAACTACATTTATGTATACAGTGATAGTCATACCTGAGAACATTCAAAAGGATCTGACCCTAAAACCTTTGAAATATTAATTAACAATGGTCTCCAAAACATAGATTGTGGGCAATAAGACCCTGCTTGCGCTATCCAAAAGGCGTACCAATCTCTACTCTGCACATGATACAATTTGAAGATTTCACGGATTACCACATATAGGGCAAATATGATATCTCTCTCAGCATTTCAAGACGGATTGGCACCAATTTAGAGACTAAAAAGCAATTAATTTTGTGCAGATCATATTGTTTCAGCATGAAACCTTGAGAGTTCCCATGTATGGTGATAGTATTAGTTACACCACCAGTGCAATCGGATAACAAATAAGTATCAGTTTTGTGCAACAAGTAGCAACAACATTATACTACTGCTGCATCTTATGGACATTGGAATAAGGCTCGGAGGACACAGTGTATGTTTGGGTCTGTGACTCCCTGTGGAGTAAAGCTAGCATGTCATACAGTGTATGTGTGGATTATTTAACTACAAATGAGGCAGTGTTTCATTAACAGTGGGCAGTAGAACAAGGCTTCTCTGTTACACAATGCATGTGTGATTCTTTAACAACCACTGGACAATTGAGCAAGGCTGGGTTGTGAGACTTTGCAAATTCAGTTCTGTCACTACCAGTAGACAGTGGAACAAAGATTGTATGTCAGACAGTACATGCAGTATAGATTGTGTTCTGTGGCTACAGTGGAACAATTCTGTGTATGTGTTATTCTGTGACTACCTGTAGACAGTTGAATAACTCTCCCTTCCTGCATCTTGTTAAACAGGCAACGCCGTGCTTAAAATTCCCAAGGCTGGTATTCTACTACAATCCTTGCTCGCCTAGCTCATTGCATTGGAATCAATGGGAACATTGAATTTGCACACAACACATAGCAAATGTTATTTTATTTCCCAAAGCATAATATAAAAGGTGTATGAGGATGACTGTGTTGGTGGAGTGTGGTAAAATAATCAGTTGAACAGAATAATTTTGGGGGGATGTTTGTTGATTGGAATTGGAGGACAGTTAATAAAAATAAAGAAATAAGATATGGTTTAAAAGGGGTCTGAAGAAGGTGTCTGTGTTGGTGGGTGGCTTCTGGGGAAAGAATCAGTTGAACAGGGACTTTTCTTCAAGGGAGTTGCTGACTGGTATTAGGGAGACCATTTCTAAAACAAAAAATATTAATAAAATTAAAAATAAAATAAGAAATTGATATGTAAGCTAACAGAGACAGGGACCCGTTGACGTAAGCTGTGACTGGGGAAGACTGATACTTGATAAGATATAGTATTGTAGAGGATGATTTGTAGGACTTAGACTTGTCGTAAGATGTCCAATCCCCGAGGAAACATTGATTTGTAGGACTTAGACTTATTAGAGGCATAAGCCCTGAGGAAGTATTGAATTGTAGGAGTTTGATTTGTTGGAGATCTTAGACTTGTATTAGTCTCAAGCCCTGTGGAAACATTGATTTGTAGGACTTAGACTTTTACACCAAAACCCTAAGGAAACATTGATTTGAAGGACATAGACTTTTTAGGCCCAAGCCCTGAGGCAAAAAATTACTTGTAGGACTTTGGCTTGTTAGCATTACAAGCCCTGAGGAAGCACATATAATTTTTATCAATATGACTTCTTAGCCCTGTGGAATCAGAGATCATTTTTATCAATTTGGCTTGTGAGCTTCATAAGCCCTGAGGAATCACATATAATTTGTATCAATTTGGCTTGTTAGCATCACAAGCCTGAGGAATCAGCGATTTGTAGCAAGAAACAAGCCCCCCATTTTTTTGGCAGGCACCTGTTTTTTTTTGAAAGAACAAGCCCTGAGAAAAAAATACCCCACTGGCCTAGTGGCAGCAGGTCATGTTATGGTGGCCAGAGACATATTCAACTGCTGCTGCTGAGTTGTTTAAACAGCAGTGCCAAGGGAATGGGATCAATAACAGCAGTGATATGAGTGATGATGATCATGGTTCCACTTGACACTACTAGCACCAGTGATTTACACCACAACTGGCCCCCACCACTTCAGGTATATGTGAAGAAAAGAAGTTGGTCAATGATGCTTCTCCTCCTGACCCTCCTCTAAAATCATGGATGTGTTGTTTGAATCTAATTTTTTCCCATGAGAGCCGGAAGGAATTATGCCTCTCATCAGCAACTGAAATGTGCATAATGTGTGTGGTAAATAAGGGAATGACTGAGAACAATGGGCACATCTGCACTCACATCAAACACCTGGAATAACTCTAACCAAACACCATGACGCTTAGAGTCCCCAATGTGAAATCATACCACCAGAAGCCTAGTATTACTGCTGTCTCTATGCCCCTTGTCCACGCCCCACTAAGGACACGTGACGATGTGCAGTTTAATAATGATGAACCCTCCCTGACACCAGTTTAATGTATTCTGTGGGGCGGAATCTCCTTAAATACAGCTTGATGCCCTGCGTGCAATTTTCTTTCACCACACTGGCATGTGTGGCCAGCACATCACACAGTGTGCAATGTGGTGACACAAACTGCCACATCTGGTGGAGGAGGTAAATATGAATGAGGTGGATCACCAGAAGATATAGTTACTCGACCTTCCGCCAGACCCTAGAGCAAGAAGGTGATGGCGAGCCAGGTGTTTCGCTCCCCGGTGAACTTTCAGGCTCTGGCTGGGTTTCTCTTTTCTTCCTTCTCTTTGATTTCTGCCTCACCACTTGTTGCCATTGGGGAGAGTCAGCGGGTACAGAAAAAGTGTTGCCTGATTTCTTTGGTGGGGGTTTGGCTTTAACATGTTTCACATAAATGCTATGGTGTCTGTATTTCATGTGTGTTCTCAGGGCAGTTGTACCAAGTTGTGTTCCCTCCTTTCCTCTTTCTGACTTTTCATAAATTGTGCACAGTGCTGTCACTGATGACTGAACTGTGCCTGCCCCAGGAGAAAAATCCCACACGTAAGACTTAATGGGGGAGGGGAAAAGTGGAGAAGAATGGCCTCTTTCTTCTTCTCCTCCATATTCCCATTCACTTGCTGGGGCAGAGGATGATGTTGCTGCTGTTGCTGCTACTGCCTCAGAAGCAGCACTGCAACTAGGACCAGGAGTATTGCTACTGGCAAGTGGAACAATTCCTAGTCCCGCATCACTAGATACCATTCCCACTGTGTCCATGGTGGTCTGTGGCACACTAGCATTCTCCTCAGAATTACAGCAGCAGCAAACTCCACAAATTACAAAATCTCACTGCTGGTAGTAGTGGTGATGCCCATCCCCATATCTGTCTCCCATGTGTTCTCTGTTTGGAATAAAAAGGCCATTAATGTCTCTTTGATCCCATCTTCTCCACCATCATCATTATCACCACCACCAGTCACTCTTTGCTGCTGATGCTGTATTACAGATGTCTCACTAGTTGGAGGTGATGAGAAATGTGACAGAGAGTTCCCTACTGTTGCACTTGCCATCTCTTGTTGAGCTGAAGAAGG
The DNA here is from genome assembly GCA_037306005.1 of Rhinophrynus dorsalis. Lineage (NCBI taxonomy): Eukaryota > Metazoa > Chordata > Amphibia > Anura > Rhinophrynidae > Rhinophrynus > Rhinophrynus dorsalis. The sequence goes on from CM074721.1 coordinate 94,731,840, forward strand.
CAGACTGACCGCACTAGCAGCAGATGCATGCAGCTGATCTGTGCTCATGGAGGTAGTGGTATTATTGCTGCTAGCCACCATTTCTGCCTTCTTCAGGATCATGTTATATCTGGACAATGCAGTGGGGGGAAGGGGGCTCCTAGGGTAAGGTGAATGTTGTGGGCTTCCTTGGCCGCTAGTCTGGTTGCTCTGAATTACTTCCTCTACCACCTCAGCATCAGAAGGAGCATCTACTGTGGGAAGCTAGTTACACCAGTTGCTTCACCATCACTATTACTGCTAACACCAGCCACATACATTTCAGTCTCTGAGTCTTCCTCACTGATAGTAAGTTCACCCCCTCAATCACTCATACCACTCTGAGTCTGTAGCTTCTGGATCTTCTTAGTATTAGTAGTAGTGGAGGGACTGGCGGGACTGCTTGGAATGGTAAGCGTGACTTAGGGTGCCCTGCTGTCACACTTGGCATAATCTCCTCCCCCCCTCCCAAGAATCACAAGAGGGCATCCAGACCCTTTAATGTTGTTAGTGATCACTTCTTCCTCCTCAGACTCACTGGATGCATAGCGGTCATTCCAGCTCCTCCTTCTATTAGTATTCCAGCTGGTCATAGTGAAAGCACACACTGTGACCCTCTGCTACCTTAGTTTTTCACAATTTTGCACAGCACAACAGCCTAGCACCCTCTCCCTGTAGCTGCCTGTATTGTGTGTCACTTCCTGAAAATGTCACGTTTTTATGGCGAAAATATGAAAAACATGTAAATAAAGGGGCAAAAACTTTGTAGCCATTGAAAAAAATAGTGAAACATTTTTGGCAATGAGCAGCGAAGATTTGAATCAGTTTTAATCGATTTATTTCAATTGGATTTTCCTGTAAAAAAACTGATAACCACATGGTTTTTGCAGATATTTTTCGTGAAAACACTATGGGACCTTTCCCTACCCCTAGCTGAAATCCCCATTATTATGGAACAGAAATGTTATTCATCTAGTTGGTTTGCTCCAGAATTGCACCTCTTAATGTCTTAATGAACCGCACCTTTGATTGTCAAACAGTACATTATATAAATAAGACATAACAGCAAAAATGTCGTTGAACCACATTTTACATTTTGCAGAATAATGCAAAGCATGTAAATCACTTTTATCAACTTGTATAAGACTGAAATCTTTTCCTCAAGGCATTTGCGCTGCTAAAACATTTCTGGCAGGAACTCAAACATTAGCCTAAACAGCAACAGAGTACCCAGATGCAGTACAGTATCCATGACAAGATAAAGCTAGTTAGAAAACCCTTTGAATGGTAACCAAGGCAACAGCCCAGCATGGAGTGAAGATTTTCTAAAAGCTTCTCCAGTGATTACCATATTTTTATCTATTCATCGGGAAGGAAACCACAGATCAAAGGAACTGCCCATCAGAGCCACTGCTCACTCTGGCCCCATCCCTAAGACAGACCTTTGTCTCCCACCAGGTAGATGGGAAGTTATTTGGATAGAAATGCACAGGATGGTGACAAATCAGCAACATATTTAACCCTCTTAGGCTTTAAAGGGGAAGTATACCTTGGAATTAAGTGGCTCTTTATTTGTTTCACACAGTGGTTCCCAAATTTTTGATTTGGCGACCTCCTCATTTCATTTCATTTCCCTATTTTTTATTTAACCTCATAATATGTTCTTCATGCCTCTGGCCCTCAAATGGTTAAGTAGATATAACCATCTGCACGGTGACATAACAAAAATGATGTGCCCCTCCCCTGCTAACTTTGTTGGTGGGGCCCCATGCAGCTGGGACATAAAGGGCCCACTGGAGCGTCAGAGCCACACATACACTGTCTAACACCACAGCCATAGTCACATAATCCCACATACACTCTCTGACCCACCAGCCTTGTTCCACTAGTAGTCACTGTGTAACACCCCCTCCCAAAGCCTGGTTCCACTGCCCAATGTTAGTCACAGATCTCAGCATACACTGTATGACTCCCTCAGCCTAGTTCCACTGTCCTGTGGTAGTCACGCACAGATTCCAGCATATATAATACACTGTCTGCACTCCCCAAAGCCTAATTCCACTGCCCACTGGGAGTCTCAAATCCCCACAAATACCTTCTGATCCACCAGCCTGGTACCACTGCCTACTGTTAGTCATAGAATCCAACACACATTGTCTGACACCTCCAGCCTGGTTCCACTGCTCACTGGTAGTGACAGATCTCCACTTACACTGTCTGACCCATCAGCCTTGTTCCAGTGGTAGTCACAGATGCATATATACACCTTCTGATTCCCAGACTGGTTCCACTCTCCAATGGTAGTTACAGATCCCAACATACACTGTCTAAACCCCGCCCCCAGCCTGCTTCCACTGCCCAATTGTAGTCACAGACCCTCATTTACACTGTCTAACCCCATCCTGGTTTAACTGATAGTCACAGATACTCACATCCTTGTTCCCCTGCCCATTGGTAGGACCAGATTCCCAATATACACTGTCTCACTCCCCCATCTTTGTTCCCCTGTTCAGTGGTAGTCACAGACGATAATATATACTGTCTGACCCCCCAGTCTTGTTCCCCTGCCCAATGGTAGCCACAGATTTATATATACACTGCCTGACCCCCCACCTTGCGCTCCTACCAACTGGTAGTCACAGATCCCCATTTATATTGTCCGAGCCCATCAGAATGGTCCCCCTGCCCATTGTTAGCCACAAGACCCCATATAAACTTCCCACTGATAGTAGCAGATCTTCATATACACTGGCTGACCATCAAGCCTTGTTCCCCTGCCCACTGGTAGCCAGAGATCCCCAAATACACTTCCTTATTCAACAGATCCCCAGATGCATAATCTGAACACCCCATTCTTGTATCCCTGCCCGTCACTAGCCACAGATCCACATATTCACTGTCTGAGTCCCCCAGCCTTGTTTCCCTGCCCACTGGTAGCCACAGGAACCCAAAAAACTCTGCCTGAGCCTCCGGCCTGTTTCCCCCGCTCAATGGTAGCCACAGACCCCCAAATACACTTACTGACCTCAAGCCTTGTTCACCTGCCAACTTGTACACACCCACCCTTGTTCCCCTGTCCACTTCTAGTAATAGATCCCAATATATCCCTATAGGCTCTACTACCTTCAGGTAGTAGGTAAAACCCTTGGTAAAGTTATCAAGTGCAATGTAATTGAGGCCGTATTTTGAAGAAACCATTTCATTATACATGCTTATCTCTCCCACAGACATTTTTGCAAACCAATATATATATAGGCTCACTGCCAGCCCTATTCATATCACAAGTGTAAACATGCGAGATGGTGCTTATCACAACCTTTCTTTGAACTAGACTTTCACAAAACTTCTGACCATAATTTATTTTTTTCATGTTAGGTATTATGCTGTCTAGCCAATCATATGTTTGTTTCTAAAACAAAACCTTATATTCTCACCAGAAATGCCCAGGGGGAGTGGGCATGCACCTATTTCAGATTCACTGATTTAAAGGTGAACTAACACCTCCTAATAATAACTATACCTGGGAACCTTCTTGTCCCCAGCCCCAGGAGTACCAAGAAGGGCCAGGGAGGGAATGGCCAAATTATGCCGTTTGAAGCATAATGTGTGTGGGCATGACATGTGTGAGAAGGACTGGAAGGTATGAAAGGCAGAGGTAGGAGCTGAATGGGGTGGGAGTGAGTGGAACATGACATTAAGTGGGCGGGGTTGCCAGGGTGCTCACCAACCCCCCCCCCCAAAAAAAAAAAAACTAGTTAATTAACCTGGTAATAAACTATGAAATGTAAGCCTCACTGGATAATAATGATAATAACCCACCAAACAATCAAACAATTACCTCACTATGGCCAAGAAACCCTAATGGCCCCTCTAAATATTTTTGTGCATTTGTTTTTGTTGTCATATCCATGTCAGCAGACATGACAGTAGCTAGCAGAACCACAGGACCTCAAACTCAGCTCACTGAACCTAGTAGTCTTAACCTCTTTACGGACCAGAGGAGTGTATGAATCTTTAAGAAATAGTTAAGCAGCCTTAGCCACTTTACCTACTTCAGTCTGAATAACCCGTCAGCACCTTTCATGTTTGCCTCCACAAATACAGCATCCAGAACTGATTATAAATTCTATCTCTTGAAACAAGCCACATTGGCATATTTAATAGGTGGGCATTAGTATCTTCTTTCTGACCGTAGCAAAGTAAATAAGGAGATTTTATTCATAGGTATTAGCTCTCTTTTAACAGATTAATTTACCTACGTATGTGCCCTTCATACAGCAGTCAGGTATACATAGCTATTTTTGAATTGTATCTGCTGTTTCCTATACATACTAATGATATCTGTGAAGTCTTCCTTAAAGGGATAGCAATACTTAAAATGTAAAAAAAAATATGTTGTAGGGTTTATCCCCCTCAATAAAACAAAAGTACTCCCACTGCTGAAAGGTTTTTCATTCCAAAGTTATTAATTTTCAAAGTTGAATTTTTTAGGTGCAATATCACAGTGGCCTGAAATTGTACAGTGGCGCTGTTGCTACACCATCCTAAGGAGATTTATGGTCCCGGGACCAGAGCTGTCCATAGGATGGTGTAGCAACAGCGCCACTGTACAATTTCAGGCCACTGTGATATTGCACTTAAAAAATTCAACTTTGAAAATTAATAACTTTTGAATGAAAAACCTTTCAGCAGTGGGAGTACTCTTGTTTTACTCAGGGGGATAAACCCTACAACATATTTTTTTTTACATTTTAGGTATTACTATCCCTTTAAGTCCACACCTGCTGACCACAAACAATGGGATTCAATAGACCTGAATGATCTAGATGTCTTTATCAAATTGCAAACTAAAGCAACACATAGTATTCTTATGGTTGTCAGACAATTCTTTATATGAAAAATACATGCTGCATTGGAACCATTGAAGACTATTAATAATCACTTAATAATCACTGCAGCCCTGCAGCATACATTGTTATTATGTGCACACTTGGAATGACCTGGACTGCAACATAGATCAACTGCAAAATGAAACAGTGTATATATATGACTAATAGCTGTATAAAGGACACCTGACTAGGTAAGTCTGTCTGCTAAACAAATAAAGATCAACTTATTTTTGAGTAAAGTTGACCTTTAAAGTGGTACTACCACCCCATAGAAACAATGCCCCACATAACTCCCCATCTGGTGACTAGCTGCTCAGTAGCGCTAGTCGCCAGAATTATTACCGCGTTGAAAAGAATTTGCCATTGTTCCGGGGCTGACAGGCAGGATGGAGCACAGATATCTTTCCATAGTGACGTCTGCCCGCATGCACTGTCAGTCCGTTTTGGAGCCGAACGGCTCCTAGCAATGCCTCCTAGCCGACTGGGACTGACAGCGCAGGAGCGCAGATGTCACTAAGGAAAGATGTCTGTGCTCCATCCTGCCTGTCAGCCCCGGAACAATGGCGAATTCTCTTTAAAGGGGTAGTAACGTTTCACAAACACAGCAGCTCCAATGAATCTTCATAGTATTTGAGCCATGGAGAGTGTTATTTCAGTACTGTCAGAGTTGTAGTTCAAGAGTAATGGAAGGATAAAGTTTCCCCCTCCTGCCCCTTTTACCTAGTGTAAGCCATCTCTTCCCAGATATGGAATCTGGTTGTAAGACCAGACAGATAACAGCAGGGGACAATCTTCTTCCTATGAGAACAATGAAGGCCCTGCCCCCCTTGACAAGCTTTTCAGGTTTTTCCCTTATCTTAATTGAAGATTGTCCCTCTCTGCAATCCACCTGGGTACCTCCCTTCTGATCTGGCTGAGCAGTGTTACATGAGTAAAAGGGGCGGGAGGGAGATACTTTGTCATTGAATTACTCTTGAACTACAACTCTGACTTTTTGAAATAACACTCTCCAATGTCCAAATACTATGATAATTAATTAGAGCTGCTTTTATTATGAAACATTACTACCCCTTTAACGTGTTATGGGGTGGTAGTTCCGCTTTAAATGGTTGAAATCAATTTATGCAATTAATAAAGAGTCATTATCAATACACATCAGAAAAGTGGTTATTTTAAATCAAGAGTAGGTAACCCTGGTCCTACTAACAGTGCATATTTTCAGGATATCCTGGAATGAGTACAGGTGGACCAATTAAAGTGACAGATCCACTAATTAGTCTACATGTGTTACAGCTGGGTTAACTAGAAAACATACCTTGTTGGTAGCTGTTGAGTATCAGGGTAGGCTACCTGTGATTTAATTGAAACAAAATATTGAATAAGACATAGGATTGAAAACATATAATCAAAAACTAGGAAGCACAGTCTCCCAATTCAACTCCTGCTAAGGTAACCACACATATCCCTTTATATCATACACATTTATTCAGCACATAGACTGGAGGATTAAACTGAATCCAGTGCAATCCTACAGAATGAGGTTTTTATAAGCATCCCTGATTTAAAAGCATATGTAATCACCTTATCTCACACCCATAGATTTCACCTGACTTTATTTAGAAAAAACTCCCTCTTTCTGCAGAATTTCCCCATCCCTAGATATGAGTTTCCTTCTGCTTGCTCATTAGTGTCAGCTGCAATGGCTGCATGTACCATATGTAAAAAGCTACATGTACCATATGTAAAAAGCTACATGTGGAGAATTGTGATGAAGGACTGTCTACCATTAAATAGGTTAAAACACCATTTAAACTCAATGAGGCGCCTTATGGTGCATCTGGTTTGCATTATACTTGTTTCTATACGTTCTTTGTGTAAGGCAAGCTTTACCTGGACACACTCTCAAAGTATATAAAGCCTGGTCTAGTACCCTGGCATAGTCACAGATACAGAGGGTGTTATTACACCATTCTTCAAGCCAAATCATGTGCAAATGCACTTTATGATAATGGTGGTTATGCACTAGGAGCAATAAAGCGGTGCAAGTGGAGAGATGACTTCTCCAATGATATCACTTCTCCAGTTCCTATGTTATTCTGTGGAAGCAAAGCACTAAGATCTCAAAAGTTTGAGACCTCTTAGTGCATAGGCTCCATGGGATGACATAAGAAATAAAGAAGTGATATTGCAGGAGATGTTATCTCCACTTTATCTCCTCTTTATCACACCTTAGAGCATCTCCCCCAGGATCGGGTGTAAAAATCCAAAGTGTCCCTGTTTAGGAGAGACAGGCCCTCTGTGAGACCCAAATCCCTCTGTCCCTCATTCCAAACCTGTTGTCCTTCTTTTTAGGAGATCAGATGGTGTGGTATGTATATAAGTGTATCACATTTCACCACAGGCCTCAGCAATAAAACTCACATTAACCCCTTAACGACCAGCGGTCGCGGGGTGAGTGGTCCTTTAAGGACCAGATAGAGAATTTCGGCGTGCCGCCCCACGTGACTGATCACGTGGTGCGGCACGCCGAACTGAGGGACTGAAAGAGATCGCTCCGGTCTTGAAGCGATCAAATTCAGTCCACGTTATTACTCACCGCGCTCCTGCAGGAGTGCGGTGAGTAATAGTACGTGACGTACCAGGACCGTCACTGGTCCTTAAGTGCTGGACCAGCGTGACGGTCCAGGTACGTCACCGGACTCTAAGGGGTTAATGTTTGTTTAAACTTCAGTGTATGTGTTTATAAATTAGTCTGTATAAATAAACTACTTTGGTTTAGTTCTAAATCAGGGCTCAAAATTTCCACTCGCCACTAGCCAATGGCGAGTGAAAATTTAGCCCTGGCGAGTAGAATTTCAGCCCTGGTTGGTATGTAATGGCTTGCAGTGGCAAGTAACTTTTCAGGTCTGGCTAGTAGCTAAGGACATCAACTTCAACATTTATTCAGATATACAAATAGGTCATGGAATAGCCTAAAAATTCTTGGTAATTCCTCTCACCTCACCAGCCATGCCCCCAACAACATTACCTAAAACAAAAGTGTCCCTCTTGAACCATTTGAAATATTGGCAGGTATGCATACCTCCCAACATTTCAAATTGCCAAAGAGGGACACTTATGTTTTAGGGGGTGTTTTTGGGGGTGTGGCTGGTGGGTGGGGCATTATCAAGAATTTTTAGGCTATTTCATGACCTAATGACACCACCTTGTGTAACATAATAAATGACTTATAACAAGATCAAAGTATTTTATTTACACATACTAATTTATTAACACATATACTGATTTTTAAACAAACATTAATATGAGTATTATTGCTGTAGAGCAATGGGATACGCTTATATATACACTACACAGTCTGATCTCCTAAAAAGAGGGACATCAGGGTGGGAAAGAGGGACAGTGGGATTTGGCTCTAAAAGAGGGTCTGTCCCTCCAAAAGAGGGACACTTGGGAGGTATGGGTATGACAATGCAATGTCTAGGTACAGGAAAAAGAAGCAACTCAGGTCTGAAGCACAGAAAGGCACGGGAAGATTCTTCTTGCAATGGTTAAGTGCCAGTGCTAATCATTTCTTAAATAAAACACAAAAATTGTTTGTACAGTGCTAGCATTCTGCTAATCTATTAAATGGAAACCTAAAATTCAACCTAAGTTACACAACCATTTGTACTCTAGAGAGGCCTCCATTAATCTTTCCTGTAAGTTGTAGTTACAAAATAATCAAATCAGTTGTGCAATCACCAGAATCCATAGTTCCCTTCATTCATCAAAGTAAAATTGTATCCACATATGCAATCAGATGCTAATCAGTATGTTACTAATCTATTTGCAATATGCAGATTTTAATTGGAGAGGGGCAGAGAAGAAAATGAACTACTTCAAGAACACTGATTTCTCTGTCACTTATCTGAAGAGCCTTTAAATATACCTCTACTTGTTGTCACTGCAGATTTCTAACTAGATATAAGTATAGCAGAGTCTAACACTAAAAACCCTATGCACTAAAAAAATCTGGATTATTTCTATATATAAATTAAAAATAGTTCCATAGATTTAAATGGAGCCTTTGACCCCCTTAAAGGCAAGGGGTTAAGCACATATAAAAGAGCAGTAAACTTGTCTATATTACTAAAAGGAGAAGCTTGGCAGGCAGCCAAAATTATCTGGCACTGAACACACCCAGGGGAGTGCACTAGAAGGAGAATCTTGAGAGGCAGCCAAGCAGTACTGAGGAGACATTCATGTTTCCTCACACATAACACAGGGGCGTGATTTTGGCCCTGGCTACTCCTATGAAAATCTCTACAAGTACATGGCCCCCCCGCCACATAACACAGGGGTGAGATTTGGCCCCCCCAAACGACTTACGTGCCTTTACAAGGTGAGAGATGGGTGCAATATGAGTGCAATATGGGTGCAATAAGGACGCAATATGGGTGCAATATGACTGTAATAAGGAAGCAATATGGGTGCAATATGAGTGCAATATGGGTGCAATAAGGACGCAATATGAGTGCAATATGAGTGCAATATGGGCAATATGAGTGCAAAATGAGTGCAATAAGGATGCAATATGGGTGCAATAAGGACGCAATATGGGTGCAATATGAGTGCAATATGGGTGCAATATGAGTGCAATATGGGCAATATGAGTGCAATAAGGACGCAATATTGGTGCAATATGGGTGCAATAAGGACGCAATATGAGTGCAATATGGACACAATATGGGTGCAATATGAGTTCACTATGGGTGCAATAAGGGTGCAATAAGGACACAATATGGGTGCAATATGAGTGCAATAAGGATGCAATATTGGTGCAATATGGGTGCAATAAGGATGCAATATGGGTGCAATGAGTGCAATATGTGTAATATGGGTGCAATATGGGTGCAATAAGGACATAATATGGGTGCAACATGGGTGCAAAATGAGTGCAATAAGGACGCAATATGGGTGCAGTGAGTGCAATATGTGCAATATGGGTGCAATAAGGACACAATATGGGTGCAGTATGGGTGCAATATGAGTGCAATATAAGTGCAATTTGGGTGCAATATGGGTGCAATAAGGACGCAATATGACTTCAATATGAGTGCAATTTGGGTGCAATATGGGTGCAATAAGGATGCAATATGACTTCAATATGAGTGCAATATGAGTGCAATATGGGTGCAATTTGGGTGCAATATGGGTGCAATAAGGACGCAATGACTTCAATATGAGTGCACTATGAGTGCAATATGGGTGCAATATGAGTGCAGTATGGGTGCAATATGGGTGCAAGATGGGTGCAATAAGGACGCAATATGGGTGCAATATGAGTGCAATATGGATGCAATATCGGTGCAATACCCATATTGCGTCCTTATTGCACCCATATTGCACTCAGATTGCACTCGGATTGTACTCATATTACACCCATATTGCACTCATTGAACCCATATTGCGTCCATAGTGCACCCATATTGCACCCGTTTTGTGTCCTTATTGCACCCAATGTGCCACTCTTTAACGGTTAATGTGCCATTTGGAATGATGCGACTTGTACAATTTGCAACTCTTTAAGGAGCAACATGGTGAATGCGCCATTCGGAATAATGCGGTCAATCAAATGCAACACTTTAAGACGCAACATTTTAAGAGCGCCAGTTCAAAAGTAAACTTCTCCATCATGTCTCTCTCTCTCCCTCCCTTCTAAATCATGTCTCTCTATCTTCCCCCTTCTAAATCATGTCTCTCTATCTTCCCCCTTCTAAATCATGTCTCTCTATCTCCCCCCTTCTCCATCATGTGTCTCTCTCTCCCCCTTCTCCATCATGTGTCTCTCTCCCCCCTTCTCTGTCATGTCTCTCTCTCTCTCTCTCTCCCCCTTCTCCATCATGTGTCTCTCTCCCCCTTCTCCGTCATGTCTCTCTCTCTCCCCCTTCTCTATCATGTCTCTCTCTTCCCCCTTCTCCATCATGTGTCTCTCTCCCCCCTTCTCCATCATGTGTCTCTCCCCCCTTCTCCATCATGTGTCTCTCTCCCTCCCTTCTCCATCATATGTCTCTCCCCCCTTCTCCATCATGTCTCTTTCCCCCTTCTCCATCATGTGTCTCTCCCCCCTTCTCCATCATGTGTCTCTCTCCCCCTTCTCTATCATGTCTCTCTCTTCCCCCTTCTCCATCATGTGTCTCTCTCCCTCCCTTCTCCATCATATGTCTCTCCCCCTTCTCCATCATGTCTCTTTCCCCCTTCTCCACCATGTGTCTCTTTCCCCCCTTCTCCATCATGTGTCTCTCTCTCTCCTTCTCCATCATGTGTCTCTCTCCCCCTTCTCCATCATGTCTCTTTCTCTCTCTCTCTCTCTCTCTCTCTCTCTCCCCCCTTCTCCATCATGTGTGTCTCTCTCTCCCCCCTTCTCCATCATGTGTCTCCCTCTCCCCCCTTCTCCATCATGTATGTGTCTCTCTCTCTCCCCTTCTCCATCATGTGTCTCTCTTTCTGTCTCCCCTTATTCAGCATGTGTGTGACATACCCAAACCCTGAAGCACTCAAAGGATGTAATTCCCACAGGCAACGCCGTGCCCCTTTTGCTAGTATTATATAAAAATAAATACATAAGGATTTTCATTCTGTGTAAAACAAGTGTACTGCCACTGCTGGGAAATACTTATTTCAAAATATATTACAGTTTAGAATGGTGCTAGAGTGTCAGTCACTGTCTGGACAGTTTGCCTGGTGTCCAGACAGTAATTCTAATTCAATTTATGGCCCAGAGCAGGTCTGTCCAGTTCAGTCCTCAAAGGCCACCAACAGGCCAGGATGTAAAGATTCCTCTGATTAAGCACAAGTGAGTTAATCAGTGAATCATTCATTTTGATTGGTCCACATGTGCTTAATCAGGGAAATCCTTACCTCCTGGCCTGTTGGTGGCCCTTGAGAACTGAACGTGGACAGCCCTGGCCTAGATAATCAGGGTTGGCTTTCCCAATAGGAATCATAGACAACTGCCTAGAGCTCCATATCTTGAGAGGAGTCTAAACTGTGCTGGCCACACCCAAATTCAGAATTATGAGTGTGACCAAAGCAATCTAATTGTACCCCTTTACAGGCTATTATTTAACCTCTTGGATGCTAGCAATATCTTCACTGTATTGTAAAGCATTACACTGGAGATCTTTCTAGTAACCAAGTGATTAAAGCTTTTTTTTCCTCGCTTTACAGTAAGGACAATAAAGGTATGAAATTCACTGCATGAGGATATGGCGCTATTGAATACATTAGATGTCTTTAAAAAGGGCCTGGATACTTATTTAAAAGAGCAGAACATAGAGGGCTATGTATGTTAGTATTGGGATTAATATTTAGTCAGTGCTTGTTGATCCAAGGAGAAATCTGATTGCCATTTGGAATCAAGAAGGAATTTTTCCCCTCATTCAAGGCAGAATTTGAAATTGCTGTATTGAGGGTTTTTTTTTTCTTTTGGATCTATGACGGTAAACAGGAATAGGAAAAGGGTTGAACTAGATGGACGCAAGTCTTTTTTCAACCTAAATTACTATGTTACTACTATGTTACTATGTTATAGTCTGAGGGTATTTTGTGTACCAAGAATCAATGAATGTGTCTGGGGGCAGTGCCATGTAGGGGAATAGGGTGTGTGGCCATGGTTCAAGCTAACAGTGCCTAGAGTTTCTTGCCTAGCGGTGGTGGGATGTAATTTAGATATTTAGATTACACTGCAGCTAATAAGTGTACCAAATGGTTTTATCTAAAAGATTAACATTGAAGTCTATGAAGAAATTTGAAGGAAAAACCTTTGATGATGTTATCCACTACAGTGAAATCCAGGTCTGTATGAGAAGTGAGTCACTGATTACAGTTCCCCAGTAAACTATACTGTAACTATACCTTTTATTTTACCTCTCACTCCTGCTTTCACTATTAGATCTATGTAGTTAGTATGGGGACCTTCCCCATTCACATTACAACTAAAAATTATGTTCATGCTGCTCTAGGAGCATGGGTGACTTGCCAGATGCACTATCACATACTAAGTGTTGCACTGAGGAATTGGTGCAAATTTGGAGCAAACCATCAACATTAAATCAGCTTTGAGTTAAAGATGTTTTTATAATCCCTTTAACCCTTTGAATGCCAGAGAGGTATCCAAAACATTGCTTTGCAACGTGTTGTACACTACACAGACACTCAAAGTTTTAATGCCAGAGAGGTCTACAATTCATTTCAATGTACATTACAGACATTTCTAGCCATCAATTGGGTGAAAGCTCCATTTAAATCAGTGACAAGGTTATTCATTCCCTCTGGTGGTCTATTGCCCCTCATTGAAAATCAGTTTCCAGTAGAGAAATCTTGATTTTTTTTAGGTTCAGTATCACAGTCCTATGGAGATTTATGGTCAACTGACCAAAGATGTCCGTAGGATGGTGTAGCTACAACACCACTGTAAATAGGCCCCTGTGATACTGCAGTTAAAAAAATCAAGTTTGAGCTGTAATAACTTTTGAATAAAACACCTTTCATATTTTTACACTAGTGTTGAAGGCCTGTGTTCACGGGCCAGGGTGCCGCCTGGCAGCCTCGGCTGCTGCCTCAGGGGAGGGGAGGGGACGGGCGGTGGGCTGTTAGGAGTTCCCCACTCAGGATCGGCTGTGCCTCGGACTGGGGGCCGGCATGTTCAGGCAGTCTCTTCTGAGCATGACTACTGCATGTGACTGTGTTGTTCGGGCAGTCTCTACTGTGCACGTGCGTGTTATGTTACACACACGGGGAGTTTAGCTTCCTAGCAAATTATATTATAGGATAATAAGTATAACTGTCGCTTTAAGTGCAGTTTTGTGTTTTATTCCTTTAGCGCCACTTTCTGGAAATATTCGTTCTCACCAGACTAGGGGTAGAAAGGAAAGTGATCCCTCATTTGATGACATGGAAAACATAGGAATATAGGAAATATTTGTTTTTATAGAGTTATTGTGTTTTAAGGTAGCTTTACCATGAAATCAATGGGATGTGTATTTTAGCTCATAAAGTTAAAAAGTACCCTTTTGCCCTCCTGCGAATTAGGAGCCTGTCCATGCCATGCATGTAGGTAAGAATATAGGTATCACTTTCGTACACAGTGAATTAAGGTATTTTAAAATAATTGAAACCTTCAAAACCAACAAAAATGTTTTTGATATATACTGTAAAATCTCAGGTATAATACGCATCTGTGTATAATACACAGGTGTATATTATACCCAAGATCTAGGGGAAAACAAGAGTACCTATGTATAATACGCACCCTTGTTTTCCCCATTGCTACAAAAAAAATGTAATGCTGGCGATCCCTTCCCTCCCTCCCCTGGCGCTATCCGCTTTCATAATAAAGCTATAAAGCTTACTGAGGTCTGTAGGCAAACTTCATCTGCATCTGGGTAAATCTCTGCGGGCGACATGCTTGCATTTGCCAGCCGGCTGCCCACTTCCTTCCATGGCTTTCAGGACCTTCCGTCTCCAGCCAATGGTACACAGGGCATTACTATTGGCTGGAGGCAGAAGGTCCTGAAAGCCATGGAAAGAAGCGGGTGGGTGGCCGGCAAATGCAAGCATGCCGCCCATAGAGATTTACCCAGATGCAGATGAAGTTTGCCTTTAAAGCTTTATTATGAAAGCAGATAGCACCAGGCGAGGGAGGGAAGGGATCGCCAGCATTAAAAAAAGATCTTAAAAAAAAATAAATAATAATACGCACCCCCCACTTCACATAAGGTGAAGTGGGGTAAAATTGTGCATATTATACCTGAGATTTACGGTAGCTTATGATATTAGTAATATATATATATATATATATATATATTTTTTTTTTTTTTTTTTCACTTTTTTTTGCATTTATGGCATCATAACAGGTTTCATGATGCAAAACGTAGTTCTCATGACGTGCTATGAAAAAGCTGAATATGTTCAGGAAAAGACAATAAATAAAGTTTTCCATTTATAACTCGAAAGTTAAAAACAGGAATGATACCTAATCAGGCGGAGATAAATAAATACTGAAAATGTGTCCAGCCAGTAGGGTACAAAAATGTCCCCAAGCCGTTGGTACTAAAAAGGTTAAATTGGGCTTTATTTAATACAAGGCCATTGGAGATCTCACTAGTATTCAAGGGGTTAAAAGCACTATTTCAATCAATGTGTCATTTTTATTTCTCCCTGTGCTACAGGTGGATTAGTCCAAAATCCAGATTACATCAGTTCTTTGTAGTACATCAGAGAGGCAGATATTGAAAAAAAAAAAAATCATTTGAATCACGGTTGATTTGCAGTCACCGAAAGCCAATATAATAGACTGTTATGGTTATATTTTCCTGAAGCTTGTCACTTCTGGCAAAAGACTCAGCTCGTTATCTGAT
The DNA here is from genome assembly GCA_037306005.1 of Rhinophrynus dorsalis. Lineage (NCBI taxonomy): Eukaryota > Metazoa > Chordata > Amphibia > Anura > Rhinophrynidae > Rhinophrynus > Rhinophrynus dorsalis. The sequence goes on from CM074721.1 coordinate 94,747,150, forward strand.
AAATATAACATTCTCACGGCGTCATTCGTGAATCAGACATAGGAGAAAAGGTAGAGAGATAATAAAAAGAGCAGAACCAGAATGCACAAAGCTATTTCAGGACATCAGTTCACATTTGCCGTATACGCCTCAATGTATTGTTGCTGCTGCTGACAAACCAAGACTAATGCACTTAGAAGAACAAGAGCAATTCTGGGGCAAAACACCTGAATCATAAGGGACAAATAAATATTCCCAACATTCCCACTCATTCAAATGATGCTTTTAACCACTTAAATGACAGAGAGGTTTCAACTGTATTGTGAAACACTGCATTGAAGACCTTTCTAGCATTTTAGAGGTTAAAAGTACATTTGAAATCAGTAGGAATTTTCATTTAACTTGTGATGCAGTTGGCTTGCTTCAGAATTGCTCCTCTCAAAGGCAGACCCAGTGGCATAACAATAGGGGTCATAGGGGTAGCAATTGCAACCAGGCCCGTCACTCCAGGGGACTGGTCTCCCCCTGCAAGCCCCCTGCCCGGTGCCTGCAAGAAGCTGAGGTCTGTGCCTTCTTCGGCACAGACCTCTATTAGCAGCTGAGCTCCCTCTCTGTCTCTGGCACTCTAGTAATGCAGAGCACTGGGAGATGATGTCATCTTCCAGGGTTCTGCATTACTGGAGAGAGGACTGTGCAGGAGCTCCGAGCTGCTAATAGAGGTCTGTGCAGAATGCAGCACAGACTGCTCTTGCCATGCTGATGGATCCCCAGAGAGGTATGAGATGTACACTGGAGGTCAATGGGGGCATTGTGGAGGTGGTCAATGGGGGTATTGTGGAGATGGACATTGGTGGCAATGTGGAAATGGACATTGGGGGCAATGTGGAGGTGGCCAGTGGGGGCAATATGATGGTGGACAAGGGGGGCAATGTGGCTGTGGCCAATGGGGGGGCGATGTGGTCGGGGGGGTCATGGAAATTTTTCCACCAGGACCCGGTGGCTTCTAGTTACGCCTATGGGCAGACCATAGAGCTGGTTTCTACCACAGGTGATACACATTATCACTGTTTTTTTCTCATTGATTCAATTAAAGTCTTTAGACTCTTTCCCAGGAAAATAACTGTTTCTGCCTGCAGCAACAGTTCTGTCACCTGTGTTGCATCACTCTCATTCTTCTGCATTCTGCAACCAATCCACATGCAGGTGAAGTTCATCTGACCACTGATCCATGAAAGCCCCACCCAAATATGGACATTCAATGGAGGTCACTATAGGCATTGCAAACTCCACAAGCACACGTCTAGAAGGTCTGCTGGCATTCTCTTATGGGAATGCATTTAAATTCAGCATGCTGGACATTGCTGCATTTTACATAAGGTTATAGTCTATTGTGTGAAAAGTACCATAGTTCAATATAGGACCTTCCACAATGGATAACACAATCAATGAAGGATTGGTGTCACATGGGTAAAAGGATCTTTTGAGGATATTTATAGATAAAATCAGTGATAAAGTTATCACCAGCTGTGGAATGCAGGCCTTAGGTATATGGAACTACTTGGTTCATATATTAAGGTTATGGGCACATGGACCACATTAGCCTAATGATGATGAGGCTAATGTATTAAAAGGAACTGGAGTAATTCTAGAGTAAACCTCTCCAAAAATGCAAAAGCCAATTCAATATATAAGTTATTCAGCAAGATACACCAATATGAAAACTGGGATAGGTCCCCTAACAAAACACTATTAAACTAAAACAAAAAGTCAAGCAAATGTGTCTAGCCAACACTCTGAGAGAAATCAATAAATTAAAATTTCACAAAATTGATCATGAGTCTAAGCTTCCTCTGAAAAAAATACCAATTTATTTGACATAAAACACGTACAAGACTTCCTAAAAATCTAACTAGGGTACCATTTAGGTTATAGTTAAAATCCTTTAAAAAACAACACATTTTAGGTATTAGTCACTGGACAATAGATTCTACAAAAAAAATCATAATAATCGATTTTATATGTATAAAATAATAAAGAATATCATGGCCCATTGACCAAACACCTATGCTAGACAAAGAATCACCCAGATGAATAGTCCTATCTAGCCAGGATGTACAATAGCCAATTTGGATCCATACCAGGACCTCCACACCTGAATGAACTTAAGTCTGCTCTATATAAATAAATGAAGATCTCAATTAGTAATTTTATTTTGGTTAACTCATTTTTTTAGAAGTCCATGAGAGATCTGAAATGCTCTTGTTCCTCACCTTTATCTTTAAAAAGATGCAAACACATTGCAATCCCATTGGTATATTCAAGGGTCACATGGATAAATGAATTTGTCTCCTATTTGATGAACAGGAGGGGAATTAAAGAGAAAATCTGATAATATAAAACCACTTTATTGAAGGTAATGACAGTTTTTATTTTGATGCCTATGTTGTAGTTTTTTTTTACCTCTGAATGACTCTGTTTTTGCTTTTGTCCTTGTTCATAGGGTTTTATTTTTGTTCTTTTAATATGTGAAGGTAGATAAGTAGGGATGGGTGAAGAAGTAAAAATGTTTTTTCTCATGGGAATTTTGTGCAAAAGCCCGCAATTTCCACTTTCCCACATATAGAAATTTATCAGTTCCAGTGAGGGGTTACGCTCCGTATTATGTGGTTCTGGCTATAACAGTTCAGTGGGAAAAGCCTGGAGGTTGGCGTGTGTAGTTCTATGACTACCAGTGTATTGGGACAAGGTCAAGAGGTCAGTATATGTGGTTCTGTGGCTACCGTGGGACAAAGCTGGCAGATGTGTGGTTCTATGGTTACCAGTGAATGGGAAGAAAGCTGGGGATCAGTATGTGTGATTCTATGCTTACCACAAGTCAAGGTTAGTAGGGGTAGTATAGGTTGTTTTACAGCTATTGTGGGACATGGCTGGGGATCTCAGCAGTGTTTGGTAATGTGAGGCCATTCATCTGCTGTAAGACTACAACCCTTTATTCCACACCATCTAACAGGAGTTGTAGTTTGGCAGAAGCTGAAGGGCCTCTATTTGTCCATCCTGGCTACCAAGCAGTGGGACAGTACTGGGTAGTTCTCTAGCTACCGTAGGACACAGCTGCAAGATCAGTATGTGTTTCTTTCTGGCTAAATACAAAGCTGGTGGTTAGTATGTGTGGCTGTTTGTCTACCAGTGCAGTGGGACAAGGCTGGGGGGGAAGGGGGCATATGTGTGATTCTGTGGCTACTGTGGGACAAAACTGGGAGGAGGGTAGTATGTGTGGTTCTATGGCTACCAGTCCAATAGGACAAGGTTGGTGGGTCAGTATGTGTAATTCTGTGACTACCAGTATAGTGGCATAAGGCTAGGGGTCAGTATGTGTGATTCCCTGGCTACCAGTGTAGTGGAACTAGGTTGAGGTTCAACATGTGGGATTTTATAGTTATTGTGGGACAAGACTAGGGGGTTACTATGCGTGGTTCCATGGCTACCGATGCAGTTGGACAACACTGGGGTTCAGTATTTATGATTCTATGCCTCCTGGGGACAAGACTGAGGGTCAGTATATATGGTTCTAGTGAAGCAGAAGAAGGCCGTGGATAATGGTGGAAAAAGGACAAAGTGCTGTTTTTCTCGCTTTTCTCTTTTTGGATGAAAGTTTTCACCCATCACTAATGAAAAGCTTACACTGGAGATATGCAGCTTCACTTCTGAAGTGTCTCTTTGATGCCATGTTTTAACCTGTTAAATGTTAGAAGTGTCTCTAGTGCATCGCTGCACAATGTGTCAGAAACATTTCTAGCATTAAAAGGATCAAGAATATCCTGATTCACAATGATAATAGGTAGATCAATTATATGACCGAACCCTTGGTTCATCCATGGGGTTTCAAGTTGCAATTTAACATCAGTATTCCTTTAATTCTAAACTGCCTATTAATCAGAAGCAACATTTTCTATCATTATCTCACCCATAAAGTAATTGGGTTGCATGAGCAGCTTCCCTAGACTCATTATGTTGACTTACGAAGTACTTCACTAGAGACCACAGGGGCAGCACCAACAACCAAAGTAGACTGAATTGTGAGACTTTAGAATCAGGTAATTCAGTCTCTATCTTGGGATCAATGTAGGAGTACCTGAGGTCTCTTTTTCTGGGACTGTAGCGCTGTTCCCAGGAGGACGGATTTGCTTCTTGGACACTATAAAATCAATAATTGCAATTAAACCCACTGAGTGCTAGAGGAGTATGCAACACATTGCTTTGCAATGCTTTTCACACCCCTTTGGCACTCAAAGGGTTAAATGTTGGATCACTGCTTCTACAAATAGGCTATTGTATTCCAAATGATATCCCTAAAGATTGCATTTTTTTTTCAGTCAGGGAAATATATGAAAGTAGATGGATCCCCTGATGAGAGCTATTGTGAACACTCTGTACTAATGCTGTTTACTATATCATGTTTCCTGGTTTGCAGGATAGCCATATTGTTATCTATATAGCCCCCTGGAGGGATCTATTCTCTACATTCTGTAGTGAATTCTGTTCAATCTTGTTCTCTGATTCAGGAACAAGTTACTAGCTGTCAGTAAGGAACACATATGAGACACATCAGAAGATGCAGTAGTTTATATTCCTGCAAAAAAAAAAGTTTTGTGAACCCCATCCACCCATCTATCTATGTTACATGCACAAATAGGCCAAAATGGCTGAAGTGGAAAAATTGTCAGAGTGGATGGGCCAAATGGTTCTTATCCACCATCAAATGCTATTTTTCTATGTAATTAAAGCAGTGGTTAATTGACTCATTTTTCACCATCAGCTCTTTGTGATCTTAGACAACTTACTTTATCTCCCTGTGCCTCATGCACCAAAAACTTAGATTTTATGCTCCAAGGTACAGGGGCCCACTGTCTGAAAAATGTTACTTATTGTTTATTATATGTCCCCAGAACATATAGTAATGTGCAAATGTTTTAGGAAGGTGTGAAAAAATGATGTAAAGTAAGAATGCTTTAAAAAAATAGACATGTTAATAGTTTATTTTTTATCAGTTAACAACATGCATAGCGAGTGACCACAAGAAAAATCTAAGTCAAATCAATATTTGGTGTGACCACTCTTTGGCTTCAAAACAGCATGAATTGTTCTAGGTACACTTGCACACAGTTGTTAAAGCGGAACTACCACCCAATAATAAAATTGCACCACCTAATTACCCCTCAGTAGCGCTAGTCGCCAGAATTATTACCTGATTAAAGAGAAATCGCTATTCTTCCAAGACTGACAGCAGGACGGAGCGCTACTGAGCACCTAGTCGCCAGAGGGGCAATTATGTGGTGCAGTTTTATTATTGGGTGGTAGTTCTGCTTTAAGGAACTCGGCAGGTAGGTTGTTCCAAACATCTTGGAGATCTAACCACAGTTCTTCTGTGGATTTAGGCGCAGGGGCGGACTGACCATCGGGCATTCGGTCACGGACCGAGGTCCCGTGACCGAAGGGGGCCCGCCGCCGCCGCCGCCACCACTTCCAGAGCTGCTCAGCAGCTCTCCTACAACGGCCGCCGGGCCGTTCTAGTAATACAGAGCGCTGGGAGATGACATCATCTCCCAGCCTCTGCATTACTAGAGGCGCGCCCCACGCCGCTAGACCACCAAGGACTGCAGGTAGGGGCATGGTGGAGATGAAGGGGGGTATTGTGGAGATGAAGGAGCAATGTGGAGACGGGTGCATTGTGGAGATGGGGGCATTGAGGAAGGGGCAATGTGGAGATGAAGGGGGTATTGTGGAAGGGGGCATTTTGGAGATGAAGGGGGTATTGTGGAAGGGGGCATTTTGGAGATGAAGGGGGGATTGTGGAAGGGGGCATTGTGGAGATGAAGGGGGGATTGTGGAAGGGGGCATTGTGGAGATGAAGGGGGCATTGTGGAAGGGGCATTGTGGAGATGAAGGGGGCATTGTGGAGATGAAGGGGGCAATATTGTGGAGATGAGATCAAGGGGGCATTATGGAGATGAAGGGGGCAATGTGGAGAGAAGGGGGCATTGTGGAGATGAGATCAAGGGGGCATTGTGGAGATGAGATCAAGGGGGCATTGTGGAGAGAAGGGGGCAATGTGGAGAGAAGGGGGCATTGTGGAGATGAAGGGGGCAATATTGTGGAGATGAGATCAAGGGGGCATTGTGGAGAGAAGGGGGCATTGTGGAGATGAAGGGGGCATTGTGGAGATGAAGGGGGCAATATTGTGGAGATGAGATCAAGGGGGCATTGTGGAGAGAAGGGGGCAATGTGGAGAGAAGGGGGCATTGTGGAGATGAGATCAAGGGGGCAATGTGGAGAGAAGGGGGCATTGTGGAGATGAGATCAAGGGGGCATTGTGGAGAGAAGGGGGCAATGTGGAGATAGGGTGCATTGTGGAGATGAGATGAAGGGGGCAATGTGGAGATAGGGGGCATTGTGGCGATGAGATCAAGGGGGCATTGTGGCGATGAGATCAAGGGGGCATTGTGGCGATGAGATCAAGGGGGCATTGTGGAGAGAAGGGGGCATTGTAGCGATGAGATGAAGGGGGCATTGTGGCAATCAGATGAAGGGGGCAATGTGGAGATAGGGGGCATTGTGGCGATGAGATCAAGGGGGCATTGTGGAGAGAAGGGGGCATTGTGGCGATGAGATCAAGGGGGCATTGTGGAGAGAAGGGGGCATTGTGGCGATGAGATGATGGGGGCATTGTGGAGGTGGAAGGGGCATTGTGGAGGTGGAAGGGGCATTGTGGAGATTTCTGCAGGGGGCCCAGACCTCTTTTTGGACCAGGGGCCCTGGGTCCTGTCAGTCCGCCCCTGTTTAGGCGCCTCAGTTGCTTCTCTCTCTTCATGTAATCCCAGACAGACTCGATGATGTTGAAATCAGGGCTTTGAGGGGGCCATACCATCACTTCCAGGACTCCTTGTTCTTCTTTATGCTGAAGACTAAAACTTTTGTTCAGTACTGTATATTTAATGAAGTTAAATAATTATGGAAATTATTGTATACAATATATTCTTTGTTGTCATTCTAATAACTATACATGTTTGAAGTCCTTGAGAAATCTCCTATAAAATGCTACTGTACCTCTCAAAGGAGAGTATGGCTGTAAAAAAAAATATTACAAAGGAAAATCATAAAAACTTATGCAAAAAGAAGGTTAAGTTCAGAGCAAGAGTAACCAACCTTTGTCCACAAGAGCTACCGGCAGTTAATATTTTCAGGATAACCCAGCTGGTGTTCAGGTGGAATATTTAGTAGCTCAGTCACTTTAAAGGGATAGTAATGTTTCATAAAAAAGCAGCTCTAATTAATCATCATAGTATTTGGACTTTGGAGAGTGTTATTTCAATTATGTCACAGTTGTAGTTCAAGAGTAATTCAATGACAAAGAATCCCCCTCCCGCCCCTTTTACTGATGTAACACTGCTCAGCCAGATCAGAAGGGAGGTGCCCAGGTAGATTGCAGGGAGGGACAATCTTCAATTAAGATAAGAGAAAGACCTGAAAAACTTGTCAAGGGGGGTAGGGCTTTCATTATTCTCATAGGAAGAAGATTGTCCCCTTCAGTTATCTGTCTGGTCTATGGACTGCATTCCACATCTGAGAAGAGATGGCTCCCACTAAAGAAAAGAGGCGGGAGGGGAAACTTTGCTTGTGAATATCTCTCAAACCATAAAGGTTTGAGAGATAAGACTTATATCGTTCTTCATGTTTTTTTAATGCCTACAAAATAAAATAAAGATAAAATGAAGTATTACTATCACTTTAACTGGTCTATCTCTGTTCATTTAGGGTTACCCTGAAAACATGCACCTTTGGTTGATCTTGAGGGCCAGGTTTGACTATCCCTGTTTTAAAGTATTCCAAAAATTCTCATTTTAATTTTTTTTTTAACACATTGAATGCTAGATAGATCTACAATGCATTCCTTTGCAATACATTCAAACCATTTCCAGCATTCATAGGATTAAATTTAATTCAATGCAAATTTTTTTCTCCTGCCAAATGGTGAAGTTGGTTTGCCCCTGAATTATTCATTTTTCTTTCTGCGTAAGCCCTTTGTCCCTCACCCTTCACTATCACCAGTGGCATTCATCTCCCACAATGCAAAATGACTATATTCCACAAATAGGAGTTCCTTTGATTTCAAGATATGCACTTAAAACATTATAATGAAATAAAATGATTTAAGAAAACTCAAACAAGCCTTAAACACTGTTTAAAATAATGTTGTACCAATTATCACTAAAGGGTCATTAGTGGCATTATTTTAATTAGCTATCACTATCCATATCACCCTTTAATCTGTCCAAGTAACTATAGTCAATGGAAAGAAAAACTCAATACATATTGGAATGTTGTATTAGTCAGGATTTATGCAATAAATAGGTGGGGCAGACTCCTACAGGTAGAATTTGTGTTCCAAGAGGGTGGACCTATGCCAGGTTTTGCTGTTCCCGCCCACTCACTGCAGGTGTTTTTCTAATTACTTGTCTGGTGTAGTCAGTTTCTAATATGGAACAATTTATAGTCCACATGCTTTGGTAAAATGTGTTAGAAGCAAAATGTACACAAAACACAGGTGAGCTCTCCTGGACTTATCAATAATTTTAAAGTGTGTATAATTAGGACAGGAGAGTAGCAAAGTCTATATTTTGGCTCTATATACAGAAAGCAAACAAAAGAAAATATCCCCATTAAATCCTAACTTTTATGAATAAGTAACCTATGCCTTACTACAGATAATGAATAGTGAGGTTCAGAAACTTGTGGCCAAAGGCATGTGTTGTTTCTCTGCATCTGACTGGGTAAGTCCCTATCTGCCTCAAATCTGAGGTAATTATGTATCCTATAGCATAAAGTGATAGAATGCGTCACTTCCTGTGAGCATAACCGCACATGCGCAGTAGAGACTGATGTTCCAGGGAGCTTTGTTGTGAGCCATCTGGAGCTTCCCGTTAAGGATCAGAGTGTTTGGGGAGTCTCTACTGCGCATGAACGCGCTGATCCGGAGCGGGGAGCTCCAGACTGCTCACCGCCTGTCTGCTCCGGGGCCGCTGAGTGCACTTTAGCCCGTGTATACGGGCTTTCATACTAGTTTATTATAATGCAATTAAACAGGAGTAATACTGTCTTACTTCCGCTGTTGCAAACCCTAGAGAGTAAATAAAGGAGGTATTTTTACACTTTTTTAATTACAAAAGCACCTGTGTGCAGGGGGCTACTTACCAGGAAAATAGGAGGAGTCAAAACCTGCCAAAATACATACAAAATCTTTTCTACCAAAAAACAATGTTGTATGTATTTTGAAAGGTTTTGGCTTCTCATACTTTCTTAGTTTTTGGCTCCCAGCACGCAGGTTATTTTGCAACTAGGGAAGGTATAAATACCTCCTTCATTCTGTCACTAGGATTTTGCTCACAAGAGACGTAAACATACCACTTCTTTTTAATTGGATTAAAATAAATACATATTCACTTATGATTTGATCCAGATATGGACTTGTCCAATCTGAGATGCCTTGTTGTGGCAGACAAGCTGCACTGCTTTAGGCAACAAGCATGCTTCTAATCCTCACTGTATATTATCTAACATAGTAAGATAGTTGACAAGGCTGGAAAAAAAGACATGCATCCATCAAGTCCAGCCCATGCAAGAACACCCCTGCTGATTCAGAGGAAGGCAAAAAAAACCCATTGAAATAATTTCCAATTAAGCCCCAATTGGGTAAAAAAAATCCTTCCTGACTCCAAATGGCAGTCAGATAGTTCCCTGGATCAAAACCCTATCTGGATTGAAGCCATCTGTCATAGTTCTCCATATTGTTCTGTGCTAGATAGGTATCTATTGCTTTTTGAAAGCAATTACAGTATCTGCATGCACAGTATCCTGAGGTTTAGAATCCCATAGCTTTACCGCCCTTACTGTAAAAAATCCCTGCCGTTGTTTTAGACAAAAGAGCCTTTCCTCTAGACTTAATGGATCAAATCTCGTTCTTAGCTAAGCTCTTTGCATAAATAATTCATTGGATAGTTCTTTTTATTGACCTTGAATATATTTATAAATAGTAATCATATCACCCCTTAGACATCTCTTCTCTAATGCAAACAAACCTAGTTTGGCTAGTTTCTCTTTATAACTCAGATCCTCCAATCCCTTTCTCAGTTTTGTTGCACGTCTCTGCACTTCTTCCAGTTCAATAATGTCTCCATATTCTAGATGAGGCCTAACCAAGGATTCATATAGAGTTAGAATAATATTAGCATCCCTTGCATCTACTCCTCTTTTGATGCAGGCTAGTACCCTATTTGCTCTTGCATTAGCTGAGGGACTCTACATACTGCTGTGAAGTCTATCATCTATCAATACTCCTAAATCTTTCTCTAATGAGGATTCCCAGCTTGTTTCCCATTTAGAGTATATGTAGAATGCTTGTTTCTACAGCCCAAATGCATAACAATCTGTAGTAAGTTACAGGTTATTTATCGGAAAACGTTGGTATATGATTCACTGACTTTCTATTTTGTAAGATGTGTTGGGCTTAGTTCACACTGGCTACTTTGCTGCCTAAACTATATTGCAACAAAACATATTTATTGTTTTCTAAGATGTAGTTCATACATGTTGCCTCAACACTCACCCATACGAACTGGATCACTTTTTTCAAGTCGGCCACATGATCAGAAAACCATAAGTGTGAAAGCTCCATTATAGGCTGTCAGTTATTCAAACATATATAGACAGATATCTGTTCATGAACTGTAAAGTACTGGCAAGCAAAGGATTAGGTCTTACTGTCCTACTAGTTAATGTGTGATAGTTAGTTATAAAACTATTTTTTTAAAAAATCTCAGGTGGGCCATGCTCTGGAGTTAGACGAGCCACATTTTGTCCACGGGCCTCACGTTGGTAGGCACTGAACTAGACCTTAGCCAGGACTTTCCTAAATTGGCTTGGCTGGCAAGCCTGAATATATTTTGGCAAAATTATGCATCTAAAACTTCAACATGAAAAAAGTTAATTTGTTGGTGTTATGGGCAGTATGCTTTACACAGTTAGCAGTTAAATCAGAATCTGAAGTCACACAGATTAGTAGAAACATAAGGATTCTGCCAACCAGCAACAAAAAAATACACATTTTTTTCCTTCTAAATAACCAGGCCCCTACTTACCCCTTTAAGGACCAGAAAAGTGTGCAATGTATTGCTTTACAATGCAATGCACATTCCTTTTGGTCCATAAAGCGCATAATGACTGGCTATCTAGTCTTTCTCTTCAGTGCCTTAAAACAATAACTTTAAGAAACATGAAATGGCCTAACCATATGTCTATTATAATATCAAAGAAATGTGACATTTTAGCTTCAACACTCTCTTCCTGGTTACTCAGTGGAAAAACATACCAATATTAAAAACACATACATTTGTATAATACAAAAACTTTATGAGTAGGTGTCTCCTACCACATTATGGAAAGCTGTTACAGGGTATGATGATGCATCTACTTGACACTAGCCCTAGTGTTGCTGCTGTGGCAAAAGCAATACCCCACAAGCCTACATACTACTTCAGATGCATCATGAGAGAAAAAGATGATGAAATATGCTTCTCCTCCTGCTCCTCCTCTAAAATTATGGGTGTGTTGAATTATTATTTTTCCCTTGAAAGCAAAAAGAAACTGTTCAATATCAGCAACTTCAATGTGTACAGTGTGCACAAGGAAACATTGTTAAATATGAAAAGGACAGGGAATTATTGCAACAACTGACACTCTGCTTTCATAGTAAGAAATAGGCACAACTGCAACCAAATAACTTGGTGTTTAAGTCGGCAATGTAAAATCATTCCCCAAGAAATACATTTCTGGTGACACTATGGCCTTTGTCCGCTCCACTAAGGTCAAGTGATGACAAGAAGGCTTTGTAAATATAATGAATTCCCCCTGTATTGTAGTATATTCGGTGAGATGGAAGCCCTGAATTCGATTCCTCTCCACCTCAATGTCATGTGTGGTCAGTGCATCACACTGTGCTATGGGTGGACACAAACTGCCAGATCCTCACATCTACAATATCACTAACAGCTGGTGGCGGAGGACAAAGGTGGTATACTAGGGGACTAGAAAGATGACCCTGAGGGTGCTAGGGCAGGAACAATGGACATTTTCCCACTCCTGGACCAAAGAATGTCACTGCTGCTAGTGGTGGTGGTGATACCCATCCCCATTTGTATCTATTTCTTCCATTTCCTATCTCTTTCCACCAAAAATGTGATCATACTCTTCTCTACATCACCATCTCTTCCACCACCCTCACTCTCATCACCGACAGCCACCAGTCTCTTGATGCTTTATGGAACTGGTTGGCGATGACAGATGCCTCTCTCTCTGCATGGTGCCAGAGAAACAGTAGCGCTAGTCGCCAGAAATATTACCTGGTTTAAACGATTTTCAACTTATTTGGAGGCTGACAGTAGCTGGAAGCACGGACGTCTTGCCATGGTGACATCCGGGCACCTGTGCTGTCAGTCCCTTTTGGAGCCGGCCGGCTCCAAAAGGAACTGACAGCGCAGGCGCACGGACATCACTATGGCAAGATGTCCGTGCTTCCTGCTACTGTCAGCCTCCGAATAAGTCGAAAATCGATTAAACCAGGTAATATTTCTGGCGACTAGCGCTACTAAGCAGCTAGTCGTCAGATGAAGACTTAATTAAGATAAAGTTTTTGCAGGGTGGTAGTTCCCCTTTAACCCTTTGAGTGTGTTGCAATGCATTGAATACCTTTCTGACACTCAAAGGATCACTCAAAGTATTAAAGGGGCAGTGACTTCTAAAGCAGAAAAAAACAAACAAAAAACTGTTCTTAGGAAATACAGCAGTAGGGAGTATATCCCTGACTCTCCTAAGTGCCCTTACAAAATGTACAGTTAGGATTTTTATATTTTCACCAATATCTGAATTTAGCTGGGATAGCTCTATCCACAGCCAGTTACATTTTCCTCCTGCCATTCTTTCCATAAAGTTTCCACTGATGATCAGAATCCAACCCAGTGATGTAAAGTGAAGGAAAAGCAGAAATTGGGGGGACTGGGTTGGACATGAACTGTGGCATCACTAGATTAAAAGAATTTAAGAGATTCTGTTTAACTGTTCTTTCAATATTTCATATGAATAAATTATATCAAGATAAATATACTAATATAAATATACAAATCAGATTTATTTTCTCTCTTAAAATGCTACTGTACTTACCTCTATTTTTTCTAGGAAACAGTGAATCTTTAACTATTTAAATTGTAGGAACAAAACCAAATGTTTCTCTGAACCCGGAAAATACCTTAAAAAAGGTAACAACCATGTGCCTGTTATGTAAAAGGTAACTTTCAGGTTAAGGGCCACTTAATGCCTGGGTGTACACAGTATACAGTGGGGGCCTCAGGCTTATGGGGGAGGGGGCTTATCAGGCCTTGCTGGCCCAGTGCTTAATCGAGTTGCCCATCCTGCTAGCCAGAAGCCTAATATAGTGTCTATTTTTTTTCTATATGTAGCATTACATAATTTATGAAGCTGGAAGAAGACATGCGTCCATCAAGTCCTGCCCATGCCAAAACACCCCTGTGGATCCAGAAGAAGGCAAAAAAAAGCACTCTGAAGCCATGTCTAATTTAGCCTCAAGTGTGTAAAAAAAATTCCTTCCTGACTCCAAATGGCAGTCATATAGTTCCCTGGATCAACAACCTATCTGAATTGAAGCCATCTGCCAAACTTTTCAATATTGTTCTGTGCTAGAGAGGCATCCATTGCTTTTTTGAAAGCAGTTGCACTAACTGCAAGTACAACATCACGAGGAAAAGAATTCCATAGCTTTACAGCCCTTACTGTAAGGAATCCCTGCCTTTGTTTTAGTCGAAAGATCCTTTTCTCTAGTCTTAATGGATGATCTCTTGTTCTTAGCTCAGCTCTTTATGTATATAATTAATTGGGTAGTTCTTTGTATTGACCTTGATTGTATTTGTAAAAGGTAATAATATCACCCATTAGACGTCTCTTCTCTAATGTAAACAAGCCCAGTTTGGCTAGTCTCTCTTCATAACTCAGATCCTCCAATCCCTTTATCAGCTTTGTTGCACGTCTCTGCACCTTCTCCAGTTCAACAATGTCTTTTTTAAGAACTGGCACCCAAAATTGTACTCCATATTCTAGACGAGACCTAACCAAGGATATATTAGTATCCCTTGCATCTACGCTTTTTTTTATGCAGGTTAGGTTTTTATATTTTTATAGTGAAGGAAAGTATGCTGTTTCAAACAGCATAGTGGAGTGGTTTCTCAATGTGCTCACTTGTTACTATGTTCTTCTGGGTTGCAAGTACCTTGGAAGGTTTGAGCTTGAGGAGCCTCTCTACTGTACTGTTTGAAATGGAGGCCTTGCTGGGCTTAGCAGCACTGCACAGTGTGTATGGCGATGAGAGCAGATGTGACTTTGCCAAACAGCTCAGCTGGAATCTGCTAACATCCACTCACGTTGCCTCTTCTCACTGGTACGCACTTGCATATTATGGTGATGTGAGCAGATGTTGAGTCTTCACATGTAGTTCAAACCATGAGATGAACTCATGAGTTCTGGGGATGGATGCTGGGAATAAATGGTTAGCAACTCTGCGTGCTCTCCATGTCCCTAACTCCTCCAGCAGTTCTTGACAGTCTCCAGTGGCAAAATGAAGGCAGGGAAGAGACTAAAGAAAACCTCACAGACTGAGAAAATATCATCCTTTGAACATGCCTGGTTTTAGTGGCTCTGTGACATGAATTTGCAGTCCCACAGTGAACTGGCACTCTTAATACTACTGGCTTGCTCTAATATCTCCTCCCTCTCACACCTCTCTTCATCAGTAGGCAAGGATTATTCTAGTGGGGTATCTAGCTACCCATCCATTGCAGAGGAGATATAGATATATATTGGTGTGATTGTTGATTTGATGGGATCAGTGCAGTTTAGTATTCAACATATATTTTGCAGGAAGCCTGTGAGTGGTATTGATTGCTTTGATCTGCAAGCATTGCTTACGCCACTGGCACTCAAAGGATTAAGGGGGGTTATGTGTGTCTATGTCTATAGCTGCACAGAGAGCTACAGGAAGTTCCAACATCTCCAACCTGAAGGCAAAGACAGCTTAGTGCATGCTGTTGATATGATATTGACACCACTTTACCACCATATCACCAACCTGGTGCCTTATCGCCTCTTAGTGCATCTCCCCACTGTGTTCACAGTTATTATTATGTTGTATTCTAAGAGAGAAGTGAGTCTCCATCAACATTTCTCCATAGAATGTATTCAAACTGTCAGGAAGTGAGGGAGGTTAATCACTTCTTAAAGGGATAGTAATACTTTGTTTTATCTTTATTTTGTTTTGTAGGCATTAAAAAAACATGAAGAATGATATAAGTCTTATCTCTCAAACCTTTATGGTTTGAAAGATATTCACAAGCAAATTTTCTTCTCACTGAATAAAATGGTCAAGTCTGCCATCTAGCTGTTAGATTTGGAATCTGGTCCGCAGATCAACCGCTGGCTCTTCAGCAGAGCCGAGATCACAAGATATAAAAATAACTATTTCATTGGAAGGGTCTAAAAAGTGTGCTTGCAAACCAGGCACACTTTGTAGACTATTCAAATTAAGTAGTTCTTCTTATATCTTGTGATCTCGGCTCTGCTGTAGGGCCACGGCTGGTCCATGCACCGGATTCCAAATCTGACAGCTAGATGGCAGACTTGAATGTTTTGGTCAGTGAGGGGAAACTTTGCTTGTGAATATCTCTCAAACCATAAAGGTTTGAGAGATAAGACTTATATCGTTCTTCATGTTTTTTTAATGCCTACAAAATAGAATAAAGATAAAACAAAGTATTACTATCCCTTTAACAGGTTGAACAGTTAGACTTTTGTCAGTGTTGCAGTGTTGGGAGTACTCTTGTTTTAGTCAGAAGGAAATACCCTATAACATATAGATTTTCATAAGAAAATGTTTTCTGCTCCTTTAAATACATGAGCATTTTCGGAATTTTCACTTCCCCTGAAGGTGTACTTGGCTTTCTCTAAAATTGTACCTCTTTAGATTGATGAATAAGGTCCTTTGTAACTTATTTTTTGTGTATAAAAAAACACTAGTTAGATCTTGGCAAGAACAGTCCATTGCTTTTAATTACTGAATTACAGCACAATGAAAACCTTAAACCTTTAACTCAGTATAAGGGATTAAATGCAGGCGTGGGCCACAGGATATAATGGCACAGATAAGCAACTGATGCTCTGTTTTCTGCAGTTTGAAGATTTGTTTTGAAAGTGATCCCCAGCAGAGCAGGGGCCTGCAGGAAGGAGTCTAACAGAGCAAAAAACCAGGAGATGATGACTCACCAGTAGACAGTGGTTAATCAGTTTACACACTCTCTAGTCAGTGTTCTGTAATTCAGCAGAGAGACTCAGCACATTTTATATTGCACAGAGTCACTGACTAACTGATATGTGCATGCTTCCAAAATATAGCATTCATTTTATGCATTCTGATGCCTAACTTTTTGAAAACAAGAGGGGGGTGCAATGCATTACAAAGCAATGAAATGGACACCTTTCTGATCCTCAAGGGGTTAAATCATTGCTAGTCAATTGCTGGACCTCCTGCTGTTGGTGACTACAGCTCCCATCATCCTCAATCAGTTGTTGGCTGGTTGGAAGTATAATGGAAGCAGTAGTTCCCAAGAGCTGCAAATCCAACAATTGACTACTGCTGGGTTAAAGCATTATATCATAGCACTGTGTATGTGGGTTGTCACTAAAACCTTGTTTTCTCCTACTTTGATTTTGTTTTTCATCTTGAAAACAATATTTTGTAGTTATATAGCGTAGGCTGAGAAATATTGATTTTTGGAAGCTACTGAACTGGTATGAAAAATATGTATTTATCATTTTTCTGTCCATTGTGCAATTGCTCCCACAGTTCATTCTGCATTGCCAGTTAGAAATTGATCTGCAACAAAAGCTGAAGGTGTTGTAGTGCTAAAAACCAATGCAGGTGAACACAATTGTATACATGAATCCACTGGCTTAACTGCAGGGGAGCAGAGGGCTCTCTTGTGGCTGGACCCAGCACTCCAAGAGTCCTTATAAACACACTTTTATCTTATTTTGGCTGACGGCCACTGACATTATCATGCATGGCCACAGGGCCAGATTTGCCATAAGGCAGAGTAGGCATCTGCCAACAGGCGCACCCCACAGAGGGGCGCCTGTCATTGAAATAAAAAAACAATTATATATTTTTCTTCACTGCGCGCTGTGCACAGTAACAACCCGCCCACCGCATGGTAAGGTCCGTGCCTTCTTCGGCTCAGACAGAAGGCACAGACCTGAAGCTGCTGTTGCTCCCTCGTCATCTCTAAATCAGAGCGCTGGGAGATGACATCATCTCCCAGCGCTCTGCATTCCTAAAGAGACCGCGCGGGAGCAACAGCAGCTACAGAAGGAGCCACAGACATCTGCCGCTGGACCAACAGGGAGGTAGGAAACGTATGCAGGAAGCAAAGTGGGGGCAATGTGAAGATATGGTGGGTAATGTGGAGCTGATGCAATGTGAGGGCAAGTTGGAGCTGATATAGTGGCATTGTGGAGATGATGGGGTTAATGTGAGGGCAAGCTGGAGCTGATGGGGCAATGTGGAGATGATGGGGGCAAGTTGTAGATGATGGGGCAATGTGGAGATGATGGGGGCAAGCTGGAGATTATGGGGACAAGTTGGAGATTATGGGGGCAAGTTGGAGCTGATGGGGGCAATGTGAGGGCAATATGGAGCTGATGGGAGATAAGTTGGAGCTGATGGCAATATGGAGCTGATGGGGGGCAATGTGAGGGCTATATGGATATGGGGGGTAATGTGGAGATTTGGAGCATTGTGGAGGTGTCCAGTGGAGATGGCAAATGGGGGGGCGCTTCAGATTTCTGTGCCTACAGGCTCCTGAGATGTAAATCCGGCCCTGCATGGCCACTGCCAGTCAGTAACATGAGCATAGAGTCCTTTTCTTCACTTACCCCTGAGCACCAGAAAGGCGAATCAAACTTGCTTCAAGAATTGAAATAGGCTCTGTGTCAGAGTGTTATTAGTACTTGCTTTAGACCATGTGTGTGGGAGGGAGGCCCTACCTTAGATTTCACACCAGGGTCCAATAAGTCCTAGTTATATCCCTGCCTACATACTGCATAGCATGCTAGTGCATGGAAGACACTTGCAGGAGCAGAGTTTTGAATCTCGCCTGTGCTCTCTGTGCCATCAATACCAGCACTTAGGGTATGTAGTAGAGAAGGGGTGGTCAACTTTTGAACCATCAGCTGTGGAGGGCTACAACTCCCATAATCTCCAATCAGCCATTGGCTGTTGAGGATGATGGGAGCTGTAGACCCCCAACACCTGTTACTCCAACAACTGACAAACCCTACACAAGAGTCTGTTTTAGTGCACAGCTGGACACTGACTCTGACGTTGATAAGACTTTAACACCTGCAAGGACCTTATGCCTGCCCTAAAGCATTTATGGGAAAATTGAGTAAAGTTACACCAGTTTCCTCTTACTTTGTTAATGCATCACCAAGGAAAGGGATGCCTCATAATGTCTATGGACTTCCCTATTCCCTTCCCCTTGGTGCAAATGGCATTAAGGGGTGATTTTAGTTGTGAGCAGCTTAGTAAACTGCCATCTGACAGATGAAAGACAAGAAATTCTGTTCCAGCTCCTGATTTACTTATTCATACATCCCAACACTTATAACAGATACACTTTTGGTGCCAAGTGGCAGCTCTTGTAACCTTGTATCCAAATATGTTTGAACTCTATGGGTCATAAGCAGAAAGGGAAACCAGGGGAACCAATTGCAGCATAGGGAGCAAATACAAATTTCACAAATTGCCACTAGTGTAAATGAGTAATTTAACATCTCGAATGCTAGATATCTCTTCAACTAATTGCTTAAGTTTGGAGACCTATTTAGCACTCAAGGGTTAACCCTTTGAGTGTCAAAGCAATGCGTTGTGTACGCCTCTGGCACTCAAAGGGTTAAAAAATGCATTGCATAATGGAGATATCCAAATATCACTCTTCTTCTCCCAGAAAAGGGAGGACTAAATAAAATAATGAAACCCATCTGACCCCCAACCCTTTGCCTTGTGGGGAGCGCAATCTAAGCATGAGAAGTGTAATAATTATGCACTATCAGTACCAACAGGATGAGCAAATCATGGCTCTACATATCCTAAATCCTGTAACAATTATTCAACCCCCTCATCTCTGCTTTCACTCCCCAATAAATCATCTAACATGAAAAAGATCCACCCAAGCTGCCACCCAAAACCAAAAAAAGGTCTGGTGCATAAAAATCAGCCCCCTTCCTCAGAGCACACTAAATAATGTTTGCATCTGAAGGGGAATTCTAAAATCTAAACTAAAACATTACTGATTGGTTGTCAATGCTTGGTCAGTCATATATTTATTCCCAACCAATTGAGTGCTGCAACTTCCCAGCCTGTGTTTGCCTAAACCATATACAATGTAACTCCCATACTTCATTAAGTTTAACACTCCTCATCACAAAAGAGGATTACAAGACCACATTGTTAAAGCGGAACTAACACCGCTAACAAACGTTGGCTGTAATAATTCCCTATCTAGCGACTAGCTGCTTAGTAGCGCTAGCCGCCAGAATTATTACCTCTTCATGAACAAATTTGAAGTGATCCTCGGCTGACAGGCAGGACGGAGAGCAGACATCTTGCCCTAGTGACGTCCGTGCACCTGCGCTGTGAGTCCCAGATGGCTGTAGGAGGCGTTGCTAGGAGCCATTTGGCTCCATAAGGGACTGACAGTGCAGGCGCGCGGACGTCACTAGGGCAAGATGTCTGCGCTCCGTCCTGCCTGTCAGCTGAGGATCTCTTAAAATGTCTTCATGAAGAGGTAATAATTCTGGCGACTAGCGCTACTAAGCAGCTAGTCACCAGATAGGGAATTATTACAGCCAACGTTAGCGGTGTTAGTTCCGCTTTAAGGTGATACCTCTTAGCATGAGTAGAGACACCCTCATGTTTGGGTGGGAGCACTGAAGGGTTAACCCTTTCAGTGCCCTCTGGCACTGAAAAGGTTAAAGCATACTCACCATTTCCACTATTTCTAAATGTGTAGGAGAAGTGGATATGGTGAGTATGTATGCAAGTGCAAGTGGTGAAGCTGCAGAAGAGATGTTGCAGTCGATGTTCTTTAGCTCAAATAGGGACCAAGATAGTTGAATCAAACACTTTTTGATTGAATGAGAAGGAATTGTATACTTTGTAGGATCAGAGAAGTCAGTGAGAGGTGAAAGCAGAGCATACTATATTGTGCAGTAGTGTCAAGGTTATGCATCAGAAACAAGTGATATATTCTGTTAAATACGTAGGTGTAACTAAGACTATGTGATGTCACTGGAGAAGACTGCATAAAAGTAACATGCAGCCAAGAATATTGAGACTGATGTACCATATGGAATTTGAGCAATTTTGGGGTAAACTAAATGAGGCCTAGGGGACAAATAAAACCTTCACATTGGTTTTAACCCTTTGAGTGCCAGAGAGTTGACAAACTCATTGGATTGCAATGTGTTGGATACCTCTCTGGTACTCAAAGGGCTATTTATTTTTTAATCCTTTGAGTGCCCGAGGGGTACGCAATGCATTGCAAAGCAATGCGTTGTGTACCTCTTGGGTACTCAAAGGGTTAAACACTTTTAATGCTAGAGATGTCTCCGACTCATTGCCTGTGATCTGGGATACCATCATGAAGAAGTATTGAGGTATAGCAAATGACTCACAACGACCAACACAATAT
This sequence comes from Rhinophrynus dorsalis, assembly GCA_037306005.1. Taxonomy (NCBI): domain Eukaryota; kingdom Metazoa; phylum Chordata; class Amphibia; order Anura; family Rhinophrynidae; genus Rhinophrynus; species Rhinophrynus dorsalis. The sequence continues at coordinate 94,768,050 of CM074721.1, forward strand.
GGGTATGAACAGGCCAGTTATTTTATACTAGTTGAAGAGCCCATGTACACGGGCCACAGTGCCACTCAGCAACGAGCTTGGTGCAGTCATGCACAGTAGAGACTGCCTGCTCTGTGGCTGATATGGAGCGGGGCACTCCGAACTCAGACCATAGTCCTTTCTGTGCAACGAAGGACTACGGTCTGAATTCGGAGCCCCACTCTGTTATCAGCCACGGCACGGGTAGTCTGTAGTGTGCATGATGGCTTCTGACAAACACACATTTAGCAAATTATTATATAGGATTTCCAACATGTTATGTTTAACAACATACACTTAACATACACTTTGTGCTGAATAGTTAAAGGGATAGTAATGTTTCATAATCAAAGCAGCTCTAATTAATCTTCATAGTATTTGGGCCTTGGAGAGTGTTATTTCAATTCTGTCAGAATTGTAGTTCAAGAGTAATTGAATGATAAAGTATCCCCCCCACCCCTTTTACTAATGTAACACTGCTCATCTCAGAGCAGCAGGGAGGTGTCCAGGTAGAATGCAGAGAGGGACAATCTTCAATTAAGATAAGGGAAAAAGCTGAAAAACCTGTCAAGGGGGTCAGGGATTTCATTGTTCTCATAATAAGTAGATTGTCCCTTGCTGTTATCTGTATGGTCAAGCAACCAGCTTCCACATCTGAGGTGAGCAGTGTTACACTATATAAAAGGGGCAGGAGGGGGATATTTTATCATTCAATTACTCTTGAACTACAAGACAGTATTGAAATAACACACTCTATGGCTCAAATACTATGTAGATTAATTAGAGTTGTTTTTATTATGAAACATTACTATCCCTTTAAACTTTTCCCAACTCTTAATAACTCCCATTGCATGGTCAAATGTCCTGGGCTCATGCATAGAACTCATATAAACCAAACTCCTCTTCAAACCAAGTTAACCAGTTACCCTGCTTGGGCCATACCAAACTAGCTCCAGCGGGACATCCTTCTTTAGGGTTACATCCCTAAGGAACCATTCTCCTTTATTTCCCATTTCCTACTTAACTTTAAAAACCCCAGTCAAGGATCACACCGCCAGGACCCAAAACCAAAAGAGGAAGGGAGGGCCGGAGCTCACCTCTTCCTACTCTTCCTCTGCTGAAATGGATCCCATTTACTGTTTCACCCCACTATATCTCTACTGCTCTAACCCCTCCTACCTACCTTATTTCCCAACCTTCCCCTTCTTCATGTCTCCCCTACATTATGCACTACAGGGAGTTACTTTCCTGAATATGTTGTGTACTTCTCCCATGGTCTGGTTCTGATAAGATAGTCTAAGGGTGAGATGTTCAAAAAGTCGTCATAATGAAAAACTTGTTGGATCATGAGTTGGTGGGAAAAGAACGACAATATTTTCAGAAGTAAATCTGTCACATTTGAAAATGCATCTAAAAAATTTAAAATGACAGAGAGAAGATCTCATTGAACATTGCTGTTAAAAATTCTGATCTTAAAAATTGTCTTTGATTTTGTCTTTGAAAAGAAAAAGAAAATTTTCAAAGAAACAAAGGGTGAGATGTTCAGAAAGTGGTGGTAACTGAAATTGTCTGTTATCAGAAGAAAAAAGGTCTTACACCATGATCCGTCAATTCTCAGAAGTTTCCGTCATTTGCATCCAATTCCGCCATCTCCGTCAAAGCAAAGAAGCCGTCTTAAAAGTGGGTGTGATTTAATCTTCCGTCATAATGTAAGGTATTTTCAGACAAAATATTCGTTTGAACGTCATTTTTTGTCTGATTAACATCATTTTTACCCGACATAATAAAAAAGGTCTAAACTTGGAGAAGAAAAATTAAAGTACTGAGAAGCAATTTTTGTTTCAAAGACAAAAAATGTCTTTGTTTCTTTGAAAAGTATTGTTTCAAAGACAAAAAAATGTCTTTGTTTCTTTGAAAATTTTCATTTCAAAAAAGTTTAGTTTCAAATACAAGATCAGAATTTTTAACGGCAATGTTCAATGAGATCTTCTTACCGTCATTTTTAATTCTTTAGATGAATTTTCAAATGTGATGGATTTACTTCTGAAAATATGGTCGTTCTTTTTACCATCAACTCATGATCCAACAAGTTTTTCATTATGATGACTTTTTGAACATCTCGCCATAAAGGTCAAATCCAATTGGTCTGTCTATAAAAATGATGTCCTGACTGCTACATACTTGCCACATAAATGGATTACTATTTCTGAAAGTAAGACATGGTGGATTCTCAGTGAACTGTAATCATATGACTTTAGTAATCACTTTGTTATGTTCTCAGTATATATAGAGAGAATTATGAAGTCTGCTGGGAAAATCTAAATAAATTTATATTTGACAGAGAATTTAATATCACAAGTCTACTCTGTCACTTAGGAGAAATATAATCTGTTTCTGTTTGTGGGAAGACAAAATGTATCTTTCCAAATCAACAATTATCGTTTACAGGAAGTTCTTCTAACCAAAAACATAAAAAGGATAAAACTCAAAGGTATAAAAGATATAGCAGCTGAATATGGCACAAATATTGACCAAGATGTTACTGGACACAGAATAAAGTAAAGATGGAATTGTGATTTCCACTTTGTAATATATATTTTAATTAGCGATAAAAAATATAATTTTTTTACTGTTACTTATACCAAAGTTGTTAACTTCTATTTACTTCCATAAGTGCGCAAAAATATTAACAAAACTGGTAGCAGACCCATTATTTATGGCATTGATAGTATATAAAAAAGTATAGTAGCTATGTGGATATACATTTAAGTGTCCTTGTTATCACATTGCCCTTGTATATGCATTATACTATGGATGGTCTTTTGAATCTTAAGGACATCACTGAACACACGAAGTTAGTGACCTGTGATGTTGAGTTTTTATATACTAGTATCAATCATGAAGAAGGGTGCAATGCCATTGAGTATTTTTTGGACATAATCATGTGAACTTAGGGAAACAAATTACTTTTTTTGAGATTATTGAAATTTGTCTTGACACATAATTTTTTTTACATTCAGTAATGCATTTTATCTACAGATAAGAGGAACCTCAATGTCTATTCTCCAACCCACGACAGACTGAATCTGGGCTGATGGGAGCTTTAATATGTCTTCTGTGTTAACAATGATAAATATATGGAACATAAAATGCTCTACTTGCAATACATTGAAAATTCTGACATTTTGGTGAAGGTAATATGGGGTTGTTCGAAGAATGCATTGCTAAACTTAATGCTAATTCTTTTAACCTGCTTTTGACATATGTCATTGATGAAAATAATGTACATTTCCTTGATTTGTCAATCATGAGTGGCAGAGATACTTCTATTGTGAATCACTTGTTTAGAAAGAAAACAGCCACTAATTCTAGCTTACACTAAAAAAGTTCTCATCCTTCCTCAGTTAAAGGGATAGTAATACTTAAGATGTAAAAAATATATGTTATCCCCCTGAGTAAAACAAGGGTACTCCCACTGTTGAGAGATATTTTATTAAAAAATTATAACAGCTCAAACTTGAATTTTTTAGGTGCAATATCACAGTGGCCTGAAAATTTACAGTGGCGCTGCTGCTACACCATCCTATGGAGATTTATGGTCTATAGACCAGAGCAGTTCATAGGATGGTGTAGCAACAGCGCCACTGCAAATTTTCAGGCCACTGTGATGTTGCACCTAAAAAAATTCAAGTTTGAGCTGTTATAATTTTTTAATAAAATATCTCTCAGCAGTGGGAGTACCTTTGTTTTACTCAGGGGGGTAAACCCTACAACATATTTTTTTTACATTTTAAGTATTACTATCCCTTTAAGAACAATTTACCTGTAGGGTATATCTTTGGACTAAACAGAAATTGTACAGAGATGAAACATGTCATATATCAAAGTAATGACCCTAAGATCAGACTTTTTGAAAGAGGAAATAGTAAGACCAGTATAAAGAATCCTTTCATTGTGTCCTTCATTCAGATAGATGTATGTTACTTCCCCAAAATGCAGCTCTTCTGAAAGTGGCTCTATACATTTTATTATTGATTTTTGTGGTAACACTACCCTGAAAGTGGAAAATATTGAATAAACATATTGATATTTTACAAAGTGATCCAGATTTAAAGGGATAGTAATATGTAAAAAAAAACTATATTGTTGGGTTTATCCCCTGAGTAAAATAAGGGCCTCCCACTTCTGAAAAGTGTTTTATTCAAAAGTTATTGCAGCTCAAACCTGAACTGTTTAGGTGCACTGTCACAGTTGCCTGAAATTGTACAGTGGTGCTTTTGCTACACCATACTATGGAGATTTATGGTCAACTGACCAGATCTGTCCATAGGATGGTGTAGCGACAGCACCACTGTACAATTTCAGGCCACTGTGATATGTGCCGTGTCTGTTTAAATGGTCAATTTTACAATTTTCCTAAGCTTAAAGGGATAGTAATACTTAAAATGTAAAAAAAAAATGTTGTAGGGTTTATCCACTTGAGTAAAACAAGGGCACTTCCACTTCTGAAAGGTATTTTATTCAAAAGTTATTACAGCTCAAAGTTTAATTTCTTAGGTGTAATATGACAGTAACCTGAAATTGTACAGTGGTGCTGTTGCTATGGAGATTTGTGGTCAACTGGCCAGAACTGTCCATAGGATGGTGTAGCAACAGCGCCACTGTACAATTTCAGGCCACTGTGATATTGCAAAATATTAGAAGCACTCCTGAATCTAGTAATTATAGGTTATTCTACAGAATAAGGAGATTGTGCTTGAGATTAATTATATATATAATCACATCAAACAAATAGGAAGAAAAATCCCATTAAAAGCACCAATCTCTCTCCTATATGAATGATATTGTGAGATCAAGCTGGTGTGAGGTAACTGAGGGGAAAAAAAGACCATTAAAAACAAATTAAAATTTAAATTGTATTTGTCCCTTTATTTAAAACAAGCGAATTTCTAAAACCACTGATAGTCCCAGTATTTTCTAGTCAAAAAGTAGTTAATAAGACAGTATCTTAAAGCCTTAGTACTTTTAATGTTACTCTTGTTTCTACACTATATATTGTCACTAATATTCTTACTTTATTCACTTCAGGACAAATATAGTAAATGCAAAACAGAAATGCCGCTTACGTGCTCCTTATCTCAATGTGTGAACGCTAATGAGGAGATAACTCACAGATGTATACAAAAATGTTCTCTGTTCTAAAGCGACTAGTTATTGAATGCAAGGATAACTAATTCATAGTAAACTGCATTATTTAAGCCTCTATTGCTACACTCTATCTGCCTGCCTATATATAGTATAGAGAAAGAAAGAGGGTGGCTGCAAAAACTGATCACTTAAAAATTGAAGCTAATCGCTTCCCAAACCCCAGAGGTTAATTCTTCAAAAATCATTTTGTAATAGACCCGCTGGGCAAGTGACCGGTATAGGCCAAAAAATGAAAGCAGAAAGAAGAGAAGAAAGAGTCTAGTATTGCACTAAAGTATCTAAGTACTGGGACACACAAAACCTGAAGCACAAAATCTGTGCTCAGAGACCCCGACGATCGTTTCGCCTCATAGCTTTCTCAAAGGGTCCCACCTTTGCACCCTGCATTACTAGAGTGTCGGAGGGAGATTGCGGGCGCCGGGAGGAGGGGTCGCAGGGGGCGGCCCGGCCCCTGGAGTTAACTTTAGGAGCGATCATCTCTCAAACATAAAGGTCTGAGAGATGACACTGGAAGTAATACATTTCTTTTTAATATGACTTTAATATAGGGATTAGTAATAATTAAAGGAGCAGTAAACTTTTTTTATGAAAAAAAATATATTGTAGGGATTTTCCTGTTGAGTAAAATAAGGGTACTCCCACTGCAGAGAGATTTATATTTCCAGAGTTATTACAGTTTAAAACCATGTTTTTTTACATTAGCAGTGCCCTCTAGTGGTCAAATTCTAATTAGATTTCCAGTTAGATTCTAATGGAGAGGAAAGTCAGAAAAGTCAGAGACATACAGTTCTCCATAGAATGTGATAGAAATTGCCTGTCACTTCCTGTCAGTTAGAACTATCAGGAAGTAAACACAGTAAATTCACTTCCTGATTATTTTAACTGCTATAATTTTTTAATAAAACATCTGACAGCGATGGGAGTGACCTTGTTTTATTCAGCAGAAAATGCTCTGTAAAATATGTGTTTTCATAAAAAAAAGTTTACTGCTCCTTTAAGTATTACTATCCCTTTAAATTCCACACGTTAACCAATATGCTATTTTCTTGCAGAATACCTGTAATATATTCCGTGATTATGTTTTCTTGTAACTTTCAGTGTCTGGAAGACTAATCTTTAGCGTTCGGGCAGTCTCTACTGCGCATGACTGCATCGTGACAAACATCCTAGCGAATTATTATATAGGACAGATTTTGCATGATTTTGAGGGGTAATTTTACCCTCCACTTACCTGTTAATTAGCATTGGATATTATTGAATAATATCAACGTTATGATTAGGAAGGAGGTATTCACATTGTATTTTTCCTCTTCTTTGTTTACATTTCAAGAGGACCAATTGATAATTGCCACGTTTGTTTTGAAGATGACAATTGGTGATGTACTAGGCAGGTGGTTCATAAATGTTTGTTTCTAACTATGGAGTGTTCTCTCACTTGATAGGCTGAGGTTGTGAGGGAACTGATGTGCAAATTAATTCTGATTGGTTCTGACACATTCAAATACTATAACTATACTCACATGATGATGTCAAATTTTTCACAATTTTCTACTGGTTCCTTTTAATAAATGGTGGCAGTACTGGACTTTTTAACCCCTTAAGGACTGGCCGCGAGCACATGCGGCCAGCACTTAAAGGGATAGTAGCGTTTCACAAAAACAGCAGCTCCAATTAATCTTCATAGTATTTGGGCCATGGAGAGTGTTATTTCAGTACTGTCAGAGTTGTAGTTCAAGAGTAATTGAATGATAAAGTTTACCCCTCCTGCCCCTTTTATCTAGTGTAAGCCGCCTCCCCTCAGATGTTGAATCTGATCCACAGACCAGACAGCTCATAGCAAGGAACAATCTTCTTACTATGAGAACAATGAAAGCCCTGCCCCCACTGACAGGTCTTTCAGGTTTTTCCCTTATCTTAATTGAAGACTGTGCCTCTCTGCAATCTACTTTGACACCATCCTGCTGTTCTGAGCTGAGCAGTGACATCAGTAAAAGGGGAGGGAGGAGGATACTTTATCATTCAAATACTCTTGAATTAGAACTCTGACAGTACTGAAATAACAGTGTCCATGGCCCAAATTCTATGATGATTAATTGGAGCTGCTTATATTATGAAACATTACTATCCCTTTAACCCCTTAACGACTGGCCGATAGGCGCGGCGTGGTCACTTAAGGACCAAGGAGCATTTTTATTCAAATTTCGGTTCCGGACTCCCCGATCGGCGTGCAGCCGCATGGGGAGCCCAGAATTCCATTGCGGTCCTGGCACATCATGGGCCGTTACCGCAAAACAACTCATGATGTGCTATGACCGTCAAGGGTCGTTTTGTAAGCATTCATTGTATTTCTCTGATGAAGCCTGTTTACACAGGTGAAATGATTAGTCATTAGTTGGTTAATGTACCAGCTGTAGAATCTGTTCAAACCTCAGGGTCGCAGGTTCTAGTCCCAGCAGGGTCAATTTAGGCTTTCATGCTTCCAAGGTAGATAAAATAATTATCACTAAATTGGGTAATAATAACATCTATACTACAGAACATACTTGAAAATGAGAGATAATCTCACTTTGTCATTCCTGGTAAAATACTTTGATATTTTTACATTAAATGACTCCATATATAAGGTAGGCTGACCAGATCTCACCTTTAACCGGGGACACATAGGAAATAGGCACATTTCAGTACTTCACTGAAATCAAAGCAGTCCTGCAGTATGCATTTTTCCTATGCGTCCCCGGTTAAAAGTGAGGTCTGGTCAGCCTAATATAAGGGTCATATCTTGTAATGGCTAAAATTGATGGATCTGCAACTAGGGCACAATATCTTTGTATGGTTGCTTCAAGCTATTAGTATAAGCAAATTGAAAAAGGGATTTTCAGATATCGCCCGGTGGAAGGGCGTAGAGTGCTTTTCCTCGATATACATTGCCACAATATAACTTTCAGCTGACATGGATTCTGATGTTTATGGTTAACAATTATAATGTGCACACTTTTACTATAAGTCTGTCAAACCTATAAAGCAGTGGTTCTCAATCTTTTTTTGCTTGGGGCACCCCTAACACACAGTCTAGAACATTTGGGGCACACCTAACATATTTAATGTACTTTATCAAAGGCATAAGAAGGGTACAATACATAAATATACAGTTATTATTAGGTCTTATAATCTTAATAACAAAACTAAACATATTGTGCATAACAATTTCTATAAATCTTTATTTAAAAGTCCATTTATATTACTCTTCATAGAAAACATGGGGCACCCTAAATTGATATTCGTGGCACACCAAAGTGCCACGGCACCCTGGTTGAGAATCACTGCTATAAAGGAATTGTGGAGTTGTAAAATATTTATGTTTAATGGTATAAAAACATAATGGAACCTAAAGAGCTTAGGAAAAATATTGAGTAATAGCACTTATGTGCTTAATTTATTTATGCACTTAGCACTAGCTGGGTCTTTGATAATGTACTCAAAAGTCAATGCAATTTTTGTTAGCAATGCAAATGTTTCTATGAGTAATGAAAACTTTTTGAAAGCAAAATTACTTTCCATCATTATTAAATATATGCATTTTTTTATTCTATGTATTTAGTGAACAAACTTAAATTTACCCATTTGCATAAAAAGACCAATTCTTGAGCAAACCAACTGCATCATAAAAATTCCAGCTGATTTAAATGTATTTAACCTGTTGAATGCCAGAAAGGTCTCCAATGCATTACAAAGCAATGCATTAGGGAGCTTTTAGCATTGAAGGGGTTAGAAGTGTCACATAAATAAATGGGTATTTATGGATTTTTTTATTTGTCCCCTATAGTGCAGATGGTTTACTCCAGGTTTGCTCAAGGTCTTTGTAGTATATTAATTCAACACAAATTGTAAATATATCTGCATATCTTTATTCTCCTTGTGTTTAATAATTTCACTTCTGTGCACTATTAAGGCTAAGGTACCAATGTATCCTACAGGTATCTGATGTATAGTGGTTCATACATTCTCCTGCTATGTATCCCTGCATGTTTAGCAATTGGTATTCATTTTAGCACTGGAAATGAAGGCATGGGAAATTCATCGGGAAAATTAGAAAATATACCCGTGGGATATTTGAGAAGGGTCAACCTGAATCTATCTAGTGAATTTTATCTTTTCTATTAATCCTCAAATATGCCCTTAATGTCATAATATCTGTCTAGTAATACTTACTGAAGGAATTCATTACCAATGGCTTATCTGAATAGTTAGATTTTACTTAAAGGGGAACTACCACCCTAACACAATGTACTCTCTAAGTCTTTGTCTTCCTAGCGTTATTAGCAATCCATAGTTAGTTTTCTCCAAAAAAGCGTTGTAAGAGCACAATTTTTATACTAAATCTCTACCTGATGACGTCTTGCCCCTTGAATCCGTTCTGTGCATGACCGCTATGGAGTCACTTGGCTCCCTTGTACCTCCCTCTGTCTTGCCCATCACTTGTACATCATTGTCCTCAGCACCATGTGACCTGCCGAGCTCCTGGGATCAAGGGCGGTCAGGTCATTTCAGCCTAGTGGAAACAGACTGGTGGTTATATATAGCGAGTGCTTCACATGAACCCGCTCCCACTAGGCTGAAATGACCTGACCGTGCTTGATGCCAGGAGCGCGGCAGGTCACGTGGTGCTGAGGACAATGACGTACGAATGATGGGCAAGACAGAGGGAGGTACAATGGAGCTGAATGGCTCCATAGCGGTCATGCGCAGAACGGATTCAAGGGGCACGACATCATCAGGTAGAGATTTAGTATAAAGATTTTGCTCTTACAACACTTTTTTGGAGAAAACTAACTATGGATTGCTTATAACGCTAGGAAGACAAAGACCTAGAGAGTACATTGTGTTGGGGTGGTAGTACCTCTTTAAAGGGATAATAATGTTTCACAAAAACAGCAGCTCCAATTAATTTTCATAGTATTTGGCCCATGGAGAGTGTTATTTCAATACTGTCAGAGTTGTAGTTCAAGAGCAATTGAATGATAAAGTTACCCCCTCCCTCCCCTTTTACCTAGTGTAAGCCACCTCCCCTCAGATGTGGAATCTGATCGCTTGACCACACAGCTCACAGCAAGGGACAGTCTTCTTACTGTATACAAAAAAAGAAAAAATAGGAGGCGCTCCTGGTGCATTAAACGTTATTTGATTGTCGAATCACCTACCCACACCAATGGTGTTGTACTCACAGAGTTAATAACTGAGACATACACTTATATGCAGCCCAGCTTCTACGCATGAGGATATGATTCTGACCACCCCCTATGTCAGTATAATCTAGCAGCTTCTCCTCAAAACTTCCACAGCTGTGGGAGTAAAACACATATATAAAGAGAAAAGAAAAGAGGCAAGGGAACTCCAATAGTGTGTTACCTGTTATAATAATATGATGAATAAATACTTTTCCAATACACTCTCATTTGAATATTGCTGATAGCAGGCATACGCCTTTCACCAACATTAAAAGCTTGCAGGGTAATTTACCCGTCCCTGATTGGGTCCGTTCCTCTCGTTCCTCCTCGATATGAAAGGCTCTCCTTCTTTCTTTGACCAGTAAGTGTGATCTCCACAGGAAAGATCCAAGGTCCCTCATTATTATAAACGTATGTTACGGGAGCCTAAGTCCTTGGGCTGACTTAGACCTTCATTCTGGTTCTCTCCCTCCTGGATGCGGCTACAAGCTGTTAGCCTGTCCGGTGAAACAGGATAACTGGCTGAATCTCTGGATATGCATCATAAGTTGCAAATTGCTAGGCTCCAACTGTCAGCTACAAGGGGGGTAGCTGGAGAAAGCAGGCTGGTAACTGTACCCAAAAGGGCTGGATCACTGCAGCTGGTTGGTATGCTGGAATGTTGGAACACTGGAAAAGCTGGAACACAAGCTGGAAACAGGAAGCTCTTAGTTGGCTTGGATGGGCGTCCTAAGAGACACTTTACACCACCCAGGAATAAGGACACAGGAAACCTTCTTAGTTCCAATGACTAACTCTCTATATTCAACAACACAGGGGTTTTTATACAGCATTTTGTGAATTTCCCAACATGGCAACAAATGGCAACGTAATAAAATTCAATACATACAATAGGAAACAGCAAATGGTGGAGACATGTTGGGGAAGGGCTTGCAATACCATGGTACCCCCTGGAGTTACTGTACACACATGAACAAAGGGACAATAGAAAGGCTGTGACAGACAGTATGACTGATGTAATCAGCCACACAGCACAATGGAAACAGGTGTTACAGTCAGAACCCAAGACTAATCCCATCACACAGACAACAGTGGATACACAACAGAAAGGAGATTAGTAGGTGGAACCCTAATAGACCTCTGGACCAGGCAGTAATACAACACACATTTGAAGTAGCCTTGCCCAAACACAAATAATTAACCCCTAACTGCCCAGTCCCTTTAAAGCAAGCCAGCAGGCTATGATTTTAGTCTTTTTTGGCATATCTGTCTGCCAGTATAACGTCTCAAAGTTCTCCATAGCCTGTGACAATGGGCTGACAATCCATATGCCCAGAGAGAGGTTACAGTAACGGACTATGAGCCGCTACAACGTATATCTCAACGGTTGAAACCAATATCATATACATACCTGGGAACTCTCCGGATTTGCCCCGGAGACTCCGGTTCTGACAGAGCTTTACCAGGTCTCCGGGGCAGAGGCAGATTCCTCCGGATGTGGAGAGTTTCTATTGAAACTCTGCCACATCTGCTTTTTCGCCCGTTGTGCCTCCGTTCCCAGCCTTCTGTGTGACACATTTAACCCTCTGAGTACCAGAGTGGTACGGAATGCATTGCTTTGCAATGCATTCCGTACCACTCTGGCACTCAAAGGGTTAAATCCCCCCAACACTCAAGTTAAGCCCCGCCCCTTTTTGACGCGATTAGCGTCATTTTTGTTACCCCCTGCTGAACAGAGGACTACCCTCCGGGTAGCCCTCAACTGAAAGTTCCCAGGTATGATCATATACCTATCACGGTGCCTGTGATTCTGGCGCTTTTGCTGGCCTGTTTGCTTCCTTGTGATTGCCTGGCGGCAGCATGGTGAGTGAATACTTCCTGGTTAGTCACGCGTCATTCTGAGGGCTCACTATTTTATAGTTCCATCTTGACTGACCTATATGGCCTCCCCCTTCTACAAAGGCCTTATATGCTGAATCCTATCATTGCCTCAGTGCCCTTTCATAGTGTACCTGAGCGCTTTCTGAGTCTCCCATTGTGATCCATTCCTCACTGCTGAATCTGATTTATGTATGACCCTGGCTCTGTCTGACTAACGATTTGTGCCTGAACCTTTGGCCTAGCTGACTGACCGCTCTGTGCTGACTTTGGCTTTGTCTGATTACCCGCTCCGTGTATGACCTTGGCCTGGCTGACTAACAGCTCTGTGCTGACTTTAGCTTGTCCGACTACCCGTTCCTTGTATGACCTTTGGCCTGACTGACTACCCGCTCCGTGCTAAGTACTGTGGCTTGTCTGACTTCCCGCTCTGTGCTAAGTACTTTGGCTTTTCTGACTACCCGAATCGTTTGACCATTGGCTGTCTGTCTCACTCTCACTCTCTGAAGCCTGGCACCCCCTTGCTGGTTCTCAGTCTCAGTCCTTGGTTGGGTAGGTCCTGTTCGTAGTACAGCAGCGCCTAGTCCTACCAGGGATTGTTGTGCCACTAGCGTTCTAGGGTGCGTGGTAGTTTCTGCGACCCTAGCATCCTAGGGCATTTCGGTTTGTACTTTAGCATTTTATCTTGTGGGCCTCCAGTTTCCACTCCATTATCGAGCACGCTTACCACTATCGCTACCTCTGTGGTTCTGCTCTCTCTACTGGTTTGCTCCAAGCTTGTTCATCAGTCTGGCTAGGTTCAGTGTCAGCTCCTGGTAGTGGACTGCGCACTGTCCCCATGCCTGACCCCGGGAAGGTTGCGGAAGTGTCTATATTTACTTTTCTTGTGCTTGATTCTTAACAAAGTGAAATTGATTTTATGTACCTGTCTGAGTTGTTATTTGCAAGTTTCCTGTGAAAATACCAAATAAAAAATAATAGCCGTTCCAATTCAAAATATAACCAGTTTATTCAATGACAGTCATGTCTGTGATTGAATAAATTGGTTTTATTTTAAATAGGAACTGCTATTTTTTATTTGGTATATGAAACTGGTCTCAACTGTTGAGATATACGTTTATAATAGTGAGGGACCTTGGATCTTTCCTGTGGAGATCACACGTACTGGTCAAAGAAAGAAGAAGGAGAGCCTTTCATATCCGAGGAGGAACGAGAAGAACGGACCCAAAAAGAGACGGGTAAAGTACCCTGCTAGCTTTTAAAGTTGGTGACAGGTGTATGCCTGCTATCAGCAATATTCAAATGTGAGTGTATTGGAAAAATGTTTATTCTATCATATTATTATATCGGATAACACGCTATTGGCGCTGCCTTGCCTCTTTTTCTTTTCTCTCTATATAAATCTTCTTACTGTGATCACAAGGAAAACCCTGCCCCCCTTGACAGGTTTTTCCTTATGGTCACTGAAGATGATCCCTCCCTCCCCTTTTCCTGACGTCAGCATTTTACTCTGAGATCCAACAACGGATCACGAGGGACAATCTTCAGTTAGTATTAGGAAAAACCTGCCTTCCTTCGACAAGGAGGGCAGGTTTATTTATACTGACTGAAGGAAGATTGTCCATCGTTTTGATTTGTCCGGTCAAGCACGTGGACTGCAGATCTGAGGGAGGAGGCATCAGAACTGGAAAAGGGAAGGGTGGGATCAACTTTATCACAAAATAACATAACTAAACAGTTGTGGACAATAAGAGAATCAGCACTATTTTGTATGATAAACAAACTGAGCTGCATGGGAAACAATGTATTATTATCCTTTAATGATTTTTATTTGTTTTCCTGAGGGCATCACTGGATGAAAGTACAATCCAGCCAATGTATTTCCTCTGGCGTTAGTATCCAGTGCCCATGGCTGCACTTCATGGTATGCACTACGAGCTATGGTCACTTTAGTGTATGATGGCATAATTACACTCTGCCTTAGTTGATACTTTAACCCTTTGAGGGCCAGATGGGTATGCAATGCATTGCTTACGTACTCATCTGTCACTCAAATCAGCGCCAGCTATCCCTGTACACATGCCCCATAGAATGTACACGAAGATAAGGTAATGTTACAGCATCTTCTCTGTGCTTTGTATAATACATATTAAAGGGGATCTCTCTCCTCTATACATATTTGTAATTCTTATTAGTTAGAGCATTTATCAAAAGGATTGAAAACATTGTTCATTGTTGTAAAAAAACAGTTATATGCGCAATCTTTTTGATAAATGCTCTAACTAATGAGCATTACATATATGTAGGTGAGAGATCCACTTTAAAGAAGACATAGAAGAAACACACACACACACAAATGTATATAGATTGTTCTAGTTCCATTTTGGGCATAAGTACCTTTATATTGGTTAATGGCAGGAGAAGGGCTAGAAAACTGATTCCAGTGCTAGTCTTTGTACATGTTGAATTTTTGAAGCTTCTCACATTAATCCTTTGAGTGCCAGAGGGGTATGCAATGGATTGCTTTGCAATGCATTGCATACCCCTCTGGCACTCAAAGGGTTAATGTATCAGCCATTTGGAAGCTAGACACATCTCAAACATATTGCAAAGCAATGCTTTGGAGATGTCGTTTAACATCCACGGGGTTATTGAGTCTATTGAACTTCTAATATTTTTACACACCTGAATTCCTGCCATATTGATTGCTTATTGAGCAACTATTCCAAAGCAAGCAAGTTAAAGCACTTCCTGATTTCCCACACAGCTGTTTAAATAGTATGGGAGGTAATTTAAAGAGCAACACTGTTTTTCTTTTTTTATAATTTCATTATGTATTGGCAGATGTGAACCGAGTATTACATTTCAATGCTTATAATATAATAATTTGGAAAATGAGAAAGTTATGTTTGTATTTGCCTCAAGTCATGAGCTTTTCTATTATATGAACAGCAACTTTTTAAAGGACTATTTTTAAAAAAAAAAAATAATCTTTATTTTAACATGGAAAATACAATACAACATTTCTTTGTACAGTAATGCTTTCCAATACAGAGTGCATTCATACATTTAAAGCAATAACATTCTTAATACCTGCAATGCAGTGCACTTTGGCAGCACACAGGTACATTTGAACTTTATTGTATCATCACTTTATTGAAATCAATACTTGTACTTTACTTCACTGTATTAAAGTCTCTGTGGGCATTCGCCTGGGGGATTGGATGTGTGTGTGTGTGTGTGTGGGATATGGGGCATAGGTCAGGGTGCGTCAGGGGGCCGAGGGGAGGTGACAGTGATATTGAGCCATTGGAGGGGATGCTAGTCCTCCTCTTCAGGGCTGTCCAAGATGTTATAGTCTCTTAGCAGGCTGTGGATCAGTCTGTGACAGTCCTGTGTTGTCACCTGTTCTCTCCTCAGCACCAGACGATTCCTTGCAAACCACAGAGCGTCCTTGACACAGCACATGATGAGCCAGGCTTCCTGGATAGCACCATACGAGTGTGTCCCTGGAGATAGTCCATACAGTACCGAGTGGTAAAACAAGTGTCTCTTTGGAAGAGAGTCTTTGAGTTCATTTTCCAGGTCATCCAACAGAGCTTGGGCAAAGGGGCACTGCCAAAAAACATGCAGGGCAGTTTCTTCTGCCACGCATCCTCTAGGGCAGTGTCTATACCTGCATAGGTTCCTTGCATGCATGAATGACCTGAGAGACAGACCCCCCTGAATGGCCATCCATGCAGTGTCCTTGTGTCTGTTGGTGAGTCTCCCTGATGACACGTTCTGCCATACCATCTTGGAAGTGGCAGTTGGGAGTCCTGAAATTGTCTCTATAATGTCTTTTGCTCTGATGAGCTTATATATGACCTTTGGGGTCCACAGTTCTGGTTTAACACCCTCCAGTTGGTTCTCTCTCACAAATCTACCAACATCCTGGTAGAACCAGGGGGTAGTCCAGTTGTAAGGGATGGAGCTGTCCAATGTCTCCCAACCAAGTCCCCTCCAAAGAGGAAGCAGGAAGAAAAGGGACATGGCATTACCGGCAGATCCCTGGTCGCGCTCTCTTAAAGTCCTCCGCACACAGTTGCACACGAAGAACGCCCGCAACATGGTGGGGATGTCTGGCACCCCCTTTCCTCCTTTGTGGGGCTCCTTGTACATAACTGCACGCTTCACTCTGTCCATTTTGGAGCCCCAGATGAAGTGAAACACTGCCCTTGTGATGGCTCTGCAAATTGTTGCCAAGGGTGGCCAAGCTTGGGCCATATACTGCAGAACTGGAAGGATCTCATTCTGCAGTACCAGTATTTTTCCCTCTATGGTGAGGTCCCTGAGGCTCCATAGTCCAAATTTCTGTTTGACTTTTGCTAGTCTTTCATCCCAACACTTCAAGGCCACGCCTTTTCCACTGAACCAGACTCCCAGGATTTTGATGAGGCCTGTCCTGATGGGGAAAGGGAAGGGGTCAGAAGACAGGTGCCACTCCCCGAAGAGCATGGTCTCTGACTTCCCGCAGTTGACCTTTGCACCCGAAGCTTTGCCAAAGTCCTCGCATGTCTGGACGAGCTCTTTCACTGATTGCTGGTCAGAGCAGAAGATGGTTACATCGTCCATGTACAGCGAGAACTTTGCCTCTTGTCTGCCACGTATTGGTGCAGTGATCCCCCTGATCTCTGGATTCCATCTGATGCATTCAGCGAAGAGCTCTATACAACAGACAAAAAGGAGAGGTGAGAGAGGGCAGCCTTGTCTGACCCCAGAAAGTACTGGAAAGGGGTTAGTCTTCCAGCCGTTCACCAGCACCGTACTGAAAATGTCAAGGTATATTAACATATGAACAGAACATTTCTCCCAGCCCAAATCTGCGCAGTGCCCTGCCCATGAATTTGTGAGAGACACAGTCAAAGGCCTTCTCCTGATCAAGGCTGACCAGGGCTGCCTTTATACGGTGGTCTCTGATATAGTGGACCGTGTCTCTGATTAGGGCAAGGTTATCTGCTATTCTGTGACCGGAAATGCCGCAGGTTTAGTCTGGGTGAACAATCTGACCAATGACCCTCTTTAGCCTGTTGGCTAGTACCTTGGCAAGGATCTTGTAGTCCACATTCAGCAGAGAGATGGGCCACCAATTTTTAAGGTCGCATCTCTCTCCCTTCTGCTTATACAAGATCGTGATCATCCCCTCCCTTAGCGTCGGAGGCATTCTGCCCTCCTCCACCATCTCCTCGTATAGTTCAAGCAGGTCTGGGCCTATGAGGTCCCACAGCTTTATATAAAATTCAGCTGGGAGACCATCACAGCCCGGGGTCCTGCCCGACTTGAAGGATCTGGCAGCAGAGAACAGCTCCTCCAATGCCAGGGGGGAGTCCATAGCTGCTCTACCTGCAGGATCAACAGAGTTAGTGATACCTGACAGGAACTTATCAGCTTGGTCTGTGTCTTTGGTGGAGTATAGGTCTCTCTAGAAGTCTGTGACCACTTTCATGACCCCTTCCTTCCCGTCTTGGATTATGCCATCTCTGTCCCTCAGTTCTATCAGGGGAGTTCGTGCAGAGTGGAGCTTCCTGAAAAAGAAAGAGTTACATTTCTCACCCTTCTCCAGGTACTCCACCTTGGAATGGAAGATAATGCGTCTGGACTCCTCCTCAAAGTTCCTCTTCAGGCCCTCTTTGGTCTCATCCAGCTCCTTTCTCACATCCCAGCCACAGAGTTGGAGGTCCTGCAGGGAGTGCAGTTTTTTTTTAAGTCTCCTGAGTTCACTCCTCCTCTCACACTCCTGGCATCTGCCTTTCGCCTGAAAGAAACTGCGGAATTTAACTTTCATAAACTCCTACCACTGGGCCACAGTGGGAAAGTACGCTTTATCTAGTTTCCACATTTTATAAGCACCCCGCAGCTCCTCTACAATTTCCTCTCTTTCCAGCAGGGCACAGTTCAACTTCCAGGAGCCTGGACCGGGAGGAAACCCTTTGCCCAGGACCCCTTGGAAGTGAATGGCCCTGTGGTCAGAGATGTAGCAGGGGACCATAGAGTGCCACTTGTGCTCTACTGTTCTGGAGGTGAACAGGAAGTCAATCCGAGAACACATTGAGCCATCGGGCCCCAATGGAGCCCACCGCGTCCTGCAAGGACGCCTCCCTGACCATCTCTATCAGTAACCTGGATGTTTTATCCAGCTTTGCATTATGGCAGGAGCTGTGCCCATCCTCCTCAATTGGGTAATTAAAATCCCCACCCATCAGCACTGCCTGGGTGTTAGTGAGCTGGGTCTGCAGGTGCTGGAAAAAGCTCCAGTCACTCATTGCTCTCAGGGGAGGCATACACATTGATGAGCCACACAGGCTCACCTGCCCAGGAGCCATCTACAACAAGAAGTCTGCCACAGACTAGCTTCTGGACAGAATCAAACACAAACCACCCCCCTCTGATCAAAATGGCTAAAGGACTAGTACCAATACAGTATCAAATATTACAGAGACTATCATATTATTATTATTATTATTATTATTATTATTATTATTATTATTATTATTATTATTTTTTTTTTTTTTTTTTTTTTTTTTTTTTTTTTGCAGCTTATGCAGAAATCCATCACCTGGCCTTTCACAGACTACATTTAACTTATGGTGACATTACATGCATATAAAAAAAAATACCACAAAACATAGAATACAATAATAAACATAACATAATATCATATTAGTGGTGTGAAAGATGGGGAATATAATTAAGTCAGTATACACTTAATTATACAAGTACAGAGGTACAGGACTGGCAACAGTAACTGATACGCATACTGCCTGGCTATTGGCCACTAGCATTGGACTCACAGGCAATACTGCTATGCATGATATCAACCAAAAGATGGCAACAGTGCATTCACAGTACTTAGGACAATACATGTGCTTCCATAACAGCGAGCAACCAATAGATGTCATCAATGCAATACTGCTATGCATGTCATCAACCAATAGATGGCACCAGTGAGTTCAAAGGACTTAGAATAATACCTGAGCTAATATAACAGGGCTCAACCAATAGATGGCATCAGTGCAATACTGTTATGCATGGTCTCTACCAACAGATGTCATCAGTGAGTTCAAAGGACATAGGATAATACCTGCACTTCCATAACAGGGCTCAAACAATAGATGACATCAGTGCAATATTGCTATCATGGAATCAACCATTAAAAGGCATAATTTGTGATGACAGTACCAATGTTCATATAGGCAGGATTATCACACTTCTCCCACTCCCAAATAAGTGAGTCGCAGGGTGGTCTCTCACAGGCTTACCTCAGACTCAAAAGTTTTACAAGGGGTTAAGACACAGTTGTGCCCAAGTCCTGCTTGTAGGACAGAGTGCCCATCTTGCAGAGACCCACAGAGACCCTATGCTTCCATAACAGCGAACAACCAATAGTACTATGCATGTCATCAACCAATAGATGGCACAAGTGAGTTCAAAGGACTTAGAATAATACCTGCGCTTCTATAACAGGGCTCAACCAATAGATAGCATCAGTGCAATACTGCTATGAATGGCCTCTACCAATAGATGGCATCAGTGAGTTCGCAGGACTTAGGATAATACCTGTACTATGCATGGCATCAACCAACAGATGACATCAGTGAGTTCAAAGGACTTAGGATAATACCTGCACTATGCATGGCATCAACCAACAGATGGCATCAGTGAGTCCGAAGGACTTAGGATAATACCTGCGCTTCCATAACAGGGCTCAACCAATAGATGGCATCAGTGCAATATTGCTATCGTGGAATCAACCATTAAAATAAATAATTTGTGATGACAGGACCAATGTTCACAAAGGCAGGATTATCACACTTCTCCCACTCCCAAATAAGTGAATCACAGGGTGGTCTCTCAGAGACTCACCTCAGACTCAAACGTTTTAAAGGGGGTTAAGACACAGTTGTGCCCAAGTCCTGCTTGTAGGACAGAGTGCCCATCTTGCAGAGACCCACAGTCCAGAATAAGGGCAGGTTTGGTGAGATACGCACTAGGCTCACATTCCTGTCCCACCCTCTTTATCCAAGGGTACTGAGCTGCCAGTTCTTTGGGCAAAGTGCGATGAATCCCTCCCCTCCTGGCAAAACTTAAAAAGTTTGAGGAGCAGCAAAAGACCAGATAGTTCCTAGAGGAAAAAGTTACAACATTCTTCTATGAACTGGGAGCCCCAGCCATAGAGCAGCAAGTAACCAAACACTCCTCAGAATGCTGTCCCTTCAAACATCCAACAGGCCCAAAAGAAACAGGAAGGGAGTAAACTCTGATAACACACCAACCCAATTGGTCACACTGTAACCTAAATACCTAGAACCCAGTTGCTCTCAAATCAGACAACAGGATTGGAGCCACAGCTGACACCCAGGATCACAATCACAGTCAGACGCCTTTTTAGTAACTAATGCAGAAATTCATCACCTGGCCTTTCACAGACTACAGTTAACTTAAGGTGACATTTCCTGCATATAAACAAAATACCACAAGACATAGAATATAGTAACAAACATAACATAATTTCATATTAGTGGAGTATAAGATGGGGAATATAATTAAGTCAGTATAGACTAGAGGTACAGAACTGGCAACAGTAACGGATATGCATACTGCCTGGCTATTGGCCACTAGCATTGGACTCACAGGCAATACTGCTATGCATGATATCAACCAAAAGATGGCAACAGTGCATTCACAGGACTTAGGACAATACATGTGCTTCCATAACAAGGCTCAAATAATAGATGCCATCAGTGCAATAACTCTGTGCATGGCATCAACCAATAGATGGCATCAGTGAGTTCACAGGACTCGGGATAATACCTATGCTTTCATAAGAGCAAGCAACCAATAGATGGCATCAGTGCAATACTGCTATGAATCGCCTCTACCAATAGATGGCATCAGTGAGTTCACAGGACTTCGGATAATACCTACACTATGCATGGCATCAACCAACAGATGGCATCAGTGAGTTCAAAGGACTTAGGATAATACCTGCACTATGCATGGCATCAACCAACAGATGGCATCAGTGAGTTCAAAGGACTTCGGATAATACCTACACTATGCATGGCATCAACCAACAGATGGCATCAGTGAGTTCAAAGGACATAGGATAATACCTGCGCTTCCATAACAGGGCTCAAACAATAGATGGCATCAGTGCAATATTGCTATCGTGGAATCAACCATGAAAAGGCATAATTTGTGATGACAGTACCAATGTTCATATAGGCAGGATTATCACACTTCTCCCACACCCAAATAAGTGAGTCGCAGGGTGGTCTCTCACAGGCTCACCTCAGACTCAAAAGTTTTACAAGGGGTTAAGACACAGTTGTGCCCAAGTCCTGCTTGTAGGACAGAGTGCCCATCTTGCAGAGACCCACAGTCCAGCATAAGGGCAGGTTTGGTGAGATACGCACTAGGCTCACATTCCTGTCCCACCCTCTTTATCCAAGGGTACTGAACTGCCAATTCTTTGGGCAAAGCACAATGGATACCTCCCCTCCTGCCAAAACTTAAACGTTTGAGGAGCAGCAAAAGAGCAGGTAGTTCCTAGAGGAAAAGTTACAACATTTTTCTATGAACTGGGAGCCCCAGCCTTAGAGCAGCAAATAACCAAACACTCCTCATAAATGCTGTCCCTACAAACATCCAACAGAGACAAAAGAAACAGCAGGGAGTAAACTCTGGTAACACCCCAACCCATTTGGCCAGACTCTAACTTAGATGCCTACAGCCCAACTGCTCTCAATTCAGATAATAGGACATGGGGCATAGCTAACACCAAGCGCTATAGCTTTTTATTTTTTGCTTGAAGATTATAAATTAATTTTTATTTATAAAAACAAAACTTGCTGTTTTGCTTACAATAGTGGTTGTTCAGCGCAACACATCACAGAGACTACCAGACTCCTCTTTCATAACTGATACGGAAATCCACCACCTGACCTTTCACAGACTACAGTTAACTTAGGGTGACAATACATGCATATAAACAAAATACCACAAGACATACAATACAATAACAAACATAACATCGTATATAATAATTCGCTAAAATGTGTGTGTATCGCCGTGTCATGAGCAGTAGACACCGCTGCGCGTGCTGCAGTCATGCGCAGTAGAGACTGCCCGCGCCCTGGCTGATACAGAGCTGGACGCGGCTGATGCAGAGGAGCATCCAGCTCTGTATCAGCCACGGCGCGGCCAGTCTCTACTGCGCATGACTGCCCCGCAACCGGGTGGTAGTGGCACTGTGGCCCGTGTAACGGGTTCTTCAACTAGTAATATCATATTAGTGGACTGTAAGATGGGGAATATAATTAAGTCAGTATAGACTAGAGATACAGAACTGGCAACAGTAACGGATATGCATACTGCCTGGCTATTGGCCACTAGCATTGAACTCACAGGCAATACTGCTATACATGATATCAACCAAAAGATAGCAACAGTGCATTCACAGGACCTAGGACAATACATGCTCTTCCATAACAGGGCTCAAATAATAGATGCCATCAGTGCAATAACTCTGTGCATGGCATCAACCAATAGATGGCATCAGTGAGTTCACAGGACTTGGGATAATACCTATGCTTCCATAACAGCGAGCAACCAATAGATGGCATCAGTGCAATACTACTATGCATATCATCAACCAATAGATGGCACAAGTGAGCTCAAAGGACTTAGAATACCTGCACTTCCATAAGAGGGCTCAACCAATAGATGGAATCAGTGCAATACTGTTATGCATGGCCTTTACAAATAGATGGCATCGGTGAGTTCACAGGACTTAGGATAATACCTGCAATATGCATGGCATCAACCAACAGATGGCATCAGTGAGTTCAAAGGACTTAGGATAATAAGTGCACTATGCATGGCATCAACCAACAGATAGCATCAGTGAGTTCAAAGGACGTAGAATAATACCTGCACTTCCATAACAGGGCTCAACCAATATATGGCATCAGTGCAATACTGCTATGCATGGCCTCTACAAATAGATGGCATCAGTGAGTTCACAGGACTTAGGATAATAGCTGCACTATGCATGGCATTAACCAACAGATGGCATCAGTGAGTTCACAGGACTTAGGATAATACCTGCAATATGCATGGCATTAACCAACAGATGGCATCAGTGAGTTCAAAGGACTTAGGATAATACCTGCACTATGCATGGCATCAACCAACATATGGCATCAGTGAGTTCAAAGGACTTAGAATAATACCTGCGCTTCCATAACAGGGCTCAACCAATAGATGGCATCAGTGCAATACTGCTATGCATGACATCTACCAATAGATGGCATCAGTGAGTTCACAGGACTTAGGATAATAAGTGCACTATGCAGGCATCAACCAACAGATGGCATCAGTGAGTTCAAAGGACTTAGGATAATACCTGCGCTTCCATAACAGGGCTCAACCAATAGATGGCATCAGTGCAATATTGCTATCATGGAATCAACCATTAAAAGGCATAATTTGTGATGATAGTACCAATGTTCATATAGGCAGGATTATCACACTTCTCCCACTCCCAAATAAGTGAGTTGCAGGGTGGTCTCTTACAGACTCACCTCAGACTCAAACATTTTACAGGGGTTTAAGACACAGTTGTGCCCAAGTCCTGCTTGTAGGACAGCGTGCCCATCTTGCAGAGACCCACAGTCTGGAAAAAGGGCAGGTTTGGTGAGATACGCACCAGGCTCACATTCCTGTCCCACCCTCTTTATCCAAGGGTACTGAACTGCCAATTCTTTGGGCAGAGCATAATGGATACCTCCCATCCAGCCAAAAATTTACGTTTGAGGAGCAGCAAAAGAGCAGGTAGTTCCTAGAGGAAAAAGTTACAACATTTTTCTATGAACTGGGAGCCCCAGCCCTAGAGCAGCAAATAACCAAACACTCCTCAAAAATGCTGTCCCTGCAAACATACAACAGGGCAAAAAGAAATAGCAGGGAATAAACTCTGGTAACAGCACAACCCATTTGGTCACACACTAACTTAGATGCCTAGAGCCCAATTACTCTCAAATCAGATAATAGGTTATGGGGCATTGCTAACACCCAGCTCTACAGTTTTTTTTTTTTTTTTTTTTTTTTTTTTTTTGCTTAAAGATTACAAAACAATCTATATTTACAAAAACAAAACATTACTTTCCGTTTTTCTTATAATAGTGCTTGCTCAGCACATCACAGAGACCAGCAGGTTCCTACTTAGTAACTGATGCATAAATCCACCACCTGGCCTTTCACAGACTACAGTTAACTTAGGGTGACAAAACATGCATATAAATAAAATACCACAAGACATACAATAACAAACATAACATAATATCATATTAGTGGAGTGTAAGATGGGGAATATAATTAAATCAGTATGGTCTAGATGTACAGAAATGGCAACAGTAACGGATATGCATACTGCCTGGCTATTGGCCACTAGCATTGGACTCACGGGCAATACTGCTATGCATTATAATCACCAAAAGATGGCAACAGTGCATTCACAGGACTTAGGACAATACATGTGCTACCATAACAGGGATCAAATAATAGATGCCATCAGTGCAATAAGTCTGTGCATAGCATCAACCAATAGATGGCATCAGTGAGTTCACAGGACTCGGGATAATACCTATGCATCCATAATAGAGAACAACTAATAGATGGCATCAGTGCAATGCTGCTATGCATGTCATCAACCAATAGATGGCACAAGTGAGTTCAAAGAACTTAGAATAATACCTGTGCTTCCATAACAGGGCTCAACCAATAGATGACATCAGCGCAATACTGCTATGCATGACCTCTACCAATAGATGGCATCAGTGCAATATTGCTATCATGGAATCAACCATTAAAATGCATAATTTGTGATGACAGTATCAATGATCCTATAGGCAGGATTATCACACTTCTCCCACTCCCAAATAAGTGAGTCGCTGGGTGGTCTCTCACAGAGTCACCTCAGACTCAAAAGTTTTACAGGGGGTTAAAACACAGTTGTGCCCAAGTCCTGCTTGTATGACAGAGTGCCCATCTTGCAGAGACCCGCAGTCTGGAATAAGGGCAAGTTTGGTGAAATACGCACCAGGCTCACATTCCTGTCCCACCCTCTTTGTCCAAGGGTACTGAACTGCCAGTTCTATGGACAAAGCTCAATGGATACCTCCCCTCCAGCCAAAACTTAAACGTTTGAGGCGCAGCAAAAGACCAGGTAGTTCCTAGAGGAAAAGGTTACAACAGAGCTGTGAACTGGGGGCTCCAGACCTAGAGCAGCAAGTAACCAAACACTCATCAAAAATGCTGTCCCTGCAAACATCCAGCAGGGCCAAAAGAAACAGCAGGAGAATAAACACTGGCAACACCACAAACCACTTTGTCACACTCTAACTTAGATGCCTAGAACCCAGTTGCTTTCAAATCATATAACTGAATGTGACCCAAAACTGGCACTCAACAAAAAATACTGTAAGATGCCTTTTTAATAACAAATGCAAAAATCCATTACCTAGCCTTTCACAGACTACAGTTAGCTTAGGACAGAGTGCCCATCTTGCAGCGACCCACAGTCCGGAATAAGGGCAGGTTTGGTGAGATAAGCACCAGGCTCACATTCCTGTACCACCCTCTTTATCCAGGGGTACTGAACTGCCAATTCTTTGGGCAAAGCACAATGGATACCTCCCCTCCAGCCAAAACTTAAAAGTTTGAGGAGCAGCAAAAGACCAGGTAGTCTCTAGAGGAAAAGGTTACAACAGAGCTATGAACTAGGAGCCCCAGCCCTAGAGCAGCAAGTAACCAAACACTCCACAAAAATGCAGTCCCGCATATATCAAGCAGGGACAAAAGAAACAGCAGGAGAATAAACACTGTCAACACCCCTAAACCACTTTTTCACACTCTAACTTAAATGCCTAGAGCCCTACTGCTTTTACAGCATGTAACACAACAAAGATACCATCATGGTCCTTTTTAACAACAGATGCGAAAATCCATCACCTGGCCTTTCACAGATTACAGTTAACTTAGGGTGACATTACATGCAGATAAACAAAATACCACCAGACATAGACTACAATAACAAACATAACATAATATCATATTAGTGGAGTGTAAGATGGGGAATATAATTAAGTCAGTATAGACTAGAGGTACAGAACTGGCAACAGTAATGGATATGCATACTGCCTGGCTATTGGCCACTAGCATTGGACTCACAGGTAATACTGCTATGCATGATATCAACCAAAAGATGGCAACAGTGCATTCACAGGACTTAGGACAATACATGTGCTTCCATAACAGAGCTCAAATAATAGATGCAATCAGTGCAATAACTCTGTGCTTGGCATCAACCAATAGATGGCATCAGTGAGTTCACAGGACTCGGGATAATACCTATGCTTCCATAACAGCGAACAACAAATAGTACTATGCATGTCATCAACCAATAGATGGCACAAGTGAGTTCAAAGGACTTAGAATAATACCTGCGCTTCTATAACAGGGCTCAACCAATAGATGGCATCAGTGCAATACTGCTATGAATGGCCTCTACCAATAGATGGCATCAGTGAGTTCGCAGGACTTAGGATAATATCTGCACTATGCATGGCATCAACCAACAGATGACATCAGTGAGTTCAAAGGACTTAGGATAATACCTGCACTATGCATGGCATCAACCAACAGATGGCATTAGTGAGTCCGAAGGACTTAGGATAATACCTGCGCTTCCATAACAGGGCTCAACCAATAGATGGCATCAATGCAATATTGCTATCGTGGAATCAACCATTAAAAGGCATAATTTGTGATGACAGTACCAGTGTTCATATAGACAGGATTATCACACTTCTCCCACTCCCAAATAAGTGAGTAGCAGGGTGGTCTCTCACAGGCTCACCTCAGACTCAAAAGTTTTACAGGGGGTTAAGACACAGTTGTGCCCAAGTCCTGCTTGTAGGACAGAGTGCCCATCTTGCAGAGACCCACAGTCCGGAATAAGGGCAGGTTTGGTGAAATACGCACTAGGCTCACATTCCTGTCCCACCCTCTTTATCCAAGGGTACTGAACTGCCAATTCTTTGGGCAAAGCACAATGGACACCTCCCCTCCAGCCAAAACTTAAACGTTTGAGGAGCAGCAAAAGAGCAGGTAGTTCTTAGAGGAAAAGTTACAACATTTTTCTATGAACTGGGAGCCCCAGCCTTAGAACAGCAAATAACCAAACACTCCTCAAAAATGCTGTCCCTGCAAACATACAACAGGGCAAAAAGAAACAGCAGGGAGTAAACTCTGGTAACACCCCCACCCATTTGGTCACACTCTAACTTATAATAATAATAATAATAATAAGAATAATAATAATAATAATCTTTATTTATATAGCGCCAACTTATTCCGCAGCGCTTTACAATAGAGTCCAATTACTCTCAAATCAGATAATAGGATATGGGGTATTGCTAACACCCAACTCCACAGTTTTTTTGCTTGTTTTTTTTTTTTTTTTTTGCTTAAAGATTACAAAATAATCTTTATTTACAAAAACAACACATTACTTTCTGTTCTTCTTATGATAGAGCTTGTTCAGCACAACACATCACAAAGACTATCAGGCTCCTATTTATGAACTGATGCATAAATCCACCACCTGGCCTTTCACAGACTACAGTTAACTTAGGGTGACAATACATGCATTTAAACAAAATACCACAAGACATACAATAACAAACATAACATAATATCATATTAGTGGAGTGTAAGATGGGGAATATAATTAAGTCAGTATAGTCTAGAGGTACAGAAATGGCAACAGTAACGGATATGCATACTGCCTGGCTATTGGCCACTAGCATTGGACTCACGGGCAATACTGCTATGCATTATAATCACCAAAAGATGGCAACAGTGCATTCACAGGACTTAGGACAATACATGTGCTACCATAACAGGGATCAAATAATAGATGCTATCAGTGCAATAAGTCTGTGCATGGCATCAACCAATAGATGGCATCAGTGAGTTCACAGGACTCAGGATAATACCTATGCGTCCATAACAGAGAACAACCAATAGATGGCATCAGTGAGTTCACAGGACTCAGGATAATACCTATGCGTCCATAACAGAGAACAACCAATAGATGGCATCAGTGCAATACTGCTATACATGTCATCAACAAATAGATGGCACAAGTGAGTTCAAAGAACTTAGAATAATACCTGCACTTCCATAACAAGGCTCAACCAATAGATGGCATCAGTGCAATATTGCTATCATGGAATCAACCATTAAAATGCATAATTTGTGATGACACTACCAATGATCCTATAGGCAGGATTATCACACTTCTCCCACTCCCAAATAAGTGAGTCGCAGGGTGGTCTCTCACAGGCTCAGCTCAGACTCAAAAGTTTTACAGGGGGTTAAAACACAGTTGTGCCCAAGTCCTGCTTGTAGGACAGAGTGCCCATCTTGCAGAGACCCACAGTCCGGAATAAGGGCAAGTTTGGTGAAATACGCACCAGGCTCACATTCCTGTCCCACCCTCTTTGTCCAAGGGTACTGAGCTGCCAGTTCTTTGGGGAAAGAGCAATGGATACCTCCCCTAGAGCCAAAACTTAAAAGTTTGAGGAGCAGCAAAAGACCAGGTAGTCCCTAGAGGAAAAGGTTACAACAGAGCTATGAACTGGGAGCCAGCCCTAGAGCAGCAAGTAACCAAACACTCCACAAAAATGCTGTCCCTGCAAATATCCAGCAGGGACAAAAAAAAAAAAAAACCCACACAGGTGAATAAGCACTGACAACACCCCCAAACCACTGTTTCACACTCTAACTTACATGCCTAGAGCCCAACTGCTTTTACATCATGTAACACAACAAAGATACTGTCATGTTCCCTTTTAACAACAGATGCACAAATCCATCACCTGAGCTTTCACAGATTACAGTTAACTTAGGGTGACATTACATGCAGATAAAATACCACAAGACATAGACTACAATAACAAACATAACATAATATCATATTAGTGGAGTGTAAGATGGGGAATATAATTAAGTCAGTATAGACTAGAGGTACAGAACTGGTAACAGTAACAGATATGCATACTGCCTGGCTATTGGCCACTAGCATTGGAATCACAGGCAATACTGCTATGCATGATATCAACCAAAAGATGGCAACAGTGCGTTCACAGGACTTAGGACAATACATGTGCTTCCATAACAGAGCTCAAATAATAGATGCCATCAGTGCAATAATGCTGTGCATGGCATCAACCAATAGATTTCATCAGTGAGTTCACAGGACTCCGCATAATACCTGAGCTTCCATAATAGGGCTCAACCAATAGATGGCATCAGTGCAATACTGCTATGCATGGCATCTACCAATAGATGGCATCAATGAGTTCACACTAAGTTGTGTACATACAGGGCTGGATGTTTTTCTTCTACAGAACGATTTTGATAAAATTAGTGAATAGGCAGAAAGTGGCAGATGATATTTAATGTAGATAAATGTAAGGTTATGCATTTGGGATGTAGAAACAAGCATACTACATATACACTAAATGGGAAACAACTTTGGGAATCCTCATTAGAGAAAGATTTAGGAGTACTGATAGACAATAGACTTCACAGTAGTGTGCAGAGTCACTCAGCTGCTACAAGAGCAAATAGGGTACTAGCCTGCATAAAAGAGGCATAGATGTAAGGGATGCTAATATAGTTCTACGTCTATATAAATCATTGGTAAGGCTTCAAATAGAATATGGAGCACTGGAAAAGGTGCAGAGATGTGCAACAAAACTGATAAAGTGATTGGAGGATCAGATTTGTATAGAGAGACTAGCCAAACTTGGTTTATTTACATTACAGAAGAGACATCTAAGGTGTGATATGATTACCATTTACACATATATTTAAGGTCAATACAAAGAACTATCCAAAGGGTTAGTTGAGCAGAGCAGAGCTAAGAATGAGAGGTTATCCACTAGAGGAAAGGCACTTTTGACTAAAACAAAGGCAGAAATTTTTTTACAGTAAGGGCAGTAAAGCTATGGAATTCTTTGCCTCAGGATATTGTGCTTGCAGATACTGTAACTTCTTTCAAAAAAGCCAAAACTTTACATTTGAGGAGCAGCAAAAGAGCAGGTAGTTCCTAGAGGAAAAAGTTACAACGTTTTTCTATCAACTGGGAGCCCCAGCCCCAGTTTACTGATTTACAGATAATAGGATATGGGGCATTGCTAACACCCAGCTCTACAGTTTTTTTTTTTTTTGCTTAAAGATTACAAAACAATCTTTATTTACAACAACAACAACACATTATTTTCTGTTTTTCTTATAAAAGCGCTTGCTCAGCACATCACAGAGACTGGAATGTTCCTATTTAGTAACTAATGCATAAATCCACCACCTGGCCTTTCACAGGCTACAGTTAACTTAGGGTGACAATGCATGCATATAAACAAAATACCACAAGACATACAATAACAAACATAACATAATATCATATTAGTGGAGTGTAAGATGGGGAATATAATTAAGTCAGTATAGACTAGAGGTACAGAACTGGTAACAGTAACAGATATGCATACTGCCTGGCTATTGGCCACTAGCATTGGACTCACAGGTAATACTGCTATGCATGATATCAACCAAAAGATGGCAACAGTGCGTTCACAGGACTTAGGACAATACATGTGCTTCCATAACAGGGCTCAAATAATAGATGCCATCAGTGCAATAACTCTGTGCATGGCATCAACCAATAGATGGCATCAGTGAGTTCACAGGACTCGGGATAATACCTATGCTTCCATAAAAGCGAACAACAAATAGTACTATGCATGTCATCAACCAATAGATGGCACAAGTGAGTTCAAAGGACTTAGAATAATACCTGCGCTTCTATAACAGGGCTCAACCAGTAGATGGCATCAGTGCAATGCTGCTATGAATGGCCTCTACCAATAGATGGCATCAGTGAGTTTGCAGGACTTAGGATAATACCTGCACTATGCATGGCATCAACCAACAGATGGCATCAGTGAGTTCAAAGGACTTAGGATAATACCTGCACTATGCATGGCATCAACCAACAGATGGCATCAGTGAGTCCGAAGGACTTAGAATAATACCTGCGCTTCCATAACAGGGCTCAACCAATAGATGGCATCAGTGCAATATTGCTATCGTGAAATCAACCATTAAAAGGCATAATTTGTGATGACAGTACCAATGTTCATATAGGCAGGATTATCACACTTCTCCCACTCCCAAATAAGTGAATCACAGGGTGGTCTCTCACAGACTCACCTCAGACTCAAACATTTTACAGGGGGTTAAGACACAATTGTGCCCAAGTCCTGCTTGTAGGACAGAGTGCCCATCTTGCAGAGACCCACAGTCCAGAATAAGGGCAGGTTTGGTGAGATACGCACTAGGCTCACATTCCTGTCCCACCCTCTTTATCCAAGGGTACTGAACTGCCAATTCTTTGGGCAAAGCACAATGGATACCTCCCCTCCAGCCAAAACTTAAACATTTGAGGAGCAGCAAAAGAGCAGGTAGTTCCTAGAGGAAAAGGTTACAATATTTTTCTATAAACTGGGAGCCCCAGCCCTAGAGCAGCAAATAACCAAACACTCCTCAAAAATGATGTCCCTGCAAACATACAACAGGGCAAAAAGAAATAGCAGGGAGTAAACTCTGGTAACACCCCAACCCATTTGGTCACACTCTAACTTATATGCCTAGAGTCCAATTACTCTCAAATCAGATAATAGGATATGGGGTATTGCTAACACCCAACTCCACAGTTTTTTGCTTGTTTTTTTTTTTTTTTGCTTAAAGATTACAAAATAAACTTTATTTACAAAAACAACACATTACTTTCTGTTCTTCTTATGATAGAGCTCATTCAACACATCACAGAGATAATCAGGCTCCCATTTAGTAACTGATGCATAAATCCACCACCTAGCCTTTCACAGACTACAGTTAACTTAGGGTTACAATACATGCATATAAACAAAATACCACAAGACATACAATAACAAACATAACATAATATCATATTAGTGGAGTGTAAGATGGGGAATATAATTAAGTCAGTATAGTCTAGAGGTACAGAAATGGCAACAGTAACGGATATGCATACTGCCTGGCTATTGGCCACTAGCATTGGACTCACGGGCAATACTGCTATGCATTATAATCACCAAAAGATGGCAACAGTGCATTAACAGGACCTAGGACAATACATGTGCTACCATAACAGGGATCAAATAATAGATGCTATCAGTGCAATAAGTCTGTGAATGGCATCAACCAATAGATGGCATCAGTGAGTTCACAGGACTCAGGATAATACCTATGCGTCCATAACAGAGAACAACCAATAGATGGCATCAGTGCAATACTGCTATACATGTCATCAACCAATAGATGGCACAAGTGAGTTCAAAGAACTTAGAGTAATACCTGCACTTCCATAACAAGGCTCAACCAATAGATGGCATCAGTGCAATATTGCTATCATGGAATCAACCATTAAAATGCATAATTTGTGATGACAGTATCAATGATCCTATAGGCAGGATTATCACACTTCTCCCACTCCCAAATAAGTGAGTCGCAGGGTGGTCTCTCACAGGCTCAGCTCAGACTCAAAAGTTTTACAAGGGGTTAAAACACAGTTGTGCCCAAGTCCTGCTTGTAGGACAGAGTGCCCATCTTGCAGAGACCCACAGTCCGGAATAAGGGCAGGTTTGGTGAGATACGCACCAGGCTCACATTCCCTTGTCCAAGGGTACTGAGCTGCCAGTTCTTTGGGCAAAGCGCGATGAATCCCTCCCCTCCAGCCAAAACTTAAAAGTTTGAGGAGCAGCAAAAGACCAGGTAGTCCCTAGAGGAAAAGGTTACAACAGAGCTATGAACTGGGAGCCAGCCCTAGAGCAGCAAGTAACCAAACACTCCACAAAAATGCTGTCCCTGCAAATATCCAGCAGGGACAAAAAAAAAAAAAAAAAAACAAAAAAACCCACACAGGTGAATAAGCACTGACAACACCCCCAAACCACTGTTTCACACTCTAACTTACATGCCTAGAGCCCAACTGCTTTTACATCATGTAACACAACAAAGATACTGTCATGTTCCCTTTTAACAACATATGCACAAATCCATCACCTGAGCTTTCACAGATTACAGTTAACTTAGGGTGACATTACATGCAGATAAAATACCACAAGACATAGACTACAATAACAAACATAACATAATATCATATTAGTGGAGTGTAAGATGGGGAATATAATTAAGTCAGTATAGACTAGAGGTACAGAACTGGTAACAGTAACGGATATGCATACTGCCTGGCTATTGGCCACTAGCATTGGAATCACAGGCAATACTGCTATGCACGATATCAACCAAAAGATGGCAACAGTGCATTCACAGTACTTAGGACAATACACGGGCTTCAAATAATAGATGCCATCAGTGCAATAACTCTGTGCATGGCATCAACCAATAGATTTCATCAGTGAGTTCACAGGACTCCGCATAATACCTGAGCTTCCATAATAGGGCTCAACCAATAGATGGCATCAGTGCAATACTGCTATGCATGCCATCTACCAATAGATGGCATCAATGAGTTCACACTAAGTTGTGTTCATACAGGGCTGGATGTTTTTCTTCTACAGAACGATTTTGATAAAATGAGTGAATAGGCAGAAAGTGGCAGATGATATTTAATGTAGATAAATGTAAGGTTATGCATTTGGGATGTAGAAACAAGCATACTACATATACACTAAATGGGAAACAACTTTGGGAATCCTCATTAGAGAAAGATTTAGGAGTACTGATAGACAATAGACTTCACAGTAGTGTGCAGAGTCACTCAGCTGCTACAAGAGCAAATAGGGTACTAGCCTGCATAAAAGAGGCATAGATGTAATGGATGCTAATATAGTTCTACGTCTATATAAATCATTGGTAAGGCTTCAAATAGAATATGGAGCACTGGAAAAGGTGCAGAGATGTGCAACAAAACTGATAAAGTGATTGGAGGATCAGATTTGTATAGAGAGACTAGCCAAACTTGGTTTATTTACATTACAGAAGAGACATCTAAGGTATACACATATATTTAAGGTCAATACAAAGAACTATCCAAAGGGTTAGTTGAGCAGAGCAGAGCAGAGATAAGAATGAGAGGTTATCCACTAGAGGAAAGGCACTTTTGACTAAAACAAAGGCAGAAATTTTTTTACAGTAAGGGCAGTAAAGCTATGGAATTCTTTGCCTCATGATATTGTGCTTGCAGATACTGTAACTTCTTTCAAAAAAGTAATAGATACCTATCTAACAAGGAACAATATTGAGAATTATGATAGTTGGCTTCCAATGCAGATAGGATGTTGATCTGATCCGTTGATCTGAATGCCATTTGAAGTCAGGAAGGATTTTTTTTTTTACCCACTTGGGGCTACACTGGAAATGGCTTTTTTTTTTTTCCTTTTTTTTTTTTTTGTCTTTCTCTGGTTCAACAGTACTGTTTTGATGTGGGCTGGACTTGATGGATGTATGTCTTTTTTCAGCCTCATCAACTATGTTGCTATGTCACTATGTATATATAGATATATAAAAAAGCAGCAGTTAAGTGGTTATACAGACAATTTTCATAAGAATAACACTAAGTGAGCATGCTTTACGATAGGAGCCCCTGTACTGTAGAGCTTACAGTCTTTGTATACGATGCAATCTGGAATTTCAAGAGCACCTCTAGCATTTTATAGGTGATTTCTCAAAGACGTCATAAATTTATAGTTATTAGGGATCACAGCCAGAACGACAACAAAGAGCATATTGTGTATAATAATTTCTATAAATACACATTATGAACTCAACTTTAATATTTTTTTCAAAGTTTTCATAGAAAAAGTAGGGAATCCTAAACTATTTTCCAAGACACACCAAAGTATCATGGCACCCTGGTTGAAAACCCTGATCTATATCTATCTGTCTGTAGGGGAAATTGGTGTAACTTTACTCCAATTTTCTGTGCATGCTGTTGGAGAGGCGTTTGTAACTTGCGCACAAATAAAGTTTTAACCATGGTGCATTGTGTATGCCTGTATGCACTAAAGTATGATTGTCCAAAGTGCGGCCCATGGGGCAAATGCTGCCCGTCTGACACCAGGGTGAGGCCCGCCTGATGTTAAATAAAATATATTTTTTACCTAATGAACTATCCCACATGAACTAGTTGTCCAATAAGACCTTACCCCGCCTGCCAGTACCTTACAGTTCAAGACTAGATGTCTGTTAAATATCAGTATTATCATTGACTTCATCAATACATTAATAAATCCATGTTTTTGAATAGCTGACAGGCTACAGTCCACCATCTTTATTTTTTTTTAAAAAAACATTATGCGGCTCTCACACTTACACTTTCTGATCTTGTGGCCCACTACTGTAAAAACTTGGACTCCCTTGCAGTAAAATAAATCATAAATTCTAGAACATTCCCTGCATGAGGTTGCATGGGTAGAAATCCAGCATCCCAGTACAGAAAAAGAGCTCGGCTGGTGAATTCCTACATTCCATCCATTGCCTAAGTTTCCTTGAAACACTGTTTGGCTTTGGATTTCGAATTCAGTCAGACTGCAACAAGGATAAACCTCCTAACGGGAAAGCTGAGGCAAAACATTGTCATAATGCGCTGGCAAGAAAACTTAATGGGCTGCTTCACTCTTGATAGCTATTTAATCTCACTTGCATAGCTGACATGATCCAAGGATCCAAAAAATGTTACATTGGGGAAATGGGAACCAAGAGTACGGATTTCAGACAAATCGTCTTAATCCAGAGGAAACAGTCTATTTCAAGATACGTGGAAAATAGCAACAAGTGAGTCACATTTTTGTGAATTAATCTGTTTTCTAATAAATATGCATCAACTAAAATGAGTGAAATGGAAACTTACTTGTTTCACCAACAAAATAAGTAAAAAGGTACATTAACCTCTGGTTTTCAATGGATTGATTTTAACTCTTGAGAGGTTTACAGTAGATTTCAGTTGATTAACATTTCCAATTATTTAACTGAGCCTTTTAACCCCTTTAAAGCTATACGTGTCACCAGTGCCTTACTTTGAAATGCGTTGGAGACCTCTATAGCATTTAATGGAAAAAAGTCCCATTTAAACCAATGGGAATTGTTTTTACCCCATATGATCAACTTGGTTTGCTTAGTGTCTCTCCTCTTAGCATTTGCACAATAGTGTATCACTGACTGCACTCAGGGGCGGATTGTAGGGGAATAACAGCCCGGGCAATTTTTTTTTTTTTTTAAAGCAGCCCACTAGCTGGTGTTTAATATATCATTTTGGATATATTGCTGGCACTCATGGGGTTAAATAGAACCCTAGCAACTCCCACCCCCTTTCCTCCACTCTCTCTTCCCCAGCCCTTTTCTACACTCTCATTCCCAGCCTATTACCCTCTTTCACTTTCTACTTACAGGCCCCTTTGCTGCTTCCTCTCTCCCTTTTTCCCCCAATCTATTTAAGATTAGTCCCTTGCCTTTCTCCTACCCACCTCCCTCTCCAGCTAGTCTTTTTTGTATTCTTTTCCTCTGCCTCTCAACATATCTCTTTGATATTTGTCTCTTCCTCCTCTCTTGCATTCCCTGGCTGTCCAGTGTGGGGAACAAGAGGTCCGTGCAGCCTCCAGCACCGACGTCAATATCAATACCCCCTTGTGGTCCCTGTGTGACTCGGGAGTGCAGGCGCCAGGATATTATGTCATATCCTGTAGCTCTGCGTTCACAAGGAATGCAAGGGCTGTCACAGAGAGTGCCTATACTGGTGGCAACACACATCTTTCCTTCAAAATATAGTGGGACGGTCAGGTGAGATCCTCTGATCTCCCCAACCGGCCCATGATCTAGCGGCCCACCGGGGGATGCCCGATCCCCTGTTAGGACAATCCGCCCATGACTTCACTAATTACATACAGTTGTAAAATAAGAGCAGGTAATGATTGGGCACTTTGTCTGCATATTGCAGACAATATGCAGACAAAACTTGCATCAAAGGAGGGGAATGGGGAGTATAAAGGAGTTTCATAGTGTTCCACTCCTATGTGCCTTATTAGTCTCCATACACTAATAAGAAGTAGAGGACATCATTATTAAAATAATAAAATATGCCAGGGCTGTCCAAGTTCAGTCCTCATAGGCCACCAACAGGCCAGAATATAAGGATTTCCCTGATTAAGCACAGGTGAGTTAATCAGTGGATCATTCATTTTGACTGACTCACCTGTGCTTAATCAGGGAAATCCTTACATCCTGGCCTGTTGGTGGCCCTTGGGGACTGAACTTGGACATTACTGAAAGGTTTTTGAGGTAGGACACATTATTGTCCTAAATGATAAATAACACAGTCTAATTATAAATCTCCACTTACTTTTCTATTACCAGAAAATCCTAATGGCCCATATGAATGTCATCCTTGCATCAGTCATTCAGTCCTGAATGTCATGTTCATGGAAGTGGATATATAAGTTGTTAGAAGGCCCACAAACCACAAACTCCACCCACTGCAAATGGGACTCATAACCCTTTTAGAGGGGTATACAATACATTGCTTAACAGTGTATTGATCACCCTCTGGCATGATAAATGGTTAACTAGCATCATGTAGTCTGTTGTTTCAGTTTAAAAAGCATCCAGCAACTGTCATGTCCACCTCCACGGACATGACACTCCTTTGAGTGAAAAGGAGCTTAAGGTGATTCTGGTAGCAAGGCACTTTATGGCAATGTGACACAGGTTGCAGGAACTGCAATGCTGTCCAATTGAATGGGTTAAACCCAATCCTCGGGGGGGGGGGTGATGGAATGGTTAAATTATCCCAGCGAGAAATGTATTGGATTTATACATTGAAATCATTAGTACCACTGAGTCTCAATGAGCAGTTTAGTTTGGCGAGTTATATTTGATACTACGTTTCTGCTTGTCAGTGTTTTCGAATGCAGTTCGTCAAAATGTAATTAGTTTTTAGTTTATTTTAAAACAATATGTGTTATTGTGATGAGTATGAAGTTTCCATAGTTATGGGGGAGGCCTTTCTGAGTGCACTGGGGCAGGATGGATGCTGCAGGTTGGCAAGGCAACCCAGTAGTGCCGTTTTGGCGCCGTGCAGACGGAGGGGCTATTTAAAGTGGAAGTCATATTTCCTGCCAATGTTTTTATAAAATTCTGCGCTCTATGTACCACTTTAATTATAGGAGATGGTAGTGAGCTGGCCTCTGATTCAATCAAGTAGGAGCTGGGATGTCATTAAACCACTCTTCATGAAACTAGCATCTAATTCAACATACACGTAAGATGTATGAAGGTTCAACAACTCCAGAGCGATTATATATATATATATATATATATATATATATATATATAGTGAATACGTGATTTAATTGAATAGTATCAACATTTCAATACATCTTACAGCATTTTCATCAGGACAATGAGACCAGGCCCCAATCCCCCATTATATACAGTTTGAAATTCCCACATACCAAATAGCTGCAGTGGCAGAATGATGTTCGTTCATGTGGTGAAGTTCAGTGAAGTATTATGAATGGTGAGATATTGAGAAACATATATGTACATATTCACAAAGGACAGCAGAGATACTGAATATGTGAATGTAATCTAAGGTCACATCCTAAGATGAGCCAGCCGCAACCTACTCAGGGGCTCCCCCACCTGATTAAACTGGGAAGTCATTCATTCAATAAACAAAATGAATGAGCTACAATTGTATCAAGCATAGGGATCACCGTGCAGGCGCATTCAGCCAATATTATTAGATAATGTGTCTATAAAGTGGATACTTGTGGTCCAGAGCACAGCATATGTGATCAGCTACACCACTCTGTACAGGCTAAGTCTGTCACAAAACAGGGTGATTATGTAGAGAGCACGAGCAGCAAATACAAGTCTGCACACCAACACATTGCAAAGCTATTGGGCATGTGTGAAGAACCAAGAGATCTGTAATAAGGTAATGGGATAAACATCTAATGAGTCCTAACAGTGGAAGCACAATTCCAAAAAAGCATAAATATTAACAAAGTCAGAGGAAAGAAGACAGCCTTCACCATATGCTGAGCCCTATATATGTACAGCGTTCAGGTCACTGCAGAGTAAAATAATATTTTGGTATATATATATATATATATATATATATATATATATATATATATATGCATATATATATATATATATATATATATATATATATATATATATATATACAGGGCACACATCATTCACAGTATATAGAGGAGGCAGATTTGTTTGTTTGTATGTATATATATATATATATATATATATATATATATATATATATATATGTAATGGGCATATATAATAATCCTTAGTAAATTTAAGAGAAATAAGTGAGAGTTTCGTCCCACAAATTGGCCAATCCGTGTGTAAACTTACCAACCACGCCAAGGTATCTCACTTTATGGTAAGTCCTACTCTAATACACCTACAAATACTATCTAAATTAAAAATCTCTGAAGAAAGATGTTATTTTGAAACGCGTTGGAGGGGACCCTTTAAATGATATTTTGATGTTTTTATTATTATTTGTGGGTACCAGACATACAATAAAATAAAAAAGGTATAGATGAAAGACTTACCTGGTGCAGGAACCATGTGGGCCTACAGTAATAAAGTGATTACATAGAGAACTAGGTTCCATTTATAGCCTTCCTCACAAGTCATGTGAGGAATGGTTGATACCAATCAGACAGGGGGTATACACATTGGAACAGGCCAAAAAGCCTGGTTCTTAAAGGCCAAGTGGGATAGAAAAGGAAAGGAATGGTGAAATGAAGTAAAGTAATAATGTGTTTTTTCTTTGTGATTAAATTGGATAAAATGCTCTTAAAGTGAGCTGAAGGAGATATGTGTTCAGAAACAGAAAAAAGTAGGAAACTCACAGCGCTAACTCATTATAAAATATCCATAAAATAATATAAATTAAATAAAAGTATGAAGATGATAGATATAGATAGCAGCAAGAAATGAGAGGGTTCTCCAGTCCCCCTGACTTTAGGCCTAGACCCAAAAATTAAAACACATACAAAGAAACAAATCTGCGCTCCTCTATATACACAGTGAATGATGTGTGCCCTGTAATGGGCATATATAATAATCCTTAGTAAATTTAAGTGAAATAAGTGAGAATTTTGTCCCACAAATCGGCCAATCCGTGTGTAAGCTTACCAACCATGCCAAGGTATCTCACTTTATGGTAAGTTCTACTCTAATACACCTACAAATACTATCTAAATTAAAAATCCCTGAAGAAAGATGTTATTTTGAAATGCGTTGGATGGGACCCTTTAAATGATATTTTGATGTTTTTATTATTATTTGTGGGTCCCACTGCAGTGCAATTAAAAACAGCAGACATACAATAAAATAAAAAAGGTGTAGATGAAGGACTTACCTGGTGCAGGAACCATACGGGCCTACAGTAATAAAGTGATTACATAGAGAACTAGGTTTCATTTATAGCCTTCCTCACAAGTCATGTGAGGAATGGGTGATACCAATCAGACAGGGGGTATACACATTGCAACAGGCCAAAAAGCCTATATTGCAGCTGGCATACTCTAGAATTGTTCCAGTTCTTATTAAATCATCCTATCAGACTGTGATAGTGGGGTAAGTGTACAAATAAGCCATTGCAGCTCCATTGGCATTAGGCTGTCCTTCGGGATATGGTTTTATGTCTTACAGTGTATGATCACTGTAGTGCACACAGGCAGACACAGTTTCTTTATGCCTGCCCATGGCATGTACAGGAAAATGGCGTAAAATCACATTGTTTCCTTTGTTTGCTTAGTACATAGTATAAAACAAGGGATAGAGGAAAATAACATTGCTTACAGCAATGCCTGATTGCCCTCCCCATACTTCAGAAGAGAAATGTTGACATATATACCTTAATAAATTGACTTTAGACAAGCAAGGGGCCAGACAATCAATTCCAGTGCTGGATTTAGCACTGGCTTGTTTATGTGCATGCATCCCAAAGCCCTTTTAAACTTCATCTGACAACATCAGCTTTGGTTGTACTTACCAGCATGCTTACACCTATCAAAGACTGATGGTCTGTTTCAAATGTTATATGTACTAAGTACTCACAGAAGACCTGCTTGCTACCCTCTCAACCAGCATCAGAGTTGCTATAGTTTGGCTGCTGTTGGGTTTAACTTAAAGGGATGGTAACATTTCGTTTTATCTTTATTTTATTTTGTAGGCATTAAAAAACATGAATAATGATATAAGTCTTATCTCTCAAACCTTTATGGTTTGAGAGATATTCACAAGCAAAATTTCCCCTCCCTCCCCTTTTACCTAGTGTAAGCCATCTCTTCTCAGATGTGAGTCTGGTTGTAAGACCAGACAGATAACAGCAGGGGACAATCTCCTTACAGTGAGAACAATGAAAGCCCTGCCCCCCTTGACAAGTTTTTCAGGTTTTTCACTTAATTGAAGATTGTCCCTCTCTGCAATCTACCTGGGCACCTCCCTTCTTCTCTGGCTGAACAGTGTTACATCAGTAAAAGGGGCAGGAGGAGATACTTTGTCATTGAATTACTCTTGAACTACAACTCTGACAGAATTGAAATAACACTCTTCAAAGTCCAAATACTATGATGATTAATTAGAACTGCTTTTATTATGAAATATTAAT
The DNA here is from genome assembly GCA_037306005.1 of Rhinophrynus dorsalis. Classification (NCBI taxonomy): domain Eukaryota; kingdom Metazoa; phylum Chordata; class Amphibia; order Anura; family Rhinophrynidae; genus Rhinophrynus; species Rhinophrynus dorsalis. The sequence continues at coordinate 94,810,242 of CM074721.1, forward strand.
ATCCCTTTAAACATTGTTTGAGAAGTCCTTAGAAAAAGTTGCACAAAGGCCTGTGGTGACTGGGCATTCAATAACATACAAGTTTAGTCAAGCTGCTGTAGTATGAAAGTAGCTGCTTATAAATGAACAACTATATTCTCCAAGTTAGGTCTGGGAATTAGCCTAGTGTAGATTCCCACTTCTCATCTGCGTTGCTTTTAGCATTAAGTGCTATTGGTCCTTTTTCTTTTTCCTGTGAAAACACACTGAGGATATTTTGGGAATGGTAAGAGAAGATGAAAGGTGTAGGTAGATAGGCTGACACCAAGATGGAGATAGTGTGTATGAGAGCACAGGGATTTATTCAAACATATTGATTTTTGTTTTTTAAGATTCCATATGCATATCTTAATAACCTCACTGATAAATATGTTTGGGGGTGATACAGGCAAAATTCAACTAGAAAGGGCTGTGGCATGATCTATTAGATGTAATTAAGTAAGCACTTAATTCTTAGTGCATGGGAAGGCAAGACCTGTCATAGATTTTCCATGTGAAATTCATATCAGGTCTTACTACAAAATCTAAAGTTAGTATATCTTTCATGTCTGAAAAAATATTTTTGCTACAGTACGGTAAAGTTACTATTTGCATTGCAGTGATAAAATGTTCTATGAATTAAAGACTTTACAGAGATGTATCTATGCCTGTCTCAATATATGTTTGGGTAAGAGAGACAATGAAATGAAATTCAGCTTTTTGATTAGGTTTCAAGCATCTGTGTATCAATATGACTGTTTTGATGTTGATGTGCTTGTAAATTCTGTAGAATGTGGGTCTCTATTGGGTTATCATACATGGGGAAGCCAGCTATATTTTGCAATTCTTTGACCAACAAACAATTAACCAACAGAGCTATAGTAAAAGGCATGTGAAATGACAAGTAGAGTTCTTGGAGTGGGATGTGAGATAAAATTCAGACCAATGACAAGTGTATCACCAGCAATATAATGCAGTGACATGTCTGTGTCCTCTCCTTCCTCCTTTCCACTACCTTTCAGTCTTTGCCCCATTTCTTAGCTTGTAATTTTCCTTGTAATTCATCTGTCTCTTTATCTCTACCTCCCATGTCTTGTTTCCTTCCTCCTGTCTCTATTCCCCTTGCCAATGTAAAATCAGAAAGGTCAATTCATGACCACCAGCTGATGGATACATGAACACTTATTCTTCCCACATGATCAGCAGCAGCTGAGAAACTGTTTATGCTGTGTGTTAATCTCAACCTGCCCTTCATCTGGCTGGCATTGTAATAAGCGGCACTGGACTCCAAAGCATTCTAGCCTTTTTCAATCACCACTTGAAACTGATGACACAGTGCAATCGTGCATGGATGAAACGACACACCCATACACCAAGTATGCAAAAGGTTTCCACTACACTCAGGCTTCATCATAAAAACACCTTCTTTATTTGAACATAGAACACAAGACACCATGGGTTACAGTCTCAAGCGTATCGCACCTCTGTGCTTACTTGATCTAGCTGGACCATGAGTTGTCTGTTACCATGACAAATTGATGCTATTACTTTTATAACATGTTATTAGTGGCATCGGTTTCTCAGTGTGAACCCTGAGTGCTAGTCAATAATATTATGTACAAAGCAGCTCCAGCTGCTTTGTTCATTGTGCTGTCTTTCAGGAAAACAATCCTCCATATTACAAGTAGTGGACGATTTTCTTACTGTGCATTGTTGGACATTTTGTAGCTGAGAAGACTTCTGGACTTCCTTTAGTGCCGTAAGTGCAACCAAAGCTACAAAGAAGAGAGAGGCCAGGAGGCATGGAGGATTTGCTTGTGCTGCAGAATAACTTGGTGCTATATATAAATAAAGTATAATAATATAATAATTCTTCCAGAAGTGGCAAGAATAATTTTTGATACTTAGACCAGGGTGCTGGTGGTTTTTGTAAACTACACCCAAGTATGAATACTTAGCCATAGTTCTGATGTCCTTCTTCAATGATCAAAATATGAAAAAGTGGACCACTATCTATAGCCAACCCTTTCCTGTTAAACGTATTAGCTCCCTGGCATTTGTACAGTGGGTGATGGGGTTGTTAATTATACCCTTTTTAGCTTTGCCCAAGTCATGAAGAGATCATAATATATTAAACCTCTTTACATTTGCCCAAGAAGGTGACCAAGTTACTAATAAAGAACCACTCTAACAGTTTTGAAAGTTGCAACCTACTCTCTCCTGTGATTTTTCTCAGCTCCAGGTCAAGTTCTATGAATATCCCTAATCAAATATAGGTGGAGTCATTACAAGGACTGAGCCATTGATTTCCCATCTGTGATCATGCTGGCATGTCCTGAAAACCTGCACTGTTAGTGTGTCTTGAGGATCATCAATGATAACTATTCTCTTATAGGAAGGGGGCTAGATAATATTTCATCCATTTGACATGGGAAGAAGGAGTAACCATGCTGCTCCTTCTGTCTATGGAAGAAGACAATCCTGAGCTGCTTCAGACAAATTAAATGAGAATCCAGTGTGGAACATATACTAATGAGTTTCTTTTCTTTTTAAGGGGAGGTTGGGTCACAGTCTGATCTCTGATATTTTGCCAGAATGTAGGCAATGACTTTCTCCATGCTTATTCAGATTAAATCAGAGAACTTTGGCTCACTGTACAGCTCTATATAAAAAGTGCAGTCTTTTATTTCTAATATTACAATGTGATGATGAACAGTGTACCTGAAAGCTAAATTACAGTGATTTGTACTGTATGTGTTCTATTAATAATCATGCTTCTACATCTGAGACAAGCAAAGAATTCTGGGATTTTCTGTCTTATGGAAAAACATGAGTTCTATTAAAATGGTCTGCAACTTGTTTTATGTGATATCTGAGATACATAGTAAGCTTGTACAATGATATGATTAATATTATGCTTAGGGAAATAGAATTATTTTTGTCATTTCCAAGCAATAACATATGAGAAAATAAAAATGACCTCAAAATTCAGACCAAACAGAATATTTTCTCATTTGATTTATGATTGCATTTAACACTTTATTGTGCCTGTTAACTTTTAAAGGATAGTTCTAGTCTAAGTTCACAATTCAAGTTCTTGAAAATGGTTGCTGAATTTACTTTTCAAGATCATTTATAATAAATGTTGGAATACTAAAAATGTTTGTTACTGTGCAGAAGTTTCCTAAGATCGATCATTCTAATATGTGTAACTTTCAGAATGAGCTGAATCAGATTTCCCATTAGGCAGGACAGGCAACTGCCTAGAGGGCTACATTTGGAGAGGGGCCTCAGATGTGCTGGGTACACGTACATTGTGGGTGTGGCAAGAGCAATCCCAGTACTCCTGCATAAGAATCCTGTTTCTGTTTTATGGTGAGTTATTTATTTATCAATTTAAATACCCATTACCTGGCTGTGATGTATCCCCTTAAATGTTAGAGAGCTCTCAGAAACCTATCTTACAAAAAATAGTTAACATTTTTGTGTTTGGATATTATATACCATACAACAGTGGATGGGGTTTGGGGGGTGAGTTCATAAGAGTAATAAGGTGTGGACATGGGTGTCTCTCTCATTAGCATGACTGAGTTACTGAATGATCCACCTGTGACTTCAGAGGAGATAAAGAAAATATTCATGTTGGGAGTTCTTGAGGACCGGTTTTGGGAACTAGAGCATTAGAGGGCCTGTTCTCAGTGTTGAACTTCATGAAATCCACAAAGGCACCTATAGATCAATCAGTGTACAGAGTATTACTAGCTAAATTAGGGGCTCAGTTATTTTGACACAAAGAGATGTGCTAATGATGATAGATCCACTTGTGTATATGTGTAGGGAATCCTTAAAATTTGCACTGTCTTGAGGACAAGAGTGGAGAACCTCTGCCTTAGAGTGTCCCATTCCACAGATTCAATGTGTGTTGTAATGAACAGGGTTTCAAGATATCATCCAGGAACACCTAACAAGTCCACATTATTTCTTGAAATATTTTCATCAAGTCGGGGAAGTTTAATAATGAGGCACTGTGGATTAAGTGTATTTCTCCAGAACAGTGGCACTCAACCATTTTGCTATGGTGGAACACCTTAGTTTCATGCAAAGTCTCTGTGGAACCCTAACAATAAAGCTTTTTAACTCCCTGGATGTTAGCTAGGTCTCCAACACATTGCATCACAATGCATGGATGCATAGTAGCAATAGCAAATGTGAATATATATGAATGCTGGATGGAATGAGTAATAACATAACACTTTGAGGAACAGAAGGGAAATGCAAGGCATTGCTTTACAATACATTGCACACCCTTCTGGTTCTCTATCAGCTAAGAGTACATTATTAGGCTAAAATGCCTCAGGAAAGTGCTACCAGTAATTTATACTCATATTTTTCCAACCATTTGTTCCATAGACCCTTTGAACTATTTCAGGGAACCCTAGGTTTCCACAAAACACAGACTGAGAACCACTGCTCCAGAAAATAAAGACTATCTTTTAGTCTACTGTGTTACAGTACCACCCCACAAAAAGTTTCCACTGAAGAATTACCCATCTGGTGACTAACTGCTCAATAGTACTAGTCGCCAGAATTATTATCTCCTTATAGAGAAATTCTTCTGCTCCCAGGACTGACAGCCAGGAAACAGCGCAGACATCTTTGTAAAGTGACGTCTGCATGCCTGTGCTGTTAGTCCCAGTCTCCTCTAGGAGGAGTTGCTAGGTACCGGAAGGTACCAGCAGAGACTGACAGTGCAGGCGTGCAGATGTCACTATGCAAAGATGTCTGTGCTGTTTCCTGGTTGTCAGTCCCGGGAGCAGCAGAATTTCTCTATAAGGAGTTAATAAGTCTGGTGACTAGTACTATTAAGCAGCTAGTCACCAGATGGGTAATTCTTCGGGGGAAACTTTTTGTGGCGTGATAGTTCCACTTTAATACACACCAACAGGTCATTTTTTGAGGACCCTGAGTCACCCTTTAAGGATCATTTGCAATGAGCTGCACACTCCTCTGTTATTTAAAGAGTTCATCACAGGTGATGATGTCAATAAGTCATTGTGATTGACCTGTCTGTGCTTAATTAAGGAAATCATTAAATAATTAACTTTTGCATCCCTAGGGGGTTGGAGATGAGACACACTAAATTAGTTAATCAGACATCCAAAGGAAAGTTACACAAACATTTATGAGCAAAAATAAGAGGAAAACATTTTTTTGGCGTTAATGTTTCTGTGCCAGTTTAACTAGCTTTGTGCTATGTGCGACAAAGGGTGAGTGACACAAAGTGTGTTGGTGTTTTGCGGGGTGCCATTCTTCTGTGACTATGCATAGATGGGGCCTTATGCACAAAAAGATCAAGATGAACAATTCTAGATCAAACCAACTGCACCATAGGGCCATGTACAAATCTAAATTGCTTTACAGTAAAAAGGGCTTTTAAAGGGATAGTAATACTTTGTTTTATCTTTATTTTATTTTGTAGGCATTAAAAAAACACGAAGAACGATATAAGTCTTATCTCTCAAACCTTTATGGTTTAAGAGATATTCACAAGCAAAGTTTCCCCTCCTGCCCCTTTTTCCTAGTGTAAGACATCTCTTCTCAGATGTGAATCTGGTTGTAAGACCAGACAGATAACAGAAGGGGACAATCTTCTTTGTATGAAAACAATGAAAGCCCTTACCACCTTCACAAGCTTTTCAGGTTTTTCCCTTATCTTAATTGACGATTGTCCCTCTCTGCAGTCTACCTGGGCATCTCCCTTCTGATCTGGCTGAATGGGGGGGGGGGATACTTTGCTTGTGAATATCTCTTAAACCATAAAGGTTTGAGAGATAAGACTTATATCGTTCTTCATGTTTTTTTAATGGCTACAAAATAAAATAAAGATAAAACGAAGTATTACTATCCCTTTAAGTCAATGAATGCTACAAGGACTGGCATCCGCTCTAGAATTCTGGGAGTTAAAAGCCCCACTTAAATCAGTTGGAATATTCTGAGTTGTTAAATGTCCCCCACATGGTAAAGTTGATTTGCTTCAGAATGGCAGCTCTTTGGCTTGGCGAATAATGCCCACTACATAAAAACTGGGCACAGAGGAAGCAAAAGCAAAATACTTTGTGGGAGTCGCTTTAACCCTTTGAGTGCAATTATGGAGCAAACCACGTGCACCATAGACAACAAATAAAATGTCCAAATGATTTAAAAGGTTATTTTAATCCCTTGAATGCTAGTGCGGTCCTCAGTGCATTGCTTAACATTGCTTTTATGTGTTCCCCTATGGTGCAATTGGTTTGCTCCAGAATTGCACCTATTTTACTTAGATCACTAGTCCAGAGCTGCTCTTGTGGAAATGCTCTCCAAAACGTATTAAGGTATCTCTAGGTACAGTTCCAGATTCAGCAAGATTCTGTATCCCTTTCTTGTATAGTCTCTTTGGTAATTTTGTCTGACTCATATATTCAAAAAGAGGTATCAGGGCTTATGTATAAAGACAAGGTGGGGTGGTGGCAAGTTCAACAATATCTGGTTCTGTTGGAGGATATGGTAGGGGTGGTAGCAGTACTATCTGCTGGTGGATTTTGATGTTTCTGAGTCACATGTGAAGCGGAGATGTCTAGGATCTTCATGACTGCACACCTTCTCCCTCCTTGCCCCAGAAATGACTTATGGTCCTGCTAATACTGCTGCACCCTTATCACCAGAACTAGTAGCAGGAAGCAGAATGCTAGGGAAGCTCTCAACATCATGTATGAATCATCACCATCACCTCCATCAGCAGCATCACCACTACCACCATATTTTTCCTCCTCTCTTGCTTTTGGTGATCGTGACCAAGGTGTACCGCAGATGTACAACAGTAGCATGCTCAGAGTCAGGCAGCTGCAAAGATGTGCTACTACTACTACACACAACCACTTGGAAAAAAGCACATTTGCCCCAACAAAAGTTCAACCCAGGGCCCTGGAGATATGGTGATAGCTTGACAAAACTAGCTTCTGATGGACTCCGGAGTCTCTGAGTCACAGGGAATGTGGTGAGGGTGGTGGCAGTATCTGTTGGTGGGCTCTGCTGATCATAGCTACTACTAGAGCTGCTGCTACTGGATTCTCCACATCATCATCATCAGCAGTCCCCCAACTCATCTTACTCACCTACTACTGACAAGCAGGGATGGGTTAAAAGTCAGAGACATTCCCCGCAGAACTTTTCACAAAAAACAGAACTTTGCAATGTTTTCTACGACTGCAACATTTCCCACCACAATATTACTTCTTCTGGGGGCTTAAGTGGAGAAATAAATAGTTGAAAGTAAAAGTTGTGAGTCCTACAGCAACATATGCCTTGAAACAGTTGTTAGCAGGCTGAGTGCTTCATCTTTTGCCCACAACACTAACTTCCTGCTTAAGTAACATTGGCACAACCATCCTTGAAAAATAACTGTGGGTTTGGATATTCCAGAAAGTGCAACACTTTAAAGCCTCTGTTTTCAGCAAAAGAAATGGGCAGCATGTCATCCGCCAACATTTTGGCAAGTTTACTATTCCATGGGCATACTTTTGCATTATTTTTGTGCAGGTTTTGACTTCTAAGAACATAGTAAGTGTGGGATGGTAACACATAGTAGAAGAACTGTGTAACTTTATTGCTTTAATGACAGCAGTTTATGACTCTTGTCTTGCTTGCTTCTATGCTGGCTAACCATTATTATTTTAAAAGAGATGCAAAAAGCGTACAGCCTTCAATGTGGCAGATGTATATGGGGATGGTGGTGGTGGCGGTATATGTAGGCACTCTATGACTCTTGTCAACTCCAAAAACAAACTCAGAGTCATACTTCTCTGCAGTAGGAGCAGTAAATCTTGGCAGCACACTCTCTAACATGTTAACAGCACTTCTATTTTGTGTCCCAGAGCCCCAGGAACGTTTAGGGGGTACTTATGCTGCTGCTAGTTGTATCACCTCTGACCTGTTGATGGTGTGTCTGTGGTTGTGCTTCAGGTGGGAACTCACTGTGGAGGTGCCTAGGTGAGAGCCTGCTTTCCCCTGCTCACATGCTACTTACACAGACTACAGATAGCAACATGCTTAACTTTTGAATTGTGGACTTAATAGATTGTTGGGTTCCTGAGAAGCTGCTGATACTATTGCTACTGGGGCTACATGTTCCTGAATTTTACTACTACTGCTAGATGTCACAGGTTCTGCACTTCCAAGAGCAGCAGAGGCACTCAAAGCTAAGGTTGTAGATGCTGATAACCTGTGTTGTTGCTGGTTACTTAACACTATTAGTGTGTGTGGATGAGTGGGATGCTGAAGTGCTGATGACGCTGATGATGACTGGCAGGATGACTGTGTACTTCCAGCTGTTTTCAGTTGTGGAAGATTCAGTATTTGCCTTTCAGCTAACTTTATAGCTATGTCATCCCCTAAATCACTCTCAACTTCATCTGTATCTTCTTCTTTTCCCAGACTCCCCTAGCACAGAGGTAACACAGCCTCTCACATTTTGTATGTATATTTTGAATACTCTAAGGGGGTCTCCCTAAGAGTGAAGGGTAATCCAGTCATCGATCCCCTGCTATTAGTGCCTAGGGAATCCAGCTGCACCTAACTGACGAGACCCAACAAGGATGAAACGTACTTCAGGGGTTAGCTTGTGTTCTATGAAGAGGGGACTTGCCTGTTGTTTTGGAACTGGGCCGCCCTTTTGGATGGGATTAGTCTATTATGTTTGTGGAAATTTCTCCGCTGTAATGGCACTAGATAACTAAAATGTGATGTTTATGAGTGGTGACTAGAACAGGCCATTGTGAGGTTTGTTCGTCCTCACATTTCAGATTTTTTAGTTTTTTTACCTGTTTACATGTAAGCTATTGCCTGGGGATCCCAGCTCATAGTACAAAGAAAACACATGTAAAATTGTTTGGTGGTGATAGATACAATTTAAAAAGGCAAAGAAGAAGAATAGTTAACCATCTGTAGTTAACTGTCCCATTTATTACAATGTCTGCAGCAATCTGTGTGACTCTATAAAACAATGAAGACAAATTTTTGATAACAATCAACAGCTATATTTTATAACACACCACCGCCCAGTTTCTTCAATGGCTTTTCTCAGATACAGAAACTGTTTATGTATTCCTTCAGTAATTATATTGCTAAATAGTAATGTGGGAAGAATCTGGATGATTCATAGTGGATGGGGCTTCTAGGCAGTTTTCACCAAGTGTTCTAGATCTCAAGTGACACTCCCTAATTTTTGTTCCTTTGCTGGAACCCTTCACTTTTTCCTTTTTGTTGCATTCTTAGATATAGAATATATATATATATTTTTTTTTAAATGTCCTGATTTGCATATCATAGAAAATGCGGAATACTGAAAAAATCATAATGAGCTCTCTGTGCCGTCATGCCTTGTAACCATGTCTGCACCCTTTATTATGCCTGAACAAAAGAAATGAAAGGCAATTCTGGAGCAAATCAACTTAACCATACTGCAAATGAGAATTCCCCAGAGCCCCATTGATTTAAATGAAGCTATTAATCCATTCAGTGCTACAGAAGTGTCCAACACATTCCATTTAAAGGGATAGTAATACTTCGTTTTATCTTTATTTTATTTTGTAGGCATTAAAAAAAAGTGAAGAACGATACAAGTCTTATCTCTCAATCCTTTATGGTTTGAGAGATATTCACAAGCAAAGTTTCTCCTCCCGCCCCTTTTACCTAGTGTAAGCCATGTCTTCTCAGATGTGGACTCTGGTTGTAAGAGCAGACAGATAACAGAAGGGGACAATCTTCTTCCTATGAGAACAATGAAAGCCCTGCCCCCCTTGACAAGTTTTTCAGGTTTTTCCCTTATCTTAATTGAAGATTGTCCCTCTCTGCAGTCTACCTGGGCACCTCCCTTCTGCTCTGGCTGAACAGTGTTACATCAGTAAAAGTGGCGGGAGGGGGATACTTTGTCATTGAATTACTCTTGAACTACAACTCTGACAGAATTGAAATAACACTCTCCAAAGTCCAAATACTATGATGATTAATTCGAGCTGCTTTTATTTTATGAAACATTACTATCTCTTAAAGAGGAACATTCACATGATTAAAAAAGCTCCTCAAAGCATAGTTACATTAGCGATATAGACAGATTTATGCTTTATGCTTATGCTTTATTATATAGACAGATTTATGATTTATGCTTCAAAATCAAACGAATTGCCTCATTAACGAAAAAAATCACCTTTAAACCAGGCAGGTACCTGCAGGGATCTTACAGGAAGAGATCTCTGCACCTGCGCTGTCAGTCTCTTCCTGTACCATATGGTACAGTGGCAGTCAACCACCAATCCTAGAGTTGAAGAGGGTGGACAGCTCAGACACAGAGATGCTAGCTCTGCAGGATGTCTGCGCTGTTCCCAGGTGCCTGCCTAGTTAAAAGGTGATTTCTTTGTTATTGCACCAATTCGTTTTATTTTGAAACATAAATCTGTCTGTATCACTAATGTAACTATGCTTTGCGGAGCTATCGTAATCATGTGAAAGTTCTGCTTTAAATCAATGGAAATGTTGTCCCTTAAGGTGCTGTTAGTTTACTCCAGAATTGCACCTTTGTTGGGCATAAGGCCTGCTGTGAAGAACAATTATGTCAGTTTAGGTGGACAGAAAATAGCTTACCAGGTACTAGTGTATTCAGTTCTCCAAATGATTTACCTAAAATGTCATGCATAAGTATTCACCCCCTTGGATGTTTCCATACTTAGTTGTGTTACTACCTGGAATTAAAATGGATATTCTTAATTGTTTTTTGTCATTGATCTACACAATGTAACTTATAATGTGAAAATGGGGAAAAAAATCTCCATGTTTTATATGAAAACTGAAAAGTCTTGATTACATTAGCATTCACCCCATTACTATGACCCCCCTAAACAAGCTTTAGTGCAACCATCTGCCTTAAAGGGATGGTAATACTTTGTTTTATCTTTATATTATTTTGTAGACATTTAAAAAATATGAAGTCTTATCTCTCAAACCTTTATGGTTTGAGAGATATTCACAAGCAAAGTTTCCCCTCCCGCCCCTTTTACCTAGTGTAAGCCATCTCTTCTCAGGTGTGGAATCCAGTCCATAGACCAGACAGATAACAGAAGGGGACAATCTTCTTCCTATGAGAACAATGAAAGCCCTGCCCCCCTTGACAAGTATTTCAGGTTTTTCCCTTATCTTAACTGAAGATTGTCCCTCTCTGCAGTCTACCAGGGCACCTCCCTTCTGATCTGGCTGAATAGTGTTACATCAGTAAAAGGGGAGGGAGAGGAATACTTTGTCATTGAATTACTCTTGAACTACAACTCTGACAGAATTGAAATAACACTCTCCAAAGTCCAAATATTATGATGATTAATTAGAGCTGCTTTTATTATGAAACATTACTATCCCTTTAAGAAATCACATAGTTAGCAGAGTGGAGTCCACCTGAGTACAATTAAAGTGAAACTGTCATGATAAAGTAAGTGAAGGGTAGTAGATATTACTCTGAACATGAAAGAATATGGTAAACATTGCTAATATGTCTGTATTTGTTTAAAGTATACCTTTTGTTTAAGCAACAAGATCAGAGAGCGCAAGGCCATCTTGGCAAAGATGAGTGACTGCACATGCGTCACCTATCCCTGTCTGTGTCAATCACCCAATTAGAGATGGCTCATAGCCCTCCCAAAGTATTTTTATTGGCTGCTAGCTTGTAAGGAGCGCATGCAAATAAGACATGATGATGCTACGCTTCTCTTCTAGTCTATGCACTATATCCTACAACAAGCAATCTCACTATATCATCAGGACCTGAATGTGCAGGAAAGTTGGAGCACACCAGGTGATGTGGTTATCATGGGCAGGACGCAGGAGGAATCACAAAGCCCTGGGCGAGTGACAAATGTACCTTACAGTACAGCTTGCATCCGCTCGCAACATCATAAAGCACAATATACATTTCCTTTTTCTGTGATCAAGAACCTTTTAGTTAAAAAAAATAACATTAAGCACAATACAACTTTATCTAAGCAACAGCTACAGACCCAATCATGTTGGGGTGAAAGTTCCACCTTAAAGCAGGACTACCATGTCACAAAATGTTTAGCTTAACTAAGTCCCCTTCTGACGACTAGCTGCTTAGTAGCGCTAGTCGCCAGAATTATTATCTGATTTAATAGATATATCAGGGCTTATAATTTTAAGTCCTTTGCTACTAGCCAGACCTGAAAAGTTACTCGCCACTGCAGGCCAAAACATACCCACCAGGGCTGAATTTATACTCACCAGGGTTAAATTTTCACTCGCCATTGGCTAATGGCGAGTGGAAATTTTGAACTCTGGATATATGCTTTATTCCCCAGCTGTCAGTAGCATGGGGCATGGACATCTTGCCATAATTACGTCTACACGCCTGCGCTGTCAGTCCCAGCTGGGTCTAGGAGGCTTAGCTAGGAGCCGGCCGGCTCCTAGTTCCAATTTGTTACAAATTTTCTGTATACTACCAGTGTATTCAAGGACAACTTCAATTCATTGAACTTTATCAGGCTACCACAAGAAAACATTGGCCTGAGAGACTGATTGGGAATGGTTCATCAAATATCCCCATAAGCCGTTACCCCAAGTGTGGCGAAAAACCCATCGGGTAATGACTGGGATAATGAACATTTTATCAAAACTACTATCAAGATGTATCTTTAGAGGTTTCTTCCAGATTACACTATTAGTTCATTTTGAAGAGTGAACTGTTTGAAGGAGCGTCCAGCTCTGTATCAGCCGCGGCGCGGGTAGTCTCTACTGCGCATGACTGCCGCTCGTGCAGCAGTCTCTACTGTGCATGACTTCATCGTTACACACTTTTTAGCGAATTATTATATAGGATACTATTATTTGTGGTTGCTTGTCTTATTCACACTAATTATGGTTTATAGCACCCACCTGTGTAAATTTCTTCAAGGTTTAAAAATTGCTGTTGACCAATTGTCCCCATCCAACCTCAAAGAGCTTGAACAATTTTGCCAAGAAGAACTGACAACAGTTACAGGATCCAAATGTATTAATCTCGTATAGACTTGTAGCTGTAATTGTTGTCAAAGGTACTTCTACCAAGTATTGACTCAGGGAGTTAATACTTGTGTAATGAAAAAATCTGTTTTTTGTTTTTTTTTCATTAACATTTTTGTCACAATAACAATAAAAATATTTTGTGCCTTAAAGTGTTAACTATGTTGTGTAAATGAAATGATACAAAACTGATTTAAATCTATTTTAATTACAGGCTGTAACACAAAAAATGTGGAAAAGTCAAAGGGGATGAATACTTATGCAAAGCACTGTATTGTGCTCCCACATTGGTGTTCAGTGGTGTGTACATGTTGGTGCATAGAATAGGTGGAAGCATTACCATGGGACCTCTGCAGACCATTGCTTTGACTCGTGCTACCTGCTACATCTGTAGAGAAAATCTGTAATTACCTGCCATCGACTAATTGTATGTTATAGTTTTATATAATAACTAGTTGAAGAGCCCGTTACACGGGCCACAGTGCCACTGCCACCCGGTCGCGGGTCAGTCACGTGCAGTAGAGACCGCCCACGCCGCGGCTGATACAAAGCTGGACGCTCCAGTCTCTACTGCGTATGACTGCAGCATGCTCAGCAGTGCCTACTGGGCATGACCCGGCGTTACACATGTTTTAGCGAATTATTATATAGGATGTCCATTCTGCTGAGCAACTGAGTACTGCAAGAGTCAAAAAATTTTAAATGAAAGCTACATATGTATCTAAATTTAATGGACCTAGCCCATGTTGTCTATTCCATGTGCACCACAGGGAGCAAGCTGACATTCTTAAAATCTTATCTAATTGGGTTTTTTATACCGTTGAATACTAGTGTGGTCTCCAGTGCATTGCAATGTAATAGTAATTTCCATTTTCTATTTCCTGTGCAAGTTAATTTACATAAACAAACTCTAAATAAAAAAATAAAAATGGCAGTTATTTTAACCCACAAGTCAATGAATTGTAATATAAATAAATAGTAAACACAGATGTCTGCACAGCTATCTTTATTTTCTATACCCCCAGTCTGTATTTCTTGGTATTTAAAAACATATATGACTGACTGTCAAATACAGTACATTACAAGCTAAAATAGACACATTAGAGAAAAGGTGTATATTCATTACTGAGATACTTTACTTTAATCCAATGTGGGATAGTGCTTTTGGGTTGCTACTCCCGACTTATCCTTTCTTCAACATTTCATGAATATGTGTGTGTGTGTGTGTGTGTGTGTATATATCTATATATATATATATATATATATATATATATATATATATATATAAACACACATTTTTTTTTTTTAAATCACACAAATGCTATGCATATGACTGTCCACTCGGTGGTGTTGTTTCACTAGTTCCTTTAGAAAATTTCTGTCATCGACTGCATAAGTTATAACAACACAAACTTTACAATTGCTTTAAAAGTTATAACAGCACAACCTTGTATGATTTCTTTTTTATATTTATTTAACCCTTTGAGTGCCTGAGGGGCACTCAACGCATTGCTTTGCAATACGTTGCGTACATCTCCAGCACTCAAAGGCTTAATCAAATTCTATAAAAAATTACCACTAAGTGGTGCTGTTTCATGGTCTCTATGGAGTATTTTTGTCAAACTGTAAACCTCTATAACACTGAAATAAAGAGGAATTATCTTGAAATCTTAATGACTTTTGGATTAAAAAAAAATCTCTCAAAAGCTGGAGTACCCTGGTTCTCTCAGCCCTACAATAAATAGGATTTAATCCAAAAATGTACTGTTTCTTTAAAAGTCATATATTAATCATTTTTATCCCCTACAATGTAGCTGGTTTGCCCCAGTACTGTTCTACCTTTGCTTTATGTACTTAACTTTGTATGGTCTATTTATCATTTCCAACAATTCTCCATTCACATGTTGATGGATGGGATTATCATTGTTCATGTATCAGTTAGCAAGCTGATGTATATTGAGAGTGGAGTACCTCAGGGTTCAGTACTTTGTCCACTGCTTTTTTTTTTTTATAAACTTTAGTGGAGTGTTCAAACATTACAAAATACATTATATTCTGTAATATAGGGTGAACAGTACTGTTAACATTGATGAATCAAAATTGTGAGATACTTCGAACCCCACACTTGAGCAATATTTACACTGAGACTGTGAAGAGTGGTGTAACGGAAGCTGGGAAGGGACCGTGTCGCCTTCTGCCGTCGTTCCCGGGTCTCTCCTTCGCCGGACTGGCATCGTCGAGTACACCGGTCGAGGCAAATCAACGTTCCGGTGGTCGACTCAAAGTGGCATCGAACCCTGGGATGACCGACTCTACCTCGAAGGATGTGGATACTGGAGGGGTCACGGGCACTCGAACACCGTCGAGCGTTAGCAGAACCGTAGCAGGGAAAAGTGTTGCAGGAACCAAAGTAGCTGTATTCAAGACGTTCAAGCACTCCGGTGCTCGACTCGAAGGTTTTAGCTTGTATAGGAGAACCACAAGGCAGAGTCCACGTTGCCTCCTGACAGGATACGAAGTCCGGTAGCGGGATCCTGGCAGCAGACGGACGAATGTTACAGGAACCTGGGCTCAGATGGGCGGCAGAGTGGCCACTTTAACCATAAGAACATAAAGGACTCCAGGACTCTGGTTCACTCCAAACATGACACACTTTATTGAACGAATAGCACATCTTTTATACAGTAAAACACAATACCACAATGGGATGGGAAGGGCCAGGTATTTTAATAGTGGCTTGACCCAGGGACCAATCAAAGACATTAGGTATGTGACACAGGGGACAATAGGGCCAATGGTAGGTGAAGACAAAGGACCAATAGCAACTGGGGAAAAAGGGCCAATGACAGATGACCTAATCAACATATTGCTCAAGAGGTTTACAACATTTGCAATACAACATGTTTAATTAAGTCTAGAGAAAGACTTGATTAGAGGGAATACACATTTAGGGGACTAGGCCAGGGGTTGAAGCATGTACACACTAGTTTGAATATGCGGCTTCAACCCTGGCCAATCAGTGTGCGCAGTGAGTCGTACGTCAGCCAATCCGGCGTCGACTCACTGCCTCCGGGTTCCTGTGTTCGAGGCGGCTTTGATGCCTCAAACAAAGGAACCGGGGAACCACTGGCTTCTATTCGGTGTTCATGTACCCCTCGCACATATTACATACGATATAACACATTCGATATACATGTAACATACGACATTCGACATACATTAAATGTGCGACATTCGACAGTATATAAAGTATAAGTCTTTTAACATAAAGGATGGGTGGCCAGTTCGCATGTTACAGCCTCCATCTAAGTTCAAACAAGGCCAAAGGGCCATAGTCTTTCGATAAAACGTTCGAGGTCCAGACAAGGGCTCAAGTAACGGATAAGATCCGTTACAAGTGGTCATGTATTTGAGATATGAACAACAGATAAGGATTGTGGTCAAATTGACTGACCACCAGTAAACTGTATATGGGAGTGAAGAAGGAACCTAAATCCGTTGGTGTAGTATGTGTGATGGGAAGTGTGATGTGAATGAGAATTGACAAATGATGAATTGAAGAATGAAGAGCAATAGATGATTAGAGTGTGGGGGGGAAAGAAATGTGAAAAAAAAGGGCAGTGTCTCCCGATCCCCAGAACCGCTGCAACAAAGATAGACATGATGAATGGACTGACAAAAGAATCATGTGCTCAATGAAGGGTCCTGGGAGCCCACTAACTCAGGTATAGGAAAGTGTACTAGCCAAGTGATCCATATTTTATGAAAGGATGTGTGTGGTGGAGAAACGTGAGCATGATATTTATCCATGGAAAGGTAATACAAACCTTTGGAGTGTCGTTTTGAGATTGAGGGACAGTCATACCTGCCCCAATGGAGTGGTATCAGAATTCAGCTGTGTTAAGGAGAGATTTCACACAGTATTTATGTGTTACAACAGAGCTAGGGTTCTCACTGAGTGAGTGAAAGAACAGGCAAAATAAGGATTCAGGGTGGAGAGAAATGTCAAGGGTCTTGTTTATAATTACAATCAATGATTGCCAGAGCGTTTGAATTTTTGAGCAGGGCCACCAGATGTGTGTCATAGATCTGATTTCCTGTTGGCAATGCCAGAAAAATGCTGAGGTAGAGAAAGAAAAGGTAGCCAGTTTCTGGGGGGGTGTAATACAATCTGGTGACTAGCTTGTAGTTCATAATTTTTGTGTTTGAAACCTGTGACGAATTGTACACATTTTGGAATATTTTGCACCAGGTTTGAGTATCAATTTTCCTTTCCCATACAGTCACACAGTAAAGTTTGGTTAGCTGTTGTGAGGATTTAATCAAGGTATGGCAAAATGACAAAGGGCCCTCTGGGGAGGAGGTTAAGCATTTTTCAAAAGCCGTAAGGCTTCTTTGAGGTGAATGAGTACTTATTTCCGTCGAAACCCAATGTTTAATCTAACATTCAACCAAGAGAGGGTGGGGAAGGTATAAGTCGTCAGAGATTGCTCTATTGCATCTAAATTATAGTGGGATAAAGATTGAAGTGTGTCCGAAGACAAAGTGCGTAGGTTAATGTATAGAGGGTTATTGAGACAGACAGAGAAATTCGGATTGCCTATCAAGGATTTCAGGGGAGATGGGGATGGAGCAAGGGAGAGAGAATCATTTAATGACCACCATGTTTTGACTAGATGTCCTAATATAATATGTTCAAAGAGTGGGGTGGTAAAGATTGAGGGAGAGGTCCAGCATAATTGAATTGGATCTATATGTCCTGTGAATTCTAGCATGGAGCTGACCCAGCGTGGTTTTTCCTGGATGGAAATATCCATGAATTTAGTAATGGCTGAGGCACAGTAGAATCTCCAAATATCCGGGAGGTCCAGTCCTCTTCTACCGATGTCTTGTGAGTAGTAATTGTTGGACCAGAGAAAAGAGGAGATAAGATGTTGCAAGGTAATGATGTGGTGCTTGGGAAGAGATATGGGGAGAGTGCTGAAGATGTATAAAACTTTTGGGAGTATCACCATTTTAATGATATTGATTATGCCTGCCCAGTTCAGGGGCAGTGAATTCCATGTCGGGACATCAGTTGACAAAGTGTCCAGAAGAGGGGAAAGATTAATTTCGGGTAAAGAGGAGAGCTCAGAAGAGAGCCAAATCTCTAAGTAAGGTATAGTCCCCCCTAACCATTTGAAATCGAATCTGTTTTGAAGGGCAAGTGAAACACGTTATGGAAATCCAACGTTTAATATTTCAGTCTTCAAATATTTAATTCTAGCTTGAGAATAGAGGCTGTATTCCTCCAGAGCCTGTATAAGAGATGGAAGGGAGTGTATTGGATCAGATAGAAAGAAAAGCACATAATCTGCGTAGGCAGCAAGTTTGAACTGTTCCGGTCCAGATGGTAGGCCAGTTATTTCTGCTGAGAGTCTGACAAAATTAAGAAGAGGTTAAAGGGTTATGACAAAGATGACAGGGGAGAGGAGACAACCCTGTCATGTGCCATTGGAAGTGGGGAATGACTCCGACAAGGCTCCATTGACCGATATCTTAGCTGAGGGAGATGCGTACATGCACATGATACCTGAAGCATTGCAGGTCCGATGTTTCAGAATTTCTTGCAGGTAGTCCGAATGTACCCTATTGAAAGCCTTCTGCGAGTCTATAGCCAGAAAAAGCGAAGGGATTTTCTTTTTGGTGGTGAGGTAAGCGAGAGAAATTGCTGTGGCAGTATAATGTTTCTGTTAGGGACCTGGAACCAGACAGGACACAAAAAGGTAAAATGCAATACACCTTTATTAGTGCAACAGAAACAGAAGCATGATCTAAGAGCATAAACCAAAAGGCACGCCAGGGTCAGGAACCAAGACAGATATTCATCCTAACCGGAGTCAGGAAACCAGAAGTCTGCAATGTCAGGAACAAGCCTAGGGTCAGAAGCACAGAAGTCAGTGAAGATTGGAACAAGCCAAGGGTCTGGAACACAGCAAACCGGAACGCAGGAAAATCTATAACAGCCAGCAGCAACAGGTCAGCAAACAAACACAAGGACAATGGGGAAGTGAGCCAAGCAGTTATAAATACACTGAGAGGGTTGGCTGATAACAGTCAGGTGAGTAATCAGAGAGGTCAGCTGATTCAGCCTGAGCCATAAATTAAGAAGACAGCAGCAGTGGATAGCAGAGCACTAGATTAGCTCAGACAGCAGAATCTATAGGCAGAATGGGAGCAGCTCAGCAAAACCTTGACAGTACCCCCCTCAACGCACCCCCCCCATGGGGCAGGACCAGGTTTATGGGGATAGCATGCATGGAAAGCACGGAAGAAGGAGGGGGCATGCACATGCGCAGCTGGAACCCATGAGCGCTCTTCTGGACCGTAACCCTTCCAATGGAACAAATATTGAAGACTCCCTCGGAAACTACAAGTCAACTATGGATCAGACCTCATACTCCTCATGGCCGCCAACGGGCACTGAATGAAGTCATGGAGTGAGAGTAGAGAAACGATTACATACCAGAGGTTTCAGCAGCGAAACATGGAACACATTGTGTATTCGCATATTGGGAGGAAGGTCTAGGACATAGGCCACAGGGTTCACACGTCGTAGGATACAGAAAGGCCCAACAAAACAGGGAACCGGTTTCTGAAGGGGCACTCGGAGGTGAAGATTTCTGGAGGACAACCAGACCCTCTCCCCGACCTGGTAGGATGGTGCAGGTAGATCCTTTCATTCGATCGAATAGCTCAGTAATCAGTGGAATAGGGTAGGCATTCTTAACCGTGATATAATTGAGCCCCTTGTAGTCAATACAAGGTCTCAGTTCACCACTCTTTTTCTTCACGAAGAAGAATCCAGCCCCATCAAGAGAGGAGGACTTGCCGGATAAACCCCCGGGACAGCGCATCCACAACATACTCCTCCATAGCCTTATTCTCAGCGACAGAAAGAGGGTAGACTTGATCTCGAGGAGGTATGCCACCCGGTTGTAGTTCAATGGTACAATCGTATAGGCGATGAGGTAGAAGCTCACCAGTCCGGCCCTTATCGAATACATCACGGAACTCTTGGTACTCATCAGGCAGCAAAGAGACCCGAAGATGTGGTTAGCACACTCCTCACTTTAACTAGGCATGTCTTGGAACAGTTGGGTGACTATGCCATGACTTCAGCCCTTGCCCAATCGACCGTGGGATTGTGTTTGTGCAACCATGGATAACGCAGGATCACAGGATAGTGAGGAGAGTGGATCACCTGGAATTGTATTGTTTCTTGACGGAGAGCCCCTTTAGCCAAAGGAACGGATTCGTGGGTGACCTTCGGCGTCTGTAGGGGTCTAACATCAATCACCTCAAGGGCAAGTGGAGTGGTACGGAGCTGAAATGGAATGGAGTGCTTCTGGGTGAAGTCACTGTCAACAAAGAGGCCTGCTGCACCGGAGTCAATAAGTGCCTCTGAAGTAATGGAACTTTTGCCCCAAGAAAGCCCAACGGAGACTAGTGGTTTATCAGTATGAATATCCGGGGACACTGAGATGCCACCTAAGGTCTGCCCCTTATATGGCCTTAGGTGCAGTCGTCCCGGACGTGTGGGACAATTTTGCAGTAGATGCCCTGCCTTACCGCAGCAAAGGCACAGGCCCTCCCTCCTCCTCAAGGTCCTTTCCACAACTGAAAGATGAGTGAACCCAATCTGCATGGGCTCCAAATCACCCGAGGTTTCGAGACTAGGAGGTGTGGGAGGAGAGGGAGGTATGGGTGGGGATGAAAGGCTCCGAGTTAAATGGATGGGATGCCTCCGCAGGCGCTCCCTAAAGGAAGGTCTCTCATGGATACGGGAGTGAATAAGAATACAAAATGAGACCAGTTCCTCCAAATCACCTCTGTATTACAACCAACCTCAGCTGTCAGGGTACGAAACTCTATGGCATAATCGGAAACCATCCTAGTACCCTGCTGGATGGACATTAGGTGCTTGGCAGCCGAGGTGGAGCGGCCTGGTATATCAAATACCCTTTTAGAGGATGCCACAAACTGTAAGGAAATCAGGAGGCCCACCTTACTCCTATCAGAAGAACTGTGGTACCATCTCCAGACGCCAATCTGATTTAGGAAACCTCTGCATTGGTTAGGGTCACCCCCATAACGCTGGAAGCGGGGCAGACCCTGTCATACCTCTCGCAACAGTGGAATCACCATTGGCAGCCAGAGTGGGAGCAGCAGCAGCTATAGGGTCAGCCTGCACCGAGGACCGCTGAGGCTGTGGAACCAGATGCTCAGTATGGAGCTACAAAGCCTGGAGGGCTGCAGCAAGCTGGTCCATGCAATGGTCTACCTGGTCCAGCCTGAAAAAAATATTTGGTGGATTGCCTGCGTCTCTTGAGTTCATGGTCCTTGCAACTAGTAGTGCATTTATTATGAATTGTCGTCAGAGATTGTGTAGAGTCTGAGTAGTGCATATGATTTATGAACGTATCAGTCGTGGAGGGTGTCTTGTCAGTAGTCAAAAGGTCAGTCTAGTTAGCTTGAAGGGTCATAGATCAGAAGGGAGATCTTGGGAGATGACCTAAAGCTTGTAAGAGAATAGCATTCTGGGTAATAAATTGGGACTTCTGGCCTATGTAATGAGTCAATGCAGGTCTCCCTCTTCACCACTGTTTCTTCACCTCCTCCCACGCTTTATTTTATGATGTTATGACTTAATTATTCATTGAATTGCAGAGCAGAAGGATGACAATCATGCCTTTTGTATAATGTTATGTTTTAAAAAAAATCCCAGCCTTTTGGTTAGGGAGAAGTTGCCCGTGAGGTGGATCATTTTGGGCTTATCACATCTTTTGCTCAGAGGAGCATTGAGGATGATCCCTGGGTTTGACTAGGCTGGCTACATTGAATGGCTTTCCCTCTGTATTTTAGGATCACATGGTTTTGACTTTGAGTGATGTATGGTATTGGGCACAGTCTCCTTACTGGGAATATTATTCCTCACACTGACATGACATCTCAGCAAAACATAAACAAACTAGAAGGCACTGACTTTGTACAACTAAGGCTCTCATAAAATACTTTATTTATGTGCCTCCTACCCTGACCAGAACTCTAGCACAGTATTCAGCTCTTGAACCTTATGTACTCTGTATGTGTCTGTTACCATTTTAGATTGTAAGCTTTCGAGCAGGGACCTCACTTTCAGTGTTTCACTTTGCAAAGCATTTGTAACACTGTATTGTTTAAACCCTTAAACTGTAAATTGCTGTATGCACTTGTGGCGCTATATACATCATTCATTGACCCATTGATGCACCCTTGCCCCCTTCAAATATGTCTAACAAATCCAGCAATCAATTTCTCCCAACTTGTGTGTGCTGGTGTTCATTACTAACATGGCGCAGGTCATGGTCACACGAATATCAATCCTAGGGTCCCAAGGTCATGTAATAAAGACAAGTTGCAATTTGCTCATGTATCACAGAGAAGTTTATGTACAAAGAAGAAACAAAGCAACTGAACCACAGGTGACAACATTCCAATGATTTAAATTGGACTTTTAACCTGTTGAATTCCAAAGAGGTCTCCAACACATTACTTCACAATGCGTTGAAGACCTCTTTAGCTTTTAGTGGGTTAAAAGCCAATGTTACATGAATAGGAGTTTTGTTTAATCCCCTATGGAAGACCTGGTTTGTCCCATAATTGCTCTAATTTGTCTTAGTGAATCAGCCTGAGGGTCAGGGCTGGACTGGGAACAAAGACCAGCCCTGGAAAAAATTGCTTACCAGCCCATAGCATTACTTCATTGTACCAGCCCCATAGCATAATGGCAGTTTTTTCTTGTACATAAAAGGGGAAACCATGCATTTTAAAACGCAGTGGAATGCCAACACCAGAGCAATAAAGATATATATATATATTTATATATACACCACCTCTTGACTCTTGATTCCCCCTCTGGCCAATTTGCCTCTCTTTACCCCCCTTGATCTTCCTTTTGCCATTTTCCCTCTCTTGATCCCCCTTTGCCTCTTTCTCCCCTTCATTGACTCTTGATCCCCCCTTTTGCCTCCCTCTCTCCCCTTCTTGACTCTTGATCCCACCCTTTTGCGTTCTGATCCCCCCTCCTTTTGCCTCATGATCCCACCTCCATTTGCCTCTTTTTTCCCCTTTGGCTCTTTCACCAGCTCTTGATTTCCCCTCTTGCCAAGTTGCCTCTCTTTACCCCTCTTGTCCCCCATTTTGCCTCTTTCACCCATTGTCTTTTCATCTCCCCTTTTGCCATTCTTCCCCTCTTGATCCCCCATTTTGCCTCTTTCTCCCCCTTTGCATCTTTCCCCCTCTTGCCTTAATCCACCCTTGACTCTTGTCTTGATCCCCCTTTTTGCCTCTTTCTCCCCCTCTTGATCCACCTCCTTTTGCCTTTTTCTCCCCTCCCCCCATTTTCCCCTCTCTTGATCCCCCATTTTGCCTCTATCTCCCCGTTTTGACTCTTGAGCCCACCCTTCTGCCTCTTGGTCCCCCCTCCTTTTGCCTCCTGATCCTTCCTCCTTTTGCCTCTTTTTTCTCCCTTTTGCCTATTTTTCTCCCTCTTCACCTGGGACCCCCTCTGCCTCTTTCACCCACTCTTAATGCCCCCTCTTGCCTCTCTTGATCACCCTTTTGCCTTTCTCCCCCTTACCTCTCTTTACACCTCTTGATCCCCCTTTTGCCTTTCTCCCCGTCTTGATCTCACAGTGTCTGGTGTCTGCTGACTCTGCGTCTCTCTCTGCTTCCGGACTCCTGCTCAGCTCTCTCTTGTTTCCGCAGCAGTGCTAAAGTTGGCTGCGGCCGGCCTACCTGGTGTGCAGACGCAGTGCTCTTCACTCTGCGTCTGACATCACTGGGTCTAGATCCGGCGAGCCCCCACTCACTAGACGTGGCTAGCGGTTCTGGAAATCTAGCAGCTGCAAGGTGACAGGACCACGGCCGCAACATAAATTTAATTGGCGTATGTTTATTTAAGCAGCCCCGGCCAGCCCCAGGGAAGCTCAGTGAAGGCGGCATACTGGGAATTTTCCCGGTATCCTGGTATGCCAGTCCAGCCCTGCTCAGTCTCCATCAAAACATTCTTACACTCATTCCTGTCATTCCTATCTATCTCTGTCCATCTCAGATGTACTATGTGAATATATTGCTTCAAAAGAATTTAAGGGATTAAAATGTTCCATTTAAATCGATGTGAATTTGTGGAGTTTTTATATGCTGCCTAAAATGCAGTTGGTCTTGCCCAGAATTGCTTCATAGTAGTTATACACTAAACTAATTATACCCAGAAGTCTTCTCTTAAAGGGGTAGTACCGTTTCCCAATAAAAGCACCTCCAATTAATCTTCATAGTATTTTGGCCATGGAGAGTGTTATTTCAATACTGTCTGAGTTGTAATTCAAGAGTAATTGAATGATAAAGTATCCCCCTCCGGCCCCTTTTATCTAGTGTCAGCCACCTCCCCTAAGATGTAGTATCTGATCTTGAGGCCAGACAGGTCACAGCAAGGGACAATACTGTGTACATAAGGAAAACCTTGCCCCCTGACAGGTTTTTCAGGTTTTTCACTTATGCTAATTGAAGATTGTCCCTCTCTGCAAGACAGTCTTGCTGCTCTGAGGTGAGCAGTGTTGCATCAGTAAAAGGGGTGGGAGGGGGATACTTTATCATTCAATTACTCTTGAACCTCAACTCTTACAGTATTGAAATAACATTCTTCATGGCCCAAATACTATGATGCTGCTTTTATTGTGAAACATTACTATCCCTTTAATGCCAGATGTGCCAAAGGGAGATCAATGGGCAGGTATATGGGTGTCTATATCTTCTGCTCGTTATTTAGGACCAGAAAAATGCCCCCAGTGGCCCTTAAATAAAGAAGAAAAATGCCCCCAGTGGCATCTCTCAAACCCTTATAGTTTGAGAGATAACCGCTTACAAAGTTCACCCCTGCCTGATCTCAGCATTCTAGCTGACACCAGGGAAATCCGGTCCCGGGACCGGTGGAGGCTCTGCAGCAGAGCCAAGATTGTGTTAATGAAAAATAAATCCTTCACTTAAAAGGTCTTCTACATGTGCTTGCAAACCAAGCATACGTAGAAGACCTTTACAGTGAAAGATTTATTTTTCATTAACACGAGCTTGGCTCTGTTGCAGAGCCGCAGGCTGATCCCAGGACTGGATTCCCCTGCTGTCAGCTAGAATGCTGACGTCAGACGGGGCGAACTTTGTAAGTGGTTATCTCTGCCACTGGGGGCATTTTTCTTCTTTATTTAAGGGATACAAAATAGGGATTAGTAATTTTGAAGTATTACTATCCATTTAATGTGCCTCTTGAACAGGGTACACAGTGAAGTAAGCACTGATAATAAATTCTTACAAAATAACCAGAAATGGCTGCCTATATTGAAAAAGATCAGAGGCTTTCTCAGAAATCATGGGATGGCACACATGGGTGCGCATGGTAGCGACTCTTACAGTACTGACTCCTCATCCACCTCTTCATTGCAATCCATCAAACTGCAATAAGTTAACAGAATACCAAAAATGAGCAGGCACAAACTGATTGTCTCTCCTCACTTCCATGGGACCTGATGTTAAAACAGCCAGTTAGAGTCATTGGTAACCGTGCTCCCAGGCCATTTAAAATATGCTGACCAGACCTCACCTGACGAGGCCCAATAAGGCTGAAACGTATGTTGGGGTTAGCTGGTGCAGAGGGGACTTGCTCTCTATTTTGGAACTGGATCGCTCTTGTGGGCGTGATTAGTCTAATATGTACGTGGCCATTTTTTCTCTGTAATGGCACTAGAGAGCTAAAACATGATGTTTCTGAGTGGTGACTAGTCGTAGAACAGGCCATTGTGCTGTTATTCGTCCTCAGAAACCTCTCACAGTTAGTATGCATATTTTAAATAGTCTTGGGGGGGGTCTCCCTAAGAGTGAAGGGTAATCCAGACGTGGACCCCTTGCTCTTAGTGCCTAGGGAATCTAGCTGCACCTCCCTGATGAGGTCCAACAAGGCCAAAATGTATGTCGGGGGTTAGCTGGTGTTTCCGTGCAGAGGAGACTTACCCGTCATTTTGGAACTGGAGCGCCCTTTGGGCGGCATTAGTCTAATATGTTTGTGGAAATTTCTCCTCTGTAATGGAGCTAAAATATGATGCTTCTGAGCGGTGACTAGCCGTAGAACAGGTCATTATGCTATTGTACTATATTCTATACGTCCTAAGAAGCCTCTCACAGTGTGTATGCAGACCTCACTATTACCCAGGGACATATATGAAAAATAAACACTGTAGGGTTTCTTTGAGTTCAGTGCAGCCCTGAAAAATGAGTATTTCCTATGTGTCCCTGGTTAAAGGTGAGGTCTGGTCAGCCTAATTTAAAAGGCTTCTGTCATCTCTATAAGGCTCCCAAGGTGAATGTGCCCAAGAGAGAGCTATCTATAAATGGTACCATTTATAGCTAGTACTTATTGGGTTAAACAAGGAGCAGAGGAAATGTAGCAGCAGAGGAAATGGAGTGCATTTTTCCATTTCCATAAATTTTTTATGGTTTTCAGGACTTGATGGTTTAAAGTTAAAGTATTTTTGACAGCGGCTGTATATGCCCATATGAACTAAAGTCAGCGTATGCTTTTTTAGCATACCCACACATGTGTAGGCACTGGAATTAGAGGCTTATGACAGCTCCTCCGGGAAGGCATTACCAATATACAGATTCAGTAACAGCAAAAGGAAGCCAGGCTATTGTTCTCTGTGCCTATCCTGGGGCTTATTTCACTGATCTGCTTCCTGACTCTCACTGTACCAAGTATTTCCCTCTTTCCCCTATTTCATCCATTCAATCCTCTGTAGTGCTGTTGTTGTTGTCTCACAAGTCTCCATTTTGTTACCTGTTTTTAATTCAGAAAGTGTTCATATTTCCTGACCTAGAAATGTATAACTAGGATCACTGCAGAGGTTAAATAGAGTGTTCCTAATGAATACTAATCAAGGTAATTAATCTAAAAATGTAAGATATTTTTGGAATGAACACATTCATTATGTGCTTTAATATTTACTAGATAAATGGCGTTATTCACCAAGCTGAAAAGATGAAATTTTGGATCACCATATGGTTAAAATGAAAAATTCTGCAAATTCGTATAAATTTAAATGGGACTTTTAACCATTTGAATGCTAAAGTGGCTGCTGGAGACCCATCTATCATTAAGGGTTTTAAAAGTCCTATTTAGCCCATTTAG
Organism: Rhinophrynus dorsalis; assembly: GCA_037306005.1. Classification (NCBI taxonomy): domain Eukaryota; kingdom Metazoa; phylum Chordata; class Amphibia; order Anura; family Rhinophrynidae; genus Rhinophrynus; species Rhinophrynus dorsalis. The sequence continues at coordinate 94,837,606 of CM074721.1, forward strand.
TGCCAGACAGGTGTACAAGGTATGGCAGAGCAATGCCTTGACTATCTTCTCTGGCACACACGGGGTTAATGGGGAACTTTAATCTCCCCCCCATGGTACAGTCGATTTGTTCCAGAATTGTATGTCTTTAACTTAAAGTCCTTTGGGTCTCATTCATCAGTCTAAAGAAGTGCAGTTCTGGAGCAAACCAACTGCTCTATATAGGGGAAATGAACATTCATATTAATTTAAATAGGGATTTTAGCCTCATGAATGCTAGATAGGTCTTCAGTGCATTTTTTGAAGCAATGCATTGCTCTAGCATTAAAGGTGTTAAAGGCTTCATCTGAATGAATATAATTGTTAAGAATTGTAGGTATTAAGTGTGGTCTAGAACAATGCCTTTTGAGTCAGATGAAAAAGACTCTATATGTTACTTAGGGCCTGATTTACATCACAGGGGTACCTAGACAAGGCACTCTAGGCACCCTTAGCTCTGCCCATGGCCACAACAACCACTCCTCTCATGACTCCTCCCCCAGTCCCATACACTGTTTCCTGGTTCAGAAAATGCAATTGGCCAGTAACAAGCAAGAATAAAAAAGCTAACCCATTTTTTCTGGAGACCTGATAAGCATCCATGAGGTAAAACACTTGTGCTGGGATATTGAGATTGCTCTGGCCATACCCACTGGTCAGGACAGCTGATGCATCTCACAAAATCAGCAACGTTTCCTACTTTGCTGATTGGGAAATCCTGCCATGACGTTACTAAGCATCCTTAGCTTTGCCACTTTTGTTTTTCAGCATGAAGAAATAGACCAGCATTTGTAATTAATCACACAACTTCACTCCATTCATGTCATATGAGGTCTCAGGAAAAACACCTACTAGCGATACTATAGCTTATTATGTACTAGACAGAAGAAAGCTATTATTGCAAGTTTGTGCTCTGGCAGATTGCTGTCAGTGATTGTATTATACGAAACTTAATATCAACTCCTTTTTATGTCACTCTCAAATGCCCTTGGGGGGATGTTTGAATATGATTCGGCTATCAGCCAGGTGGAGGAATAGATTTTATAGACTTATGTAAGTCTAATGCCAATATACTAAGCTACTTACTCTGAAATACTCCCCTTAAATGTTAAATGCTTAAAGGGAACGGCAGTTGCTTGATCTATATGTATTTTGGGTTGTTCATTTCCTTTACCCTATTAACTCTTTAAGGACCAGAGGGATGTTCAATACATTGCTTACACCCAGAGGCGTAACTATAAGCCACCGGGCCCTGGCGCAAAAATTGCCATGGGCCCCCCCCCCCGACTACATTGGCCCCAGACCCCCTCAACCACACTGGCCACCTCCACATTGCCCCCCCAATCTCCAAATTGCCCCTTCTTCTCCACATTGACCCCATCTCCACAATGCCCCCATATCTCCAAATTGCCCCTTCCACCAGAGGCGTAACTAGAAGCCACCGGGCCCTGGTGCAAGAATTGCCATGGGCCACCCCCTGATCACATTGGCCCCAGACACCCTCAGCCACACTGGCCACCTCCACATTGCCCCCCAATCTCCAAATTGCCCCTTCATCTCCACATTGCCCCCATCTCCACAATGCCCCCATATCTCCAAATTGCCCCTTCCACAATTCCCCCTTCAACTCCACAATGTCGCCTTCATATCCACAGTGCCTCTTCCACAATGCCCCTTCATCTCCACATTGCCCCTTCCACAATGCCCCCTTCATGTCCACAATGCCCCCCAATCTCCAAATTTCCCCTTCCACAATGTCCCCTTCATCTCCAAAATGCCCCCTTCATCTCCACATTGCCCCTTCCACAATGCCCCCTTCATCTCCACAGTGCCCCTTCCACAATGCCCCCTTCATCTCCACAATGCCCCTACCTCCAGTCCCTGGTGGTCTAGCGGCGTGGCTTGACAGATTTGTGCCTCCTTCAGCACAGATCTCTAGAACTGAAGCTCCCGCGCCCCGCTCTAGTAATGCAGATGCTGGGAGATGATGTCATCTCCAGCGCTCTGTATTACTAGAACCGGCGACCGTAGTGGGAGTTGCTGCGGGCGAGGGGATCGCGGGGAGCGGCCGGGCCCCTGGAGTGACAGGCCCGGTCGCAGGTGCAACCCCTATTATTACGCCACTGCTTATACCTCTAGGCCTAAAAGGGTTAATGCCATAAGGCAGAAAGGGAATCAAGTATCTTTAACCTTTTGAGTGCTAGGGGGGTACACAACACATTGCAGAGCCTTGCGTTGCATGCCTCTCTGGCACCAAAGGGTTAACCCTTTGAGTGCCAGATTGGTATGGAATGCATTGCTTTACAATGCATTCCGTATCCCTCCGGCACTCAAAGGGGTTAAGCTAATTACCTGTATGTGCTGTGATACAAATAAACTGGCTTGCTGGCACTAAAATCTTAAAAACAGTGGCGTATATGTGCCAGAGCAGAGCTGCTGGCTTTGGAGGCTAATGCCCCCTTGACAGAGGGACATCTCAGATGCTAGCTCTCCCAGAGACCCTTACACACTTGCCCAGAACTAGATTTCTCAAAAGGCAGTGTAGGCCATTGCCTAGTGGTTCAAATCTTGATTGGTACCTCAGCTGAGCTGGCCACACCCACATTCTGAGTTCTGGGTGCGGCCAAAGCAATCTCAATTTCCCTGTACCAGTTTTATACCCCTTTATAAGCTATTATATAACCCCTTGGATGTTATTGTATGGGGAGAATTGCTTTGGAGATCTCTCTGATAACCAAGAGTTAAAGCTGTTTTGTTCTTGCTTCTTATATTCCAAGGGTGTCTTCTGTGTCACGAAACAGTAGATGGGACTGGGGGTGGGGTCATGTGAGGAATGGAGGTGTGGTCAGAGGGAGAACTAAGGGCACCTCGAGTGCCTTGCTTAGGGGAGCCTGTAAATCCAGCTCTGCCCTTGCCCATATACATAAATAAACATATGGATATCTCTTTTTATGCATACAGAGAGGAATACAAACACATACAAGCACATACTTAACACTCTCACATAGTTACAGGCTTAGGATGGGTTCACACAGCAATGCTGTAGCTGTAATGACATTGTATATTAAAAAAAATATACTTTTTTTCTTGCAACTTGCATGCATTTTGACTCTGATTTTGTAATAAGGTTTTTTTTTCCCATCCCTGCAGTCCTTGATCTCAATATAAACAGCCGTGATGAAAAATCAGCTACCTGCAATGTTTGTGCACTTCCATTCCAGTCCATTAAATCACGTACTACAAATTTACTAGGAACGTTAACTCACTGTTCGAGGAAAAATGCTACAATCAGCATTGGTCTGCAGCATTCACTATGATAATCTCCAGTGTGACCACTCCCAAAGGACACAATGTTTTTGCTTCGCATTTAAGGGGGGGGGGGGTTAAAATCCCGATTTAATGCAATGGGGATTTTTTAGTTCTCCCCTATAGTGCAAATTGTTTGCCCAAGAACTCCTCCATTATTCTTTGAACATATGGCCTTAAGTGGCGGTGACTTGCGTCTTTCCACGACGTAGAAGATGGATCACAGACTTCGTTGCTCCAATGTTTATGTTCACATCCACTCACACACTCTCTCATTTCTGACCACATTCATAAGCAAATTCTGACACACACACACACACACACACACTAATACATAAAGTACAGACACACAAATGCACGCATATATAAAGTACACACACATGCACATCTACATACTAGTACTTAAAACACACACACAAAAAAAACTCACATAAATGCTAATGCACAAACACATACATACCTCCCAACATTTCAAATGGCCTAAGAAGGACACTTTTGTTTTTGGTGGTTTTGCTGGGGGCAAGACTTGTGGGAAGGGCTTTACCAATAATTTTTAGGTTATTTTATGACCTATTCACACCTCTAATTGTAACTGAATTAATGGTTTAGAACAAGACCAAAAGTATTTTATTTACACAGACTAATTTATAAACACAAATCTAAATAACATAAAGAGCTAGACTGCGAAGCTACCTGTGTGCGAAACCGCACATGCAAAGTAGAGACTGCAGGAAAGATGCAGTCATGTGCAGTAGGGACTGGCCGAACACGCTGATCTGGGGCGGGGAGCTCTGAACCGCTCACTGCCTGTCTGTGCTCCTGGCTCCAGGGCAGCAGCCGAGGCCACTGGGTATTTGGCCCTCAAAGAAGTACTGTCACTCCTAAAGAGGGACACTTGGGAGGTATGCTTTTATGTGTAAGAACTGTAATGGAGTAGACAGGAAGGGCCTGATGTTCACACAGATGTGCACAAGACATACCCAGGCTTATATAAATTGTGAATTTGATTAAATAAAGTTATATAGACTTTGTGGATGGGGCTAAGTTCAATTGTTTGGACCATGATCCATCCACCCTCACCTCTTACTATATCACTGACATATTGATTATACAATGAGAGCAGCCTCATCTGCAGGCACGTGCACACATAGACACCAAATGGGGCTTGAGCACCTGCCCTTTTTGTCCAAAGTGCCCTTGTGCCCTTTAAAAAAAAAAAAAAAAAAAAAAGTTGCCTTACAGCCCAGTCTGGTCTGTGCCTCCTTCAGGACAGACCTGTAGATGCTGTGCTCCCTCGTCGGCTCTTTAGTATTACAGAGCAATGGGAGATGACATCATCTCCCAGCGCTCTACATGAAGAGAAGACCGCGCGGGAGCTCCAGCAGCTACAGGTCTGTGCCAAAGGAGGCACATGCAGACCTCTCCTACCGCTGGACCACCAGGGATGAGGTAGGAAATAGACACTGGGGGGGGCAATATGGATCTGATGGGGGGCAAGATGGAGATGATGGCAATGTAGAGATGATGGGGCAATGTATGTGAGGGTAAGTTGGAGCTGATGGCAACATGGACCTGATAGGGGGCAATATGGAGCTGATGGGGGCAATGTGGAGCTGATGGGGGCAATATGAAGCTGACAGGGGACAATGTAAGGGCAATAAGGAGATGATGGGGGGCAATGTGGAGATTAGGAGCGTTGTGGAGGTGTCCAGTGGAGATAGCCAATGGGGGGGGGGGGCGTTTCAGATTTCTGTGCCTACAGGCTCCTGAGATGTAAATTATTTTCTTTTCTTTTAAATATATATTTTGATTAAATAATTATGAGAAGTGCCCTTTTTTTCATTTGAGCCCCTGCCCCCCAAAATATCTGTACACGTCCCTGCTCATCTGTGGTGTCTTAGTATAGCTAGATTTGATTGTTGGACTGGGGAGACAGCTGAATAACGTTACAAGTGGGATTTATGAGTGGTAATGATAGAGGTAACACTGTAACATTTAGCAGGCATTCAGACTAGCTGTACAATGGTTCACAGACTGCACATCTCTAATTAATGTCGAATGACTCTCACAAAAGTGAAATACTTTTCACTTCAGTAACAGCAGCACAATGCTAAACCCTGTCCAGGGAAGTTAGAAGTGCTTTGACTGTCCAGCTAATGAGTAACTGAAATTATAAGTACTTTTTTTTGTCACCTGAGATTAGCATGCTTCTGGTTATGATCTCTTAATGTGTGCTTTAGCCTTAAGCCACTGACTACTATAGAAAACAACAAATACAAACCAAGGCGTTTGACAGCAAGCCTGAGGCACACTATATCAAAATAGCATTGTAAATAGTTTTTTTCCTCTGCAAGGGAAGTAGCAAATTCCTTTTAGAAGTAAAATAGATGGGAGGACCTATATTGTCTTTAGTCTGTAGCTTTCCTGAGTCTGTGGATTGAACAGCTGAGCTAGAGGTAGCATTCATGAGCTGCTGGCTTGTGATTGGCTTGCAGTCTGAATGAATGTGTATACAAGGCAGAGCTTAACGGCAAAAGCAGTGTGTTTAGCAAAGTGCTTCAGTGAGCAAGCTGTTCTCCACTCCCCAGGTAGCTGTATAGCTAAAGTCTGAGTTGCAAACTTCCTGGACAGATACAAGCCATATCAGAAGGTGAAAAGGGAAGGTCATGTTCAGGAGTATTGCATGGGACAAGCAAGATGTGAATGTCTTATGAAGGAATATTGTTCTTTTTTTGGCTTTGGAGGAAAGCCTCTTCCATACATTTCTATCCTAGGATCCAGCTAAGGATGAGGACAGTGATCAGCAAGTGCTAACATGCATTGGGGAGTTCTATATGCAGCCTCACTACAATGGTAAGGCTACCTTTTTCTGTTTTCCTTCAGCCTACAGCTACTTTATTTTGCCACTTGTCTGGCAGTAATACAAATATAATGTATTGCATGGATAACCAACCTCTGGCATTCCAGCTGCTGAGAACTACAACTCCGACTGTCCCTAAACTGCCAGCAGGTGGCTGGAGTTGAAGGCTCCAACAGATGGAGTGTCAAAGGTTGCTACATTGGTTTATCACATGGCATTGCTTATAAAACATAGGGTATTTGTGTAGTTTTCTGTTAAGAAGACATTGAGAACAATGGACATTATTCATGAAGGTGTAATAGTGTGGCTGCACAAATTCACCACAGGGAACAAATAAAATTACCCAAGATTCCCATTGATTTATATGGGAATTGTAAACCCCTTGAATGCGAGAGAGGTTTCCAAAGTACTTCAAAGCAATGTATTAGAGACCTCTCTAGCATTCAAGAGGTTAAAATAACCATTTCAATAATTAGGAATTGTCAGTTGTCCCCTGTGATGCAGTTGGTTTGTGCCAGAAATGTAGATTCCAGAATGCAGCTCTATGACTGTATCCTTCCTGTCAGTTTTTCCCTTGGATGCTGGAGACACCTCTAGCGCCATGGAGTTAAATCTTGACCTATATGGTACTCAAGATGTTAAAATGTTACATTTGTGAAAGGAAGAGTGTGGATGTAGTCTATAAGACTGTCACTAACACTGCTCCTTTTTAACACTGTTGATAGTATATCATGATATTATTTACTGAGGATGAATAGCTTTTTTGATAAGCCGTTGCCACTTTAACATTCCTTTATGTTAACACTCCAAGAAAATGACAGATCAAATCCAAGAATCATTACATCTTTCACTGCACTGCGATTTCAGTATTTCTCCAAGCTGTAAAAGCATCTGTTCCTGGTGGCTCCGTCACAGGACAATTAGCTAGAAGCACTGGTCGGAGATCTGCAGTTCTATCGTCTATAAGTCATTTCAACTGTAAGCTTCTTAGGGAAACTCATATTGCACTGCAGTCTGCACGCAACAGCAACAAAATACCAAGTATATAATTACTGCCGCTCATCAGCTTCACCTTGACATAGGAGGAAATCTTTTATCCTATAATTTTATGGATTTGAAGCAAACTTGTATTTTTCTTAGAACGGTCTGCATTAGACTGTGAGAATTAAAGTATGTTTAATTTTTTGGGAATGTGGACCCAAGGCAGATTTCTTTGCCTGGGGGTGGGGTCCTTAGTTGCATAAAAAATGTTTAATGGTCATCTATACATCTCTTTTGGACATAACAAGGAGTGAAATCATGCTCTCTCAGGCAACCAATAAAAAGTAGCCAGGTGATCCAGACTGACACAGCCACTAGGCATACTAGGCAGCTGTCTGGGATGGTAGAATTAGGGGTAGCAGCAAGGTCAATTCTATAGGCAGGCAGACTTCCACCTCTCGATCCTTTTCCTCATATTATACTATATAATAATTCGCTAGGATGTTTGTCAGAAGCCGTCATGTGCAGCAGAGACTGCCCGAACGCACAGAATGCTGGGAGTTCTGTGCTGGGAGCATTCTGTGCTTTAGGAAGTCTCTACAGTGCATGACTGCGTTGGCGGCGGGACACGGAGCAGGACCAGCCTCTTAACCCTTTGAGTGTCAGAGGGGTACGCAATGCATTGCTTTGCAATGCATTGTGTACCCATCTGGCACTCAAAGGGTTAACATCACCTGGACCTTGGCCCGTGTACACGGTCTTATACTGTTGTTTTAAAATATAGTCGAATGTTTGTTCATACTAAGGCTGTATTCCAGTAGCTCTCAGCCAGGGTGCTGTGACATTTTGGTTTGCCTTGAACAACAGCTTAGGGTGCCCAATCTTTTTTATGAAAACTTTCCTAAAAATGTTAAAGTTGAGTTTCTAATGTATATTTATGGAAGTTATTATGTATAATATGCTCTATCTTGTCATTCTTGAATATATATAAATCTATATATGTGCGTGTGTATTTTTCCACTCTTTGAATGCCAAAGGGGTATATTATCTAGCACTCAAAGGGTAATGTCTATGAGAAATTACCCATCAGCTGCTAGGGGTGACTTCAAAATCCCAGACTGCATATTAGGGGTGCCTTTTTTGATGTAAAAAAAGAGTCACTGCTGTGTTTAGTTCTGAAAGCACTCTAAGATGGGGGGGGGGGGTTGTAATGGGGTTATATTTGGGGGTGTGCCAGTCTGATGATTTTCCAAAGGTGCAAAGTACACTAGCATCAGCCCTGATGGATATGATTATTATGTTCTGTTGATTACATTACATGTTGTAAATTGTTCCTACAAATTATGATCATTTTAAATCCAGTAGTTACTTTCTGCTGGTGATCTCCTGAACAGTGGAATGTCACACTTAAGCTCCTCTGAGCCACCGCCTGCCTACTGATATAAAAAAAACACTTCATTTTTTAAATACATATTTGAATTATTTTTAACCCTTTGAGTGACACAGGGTTATACAACGCTTAGCCTTGCAATACGTTTCCTGCCCCTCTGGCACTCAAAGGGTTAAAAGCACTTTGAGATAGAGGGCTGGTGGATTAACTCATTGACGCTGTTGTGATGAGAGGAACTGGAGTAATTCTGCGTTGAACAAAATGCAATCATAGTGGACAAATAAAATAAATCTCCAAATACCCATTGATTTAACCCTTTAATGACAAATAAATCCCCAAATACCCATTGATTTAATCCTTTAAGGACAAGTAGCTTGTGCAGTGCATTCTAAAGTCATGCATTGAATACCCCTCTGGTCCTTAATGGGTTAAAGAGTGATTTCAACCACATGACAATGCATTCAAGAGCCCTATAACATTCCAGGGGTGAAAGTTAAATTTAAATCAATCAGACTTCACAAAACTGATATTTGTGTTTCAGTTGGTTTGACCCAGAATTACTATAGATCTTCTAAGTACATCAGACTTTTCCACCCTTTGAGTACGAGATAGGTATCCAACAAATTGAACCCTATAACCCAATGCGTTGGATACCTCTCTGTCACTCAAACGGTTACGTTACATATCAGACAGGTAGCAAATACTTTGTATATCAGTGAGAATGGAATTTTGAACTAGGGGATTGAGATGGATCCCAATCATTAAATCTTTAACCTTTTGAGTGCTAGAGGGCTAGGCAATGCATTTCAAGGCAACGCATTGCCTACCCCTCTGGCACTCAAAGGGCTAATAAATAGACATGTATACTGCACATTATAATTGCAATATTGCTGTTCAGGGAACAAATGGTAAATTCGATTTCCGATGAATGCATCAAAGTGTCAGTTGTAACTGGATTACCAATAAACGATCACCATCCATTATCCAGAGATAATTGAGTTATAACTTGTTCTGATCATTTTATGGTTAACCCTTGGAGTGCCAGAGATGTATCTAATGCAATGCATTGGATACTTTTCTGGCACTTAAAGGATTAAAGGTGATTATTTTGCTGGAAACTGAGATCCAGGTGGGAAAATCAAATGACTGCTTCTATACTTATAATCACAAAAAAGGAAACTGTTTGGAATCTTACATGGATATAAATACTTAAAATGTAAGTAAATATAGCTAGATAGATATAGATATATTAATGTTTATTCCCATGAGTAAAACAAGGGTAGTCCTACTGCTGAAAGGTGTTTTACTCAAAAGCTCAAACTTGAATTTTTTTTTAGATGTAGTATCTTAATAGCCTGAAATTGTACAGTGGCGCTGTTGCTACACCATCCTATGGACAGTTCTGGACAGTTGACCACAAATCTCCATAGGGTGGTATAGCAACAGCGCCACTGTACAATTTCAGGTTACTGTCATATTACACCTAAGAAATTAAACTTTGAGCTGTAGTAACTTTTGAATAAAACAACTTTCAGCAGTGGGAGTACCATTGTTTTACTCAAGTGGATAAACCCTGCAACATTTTTTTTTACATTTTAAGTATTACTATCCCTTTAAGCACAGGAAAACTGTAAAAATGACCATTTAAACAGACATGGCACATATCAATTTTCCAGCACTTTTTCCCTTGGATTAATCTGATGTAGACAGAGTAGATTCCCAATGCTGGTAGTGGTGATTGTAGCCACGAAATAACTAACAAAGCTGTTACTAAAAATATGTTATACTGCGTGTTAACCCCTTAAGCATCTGAGAGAAGTGTTCAATGCATAGCTTTGCCGTGCGTTGGATAAGCCTCTGGCAATTAAAGAGTTCAGAAGATTGAGAGTTCTGATAGCTTCCAGTCAGTCACTGAGGCTGATATATTATTAAACCCTTGAGTGCCAGAGGAGTATGGAATGCTTTGCAAAGCAATGCATTCCATACCCCTCTGGCACTCAAAGGGTTAAGTAGAAATGGAGAAATTTTTAGCAAACCAACTAAAACATAGCAAACAAATAAACTTTTACGAAATTTCCATGGATTTAAATAGGACTGTTTAAACTCTTGAATACTAGGAGGTCTATAATGCATTGCTTCTCATTCTAGTGGTTAAAATCAACTGTGAATTTTGATTTCTCCCCAACAAAGCAAATGGTTTACCCCACAATTTCCTCATTGCTTCTTAGTACTTCAGCCACACCGTGCGACTGCTCTGGGTTTTGATTGAGCTGAAATAAAGACGACGGGGAGATTAAGTGATTTGCTGTTGATTGCAAATAGCAACAGTGATCAAGTACAGTGTAGTACAAACCATTGCCGGATATCTTTTATTTATTTACTTTTCTCCAGTCTTGATTTCATTCTAAGGTGCTTACAGTATTATCTCTGCGATTCGCTCTCCTTTTTTCACCCCCTTTAGAAATAGACGTCTCTAACATCAGATCAAGTGATTAAAGGAACAGTAAAGTTTTTAATGAATAATATGTTATAGATATTTTCCTTATGAGCAAATTAAGGCTATTCAAACTGCCAGAAGATTTTTTTTAATTTTGAAGTTACTAGAGCTCAATATTATCTTTTTTTTTATGTAACAGCCCCAGTTGATGTCTAAAAGGCCATATTCTGTTGTTTTATAATCACTTTTTGGGAGAGTTTGAGTCAGTGGCTACAGTGCAACATTGTAAGTCAAAGGAATGGCACCACCTGGTGACCACAACGGAAATTGCAATTTAATTTTTTTAAAAAGTTGAAAGTTGAGTTGCAATCATTTTTAAATTAGAATTCTCCCAGTAGTAAGAGTACTCAGGATGAAAATAATTACAATAACTATATATATATATATATATATATATATATATATATATATATATATAATTTTTTTTCCACAAAAATGTTTACTGCTTCTTTAGTATAAATCACAGCTATACCTCCTACAGTATGTCTCACTGTCATGTGGATGCGGGCACAGTATGGGGCCAATTTAATTAAAAATAAATAAATAAATAAAACACAATGCAAACAGACACTATAATTCAATTGAATTACGATTGTAGAGATATCTGGACTCTTTTGTATTATCCATAAGTTAACATTGCATGTAAATGTAGACACAAGGAGAGGAACGGCAGGAATCTGCCAGTGCAGCTCATTTTCTGTGCTTATAATGAACCTTTGATTAACCCCGCTGGCAGTTAAGGACCATGGAGCTTTTTTTCAATTTTTGAGATTTGAATTCAGGGGTCCTTGAGCGTCGTGCAGTGGGACCCCTGAATTCTATGATGTGTCAGGATTGCCACTGGTCCTTAAGTGCAGAATGGCCATGGCAGTCCTGGCATGTCATAGGTCCTTAATGGGTTAAAATCCATGCATCTGCACCTGTTGGCATGTAAGCATGCTTTCATGCATATTGATGCATATCCGCTGCCATTGTTAAAGTGGAACTTTCAGATATAACTAAGTCGCCATGCAATCATTAAGCGCAGGGCGACTAGCTTAGAAATCCATGTCTTACCTTTAAAAAATAGCAGATTCTAAAGAAATCCTTCCAGTTTGGAGACCGGAACCCAGGCTACAGTGTAGACATCCCATATCTACCATATGGTCACCGGAAGGGACTGATGTTGCAGGCATGCAGACCGCACTAACCTGCCTGTAAGTCTCCAAACGGCAAGGATTTCTTTAGAATCTGCTTTTTTTTATAGGTAAGACATCGATTTCCAAGCTAATTGCCATGCGCTTAATGAATGCATGGCGACTTAGTAATAGCTGAAAGTTCTGCTTTAAAGGAGAAGTACAGCTCATAATAATACACCCCACCACACACACACATACAAATTTTTATACTGGGTCAGTATTCTAATAGCCCCTATAAATTATGCTCGTTTTTTTGTTCAAACGCTTTTTCATTCAGTTTCAGAGGTCATGTCAATAGAGGTAGACATGACCCTTGCTTGCATTTTTTTCAAACTGAAGCAGGTAGCGTGCATGAGCCTGATTAACTCTTTAACCCTTTGAGTGCCAGAGGGGTACAATGCATTGCGTACCCCTCTGGCACTCAGTGGGTTAAGGACCAGTGGGGTATTTAACTCGTAAAGCGATGCACTGCACAACCACATAACCCTTAAAGGGTTATGATTAACTTGCACAGGGAGCACAGTTTGATGTCCTATGGTCCTGCTAGCAACTGTCATGTCTGCCTCCATGGACGTGACATCCAAGACTGATTTGAAGATGTTCTCTCTTAAAGGGATAGTAATACTTAAGATGTAAAAAAATATTTGTTGTAGGGTTTATGTCCCCGAGGGTGCTCCCACTGCGGAGAGATATTTTATTAACCCTTTGAATGCCAGAGAGGTATGCATCACATTGCTTTGCAATGTGTTGCGTACCCCTCTGGTACTCAAAGTGTTAAAAAATTATAACAGCTCAAACTGGAATTTTTTAGGTGCAATATCACAGTGGCCTGAAAATTTACAGTGGCGCTGTTGCTACACCATCCTATGGAGATTTATGGTCTACAGACCAGAGCAGTCCATAGGATGGTGTAGCAACAGTGCCACTGTAAATTTTCAGGCCACTGTGATATTGCACCTAAAAAATTCAAGTTTGAGCTGTTATAATTTTTTAATAAAATATCTCTCAGCAGTGGGAGTACTCTTGTTTTACTCAGAGGGATAAACCCTACAGCATATATTCTTTTTAAGTATTGCTATCCCTTTAAAGAAACAAGGGTGAAACTCAAAGTGGCCAGTAAGACTTTATGGCCATTGTAAGATAAATGGGGATTAGGAGATTATTATTAGGGGAAATTGCTTCTCCTATAAACCCTTGCATGCCAGAGAGGTTGCCAATCCATTGCTTTGCAATACATTTGAGACCTCTCTGTCATTCAAGGGGTTAAGACTTCGATGCACTCGGGAAAATTGAATTCTTAGGAAAATGGAAGAATTCCCCACTGATTTCCTATTCTCCTTTTTAGTACATAGAAAGAAACAATGCACAAGGCAATCGAACACCTGTTGCATATACCCATACACCCCAACACTGCCCTTCTTTTGGTGCAAGCTGTTTAACCCTTTGAGTGTCAGAGGGGTACGGAATGCATTGCTTTTCATTTCGTACCCATCTGGCACTCAAAGGGTTAAAGAGGATAGTTTTGGGCATAAATAGCTTAGTAAATAGGAATTAAGCAGATACAGCTAAAAAAAAAAATCTGTATCTGAATTACCATGAAATTATATTTGTACATATCCATGAGTGAGGCTCATTTACTAAAAATAATTGGAGCGGTTTTGGATCAAACCAACTGCATCAGAGGGGACAAATAAAAGTCCCTATTGACATAAATGTGCCTTTTAACTGATTGAACGCGAGAGCAGTAACTCTTTCATTGAAGGGATAAAAATGTCTGTGTTACATACCTGGGAACTTTGCTGGTAGCAGTTCCCTGAGTGAAAAGAATGGGTGGAGGTGAGAGCACCCACTCAATGTGAATTGTGTCACAATGTGGGCAGGGCTTCATAGAAGTGGGTGGGATTGTGATGAAGGAAGGTGGGGGATTGTCCCAAAACCCGTCAGAATTAGGTAGGGAGTAGGCAGAATAAGGCAGTGATTGGTTGGAACGGGTAAGTGGGTAGGGTTACCACTGTCAGATAACCGATGTATCTGGAGCTTCCAAGAATGTCTATTTGACCCTTTCAGTGTCAGGGGGTGTGCAACAAACTGAAAAACAATGCGTTGCACACCCCTCTGGTAAAGAAATGGTTCAATTGGTGCAATATTTTATACTAGTGTAAAAGCCTGTGTACACGGGCCAAAGTCCGGGTGATGTTAGCCCTTTGAGTGCCAGAGGGATACGCACCGCGTTGCTTTGCAATGCGTTGCGTACGCCTCTGGCACTCAAAGGGTTAAGATGCCAGTCCTGTTCTGCGTCCTGCCGCCAACACAGTCATGCACTGTAGAGACTGCCAGAAAGCACAGAACTCCCAGCATTCCTACATCCCCCAGCATTCTGTGCTCCCAGCATTCTGTGTGTTCAGGCAGTCTCTACTGCACATGACGGCTTCTGAGAAACATCCTAGTGAATTATTATATAGGATGTTCTTATGGTACATTTGGTTTGCAACAGAATTAACCCTTTGAGAGTGATAGAGGTATCCAAAGCATTGGAATCAAAGGGTTAATCCAGTTCTACTCAGTGTAGAAACGTTAATAAATGTTGAAAATACAATCATAGTTGCAATACTTTTTGTGATGAGTTTTTCCCAAACAGTCTTATTAAATCTGCCCGTTTGTTTACTACGTTGTCCTTTTCATAAAGCACAGCACAATTCATGCCTACCACTTTCTGCCACGCTGTGGCCCATATGTCCTAAAGCTTGAATAGGAATGATTAGGCTTCTGATTGTATGAATTGTGCTTTATCTTGCACATCCTGCATTTTCAAATATATTTCTGCATAATCTCTCAATTTATATAGTAACATTGACTTAAGGGGCAGGGGCCAAATCATAGAGACCATTAGTATTTTAAGGCCATCGTGAAAAAAGTGGGTGGATAAAAATAGGTGTTGTAATTTAGAGATGGGCCTACCCCCCCCCCCCCCACACACACACACCTCCCTTTGGTGGTGGGAATTTCCTTGAGGGAAAAAATTGAAACGCATAGAAGAAGAACTACAAAATTTAATTATTTTAATAACAGGCCTATTAGCAGTGGTGGTGGAAAATGTGGGACCACTATGACCCTCTTGTCACCTCCAGCTAATACTCATCCTTACTTTATGAGTGCTTCTACTGCTGCTAGTCACCATTCCTCTGACGTGCTGCTGGTGTATCTCCCAGAAAGATTTGTGGTTGTGCTTCAGTGAAATCTCATGTGTTTTATGGATATTTTATAGACTGAGGAATCTACTACTGCAACTACTACTGCTGCTATTACCACTACTACTACTGTTACAGAGACTAGATGTTGCAGTAGTCCTAGTAGTAGGCGTCAGTGGCACTGCACTTCAAACAGTAGATAAAGTATTCATAGCTACTCTAGATTTGTGGATGCAGACCTGTGTTGCTGCTTAGTGAATAACAGTAAGTGTGATTGGGTGGGGATGGGCTTGGAAGCAATGACACTGATGATGTCGTTCAAGATGATCCTTGTGTATTTTAGGTATGTTTACTTGTCCAGAGTCAGGCATAATACTCGTTTCTAGTGGTGGAAGATTAAGCATTTCTCTTGCAGCTATTTTTTTTTTTTTTTTGCCATTTCATTTCTCTAACTTCCTACTTCATATTTATCAGAAGAAAGGGAGGAGAGTGGAGGTACATATTCTATATCAACACCATCACCACCACCATCATCAATAATTATGTCATCATCAACAACATCATCTGTTTCCTCCCCGCTACTTTCATATTCTTGTAGGTTCTTTAACATCTGAAAAAGCATATTTTTTACTTTTACCATTAGGGGATTTATAGAACACTGTCCACTAATTTGCTGCGGGGTGTTACTGTTACTGAGCAGTAGTTGGTTTCTGTGCTAAATCCTCCTCCAATATGTTAACAGGAATAGAAAATGAGCAGTCATCATCTCATGTCCTGGCTCACTCAGTTTGGCTGTTTGCCTACACTTGCTATCATTCAGCTGCTTTCTCTCTGTCTCCCAAGCACTCGCTGACAATATGTGGGAAACTGATACCCCCTTATAAAATGTAGCATGGCAGGAATACACAGGGGAATCTCCAAAATTTGGGGAAAACATATTATCGTTGATTTCAATGCACTGAAAGTAGTGGAAAAAACTACTGTTGGTGCGAAGTTTCACCCATACCTAGTGTTGGTTCCCCCTTTAACCCCTTAACGACCCTTGACGGTCATAGTACGTCATGGGTCGATCCGAGTTAACGACCCATGACGTACTATGACCGTCATAGAATTCCGGGCTCCCCTCGCGGCTGCACTCCATTCGGGGAGTGTGGAATCGAAATAAAAAAAAAATAAAAAAATCCGTGGTCCTATAGTGACCGCCGCATGCCTGTGCGGCCGGTCGTTAAGGGGTTAAAGACCAGAGGAGTACTCAGCACATTTTGAAGCAATGGCACCCTTTTAGTATTTATGAGGTTAAACAATTTCAGCTAAAATGCAATAAGCATACTGTCTATGTATATAAAATCAATATAATTACATAATATTCCCTCCTTAGAAAATATCAAAATAACAGCATTCAGTCTAACCGGAATGAAATATAAGCTTCTCAGTAATCCCTTTTGGTAAATGTGGCCCTTGTGTAATATACTCCAGCTTGTCGCGTTTCTCCTTCTTTTTAACCCTTTGAGTGCCAGAGGAGTACGCAACGCATTGCTTTGCACTCAAAGGGTTAAGTTTTGAAATACCTTTATGTGAATGTTTTTTCCTGTCTGCTGTACAGCAGTCTGTCATGTTACTGGTAACACTAGATAAAAGGTGTAAAATGCTTATTTGAAAGGCTACTGTACCCTTGTAATAAGTGGCTCTTAAGGTGTTTAACCCTTGGAGGGCCATTGGGAGATAAGTTAAGAAATGGAGGTTGATGTACTAAGGGGGCAGACCATAAACTCCACTGGGGCAAATGTCTTTTGCTTTAAATAGGACTTTTAACCCATTGAATTTTAGAAACATGTACAATGCATTGTGAAGCAAAGCCCTGGATTGTTCTTTAGCATTGAAGGATTACAAAAACACATTTAAATCAATGGAAATTTAGATATGTCCCTTTTGGTCATGGACATTGCAGGGTACCCTTTTAGTAGGGTAAAATTCCAGGTCTTATGAGACATATAATGGTGCAATAATGGGGTGAATATACAAAACAGAACCCACACTAAATCAAGAGTAGGAATCAACTGTGACTCTAGCCTGACTAACATCATTGTACTAGGCTATGCACACAATCCTCCTCTTTATGCCCAGAGACAGATTATGGCTCCATAGGGCCCTAGAAGAGGTACCATTTTGGGGCCCCAAGTGTCTTGATCCAGTGCGGCTGACACAGAGTGCTTTTTGCTGGTACTGGTATTGTGGCTATAACAGAAGTGGGAGCAACTGGATGAAGCTGGTATAGTTCAATACAACGAACATCTAACACAAGATATTTGTGGCAGCAACAGCAGGGCCTCTGTCTGCGACCCAACACTTTCAGCCAGGGCCTCTCATATTGTAATGGGCCCCAGGTAGTAGCCTAGGTTGCTGTAATGGATGAGCTAGAACTTCTTGTGCCAAGGTGAGGAAAATAGGGCAGATTAGGGTAATAATTTCCTCTGTGCCAAGCTTGGGCCAATGTACTAAGTAAGGTATAGAGGAAATGTGGTTTGTGTGTAACATTTCCCTGCACATGCTATGGAGCTGGGGTGCAGGGCTTGCTGGAATTAATATCCAACCCTGGCAGAGGGTGTCCACCGGTATGCAGTACAGAAGACATACATTGTAGTTCATACCCTTCAGTGTAGCCAATGGCATTAGAGACTAATGTTGGGGTGGCTGCACTGTCAAATGTATACATTTGCTCCACTGTGCTAATCTTCATACTAGTAATGGTGGAATTTTGGTCCGTTATGCACTAACAATGCATTAGGTGTGCCCAGAAAACCTATGGTGCATGTGGTTTACTCTAGTCCGTAATACATCAGTATCAAAGCCCTTCACCTCTGGTAGACGTAACAATGATTGAGGCATTAGGGCCCATGGTGGCCGAGGTCAAGTGGGCGATTTTTTTACTGAGAATTAATGAGAAGTGGAAAAATGCAAATGTACAGTTACTTTGAATTGTTTTTCACATTCTTAGGAGAAAAAAATAGTCTGAAATGAATAATCCAATTATGTATGTAATTATATTTATTTTCTGTTGCAATTATTCCCTTTGCTGTCTCTCTGGTAACCAAGCAGTCAACATAACTGAATATATTTACATACTTGGTATCATACTCCTTCTGTGTTAAATGACACTTCAGTAACCCTCCACACTTATTGGGTCGTATACACAAAATAAAAGTAGAGTAATTCTGGGGGGAGGGTAAACCCACTATTTCATAGGGGACAAATACGCATTGCCATTGATTTATATGGAGTTTAACCTCTTGAAGGCTAGACAGGTCTCCAGCGCATCACTTTGCAATGCACTGGAGACCTCTTTCATTCAAGAGGTTAAACCCACAATTTGAGAATTTCTGTTTGGCCCCTATGGTTCCAGTGATTTAACCCAGAATTGCTCCACTTTTATGTCTGTGTATATGTCCTATTGATTTATGTGAATTGGATTACTTACGGAATGTGTGTTTAAAGGAGAAGTAAACTTTTTTTTTTTATGAAAAAATATATATTGTAGGGATCTTCCTACTGAGTAAAATAAGGGTACTCCCACTGCTGAGAGATTTATATTTCCAGAGTTGTTACAGTTTAAACCCATGTTTTTTTTACATTAGCAGTGCCCTCTAGTGGTCAAATTCTAATTAGATTTCCTGTTAGATTCTAATGGAGAGGAAAGTCAGAAAAGTTAGAGACATACAGTTCTCCACAGAATGTGATTGAAACTGCCTGTCACTTCCTGTCAGTTAGAACTATCAGTAAACACAGTAAAGTAACTTCCTGATTATTTGAACTGCTATACATTTTGAATTAAACATCTGACAGCGATGGGAGCTACCTTGTTTTACTCAGCAGGAAAAGATCTATAAAATATGTGTTTTCATAAATAAAAGTTTACTGCTCCTTTAAGCACCTTCTATACTGTAGAGGGAGTGGTCCAGTTACTGTAGTTAACAAACTAATGCTGGAACTGAAGAAGGAGAGCCTGTACTGATTCCTCTGTGGGCTTGTTGCAGCCTTGGGCATATCTCCTCCTCTCCTAGGACTTAATGTGGAAAGTAAGAGACGAACAATTCTTGAGAAAATCAATTATAGGGGGAAAATTAAAGCTCCCCTTGAATGAAATGGGGCATTTAACCCTTTGGGTGCCAGAAATGCATTGGATACATCTCTGACACTCAAATTGTTAATGCAAGCAGTAGAAACATAGAATCATAGAATCTGATGGCCCACCTAGCCTGCCCATTATCCCTACTGTAAACAAACCCTATTTGGTCCTGACTCTTGCATATCTCCCAACATTTCAAATAGACAAAGAGGGACACTTTTGTTTTAGGTGGTGTTTATGCGGGTGTGGCTGGTGGTTGGGGCATTACTGAGAAATTTTAGGCTATTTCATGACCTATTGGCTCCTCTTTGTGTAACTGAATAAATTATTTAGAGCAAGACCAAAGTATTTACTTATAAACACATATATTAAAGATTAAAGGGATAGTAATACTTAAAATGCAAAAAAATATGTTGTAGAGTTTATCCTCCTGGGTAAAACAAAAGTACTCCCACTGCTGAAAGGTATTTCATTCAAAAGTTATTAATTTTCAAAGTTGAATTGTTTAGGTGCAATATCACAGTGGCCTGAAATTTTACAGTGGCGCTGTTGCTACACCATCCTATGGAGATTTATGTTCCCGGGACCAGAGCTGTCCATAGGATGGTGTAGCAACAGCGCCACTGTACAGCACCAAGGGCCTTCTAGTCACAGAAAATCGGTATAAAATTCCCAAAATACTCATTGGGGGAGATTCCCTAAGCAGTGATAAAAAGGTGATATAGAGGAGATGACTTCTCCAGTTTATCACTTCTCCAGTTCCTATGTTATTCAATAGAGCTTATGCACTAAAATCACAAATGTTGAAGAAATCTTAGTGCATAGGCTCCATAGCAGTGCTTTCCAAACTGTGTGTCACGACACGTTAGTGTGTCGGCTGCAGTGTGTAGGTGTGTCACAGGCAAAGGTGCCGTCTGCACAGCGTGAGATTGTTATTCAACCCAAGCATAAGCTACACTGGGACCTGAGATAAAACACTACTACTTAATGGTCGCATTTACACAGCGGGAGATTGCCTCCGTGTGCTTCATACAGCTGGAGCGCCACAAAAGATTTGTAACAGTTGGAGTGCCTCCGTGTGCTGCATACATAATATGTATGCAGCACAGGGAGGCACACCAGCTGTTACAAATCTTTTGGTGCTTCAGCTGTTAAAATCTTTGAGATGCCACCTATACCTCTGCCCTCTCTTTGGGCTGCCAGGCTGGAGTATCCCTGTGTGCCGAGGCTGCCTGTCACATGGCTGATGATTCTGATTGTGGTGCCGATGAGGCAGGAAAGACGGTCAGTACTTCTAAAATCAGTTATGCGCTATCTATTTAATAGTGCAACATGAGAATCTTGTGCTTATATGTAGCGCAACATTCTCATGTCGCCCTTTTAAAAACCACACAACATGCTTAATGCCTTCCGCAGAATGAATGAAAAGTTTTTGAGATATGTTGTGTCCCCATACATCTTCTTATTACAATTTATGTTTGTGTCCACATCTCTTATAAGGGATTATTAGTTTAACCTCCGGTTTGCTAGCAAAGCTGAATTACTGTGTCAGGAAATGATGCATGTCTAAAAAGTGTGTCACCAACATGAAAAGTTTGGAAAGCTCAGCTCCATAGAATAACATAGAAATTGGAGAAGTGATAGACTGGAGAATTCATCTCCATTTTATCATCTCTTCATCACTTCTTTATCACCGCTTAGTAAATCTCCCCCACTGATTTAACCTTTTTTGCGTGGCAGAGGGTTGTGCAGTGTATTGCATTTAAATGAAGTGGACACCCTCATGGCAATCAAATGATAAAATAGAGATTTTAACCCCTTGAATGCTAGAGAAGACTGTAAGGCATTCAAGAGGTTAAAAGCTCAATTTAAATCAATGGGAATTTTTATTCGACTCATTTGATTTGCTACTGAATTTCTCCAGGTTTATTTTGAATAAAGGTTCCTGTTTGCACAGCCATTTAAGAACCAGAGGGGTTTCAAAGACATTGGTAGGAAAGGCTTTTGCATACCCTTTTAGGTCTCAAAGGTGGTACTGCAGTCACAGAAAAGCAGAATTTCTGGCAGGTAAGAACCAGTTGTCCCATCTGGTCTGCCCTTTTGAGTGCCAAAGGTTGTGTAAACATCCCTCTGGCACTCAGAGTTAAAAAATTCAGCATTATTTAATATTTAGGAATGCATTAAAGGGTTAGTAATGGCTTATATTAAAGGGATAGTAATACTTAAAATGTAAAAAAAAATATGTTGTAAGGTTTATCCCCCTGAGTAAAACAAGAGTACTCCCACTGCTGAAAGGTGTTTCATTCAAAAGTTATTAATTTTCAAAGTTGAATTTTTTAGGTGCAATATCACAGTGGCCTGAAATTGTACAGTGGCGCTGTTGCTACACCATCCTATGGAGATTTATGGTCAACTGACCAGAGCTGTCCATAGGATGGTGTAGCAACAGCGCCACTGTACAATTTCAGGCCACTGTGATATTGCACCTAAAAAATTCAACTTTGAAAATGTATCCAATGCATTTCTGGCACCCAAAGGGTTAAATGCCCCATTTCATTCAAGGGGAGCTTTAATTTTCCCCCTATAATTGGTTTTCTCAAGAATTGTTCGTCTCTTACTTTCCACATTAAGTCCTAGGAGAGGAGGAGATATGCCCAAGGCTGCAACAAGCCCACAGAGGAATCAGTACAGGCTCTCCTTCTTCAGTTCCAGCATTAGTTTGTTAACTACAGTAACTGGACCACTCCCTCTACAGTATAGAAGGTGCTTAAAGGAGCAGTAAACCTTTATTTATGAAAACACATATTTTATGGAGCTTTTCCTGCTGAGTAAAACAAGGTCACTCCCATCGCCGTCAGATGTTTAATTCAAAATGTATAGCAGTTCAAATAATCAGGAAGTTACTTTACTGTGTTTACTGATAGTTCTAACTGACAGGAAGTGACAGTTTCAATCACATTCTGTGGAGAACTGTATGTCTCTGACTTTTCTGACTTTCCTCTCCATTAGAATCTAACAGGAAATCTAATTAGAATTTGACCACTAGAGGGCACTGCTAATGTAAAAAAACATGGGTTTAAACTGTAATAGCTCTGGAAATATAAATCTCTCGGCAGTGGGAGTACCCTTATTTTACTCAGTAGGAAAATCCCTACAATATATATTTTTCATAAAAAAAAGTTTACTGCTCCTTTAAGGGCCAACATGCAGACACTGTAGGAAATCACTGTTCTAGAGTAGATGTCTCCCATGTAGTTAGAATAAGTAAAACATCCATGATTTGTTTTATTGGAGCACAGGAAATACGTAAGAGAGAGGGTATAAGAGCAGGAGAGCAGGAGAGATAGGGGGAATGAGGGGTGGAAGTGTGATATATAGAGTTACTCCTGCCTCTCTCTTCCCTTTTTAGTGTGCAGAATGAAAGGGAGGAGTGGAGCACTCAGAGAAGGAGAGAGAGAGGCTGGAACAGCTTACTTGAGTGCTGTTCCATATACAATCTACACTTCATTTAAGTAACTCTATGTATTTGCAAGGTCTACAAGCAGGGTGTTATTATTTATGTCCCATAGTTATTTCAGTTTAGTTCATTCAGTCTATTTGCTGTTCAGCGCTGGGCTCTGTAAATCAGGTGCTGCTAAGGATGATATGACTTGAAGGTGCGACTTGAGAATCTCGCACTGTCCTGCAATGTGAGATTCTCATGTCGCCCTTTTAATTAAGGCAACATCATGACTGCTCCCTGTAGTTGCATGCTATTCTACATTTTAAAAGGATACTGAATTGTGTGTGGGGGTGGGAGAGGGACCAGGTCACAGGCAAATGGGAGTAAGAGAAGGGGTGAGATTGTTAGGGGAGAGACAGAGGTCAGGAAAAGGCGAGTGACAGAGAAAGGAAATGGAAAAGGCAGGAGGGGAGAGACAAAACAGAGGAGAATGGCAGATAGGAGGAGAGTTGTCCGTCAGTCCTAGCTACCCACTAACCCACTGAAGAAGCACTTTTCAGATGTGAGATCTGGGCAGAAATCTGATTGACATCTGATGGGATGCCAACCTGCTTTTTTTTATCACTTTTCTTGTAATCTGGCAAAGGAAACATGAAAAGAAACAAGATAAGTATCTTATTTTGTAAAACACCATGTTTTGTACACATTTTGAAGTTAAATAATTGTTTAAATCATCCCTAAGTAGGAGGTAAGGTATGTATTAAATAAACTAAAGAGGTTCAGTTCTGGAGCAAACCAAATCTATAGGAGAGAAGTGAAAGTTCCCATTGATTTTAACTTGAACTGTCATCCCTTTGAATGCTGGAAAGATCTCCAATCATTGCTTTGCAATAGACTGGAGAGCATTATAGCAATGGGTGGGTTAAAAGCCCTATTTAAATCAATGGAAATGTTGGCATATTTTTCCTCCTCTATGGTGCAGCTGGTTTGCTTACAGAATTGCTAATTGAATATGCCCATAAGGTCCTGCCAGAGAGCTTTACACCAACTGCACACTAATTCTACATGCTAACATGCTAACAATACATCTCTTAGTACTGTGTTTCCTCTGTCACATGTGTACTATGGAGAGACCTTCATGAACTGTCCCTTTAATCTTATCTCATATCTTTACTTTATAGCTCGTTAAAATATAAAACCATAACAGACTGTCAGCACCTTCCCGGTCAAGAATAAAAGCAGAAATGTAGTGGCAAGACACTGCTTCCTGGCATACCTGGGAGGCTGCCCATAGTTTCATTAACACCTTAGCTCCAAGCCTTTGTCGGCATAGCAATGACAGCAGTGCAATGATAGCAAACCGTTTTGTGATTAATAGTCTGTGTGAAGTCATTCTTTTTCTCACACTGCTAATAAAAGTCTGAGGCTTTCAGGTTTCACTTCTTGTTATTTGCAATCTGAAGCTTTTGTATATGACAAAGGGATTTATTTAAAAAAAGGGTACATTGGGCTGTACGCACAAAAATTGTGGAGCAATTTTGGAACAAACCAACTTCGCAGTGAACAAATAAACATTCCTAAAAGTCCCATTGATCTAAATGGGGCTTTTTAATCCCTACAATGCTAGATAGGTCTCCCAAAATATTGCAGACACACAGTCGACTGTTAGTGGAGTAAAAATAATGGCCGCAGGGGCCACAACTGGAACCGGGCCTGGCCTCCCCCTGCTAGACCACTGCCACCAATTGAAAGCTTGGCCGGTGGGAAGATCAGACTGATCTCCCCACCAGCAAGCTGAGGTCTGCCTGTGTGAAGTCTTCTGTGCCTTCTTCAGCACAGACCTCTATTAGCAGCTCCCTCACCATCCCCAGCCTTCTAGTAATGCAGATCACTGGGAGATGGCATCATCTCCCAGCTCTCTTCATTACTGGAGAGAGGACCTCACGGGAGCTCTGAGCTGCTAATAGAGGTCTATGCACAGTCCTCTCCTGACAGGCCCCTGGACCACCAGGGAGGTAGGAGGTGGACACTGGGGGTCAATGAGGGCATTGTTGAGGTGGTAAAAGGGGGCATTGTGGAGATGGACATTGGGGGCAATGTGGAGGTGGCCTATGGGGGGGCAATGTGGTTGGGGGGACCCATGACAGCTTTTACACCAGGGCCCGGTGGCTTCAAGTTGCACCTCTGACTGTTTCTGAACTTTAATCCGTTGAGTGCCATAGAAGAATCCAATCTTTAGCACTCAAAGTCTTATTAATGCTAGCAAGTCTCTTACGCCTGCCCTATAACATGCACAAGAAATGCTGTAAATTCATACTATTTCCTCTATGGTTTGTTTAGTACTTTGCAATATGTTAGAGATCTCTAGCATCATCAGGGAGAAATAATAGCCTGTATAGGGGTATAAAACTGGTGCAGTGACATTGAGACTGCCCTGGCCACACTCACAATTCAGAATGTGAGAGTGGCCAGCACATATGAGGCACTGCCCCTCAAAATTTGTAGCTCTAGGCAGTTGCCTACTCTGCCTATAGGGAAATCTGGCCCTAAACACTGGTATTTGAACACTGTGGATGTTTACTTCTAAGGTTGGGTGCCAGATTGAGAGATACCATTTAATTATCCCCCAAACAAGAGGGGATGCTCACTCCCTACCTTGTTTTGTGATTTTTATAGTCTGTCATTGAAGTGATCTATTTGGGGTTGTAGCTGTTCTAACTCATATGAAGGTGAGATGACATCTTTAATTTCAAATGAAGAGACTGTATGGAGGCAGAATTATGCTCCACAAGCCTCCTAGTCACTAGGCTCAAAACAGTGCCATTTTTGTGACCAGTGTTGTGAGTAGCCATTTGATGCATTGAATAGGCTAACATACCCTGTTGTCACAGATAATACACAATGGCACCCCCTATGTTTTTTCCCATTCCTAGGAGCTGTTAGTATTCCTTAAAGGGATAGTAAACCCCCGAAAAAAATTAAGCCAAATTATAGGAATAATAAAAGCATACTTAACGCCCTCATTCCCATCTCTCAAACCATTATGGTTTGAGAGATGTAAGAAAATAAAGACCTCCGCTCCCTCCCCATTCTCATGCATCCGCTGTATAGCGGACGTCATGAGATCCTGCTTCCGGGACCAGACGGCGGCTCTTCAGGAGTGCTGTCAAGAAGATATCTAAATATAATTACTTCATCGGAATGGTCTACAATGTGTGCTTGCAAGCCAGGCACACATTGTAGACCTTTCCGATGAAGTAATTATAGCTAGATATCCCAATGTCAGCACTCCTGAAGAGCTGCCTAAAGTCGGGCGACTGGATTCTGCCTCTGACAGCTTTACAGCTCGTCAGACAGAAAGGGGAGGGAACGGATGTCTTTATTTTCTTACATCTCTCAAACCATAACGGTTTGAGAGATGGGAATGAGGGCGTTAACTATGTTTTTATTATTCCTAAAATTAAAGTTTTTCGGAGGGTTTACTATCCCTTTAACCATCTGAATGCCAGAGAGATATTCCTCTCTGGCCCTCAAAGGAAGTGGGGGTTTATTATTAGGTGGTCTTAGGGCCTCATACACAAAGAAACTGGTGTGATTTTAAGGCAAACCCACTGCACCACAGGAAATGAATTAAAATTCCCCACATTTCTCATTGATTTAAAAGGGGCTTTTATCCCCTTAAAGGGATAAACTATATACTTTTGAGAGATCAAAGCATCTAAAGTTCCGGTTTCACAGAGACAAAGAATTGTGAGGAGCTCCCATCAAGACAAAGTGTCTTGTTCTAGGCATGGTAGCCTCTCAATGGTGCCACTGCAGAGAGGAAATCTCCATATCCATATCAGACTGGTCCCGCCCACAAACAGCCCAGCTCAAAATGTCAGGCAAATCCTCTCTGCACGAGAGAAACAGCATAATCACAAACGTATGTTTCGGCCTACATGGGCCTAGTCGGTGTGGTGCAGCTGAATCTCTCTAGGCACATGGAAGCAAGGGCCCATGCCTGGAATGCCCTTATACTTAAGGAGACAAAGAATTGTGAGGAGCACCCATCAAGAACGAACAAGATAAAGTGTCTTGTTCTAGGCATGGTAGCCTCTCAGCTGTGCCAGGGCCAGATTTATAATAAGGCAGAGTAGGCATCTGCCTACAGGCGCACCCCACATTGGGATCATTTTTTTTTTTTTTTTTTTTTTTAATTAGCCGTATGCATCATGCATGTCTGGACCAGTCCAAAGCAAAGCTGCCTGCTTAAGTACCGAGTGCGGGGAGGATGTGTGTGATGACCTCCTCCACTCACTGTCACTGAGTCTGTGGACAGCCGGCGTGGATTATGAAAGAAGTGCCGCAGGTCGCTTGATCGCGCGCGGGGGGGGGGGGGTTATGAACTATTGAACTCCAAGGTGAGTCCTCATTCTCTACTTCCCTCCCCAGCCCTCTCCCATCCTGTAGGAGAAGTGGGAGAGTGGAGTGCTGCTGTACGTGCCACAGACTGCCTGAAGTGCCGCGGAGGCACTGATGTGCAGCGCGAAGCGGGCGGATGTGATCCTGATCCTACCTGGAGCATGCCATTACTCCCACCCGACCAACTTCCTCACTTGCCGTCCCAGACCCCGCAGGGAGCCGGAGCCCAAGAACAGAAGTTAACAGCACAACCACAGAGGAGCAGCCTCAGCCTGTACCCTGTAGTCGGACATTCGGTCACAGAGAGAAGCTGCTTCCAGGTTGTAACTGTGTGTGCTCGCACATGCAAGGAGGTTGTGTGTGTGTGTTGGGGAGACATTTAATGGTATGTGTCGTAAAATAGACAATAAAAAGACTATCCTAAGATAGAATCAATGGAAGGGAGACAAAGACTAAATAAAGACAGCATTTTACAATTATTTTAACTCCTTGGTTGCCAGGGAAACGTCCAATCTCTATTTTAGCATTAGTGCAACTAACACCCAATAACAGAGTTGGGCAAAATATGGCCAAACTTTTTGCCCTTTTTTTGGGGGGGGGGGGCACTTCAGGTTTCTGTGCCTACAGGCTCCTGAGATGTAAATCTGGCCCTGAATGGTGCTACAACTCACGTTTTTCACTCCCATGTGCCATTGCAGAGAGGAAATCTCCATATCCATATCAGACTGGTCCCGCCCACAGACAGTCCAGCTCCAGAATGTCAGGCAAATTCTCTCCGCACGAGAGAAACAGCATAACCACAGACGTACGATTCGGCCTATGTGGGCCTCATTGGTGTGGTGCAGCTGAATCTCTCTAGGTACATGAAAGCAAGACCCTGTGTCTGGGATGCCCTTATACTTACAGAGATAAAGATTTATGAAGAGTACCCATCAAGAACGAACAAGATAAAGTGTCTTGTTCTAGGCATGGTAGTCTCTCAATGTTGCTACAACTCATGTTTTTCACTCCCATGTGCCACTGCAGAGAGTAAATCTCCATATTCAACTGGTCCCACCCACAGACAGTCCAGCTGCAAAATGTCAGGCAAATCCTCTCCTCACGAGAGAAACAGCATAACCACAGACGCACGTTTCAGCCTATGTGGGCCTCGTCAGTGTGGTGCAGCTGAACACCTCTAGGCACATGGAAGCAAGGGACCATTCCTGGGATGCCCTTATACTTAGGGAGACAAAGAATTGTGAGGAGCATCCATCAAGAACGAACAAGATAAAGTGACTTGTTCTAGGCGTGATAGCCTCTCGTGCCATTGCAGAGAGAAAATCTCCATATCAGACTGGCCCTGCCCACTGACAGTCCAGCTCCAAAATTTCAAGCAAATTCACTCCGCACGAGGGAAACAGCATGACCATGCATGAACGTTTCAACCTATGTGTGCCTCATCGGTGTAGTGCAGCTGAATACTTCTAGGCACATGGAAACAAGAGCCCATGTCTGAGATGCCCTTATACTTAGGGAGACAAACAATTGTGAGGACGAAGAAGATAAAGTGTCTTGTTCTAGGCAGGGTAGCCTCTCAATGTTGCTACAACTCACGTTTTTCACTCCCATGTGCCATTGCAGAGAGTAAATCTCCATATCCGACTGGTCCCACCCACAGACAGCCCAGTTCCAAAATGTCAGGCAAATTCTCTCCGCACGAGAAAAACAGCATAACCACAGATGTCCGTTTCAGCCTATGGAAGCATCATCGGTGTGGTACACCTGAATCCCTTGAGGCACATGGAAGCAAGGGCCCATGCCTGGGATGCCCTTATACTTAGGAAGACAAACAATTGTGAGGACAAAGAAGATAAAGTGCCTTGTTTTAGGCATAGTAGCCTCTCAATGGTGCTACAACTCACATTTTTCATTCCCATGTGCCATTGCACAGAGGAAATCTCCATATCTGACTGGTCCCGCCCACAGACAGTCCAGCTGCAAAATGTCAGACAAATCCTCTCCGCATGAGAGAAACAGCATAACCACAGATGTATGTTTCAGCCTACGTGGGCCTCATCGGTGTGGTGCAGCTGAACACCTCTAGGCACATGGAAGCAAGGGCCTATTCCTGGGATGCCCTTATACTTAGGGAGACAAAGAATTGTGAGGAGCACCCATCAAGAACGAACAAGATAGTGACTTGTTCTAGGTGTGATAGCCTCTCCTGCCATTGCAGAGAGGAAATCTCCATATCAGACTGGCCCTGCCCACAGACAGTCCAGCTCCAAAATGTCAGGCAAATTCTCTCCACATGAGGAAAAACTAGCATAACCACAGACGTCCGTTTCAGCCTATGGGAGCATCGTCGGTGTGGTGTACCTGAATCCCTCGAGGCACATGGAAGCAACGGCCCATGCCTTTGCCCTTATACTTAGGAAGACAAAAAGAGTTGTGAGGAGAACACATCAAGCACGAAGAAGATAAAGTGTCTTGTTCTAGGTCTAGTAACATATCAATGGTGCTACAACTCACATTTTTCATTCCCATGTGCCATTGCAGAGAAGAAATCTCCATATCCAACTGGTCCCACCCACAGACAGTCCAGCTCCAAAATGTCAAGCACATTCACTCCACACGAGAGAAACAGCTTAATCACAGACATTCATTCCATGCTACATGGGCTTTATCAGTGTGGTGTAGCTGAAACCCTCTAGGCACATGGAAGTAAGGGCTCATGCCTGGGATGCCCTTATACTTAGGGAGACAAAGAATTGTGAGGAGCTCCCATCAACAACGAACAAGATAAAGTGTCTTTTTCTAGGTATGGTAGCCTCTCAATTGTGCTACAACTCACATTTTTTCACTCCCATGTGTCATAGCAGAGATTAAATAATAATATCCATATCAGACTGGTCCCGCCCACAGACAGTCCAGCTGATTCTCTCGTGTGGGGAGGATTTGCCTGACACTTCAGAGCTTGACTGTCTGAGGGTGGGACCAGTTTGATGTGAATATGGAAATTTCTTCTCTGCAATGGCACATGGGAGTGAAAAACATGACTTGTAGCACCATTGAGGGGTCACTATGCCCAAGAACAAGACACTTTGTCTTGTTCGTTCTTGATGGATGCTCGTCACAACATTTGTTTCTTTGTCTCCCTAATAGGAAGGGGATCCCAGGCATGGACCCTTGCTCTCCATGTGCCTAGAGGGAATCAGTTGCACCACATTGATGAGACTCACATAGGTGATAATGTTGGTCTTGTTGTTTCTTTTGTTTGGGGTGTATTTGCCTGACATTTCAGAGCTAGACTGTCTGATGTGAATATGGAAATTTCTTCTCTGCAATGGTCCACAGGAGTGAAAAATGTGACTTGTAGCACCATCGAGGGGTCACTATGCCCAAGAACAAGACACTCTATCTTGTTTGTTCTTGGTGGGTGCTTGTCCCAACATTTGTTTCTTTGTCTCCCTAAGTGGATCCCAGGCATGGGCCCTTGCTCTCCATGTGCCTAGAGAGAATCAGCTGAACCACACCGGCAAGGCCCACATAGGACGAAATGTACGTCTGTGGTTTTGCTGATTCTCTTATGCAGGGAGGATTTGCTTGACATTTCGGTGCTGGACTGTCTGAGAGAGGGACCAGTCTAATGTGAATATGGAAATTTTCTCTCTGCAATGGCACATGGGAGTGAAAAACGTGACTTGTAGCACCCTTGAGGGGTCACTATGCCCAAGAACAAGACATTCTATCTTGTTCGTTCTCGATGGGTGCTCGTCACATTTGCTTCTTTGTCTCCCTAAGTGGAAGGGGATCCCAGGCATGGGCCCTTGCTCTCCATGTGCCTAGAGGGGATCGGCTGCACCACACAGATGAGGCCTACATAGGCCGAAAGGTAAGGCTGTGGTTTTGCTGATTCTCATGCGGGGAGGATTTGCTTGATATTTTGGTGCTGGACTGTCTGAGACAGGGACCAGTCTAATATAAATATGGAAATTTTCTCTCGGCAATGGCCCATGGGAGTGAAAAACGTGACTTGTAGCACCATTGAGGGGTCACTGTACCCAAGAACAAGACACTCTATCTTATTTGTTCTCGATGGGTCACAACATTTGTTTCTTTGTCTCCGGTTTCACAGAGGTCTGCCATCTAGCTGAGAAAAGCAGATTCTGGTCATGGGACCGACCTGCGGCTCTTCAGCAGAGCCGAAATAGCACAATATAGAAATAAATACTTCATTGGAACGAGCTACAAAGTGTGCTTGCAAACCAGGCACACTTTGTAGCCCGTTCCAATTAAGTAGTTATTTCTATATTGCGCTATTTAAGCTCTGCTGAAGAGAACAGTTCCTTGATAGCAGACTTCTGTGAAACCGGAACTTTAGATGCTTCGATCTCTCAAACTAGATGGGACAGAGATGGGACATACCTCATTTTATTCATATTTTTAATTTCTACAATATTAAAATTACTTAAATATAAGCAAAATTGTCCCTTTAAATGTTAGCGAGGTCTCTAATACATTGCGAAACAATGTACTGGAAAGCTCTTTAGCATTCAAGAGGTTAAAAATCCCATTTAAGACAATTGAAGTTTTAATTAGTCACCTATGGTACATATGGCTTGCTTCAGAATGACTCCCATTCCTCTTTGTGCATTAGCCTTTTACTGTTGCTTTAAGGTCTCCCATGTAGTTCATTTACTTCACACTTATGGCCCAGCTGGCTATCCAGCTGTTTTGTACTACAACTCTAATCACCTCAGCCAGCCATCAGACGGCTGATGATAATGGGAGATGTAGTCCAGTAGCAGTTGGATAATCCCACAATGTCCAAACTTGATATAGGGCAGGGGTTGGCCCTCTTGCCATTGTTGCACTACAACTCCCATAATCCCCCCAACTGGGATGCTGAGAGGTAGAATACAGCAGAAGCTGGAGGATTTAGCGACGCCCACCACTTATATAGGGGAAGATCTATACTCCCTGCTTTTTTACATGTCTGACTAGAACAGACATCTTCCACTTCCCTGGGATTCCTCTTTCCACTCCTGTGGTTTCTGTTTCTTACAGTCGCTCATATAACATCTATCCTTCTTGTGTAAAGTCACTGCAGTGTCTTAACCTTGCTAACATGTCTCACTTGGTCTTGATGAAAACCAGTCTCCTGTTCCATTTCCCGTGGGAAGCAATCTACTAATAAATGAACTTTTAAGTATTTATTTTGTTGCATTCCCATATCCTAAACAGAACAACAGAGGTGCAGTGTCTGACCTGAATTGCAGCTAATAAATTTGATTGCCCTGAAAGGTGACGCACATGGTGTATTGACATTCCCCTTTAGTTCCATTGCTCACCTGGGGCAGAGCTGGCCAATGTGTGGCTCTCAAGGTGTTTGACTGCAGCTTCTATGATCCTCAGCCAACCAACTGTTCTACAGCAAATGGAGAGTCAAAAGGTACCCACTTCTGAACTGATGTCTGCTGCTATATCCAATTTTCTTATTATATAGATAAACTATAAATACTAAATAATGGCAGTCACAGAAATAAGTAATTCTGGAACATAACAACTAAAACATGGGGGAGGTTTAAAAATTCCCCCACATGCCCATTAATTTAAATTGGGTTTTTTACCCCTTTAATATATGAGGTTTCTCCAATTCATTGCTCTACAAAACAATATAGATGTCTCTAGTATTCAAGGGTGGTGGGGGGGGAGAAGACGCACCATTTAAGTGAAAGAGAATGTTTACTACCACCCTACGATGCAGTTGGTATCATGCAAAATGACTCCTCTCTTTTCTTTCTGCATAATGCCCTAAAGTCCATATACTAGAAGCTAAAAAAATTTTAATTCTGAGGCTGATCTTAGAGGAGAAATTAATATTCCCTAAATTCCCATTGACTGAAATGGAACGTTTAATCGCCAGGATACTAGGGAGGTCTGCAATACACTCAAGGGTTAAAAGCTCCATGTAAATCAATGGTATATTTCCTTATTCCCTATAGTGCTGTTGACTGTATTTCTGTAACTTCCTGAATATGGCCGTAATTATCTATTATTATTATCGTTTTTATAGCAGTTAATTATCCTTCATCAGTCAGTTATATCTACATATTCTTTTTTCTTAATTCGTATTGTGTTGTAGTCTATAGCTGGACGGATCATTTTATTATCTGAAATAATGTCATGGTTCTAAAACAAAAGGGTGTGGCTGTTCATGCACAGTAAATAGTGGCCAATGGATATATAAGACAAGAAAATATATACATACATACCGCTGAATGAGTGACAAACACCCAGTTAATTCCATCTGTTAAACTGTATAGTGATAAAACCAGCTGTTAAACTATATACAAGTAGGTATTTAGGGCCTTATTTACAAAATAAAATCTGAGCAATTCTAGAGCAAACCAACTGCACCAAAGGAGAGAAACAACAATTCAACCAAGCTTCCAATGCTCCTAATTATGCTTTTAACCTCTTGAATGCTAGAGAGAGGACTTCAACACATTGCTTTGCAATGCGCTGAAGACCTCTCTATCATTTAAGGGGTAAAAACACTATTTATAACAGTGTAAAGTTTTATTTCTCCCCTAGAGTATGGTTTGTTCCATCATTGTTTTACTTTGTGACTAAGGCTGTTATTATGTGGCAGTGCTCAGATGGCACACTGAGGCTGCTCCACTAGGTAAAACTGGAGCAATTCTTTAACAAACCATTTCCACCACAAGGGACAAATAAAACTTTTCCAAATTCCTATGTTTAACCCCTTGAATGCTAGAGATATCACTAATGCGATGGAACCCACTTAGCATTCAAGGGGGTTAGAATCCTATTTAAAGTAGAAGTAAACTTTTTTTATGAAAACATATGTATTGTACGACTTTTCCTGTTGAGTAAATTAAGAGCACTCCCACTGCTGAGAGATGTATATTTCCAGAGTTATTAAAGTTTAAACCTGTGTTTTTTTACATTAGCAGTACCCACTAGTGGTCAAATTCCAATTAGTTATCCTGTTACATTCTAATGGAAAGGAAAGTCAGTGACATACACTTCTGCATAGAATGTGATTGAATCTGTCTAGGGTGGGGATAGGGAGTGCCCTTGTTTTACTCAGCGGGAAATGCTCTATAACATATAGGTTTTCATTAAAAAAGATTTTCTGCTATTTAAATGAACGACAATTTTTATTTGTTTCCCATGGTGCAGTTGGTTTGCATCAGAATTGCTCCAGTCCTTTACAGTAAAGCAGGTTCAGTGAGGCTGATTTACTAAGACAGTTGTGAGTTTTGGTGCTAGCCAATTGCACTGTAGGGATCAACTCCAATTTCCAATTGCTTTAGATGGACTCTTAATCTCTGTAATGGTAGAGAAAGGTCTCCAATTCATTTATAGTAATTGGGATTTATTAAATGTTTTGTACACTATAGTACAACAAAGTCATAGTAATGTTTCACAAAAAAAGCAGCTCCGATTAATCTTCATAGTATTTGGGACATGGAGACTGTTATTTAAGTACTGTCAGAGTTGTAGTTCAAGAATGATAAAGTATCCCCCTCCTGCCCCTTTCACCTAATGTAAGCCGCCTCCCCTCAGATGTGGCATCTGGTCCCTTGACTGGACAGGTTGCAGCAAGGGACAATTTTCTTACTGTGAGCATAATGAAAACCCTGCTCCCCTTGACAGGTTTTTCAGGTTTTTCCTTATGTTCACTGAAGATTGTCCCTTGCTGCAATCCATCCAGTCAGTTTTAGTGCTCTGAGGTGAGCAGTGTTACATCAATAAAAGGAATAGGAGGGGGATACTTTATCATTCAACTAGTTGAAGAGCCCGTTACATGGGCCACAGTGCCAATGGCAGCCGGTCGCGGGGCAGTCATGCACAGTAGAGACTGCCTGCACCGCGGCTGATACAGAGCTCCTGCTCTGTATCAGCCGTGGCGCGGGCAGTCTCCACTGCGCATGACTGCAGCACACGCAGCAGTCTCTACTGCGCATGACTGTGGCGTTACACACGTTTTAGCAAATTATTATATAGGATTACTCTTGAACTGCAACTTGCACAGTATTGAAATAACGCTCTCCATGGCCCAAATACTATTAAAATTAATCAGAGCTGCTTGTTTTGTGAAACATTGCTATCTCTTTAAAGGGGAACTTTCACCCCGCAATAACTTAATGTTCACTTACTGCTCACCTGGCGACTAGCTGCTTAGTAGCGCTAGTCGCCAGAAATCTTACCCGGTTCTTCAGATATCGTCGTTTTACAGGAGCAGGAAGCACGGACGTCTCTTCACAGTGACGTCCGTGCGCCTGCGCTGTCAGTCCCTTGTGCACCGTGCGGTGCAAAAGGGACTGACAGCGCAGGCGCACGGACGTCACTGTGAAGAGACGTCCGTGCTTCCTGCTCCTGTAAAACGCCGATATCTGAAGAACCGGGTAAGATTTCTGGCGACTAGCGCTACTAAGCAGCTAGTCGCCAGGTGAGCAGTAAGTGAACATTAAGTTATTGCGGGGTGATTGTTCCCCTTTAAGTGCAAGACAGCCGTGACGGTCCTGGCACATCATGGGTCCTTAAGGGGTTAATAAAATAGAATAACCATGTTCCTGTATTGCAGCTAGCCACACTCTGGGGTGGCAGCAGTAGGGAGTAGTTGGTCAAATTCCCCCTTCTGACTGCAGAGACTTGGGTAGAGATGGTGATTTGATGGCCCCCCTGGCCACTCCTGGTAAAATCACAGAGGAGAGTTGCCTGGATTGGCACACACCTATATATAAATGTCCTTATGCAACAAAAGTATTATTTAAATTAAAAAAATATATATTAATATATCTTCTCTCCGAATTGTTTTTATAATTAACATTGATAGATAGATAGATATATGCAAACTATTTCTTCTGCTTCTAAAATGCGATATACAGATCTATCAGAATTACCTGTGTTCTTTATCTTGTGGTAAATAAAGCTTTAACAATAGTCACTGAGGCTGAGGTACTAAGAAATTCCCCACATTCACATTCATTTAAGTGGGGATTTTAACCCTCTGAGTGCCAGAGACGTATTCACCTCATTGCAACGCAATGCCTTGCATTTAAAGGGTTAAACCCTTGTATACTACAGAAATCTCCAATGTATTGTGAAGCAATGCATCTGACCTTTCTAGCTTTCATTGAATTAAAATCCCCATTTAAATCAATGGAAATGTTTATTTGTTCCCTATGGCATAACTCTCAACATTTCAAATGACCAAAGAGGGACACTTGGGAGGTATGCTATAGTTTAGTTGGTTTGTTTCAGAATTGCTCTTTTTTTACCTACTACCTCAGCCCCACAAGATAGTAATAATGCAATGAACATTCAAAGCCATGGGTGGACAACCTGTTGCTCTCCAGCTGTTCTTGAACAACAGTGCTTATTATGTTCAACTGTTAATGGACAGTGAAGGATAAGTGGATTTCCAGTTCAAGAAATACAGGAGAGTTGCAGATTGCTTCCACTTGTACTAAGCTGAGTATAGCGCTTTGGGGTTTCTTTTCTTATATTTATCTTGGTTGTCATGGTAACAGAAGACAATTTAAATATTGAAGGAAGGGGGAAAATGGGCTAATTGGTCACCTTCCCTGTGTGTAGCTGGCAATGAGACCACCCCCTTCTGCTCACCCACACACTCTTTGGGATTCTTTTCATCATCTATTTTGTGTTACATGACTATTATCAATACATAGAAAGGAAGCCTGATTTGGAACAGAACAGAACAGACACGAACACACACACACTGTCACACACACAAACACATGCATAAATAGTCAGGCACACACAGATATAATCAGTTACACAGACACACACACAGGCATAAATAGTCATGCACGCACAGATATAATCAGTTACACAGACACACACACAGGCATAAATAGTCATGCACGCACAGATATAATCAGTTACACAGACACACACACAGGCATAAATAGGCATGCACACACAGATATAATCAGTTACACAGACACACACACACAGGCATAAATAGTCATGCACACACAGACATAATCAGTTAAACAGACACACACACACACACACACACACACACACAGGCATAAATAGTCATGTACACACACACACATAATCAGTTACACACACATAAAAAGTCATATACACACAATCATACATACTGTCACAGTTAGGGTTGCCACCTAGGGTGACCACGGGTCCCGGAACGTCCGGGACTGTCCCTTATTTCAGGGACATGTCCCGCGTCCCGGGTCCCCTTCAACCGGGACAATGAAGTGTCCCGGAATGAAGCCAAGCCGCCCTGAATGTCAGCCTGCAAGCGGTGTGTCACATCATGGACGCCGCTTGCAGGCTGACATCCAGGGCGGCAATGCAGCTTACCTGATCTCCTGGAGGTAAGCGCTCTAGTAATACAGAGCGCTGGGAGATGACATCATCTCCCAGCGCTCTGCATTACTGAGCACAGCGCGCGGGAGCTTCAGCTCTGTGCCGGAGGAGGCGCAGAGCTCCCTCTTGACACGCCGCTAGACCACCAGGGACTCAAGGTAAGGCAATAGGGTGACCACGTCCCGGAATGGCAGAAGGGAAATGTGGTCACCCTATTGCCACCCAGCAGGTATTTTACCGGCAGGCCGGTAAAAAATTGGCTTCTGTCCAATGTTAAGTCTATGGAGGTTATGCCATGGCCGGTATTTTTTTTAAGAAAAGGTGGCAACCCTAGTCACAGTCACACAGACTTAACCATTTACTCAGACACAGACATAAACAGTCATATAGATACTGTCACACACACTCAGGCATGAACACTCACACGCATGCACAGACATAATCAGTTACACATACACACATGCATATGCACAGACACGCACACAATCTGTTACACGCATATACAGACACACACAAAACTCATACACACACAGTCACACATACTGTCAAACAGACACACACACAGTCACACACAAAGACACATACAGAGAGAGAAACAAACATACCTAAACAGTCATAGACACAGAGACATAAACAGTCATATACATACTATTACACAGAGAAGCAGACACACACAGGCATAAACACACACATACACAAACATAATCAGTTATACACATACACACACACACATATGCACAGATACACACACAATCTGTTACACACACATATAAAGACACACGCAAAACTCATACACTCACAGTCACACATACTGTCAGACACAAAGGCATAAACAGTCTCACACATACAGGGAGAGATACACAGACCTAAACAGTCATACACACAGAAACAGTCACACATACTGAAACACAAACAGACATACTGCTCACCCCTCTGACACCCAAAAGGATAATGTCTGTAACAAACAAGTTGCAAATGAAATGCAGTGATTTCACACCGTTTCTATGTTCATTTTATGCAGCTGATATATGGGGCTTGCTGACATTACGGTCTTAATGCTGGCGGAGAGTGTCTGCTGGTATACAATACAGAGATTGTTCTCTGTAGTGTAGCCAATCCACTGTAGTGCAGGCAATGGCTTTGGAAGCTAATGCAATGGAGCTGCAATGGTAAATGTGAATAATCAGTGCAGTATCTCACAGAAAGCAGAAACATCCTCTGATTCTATGGACAATTTTTTTAAAATATATTTCCATGAATTTAAGTAAGTTAAGGATATTATTTTTTGACAATGGAAAGATTCAGCATATTTTTATATTTTGTAATTCTTTGCTTCCCCTTTAAAAAATTGATTCTCCTTAAGTCTTTTATTGAAATTGACATGAGGTTAACAAGAATAAATACAGGCCTTTCCATTGTTGTAAGCTCTAGAGTGTATAATGCAGGCAGGTCAATATCTTCTCCATACAAACCCATGTACGCTGAGGTACAATGGATCTCCATGAGGAAGTGAATGAAGGCCTCTGCTATAAATACTCAGCAAACTGAGCTGAACTATAGAGCAGGTGGTGACACCCACATATCACATGATAAACTAAAACGAGGGCCTCCAAGTAATAACAAAAGCAAATAATAATTGGACAATAAAGGTGCAATTCAGTAATTTAAAGAGGTACAATTCTGGAACAAACCTTAGGGGCAAATAAAAAATACCTAAATTCCAATTTTCTTAACCCTCTTAAAGGGATAGTAATGTTTCATAATAAAAGCAGTTCTAATTAATCATCATAGTATTTGGACTTTGGAGAGTGTTATTTCAATTCTGTCAGAGTTGTAGTTCAAGAGTAATTGAATGGTAAAGTATCACCCTCCCACCCCTTTTACTGATGTAACACTGCTCAGCCAGATCAGAAGGGAGGTGCCCAGGTAGATTGCAGAGAGGGACAATCTTCAATTAAGATAAGGGAAAAGCCTGAAAAACTTGTCAAGGGGGGCAGGGCTTTCATTGTTCTCATAGGAAGAAGATTGTCCCCTGCTGTTATCTGTCTGGTCTATGGGCTGCATTCCACATCTGAGAAGAGATGGCTTACACTAGGTAAAAGGGGCGGGAGGGGGAAACTTTGCTTGTGAATATCTCTCAGACCTTTATGACTTATATCGTTCCTCATGTTTTTTTTAATGCCTACAAAATAAAATAAAGATAAAACAAAGTATTACTATCCCTTTAAGGACCCATGATGCCCCAGGACTGTCATGGGTGAACTTGCCATAAGGACCTATGACAGTCTTGGCAGGTCATGGAATTCAGGGCTCCCTACGTGGCTTCACACAGTTTGGGGAGCCCTGAATCAATTCCTGAAAAAAAAAAATGCCCAGTGGTCCTTAACTGCTGGCTGTGTCCTTAAGGGGTTAAATATGGCTTTTAAACTCAATGTTTCGCAATGGGTTTAGAACGTCTAACATTCAAGGGGTGAAAATCCACATTTAAGCCAATATTTATTTATCCCCAATATTGCAGTTGGTTTGCTCCAAAACTAGGCCTCTTTAGATTGAGTTGTAACAAGCAGGTTACTCCTCTGTTTTTCTCTCTCTCTCTCCTAGGGTGACCACATTCTGCCATTCAAAGACACTGTGGAGATGACAGTAGTAGAGTACTACTCCTCGGCACTAGCACAGCTATGCGGGAGGGGTCACTATACATCACTGGACATAAGTGTGCAACCAGTTCTTTCTCCAGTGCTCCAGAGTTCTAGACACTAGAAGGAGAATTTCCCATTGAATGTTGTGACAGAAGGCAATGCCTGTTGTGGGCTACTAGATAATGTACATCATGCCTAAAGCCCTGACTAGCATTACACTACAACAAAATTGCCCTGCAGCTCCTGTCCAATGTCAAAATCAGGGCTCATTTCTCTCTCTAGTGTTTGGAGCTTTGTCTGGAGGCCATTTTGTTGTAGCCCAGCAGAGGCATCACTTCCTGTCACAGTAGGCAATGGGCAGTTCTCCTTCTAGTGTTTAGACTTCTATGTTCTGTGTCTTCATTCCAGGACTTTGTATTGTCCCAGAAGGGGACTGTCCTGGGCAATCAGGGACAAGTGGTCACCCTACTCTCTCCCTGTCCCCCCATCTCTCCATCTTTCTAGCTCTCTCTATCTCTCTCTCAACCATATGCATGAAAGAAAAGAGCTATTATGGATCAAACCAGCTGCACCATAGGAGATAGAACGCAGTGAATGTAATAATGCTGCTTAATGTGAATGTTACTGGACTGTGTGTTTTCTTTCAATAAACGTTTTAAAAAAAAATACTAATTCAAAGCAATGTGTCTGAGAGCCTCTATCATTCAAGAAGTTAAAGGGATAGTAATGTTTCATAATAAAAGCGGCTCTAATTAATCATCATAGTATTTGGACTTTGGACAGGCATGCGCAGAGCAGAGGAAGAGGCACACAGAAGCGCTTGCTGCCAGCCAGAGGCATAAGTAGAAGCCACCGGGCCCTGGTGCAAGAATTGCCATGGACCCCCCGACCACATTGGCCCCCTCAACCACATTGGCCACCTCCACATTGCCCCCGAATCTCCAAATTGCCCCCCAATCTCCACATTGCCCCTTCATCTCCACATTGCCCCTTCCACATTGCCCCTTTCATCTCCACAATGCCCCTTTCATCTCCACATTTCCCCTTCCACAATGCCCCTTCATCTCCACAATGCCTCCATCTCCACATCACCCCTTCTTCTCCACATTTCCCTTCCACAATGCCCCCTTCATCTCCACAATGCCCCTTCCACAATGCTCCCTTCATCTCCACAATGCCCCTTCCACAATGCCCCTTCATCCCCCAATGCCCCTTCCACAATGCCCCCTTCATCCCCCAATGCCCATTCCACAATGCCCCTTTCATCTCCACACTTCCCCTTCCACAATACCCCTTCATCTCCACAATGCCCCCATCTCTACATCACCCCTTCTTCTCCACATTTCCCTTCCACAATGCCCCCTTCATCTCCATAATGCCCCTTCCACAATGCTCCCTTCATCACCACAATGCCCCTTCCACAATGCTCCCTTCATCTCCACAATGCCCCTTCCACAATGCCCCCTTCATCCCACAATGCCCCTTTCATCTCCACATTTCCCCTTCCACAATGCCCCTTCATCTCCACAATGCCCCCATCTCCACATCACCCCTTCATCTCCACAATGCCCCCAACTCCACATCACCCCTTCATCTCCACATTTCCCTTCCACAATGCCCCCTTCATCTCCACAATGCCCCCATCTCCACATCACCCCTTCATCTCCACATTTCCCTTCCACAATGCCCCCTTCATCTCCACAATGCCCCTTCCACAGTGCTCCCTTCATCTCCACAATGCCCCTTCCACAATGCCCCTTCATCTCCCAATGCCCCTTCCACAATTCCCCCTTCATCCCCCAATGCCCATTCCACAATGCCCCTTTCATCTCCACACTTCCCCTTCCACAATGCCCCTTCATCTCCACAATGCCCCCAACTCCACATCACCCCTTCATCTCCACATTTCCCTTCC
This sequence comes from Rhinophrynus dorsalis, assembly GCA_037306005.1. Lineage (NCBI taxonomy): Eukaryota > Metazoa > Chordata > Amphibia > Anura > Rhinophrynidae > Rhinophrynus > Rhinophrynus dorsalis. Next base: position 94,879,924 of record CM074721.1, read on the forward strand.
ACAATGCCCCCTTCATCTCCACAATGCCCCCATCTCCACATCACCCCTTCATCTCCACATTTCCCTTCCACAATGCCCCCTTCATCCCCCAATGCCTCTTTCACAATGCCCCCTTCATCTCCACAATGCCCCCTTCCACAATGCCCCCTTCATCTCTACATTCCCCCTTCCACAATGCCCCTTCCATAATGCTCCCTTCATCTCCACAATGCCCCTTTCTCAATGCCCCTTCCACAATGCCCCCTTCGTCTCCACATATCCCCTTCCACAATGCCCCTTCCACATTGCCCCTTCATCTCCAGAATGCCCCCTTCATCTCCACAATGCCCCTTCCACAATGCCCCCTTCATCTCCACAATGCCCCTTCCACAAAGCCCCCATCTCCACATTTCCCCTTCCACAATGCCCCCTTCATCTCCACATCGCTCCTTCCACAATGCCCCCTTCATCTTCACACTGCCCCTACCTCCAGTCCCTGGTGGTCTAGCGGCGTGGCTTAACAGATCTGTTTGAAGACCCGCGCGCCTCTAGTAATACAGAGCGCTGGGAGATGATCTCATCTCCCAGCGCTCTGTATTACTAGAACGGCGAGCTGGCAGCCATAGTTGGAGAGCATCTGAGCAGTGCTACAGACGGGCCCCTATGTTGCTGGTAACGGCGGGCCCCCTTCGGTCCTGGGCCCTCGGACCATGACCGAATGCCCGTATGTTCAGTCCTCCCCTGATTTGCTCTGACTCTTTTACTTGCTTTGACATGTCCATTTTCTTTGTCTCCAGTTCTCCCCTGGTTGCTTATACTTGCTCTAACCCTTATACTCAGCCTGAATCTTACACTCACTCTCAGACTTGAACAATTATTCTCACAATAACTTTTATGCTTGCTCTGATTCTTATGTTTGCTTTAACTTGAACTCACTCTGCTCTTGTGTTTCCACTGACTCTTGTTCTCACACTGACTCTTCTGGTCTCACTCACTCTTACACTCATTCTGATTCTTTCACATGTACTCACCCTCATTTGTACACTTGATCTGACTCATGTTCTCTATAACTCTTGTGCTTATTCTGACTCATGTTTCCTCTGACTTGTGCTTGCATTGTCTTATATTTTCATCTAATTGATATAATACAAATGCAGAACAGAATTATTTTGATGCAAAATTGACTCTGCACCCACCTGGAACCTATTTCCACAGCTTCTTTTGTGCCTATCAGTGGACAGTATATCAGAGTGTAGGGATTTTAGGTGTGGGGTATTTTTCTTTTTATCCACACCCAGGTACAGTATATGTATGACCTGGATATTGAAGAACTTGATGAACATCCTGTATGAATGCTCCAGCAGTGGTATAAATATCATGTGTGCAAACTGGGATGCACCATGGGAGTGTGCTCCTGTATGTACTAATATGTGCACACAGTTAAAAAGGATCAGGACCCACTACTATGTGCATCACCACAGACACATAGCATGTGCTGAGCCTTTTTTTTAATTACATTCACCTCATTGTCCCTCTCACTTGCGCTTCCCACTTTTACTTTTTCTTGAGCTCATTCATCACGCCACACTTTTGCTCTCCTTATTACTTTCTCTTATTTTCTGCCTTTCACTTTTTCACTTTTTCTTTTGTTCTCTCTGATATTCGAGATACTGGTGTGGATCTCTGCGAATCAGAAATATTAACCCTTTAAGGACCACAGAGGTGAAGCAATGATTTGCACTCTACTCTGGTCCATAAAGAGTTAAAATAATACTACCACCTTCTAATAATAAACCCCCGCGTTTCTTAAATTAGGCACAAAATTAGTTGAATCTGTGTGGACTGGGTTTCCAAACTGAATCTAGAATTAGCACCTCAGTCTTCCAGGATTCCTAAGAACATTTCAGTTGGCGTTTGTGGTTCCGAAGTCTTATAACAAGGAACAATGTCCACCTCTTTGGATAACATCAAGTACTATTTAACTATTTTTTTTTTGACAAACAATCCATACATAATAGATTCATAGCGGTCATTAACATTTTCTGCTCAGATTAAAGGGTCTGTATAGTTTATGATAAAAATGATGTTGTAGGGAATTGCTTTCTGAGTAAAACAAGGGTATGCCAACAACTGGCAGTTCTTTATACAAATGTTATAACTGTTCAAACCATCCTAAAGTGAAGTAATGGTTGCTATCACATTCTATATAGAAATGAAGTCAGTGACTCAAGCTCCCATAGAATGCACTAGAACAACTGTCTGGATACTAGAGATGGGTGTCATGCTTTGCCTCTGGAATTTTTTTGTGAAAAGTGGCAAATTCCTGCTTTTTTTCTGTCATGGTCATTATATTAAAGTCAATAAGAATGGATCCCCCCCATGTGGGAGTTTCTGCTTGTATGCCCACCATCCTATATAATAATTCGCTAAAACGTGTGTAAAGCTGCAGTCATGCGCAGTAGAGACTGCTGCGTGTGCTTCAGTCATGCACAGTAGAGACTGCCCGCGCCATGGCTGATATAGAGCTGGACGCTACAAAGGAGTGTCCAGCTCTGTATCAGTCGCGGCGTGGGCAGTCTCTAGTTCGCATTACTGCCCCACGACCGGCTGGCAGTGGCACTGTGTCCTGTGTAACGGACTCTTCAACTAGTGATAGTATAAAAGGGGAGTTTGGTTCCCACAGCTTATCATTCTGTGTTCATGAGAGAGTGTGTGTGTGAGAGAGAGAGAGAGAGAAAGGCAAAACAAAATGGAGTTAGAATTCATTTTTTGGAAGTCTTGGTGGCACACAAATTTTCTTTCTGTGGGGAGTCTGACATCACTGGGGACTGTGAAAGAAGAAAGGAGCATTACCAAGAAAAAAAAAGTTTTGACTGAGAGGTGAGATAGGTAGGGGAACCAATTACTTGCTGAGCTGGTTGACATACTCTGACTGACTGACAGAAACACTTTGCAGACTGACATCCAAGAGACAGACAAGTACAACTGACACTGACTCCTCTAAGCACAAGAAGAAGAGGGACAAGAATATTGACCAAAGTGTGTTGTGCTGCATACCTATAAAATGCTGATTCTGAATCTAACACAGATCTATCCTCATCCCGTACTGTAAATATTAAAGCGGAACTATCACCTAAAACCAAAGTTTTACCATGCGTTTTAACCCCTTAAGGACCGGAGGTTATGGGACATTTCCGTCCCATAACGACCGCATAGGGGCACTTTGACGAGCCGGTACACGTGACCTGTCACGTGTATCGGCGCGTCACTATGGGGCTTGAAACAGATCGCTCCGATCTTGGAGCGGTCTATTTCATGCCCTATTTTTACTTACAGCGCTCCCGGTAGAGCGCTGTAAGTAAAAAGTACGTGACGTACCAGGACCGTCAAGGGTCGTTCGAGCAAATTTACCCTTGACGGTCCTGGTACGTCAAGGGTCCCTAAGGGGTTAATGTTTAACCTGACATTAGTGCTGTGTGTGTGTGTTCTTCAAGTTGTCTGCTAGTGGAGATATTTTCCCTGCAAAATTGGGCACTTCCGCATTCTACGGTACACTGTACCATCTCAGGACTTCCCAGCTGCCCCAGGGAGCGCGTTCACTCTGCCCTTCGATGCTGGATTTCTGTGATGTAGCATTACAGCAAACTCCATTTACAATGCTACTGAGGTTGCAACCTCAGTAGCACTGTAAACGGAGTTTGCTGTAACGCTACATCACAGAAATCCAGCTTCGAAGCGGAGTGTGAACGGGCTCCCTGGGGCAGCTGGGAAGTCCTGAGATGTCATGGAGTCCCGCAGAACGCGGAAGTACCCGATTTTGCAGGGCAAATATCTCCACTACCAGGTGACTTGAAGAACACACACACACAGCACTAATGTCAGGTTAAACATTAAAACGCATGGAAAAACTTTGGTTTTAGGTGATAGTTCCACTTTAAGACTTCAGTAATGCTGGGAGAAAGAGAAAGCTGCTGATAAAATGTTGGCACTAGGTCCAGGCAGACAAGCAAAGAAAATAAGGAGTTTCAGTTTCAGGCAGTATGCATATGATTTTTTTATAGACACTAGACAGTGACATTTTATTTAAAAAAATGACTGATAGGTGACACAGAGAGGCAGGAATCTTAACCTAAGACTGACAGTGAGAATACTAGAGACATAGATGTACATGATACGTTATTTAGAGACAGAGAAGACATCACATCCCATGCAAACATGATGTTGTGCACTTTACAGTAAAAATCAACACTACTTTCATTAATGTCCAAAAAATGTATTAGGGGTAAGGGGAAAGAAGTAGGTAGAGTGCATGGACATGGTAGTAAAGTGATTCCCTTAAATTGACTATGGCCATGTTTGTTGCAGCTTGTGTAATAAATGATAATAATCCTCCTCCTCCTGCTGAGGAGTTTGTAAAAGTGACATAAAGTGTTCCACCATCACCTGTAGCAGTACTAAACCTTTTAAGCTCTCTGAAGAGTACGACAAGTTGCATCCTCGTGTTGTTGCCTTAGTAGAGGAGGATTCATCACTTAAACCAACTGCTGCGTTTGACAGTGACAGTAACTATGCCCAAAGTAGTGGTGAATGTTATGTAAATTCCCCTAAGGGAAAAAGTTAAAAAAAAAAAAAAAGATGTCAAAAAGCCTAGAAGAACATGAAATTAGAGGGGAACAAGTAGCTGATATTGCTAATCACCTAATTATTGATAGTGATGATTATACGGTTAATGTAGAATAAATCCCTCCCTTTCCCTTCTTCTGATATATGAAGTAGAGCATGAGAGTGGTAATGACATGGCCATAAAACTAGCTAAAAGGAAAATTTAATATGCCTGTTTATACATTTTTTGAGAAATAGATTGGAAAGTCGGACTATGGACAAGTATAGGTGCCTAAAAATACACAATCATCACATCAGACATCTTCTGCGGAATCACAGCTTAAAAGTCCAACCCTCACCCAGTCACACTCTCTATTGTTGTGTAAGCAGTAACACAGGCCATCATAACCATCCACAACCCCTAGCTATGATGAGTGCTTGTACTGGTATTGGAAGCAAAACACCATTGACACCTACTGCTAGTACAAATGCAACATCTTGCCCCTGCAGTCATAGTAGTCCCATAGGAACCCATCAATCTATGAAGTCTGCAGTATGGAAATACTTCACTCATCCTCACTGAAATGTACCTGAAGCACAACCACAGGTTTGATTGGGAGACACATCAGCAGCACGTCAGATGTGCCAAAGATAGTAACAATAGAAGCACTCCTAAAAGTACACATGGCCAAGAGACAAGAGATAGTATCATTGTAGAAGTCTCAGCGAGTTTGACAATATCTTCCTCCATAACAATAACATACATCTCCTACTACTGTTCATGTGCAAATGCAAGGCATGGAGCAGGATGACTGACTTAGTTGGCAAGTTACAAGATCATGCAGTTCCCACACCCACCTCCACAAGCACCTGCAATGCTGTTAGTCATGTTTTTAAAATAATTAAGTTACACAATTCTTCTAAGTGCTGACAAACCACATGTATTGAGTTCTTAGAAAAAAGTAAAAAATCCACAACAATCATCCAAAACTATGCAAACGGAATGGCAAACTTGCCAAAATGTCAGTGGTTGACCTGTTTCCTATTTCTTTTTTTGATAACAGAAGTTTTCACTTATGTCCACTATGGAACAGAGGCACCACTGGGTTGTGTCCCTTTTCTACAGGGCAGGACACATCTCAAAAGACAGATTCTTGTGGATGGAGACTCCCAGCTACTCCTCCAGCTCAACCCTAGCCCAGCCTTCGGTATGAATGTGTGACACTTCTTAGTTTTTAGCTTTTGCCACTAGATATTGGGCTGTCAAAACCCCGAGTTAGTCAGGTTACCATTACTGGGCTTCCCCTTGAGTGGATTGACCAGTATACAGGTGCCGTGTGGACCCTTGCAGCAATGTGAAGGGAATCTTGCAGCCCAAGTTTTCCCTCCCAGAAGAGTCTCTCTGAGGCTCTGTCTTCATTCACAATGGTAACCTGAAGACAGAACACTGGTTAGTATCCCTTTGAGTGCCTTGGTCCACATTGTCCCAGTACAGTGCCTCTTCACACAGAGGCTATTATGAGTCCTTGTTGTCTTCTACACTCATTTTGGGAAATTGTATTATTTGTTTCTATACTTTCCCTGCTGTTTTTACTAGTTTGTGGGTGTTGTGGGTCTATTTTTACCTTTCCTCCTACTGGGGTCTCATTTTTAGGCTACCCTCACATGGATCTTTGGGTAACATTATTACTCTTGATAATTTTATATTGCTGCCCCTTTAAGAATGAGTTCCCATACCATCTTTGCTCCATTGACTTCTATAGGTGAACTTCTTTAGGACATAACTCTGTACCTGTTTGACATACATAAGTCAGAGTGGGCTCATTCTTCTTGTCTCCTCATACTCTTCATCCAGTTCATGTCCTGCATGTCTTGGGGGCCCATGGCAATTCACAGATGATATTTAGGCATTGCCAGACAACGGCAACTGAGAAGACTACATTTCCCAGAATGCCTATTTTGAAGGCTTTTCTCTGATTGGCTGCCTGTTTTGAAGTTGCCATTTTACTTCTCTCTTGCTTATGCTCTCCTTCTCCACATTAACCCTTTGTCTGCCAGATAAATGACTTTCACTGTCGTCCAATACAGGTCACTGGTACCATGGGATGTGTAGTCCCCTTTAATAGGCAGGAACAATTATGCAAATAATTTGCAAGGGGCGGAGCCTCCCCTCTTACTTAAGCCACCTTCTGGCCAGAGCCACCCATATTGATTTGTTCCTGGTGTGCTTGCACACCAGGCAGAGAACAGCTATGCTTCTTAGAGTTTTATTATTTTTTATTCAAATATGGAATACCACCATTAGGAGGGTGACCATGGCTGTGAATTGCCCTCTTCAAAGTGGCTGGTGCAGCTTCCAGGGATTTCTGTGGACCTATACCTGAAGAGGGGACAGCTTGTGTTAAGCAGCTCCCCTGTTGGGGAAATTACCTCTGGTTCTTTCCCTCCCTATCATGGTCACCTGAAGACAGAAGTCTGCGAGAAAGGTGAGTCACCCATTGAGTGCTGAAGGTCCACTTGTCCCCACAGTGTCCCTTTGATGGGCTTGTATTTGGGAGTTTTAATACACTCCAGCACTCATAGGGTGTTTTTATTGCATTATCACTATTTATGCAATTTCTGTGTTATTCTCTGAGTTTTGGAGCATTGGGTATTCATTTATTTATGTTTCTCATGTATTTCATGCTTGTTTGGGCACTTTTTAATGTTTTACTAAACTTTATTAAAAATGGTGTTCCGCGCCTTTAAGCGCGGTTTTTTCCCGCTCAGCAGCAGAGCTCCTTTACTCTCTATGGGAATTCACAGTTTGGGACATATCTCTGAAACCGCTTGTCACAGCAACTTCAGAGTAGGCTCATTTTAATGCTAGGCTCCTGCCCTATCATCCGGTTGGTGTTTTATTACTGTAGGGGGCTCAGGGGGGCTTCGGGCACTGTTTGGGGTACTTGCATGGGAAAACTACATTTCCCATGAGCGCTTAGCTCGCGCTTGTTTCTGATTGGCTGTCATGACGGCCGCCATTTTGTGGTACTTTTCCAAGGCGAGTACACTACGCAGGGACCGAGCCTTCTCTCTCCTCACCAGATTAACCCTTCGCTGGCCAGATAAGTCCGTTTTTAGACCTTTTCTGGGGTGAAACTTTAATCTTTAACACTTTTCTGGGTGATAGTGTTTTTTGTGGGGTATATTGACGCTGTGAGCATGTCTACTTCACTGGAGCTAGGGGCTAGACCCAAGACTAAGGAGGCTGGGGGGTCTTCTACCCCCATGGCGTTTTGCTCCTCTTGCCACATTGGGCTGGATTGCGATAATGTGGGGGATCTATGCCCTAATTGTACTGATAAAGATAGCAACCCTGGGCTTCCCAGCCACGCTATTGAGCCATCTTGGGTGAGGGAGTTTAAAGCTGCCACTAGGGATCTCAGATCCACGCTTCAACTCTTTCCCTCTCAGGTACAGGGGGCTCTCCAGGTCTGGCAGACCCCCTCTACTATCAGGACCTCCCTGCCTAAGCCACAGGGAGCTCCTGATATCACTGATTCTTCTGAAGAAGAACTTTTACAGGATTCTGATGCTGAGGAACGTACTGTTATTGAATCTAACAGGTCCATTGGGGACCCCTAGGAGTGTGACCCTGAAGTTTCGGCTGAGGGTCTGATCAGAGCGGTTCTGAATACGCTCAACCTTCCTCTGACTCAGGAATCCACTTATGATCCTACTGATGTTTTTCAGAAAAAGCCATCTAAACCTGTTGTTTGTTTTCCAACTAACCCTACTCTTGCCCGTCTGGTTTCTGAGGCATGGAAGTATCCTGATAGATCTTCCTCTGTCTCCAAAAAGTTTGCCAAACTTTACCCTTTTCCCGAAGCGGAGCTGGCAAAATGGGTTCATCCTCCCAAGGTGGATGCTCCTGTGTCTAGACTATCCAAATCTACTGCTTTGGCTGTCTCAGATGCCTCTGCCTTGCAGGACTGGACGGATAAGAAATTAGAGCTCTCTCTTAAATCTATTTTTGCCTCTATTGGCACTGCCATGCGCCCCACCTTTGCTGTGGCATGGGTTAATAGGGCTATTGCAGCCTGGACTGAACGACTGACTGAAGCGGTTCGCCAGGATGCGCCTGTATCTGAACAGTTGCAGCTTCTTGCTAATATCACTGAAGCTCAGAACTATGTTGCTGATGCTGCTTTTGATGCTGTGCGCATGATGGCGAGGGCCTCCACTTCTTCTGTGGTGGCTAGACGCGCTCTTTGGCTGAAAATTTGGTCTGCTGATACAGCCTCTAAGAAAGCCTTGCTTTCCTTGCCCTTTCAGGGGAATTTGCTCTTTGGCTCTGAGCTCAAAGAAATGATCAGTGAGGCTACTGGCGGTAAAAGTACTCTTCTACCCTCAGTCTTTAAGAAAAAGTTTCCAGCCAAACGCAATCGGTCCTTTCGTTCCTTTCAGACTGAGACACGCTCCTCGGCCCAAACGGGTCCTCCCACTACGCGCTCCTCCTCCAAGCCCAAACAGTCCTGGAGGCCCAAAGTTGCCTCCAAGGCCAAGACCTCCAAGACTGCTTCGGCATGACTCGCCGAACCCGGGTCCGCATCCGGCTGTAGGCGGTCGTCTCCGCATCTTTCGCCGGACTTGGGAGGAGTCAGTGGCGGACCCATGGGTTCTTCAGGTGGTGTCAGAGGGATACAGGATCCCTTTCTCTTCCCTTCCTCCTTTTCGGTTCCATTTTACTCGTCCTTCTCAGGAACCCTCAAAAAGGCGTCTGTTCGACGACGCTATTCAGGATCTCTTGGACAAAGAGGTCCTGGAGGCGGTTCCGCAGGGGGACACAGGTTCAGGATTTTATTCCAACCTGTTTGTGGTAGCCAAAAAGGACGGAGGAACCCGTCCCATCTTGGATCTCAAAGATCTCAATGCCTATGTGGCGACTTCCCACTTCCGCCAGGAGTCCCTGCGCTCTGTGATTGCAGCAATGTCTCCAGGGGAGTTTCTTGCCTCCCTGGACCTTCAGGATGCTTATCTTCACATCCCTATTCATCCAGAGAGCAGGAAGTATCTCAGGATTGCCTGCCACAGGGGACACTTTCAATTTACAGCGCTCCCCTTTGGACTGACTACAGCTCCTCAAGTCTTCCAGCGGGTGCTGGGCTCCTTGATAGCGGTGCTCCATCAGGATGGGATCAGAGTGACACCCTACATGGACGATCTCCTACTGAAGGCCTCCTCAGCGGAGCTTCTCCACCAGCAGTTGCAGAGGTGCATGCACACCCTGAACCGTCACGGATGGATCCTGAATCTGGACAAGTCGGACTTGATTCCTTCTCAGAGGCTTCTGTTCCTGGGTCTCCTGTTCGACACTCGCCAATGCATGGTGTTTCTTCCAGAGGACGTGGCTCACCAGATAGCCGTCAGAGTGGCTGGGATTCTGGACATGGACGAAATTCCAGTTCCGAAGTTGTCGTCCTTAGTGGGGAAGTTCATTTCCACGATCGAAGCAGTACCATTTGCCATGGCCCACTCCAGGGATCTTCAGAGATTTGTGATCCAGACGTGCAGGAATCATCCAGATCATCAACATCTGTCTGTTTCTCTTCCTCCTCACGTCGAGTCGAGTCTGCACTGGTGGTTAGATCTCTCTCATCTCTTGAAAGGGAAATCCTTTCTAGTTCCTCATTGGACCACAGTCACAACGGATGCCAGCCTTCGGGGCTGGGGTGCAGTCTGGGGTCGCTTCAGTGCTCAGGGGAAATGGGGTCTGGAGGAATCCATGCTCTCCATCAATGTTCTGGAACTTCGAGCTGTCCGGCTGGCCCTGAGGCACTGGGAGTCTCAATTGACCGGTCTTCCAGTCAGAGTAGAGTCCGACAACGCCACGGCGGTGGCTTACATCAACAGACAAGGCGGCACAAGAAGCGGTTCCGCCTGGTGGGAAGTCAAGGATATTTTGTCTTGGGCAGAAGATCACGTGCCTGTCATCTCTGCAGTACACATTCCAGGCGTGGACAACGTCATGGCAGACTTCCTCAGTCGTCACACCGTCGACAGCGGAGAATGGGCTCTTCACCCAGAGGTGTTTCACATGCTCACTCAACGGTGGGGGATGCCAGTGGTGGATCTGATGACTACCAGACACAACAGGAAGGTTCCGGTGTTTTGCTCCCGTCTGAGGGACTCCCTTGCTCTAGCGGTGGATGCCTTGTCGATCCCTTGGGACTTCTCCCTGGCTTACATCTTCCCCCCTCTTCCTCTATTGATCAGAGTTATTCAGAAGTTGAAGAGAGAACGTTGCCCTGTCATCCTGATTGCTCCGAACTGGCCTCGTCAGTCCTGGTTTCCGGAATTGATGGCCATGTCAGTGAAGGATCCAATCCCACTTCCAGCCCGTCCGGACCTGCTTCTTCAGGGGTATCTGTGGAAAGATGATGTTCACTCTCTCCGTTTGATGGCATGGCGGTTGAATCCTCGATTCTAGCTCAGAAAGGCTTTTCTCCTTCTGTGGTGTCGACGATGCTCAGTGCTCGTAAGCCTGTGTCTTCCAAGATCTATCATCGCATTTGGTCAACTTTCGTGACATGGTGCTCTGTCAAGCAGTTGTCTCTTGACTTCCATCTTCCCACTGTCCTGGCCTTCTTGCAGGACGGTGTGGACAAGGGGCTCAGTTTGAGTTCCCTCAAAGTTCAGACCTCTGCCTTGTCTGTGTTTTTCCAGGAACGGATTGCCATCCTTCCTGATGTGAAAGTCTTCTTCCAAGGTGTGACTCATGTTCGACCTGCCTTCAAGAGTCCTGCTCCCCAGTGGGATCTCAATTTGGTGCTGGGTGTTCTTCAGCGACCACCGTTTGAATCCTTGGCTTCCATTCCATTACGTCTTGTGACTTGGAAGATGGCCTTCCTTTTGGCTATTGTGTCAGTACGCCGGGTGGCAGAGTTACAGGCATTGTCTTGTAAACCTCCTTACCTGGTGTTCCACAAGGATAAGGCTGTGCTTCGCACTACCAAGGAATTCTTACCCAAGGTTGTGTCTGAGTTTCACATCAATCAGGAGATTGTGGTTCCCTCTTTCTGCCCTAATCCTTCATCTGACAAGGAAAGAGATCTCCATTTGTTGGATGTGGTGCGTTGCCTCAAGTTTTATGTTCACCGCACCGAATCTATCAGGAAGTCTGACGCTCTATTCGTCATTCCTGAGGGGCCTAGGGCAGGAAGACCGGCTTCCAAAGTTACCATTGCCTCTTGGATTAAGGCTACCATCCGTGAAGCCTATAAGTTGAGGAATAAGCATGTTCCCTTCAGGGTGACTGCCCATTCCACCAGATCTATTGGGACCTCCTGGGCCTACAAGAATCAAGCTTCTGCTGATCAACTGTGCAGAGCGGCCACTTGGTCCTCTGTGCACACTTTTTCTAAGCACTACCGAGTTGATGTACTGGCATCGGCTGATGCCAGCTTTGGAAGGAAGGTCCTGGAGGCAGTCTTGCCTGTGTAGGTCTTCCGCTCTGTGATCCTTAGTGCTTCCTTACTGTTGAGCCCGGTTGGCTCGTGTTCCGTGTGCTGTGTTAAGTTCAGGGATTGTTCCCTTGGTTGGTGTCCGTTGACACTTACAGTTTGGGCTATGTTATCAACTGGTTAACAGTTCTAGTGACTTGGGCCTTGCGCCTGGTCCTTGCCTTACTTCCCGCCTCTGGATCAGCTCAATGTTTGTACATCCCATGGTACCAGTGACCTGTATTGGACGACAGTGAAAATAGGATTTTAGTCTTACCTGTTAAATCCTTTTCACTTAGTCCATACAGGTCACTGGTCTCCCACCCTGTCAAGGGACCAGTCTTGGCTCTCCTGTGGCATTCAGTGGGAGACCGTTCGGGCATGCTCACAGGAGTCTTTCTTTTTGCTTACCTGGGGTCAGTTTAGGGTCTCAAATCAATATGGGTGGCTCTGGCCAGAAGGTGGCTTAAGTAAGAGGGGAGGCTCCGCCCCTTGCAAATTATTTGCATAATTGTTCCTGCCTATTAAAGGGGACTACACATCCCATGGTACCAGTGACCTGTATGGACTAAGTGAAAAGGATTTAACAGGTAAGACTAAAATCCTATTTTCTGGGCTTTCTAGGGATATCATTTATTGGTTTTACACTCATTTTAGACACTTCTTTTGTCATGGCAGTAAATCCAAGACTACGGATTCAGGGGCGTTCCTTACTCCCCTTGCTTACTGTTCCTCATGTCAAACAGGACTTCCTAGGCAGTATTCCGGATCTCTCTGCCCCTCATGTACTTTAGGCCCTACTACCCCACTGGGACTCTCCATCTCTGAACAAGAGCCATCTTAGGTAAAAATGCTTCTGTCCTCAGTAGCTCAAATCCCATTCTCCATTCAAGGGGTTCTCCAATCCTGGATGCCCCCCACTACCTTTAAATATGTGGCTCCTGTATCTCAATGTTTCTCAGGTCCTAGGGGCTTCCTCAGAAGAATTGCCTGAAGGGGAGGATGAGGATAGGGAATATGAAGATATGGATTCTTCCTACTCCTATGGGGACGCCTATGAAACTGACCCCGTTCTGAGGGACTCATGTGAGGTGTTTTGGAGACTCGACAGGTCTCTTACACCTCTGATGAGGGGTCTTCTTCTATGGATGTCTTCCATAGGCGTAAGAAATCTACTTTGTGTTTTCCCCCTAAATCCCAGTCTTGACCGCATCCTTCTGGATGACTGGAAGACTCAGGACAAATGATTGTCTGTTACCAAGACGTTCTCTAAATTGCATCCTTTCTCAGAGGCTGCTTTAGCACAGTGGGTCTCTCCTCCAACTGGAGATCCACCTGTCACAAGGTTGGCTAGATCTACTGCCTTGCCTTTGTCAGATGCAGCTGGATTCAAAAATCCAGCTGACAAGAGACTGGAATCTATTTTCAGTGCCAGCCTTGCAGCTGGCTATTCCACTCAGATGGTTAGACTGTAGCCATTTTAATTTCATGTAAAACATCAATCCCTAAACTATTCAGACTCATTTTATTCATTGACCTTACATTTTTGTCCATTTTTAATTGATTCTACCTGCCCTTGAACCCCTGGTAGCCGGAGATGCTTCCAGTTCTTTGGTAAGCAATATGTTGGAAGGTTGGAAGCATCTCTTAGCATACAATGGTATAACCCTTTGAGTTCCAGAGATTGCGTTGGATACTTTCTTGGCACTCAGAGGGTTAAAATACTATGTCTCTCCTTAAATCAATGTGTATACTAAAGAGTAGGGTGGGTACCAGTGATTTTGTGTGAGAGAGTGTGTGTGTATGTCTGTCTGTGTGTGTCTGTATATATGTGTTTATGTCTTATTATGTGTCTGTGTATGTGTGCATCTATACGTGTGTCTGTATGTTTGTTTGTGACTGCCTATATGTATGTGTCTATGTGCATGTATATGTGGGCGGGTATCTTTCTGTGAGTGTTTGTGTATGTGTGCGCCTGTGTGTATGTGTCTTTGTGTGTTGTGTGCACATGCATATACATGTGTTTGTGTGTGCCTGTATGTGAGTTTATGTCTGTGTGTGTTTGTGTGCATATGTGTATATGTGTGTGTGTATTATGTATATGTATTTTTAATGAAATCAACATTTTTAATGTTTATATTGGAAGTGGAAATGTCACTCTAATTTAGTTATATTTAAAGAAAATTTTAAACAAACTGCATAAATGTTGTATTAGGCATTTTTTGTTTTTTATACATATATATATATATATATATATATATATATATATATATATATATATATATATATATATATATAGTCTTTGAGAGGTTAACCTTTATTTGTTGGTGGCACAGTGTGACACTGTATTCTAATTACATTATGTGCTGAGACAGTGGATGAATGTAGGACTATGGTGCAGACAGCCTGGTTGCTGTCACTGTCAACTTCCCTGCACATGCTATGGGGCAGGCACACTGGGCTTGCTGATATTAAAATCTAATGCTAGGGTGCTCAAGACAAGAAGATAAAATTCACAAGTATGAAAATGTTGGGTTTCGTCTTCTTGTCTTGAGCCCCTGGAGAGGGCTTATATGCTATGAACGGGGAGATGTATGATACAATTGGCCTCACAAGGGGGGGCTCATTTGGGCAAGTGTGCAGGGTTTATTGGTTTTGTACTTGTGAAGTGGGAAGGAAATGGGAGGAACAGGGTGGAAAGGAGGAGTAGTAGGAGGAACAGGGTGGGAAGGAGAAGTGGGTGTGAAGTGGGAAGAACAGGGTGGAAAGGAGGAGAAGTGAGCAAAGTTTCATCAGAAATAGTGCTTTATGATAACTGAGCTCCTGGCACCCGGTACCTGTAACGAGGAGCCTGAAGCTCAATTTTGTAGGGTCGTGCAACATTGAGTGGTTCTGCCCCGTTTGTGCCTCCTCCCTTTTGTGGCTCTGCCCTCACCGACCCACAACTATCGCCGGTATTTTTTTGAGGAAAAGATGGCAACCCTAAGTAACTCCACCCACAAAAGTAACTCCACCCACAAAACCATACATAAACTACAACAGAACAGAAAGGGGACATCAATAATGCCGTATCACACTAAAAGAAAGTGTCAACATACAATATATTGCACTCGCACGATATAATGGCTGTATATATGCATCTGCACATGTACTGCAAAACAAGCTTATTTAAATAACCCACATATCTTGATAAAGCAGCAGTGAGTGCTGCAAAACACGTTGAATTTTGGGTTTTCTAAACAATTTACATAAATCTATTTTATGATTCCAATAAATGAGTGCTATATATTGTATGTTGACACTTTCTTTTAGTGTGATAAGGCACTATTGCCCCCCCTCACATTTTTGTTTTGTTGCATTTTATGTATTTTTTTCAGGAAGGAATCTTCACTGGCAAATTGGAAAATTGCCTTTTTCCAGCAAATTTTCCCACAGAAAATATAATTGACTTTTCGTCCATCCCTGTTGGACACCAGGTGAACTGTAGGTGAACTCTCTGGACACAGTGTGGCACTGTTAACAAAGTTTAAACTTAATAACTTTGAAATAAAGCATCTCCCATCAATATCCTTGTTATACTCAGCAGGAAAAGCCATACAATAGATGGCTTTCATAACAAAGGTTTACCACTCCGTTAAAATAAGTGGGGGGTTATCATTAGGCGCTGTTAGTATTTTTTCACATTCTCAGTGCCAGAGATGTATCAAACACACTGCAAGGCAAAGGGTTAATGAACAATAAACCATTTTCTGTACAATTATTGACCTACTGATACGTCTTTGGAATCTGTTTGTCAAAATCATTGTATCACTATCAGAAAATGAGAAATGTAATATTTAACCCTTTCAGTGCCAGATGGGTATGCCACAAATTGCTAAGCCATGCATTGCTTACTCTATCAGTAAAGGGTTAAAATAAAGCTCTTCTTGCACCACGTACACATATCTGTTTGACCAAGCACAACTCAGCAACAGCTTATGAAATAGTATAATTGCCAATAAATTTTGGATGCAATGCGGAATGTCGCTTAGTCTGCTATGAGTGGTGGAATGATTAGTACATCAGAGCAATAAGGTTGAGACATACATTATCCAGAGGTGGAACTGGGGACTAGTCAACTTTCACTCACTAGAAGTGATGGCAGCATCTCATTGGCTATATAATATAATATGTGTGACTGAATTCAACTCTTTTCTGCCAAACTCTAATGTATATTACCATTTGAATCCATGGGAATTAAGAAACCAGAGAGAGAGAAAAAAGTAGCAAATAATGGGCTGTATGTATATAATAAAAAGCAGAGGAATTCTGAGGCAATCCAACTGCAACACAGGAGAGAAATAAACATTCCCAGTGATTAAAGGGTCAGCATACCCAAATTATGAAAAATATGTGTTGTAGAGCTTTTCCTATACAGTAAAGCAAAACTACTCACAATGCTTGAAAGTGTTTCTTTCAACAATGATTAAAAAATAACTTGGCTTTTTTTCTGACAGCTTGAGTTCAAGATGATTTGAAGCCAGGTGGCACTGTTGTTACATCCATCTATGGGAAGCCTGTGCCTGTCATACTCAGCTTTTCACAAGCTCTAATAGCAACAGCACCAACTTGCTTCAAAATGTCTTGAACTCAAGCAATCAGAAAAGTTTCAAGTTATCTTCATATCTGGGAACTTTCAAAATGAACAGACCCTGAGATGTTTTAAATTTTAACCCATAGAGTTCCCCGAATGTAGATTTCAGGTGATATATCTCTGCTAGCTCTAATCACAAGGTTATCTTTCCAGTCCTCCAGGGACCCTTAACATGCTGCAACTTGGAATTTTCATTGCCTAAATGCACAAAAGAGAAGCGGGAGGTATACCTCTGTCTTTCTGGTAAACATGGAAGCAATTTTAGGACTAAATAAGCAGTTACTTGGTGTACATGAAATAGTAGTTAACACTGAGCTATTTCACCCTGATAGTGTGTCCCTTCACCCTAAGACACCGAGATTTGGGTCAAACCCTGAAGGTTCCCTGGTATGGTTATCTTTTTAATGGTATCGTTTTAAAAGGTTGCATTTTAAATATTGTATGGTTGCACCCCACATTAAACATGTCGCATGGATGAAAAGGGCGACATGAGAATCTTGCCCTTCATATAAGCATGAGATTCTCATGTCGTCTCCTTAAAAGCCTCATTGCATTGCCTGGCTAAGGATAATGGGAGCTGTAGTCTGGCTTAAATAGATTATACCTAAACCTAACTACGGCTGTAATGCCACCAGCCTCATTATAAGCAAAGAAGTAATACTGCACAGATGCCACTCTCAGACTAAGCCTCAAATAATAATTTTCTTTTTACTGAAGTACTGTCAACCCTTATTCTCAAGCACAAAGCTGACATGTGACACGCAACCACTGAACTAACAACAAGATTTCCCTACTCACCCTTTCTACTCCTTTCTATAGCCGTTGAGTGTCTTGTCTGTGCTGCTTTCTCCCGGGGTTATATCAGGTAGGCAGTGGCAGTAGAATAAGTTGGCAAGTCAGCCAGAGGGGAGGAGAGGATCACCCCTGGAGAAAGCAGCACAGACAGGGCACTCAAGGCAATGGTGAGTAGGGAAATCTTGTTGTTAGTTCAGCGTTGCGTGTCACATGCCAACTTTGTGCTTGAGAATAAGGGTTGACAGTACTTCCGTAAAAAGAAAATTATTGTTTGAGGCTGAGAGTGGCATCTGTGCAGTATTACTTTTTTGCTTATAATGTGGCTGGTGGTGTTACAGCTATAGTTAGGTTTTGGTATAATCTACTTAAGCTGGACTAGAGCTCCCATTATCCTCAGTCGGGCAATGCAATGCGGCTTTTAAGGAGGTGACATGAGAATCTCGCACTTATATGCAGAGCGAGATTCTCATGTTGCCCTTTTCATCCATGCAACATGTTTAATGCGGTTTGCAGCCTCATGATATTTAAAACACAACGTTGTAAAACTAAAAACACTTTTTCATAACTTTTTTGAAGAAACATCTCTAATCATTGTGTATCACCCTTGTTGCTCTATAGGAAAACATCTACAGCATATTGTTTCATGTTTGGAATATAGCGAATGTCCCTATAGGGGCATTTAACCACTTGAATGTTAGAAAAGTCTCTTACACATTGCTCTGCAATACGTTTGAGACCTTGCTAATAACTGAGGGGTTAAAATCTTTTGAGTGCCAGAGAAGTACCCAACACATTGGGGTAGATTCACTAAGCAGTGATAAAGTGGAGATGACTTCTCCATTGTTGTCACTTCTCCAATTCCTATGTTATTCTATGGAGCCTATGCACTAAGATTTCTTCATCTTTGGAGATCTTAGTGAATAGGCTCCATAGAATAACATAGGAATTGGAGAAGTGATATCACTGGAGAAGTCATCTCCACTTTAGCCCCTCTTCATCACATCTTAGTCAATCTCCCCATAAGATTTCTTCAGCTTTGGAGATCTTAGGGCATAGGCTCCATAGGGTATCATAGAAACTGGAGAAGTGATAAACTGGAGAAGTCATCTCCACTTTATCACCTCTTTATCACGCCTTAATGCATAACCACCTATGTGTTAAAAACACCACTTTATAATGGACCTAACACGTTATAACAAAGTCGGTGATTTTGAAAGATATTTCAAACATCTCTATCTCTTTGAGTGCCAGGGGGGAGCAAGTGCGTTGCAAAGCAATGTGTTGGATACCACTCTGGTACTCAAAGGTATATGTTATTTAAGACATTTTTTTACTTAAAACTATAGTTTATGATATATGTATCCTTGTTTTTCAGTTTGTGCAAATGAAACCATACTGGCTGACATGCCAGTCAGATAATAACATTCCATACTGCTTTCTATTTCACCTGCCAGTCTCTTGACCAGTGCTCGTAAATTTGCGTAGTGACAGCCATGATAATCTTGTCAAGATAGGTGCGCCAGAGGTGAGAATGTGGACAGGTGACAGATTCAATTTAAATCAATGGAGATGTCAGGGGATTTTTATTTTCTCCCACAGTGCTGCTAGTATAGCCCAGAATTGCTTCACTTTTATGTACATACATATGCCCAAATATTTGTTGTTAGAAGATGACAATGCTATATAAATTAGGCCCATTTGGCAGATGAACAATGTTTAGCACTGTATAATAGGTATAATTGCTGTATAAACAACATGAGAGCACATTTCCCTTGTTTTTCCCTAGTGCTGTACAAAGACTGATTCTGGACAGATTGAATCATGTAGTTAAAATGTAGAGAGAGACTGTGTCACAGACTGAACTCTGGGTAACTATCTAAGCCAAGTTCAAAGCCACCCGCCTGCCACTCAACACACACCAATGTCTAGTGCAGTTAGCACAATTATCCACTAATGAGACAAAATTCATAAGGGAAATGCTGTGAGTAAAGCAGCGGGGCTCAAAATAATGACCCACATGTGCTCATCCTCTATCATTCCGATGGGAGAGTCAGGAAATTCTTTGCATTTAACTCTTGTTTTGATAAGTGGGTATCAATATTATTGCATTAGTCAACAGGACCAAAGGAGTGCACAATACATTGTTAACCCCTCAACGACCCTTGATGGTCATAGTATATCATGGGTAGATCTGAGTTAACGACCAGCGACGTACTATGACCGTCATGGAATTCCAGGCTCCCTCGCGGCTGTACACCGTTCAGGGAGTCCGGAATCCAACTTAAAAAAAAAAAAAAAAAAATGCTCCTTAAAAAAAAAAAAATGTCCTTTTAAATGACCGCCGCGTGCCTGCGTGGCCGGTCATTAAGGGGTTAAGCAATATGTTGCACACCCCTCTGGCCCTTAAAGGGTACATATATTTTGGTGGCACATTTCAAAAAGTATATATGTAATGTATTTTTCTCCAAACTGATTAATGCCTTCAAATCTAAAGAGTTAAATTAAAGGGAATTTAACCATACCTGCAAACATGCTTGTCCCCTCCTCCGAGGTCCATTGAAATCTTGGTGTTGGAAACGACATGATTCGCTTCATAAAGTGGACAGGGCTTGATTAGGGCTGGTAGGATTGATGTGAGGGGAAGAGGAGTTTGACCTTAAGATGGCAGAGAGTGGAAGTAAGGGGGGGGGGATGGAACAGGCAGTGTAGTGGGCCTCTGTCCCTAGAAATCCAGGTATTAAGTATAAAAAAATGTAGTCTGTGGGTCGGATTCAGAGAGCTCCTGGGTGTAACTTTAGGTATCAGAAAAAGCTCAAGAAGGAGCAATGGAGTGAATGTTCAAATACAATTGTACCTGGGACCGTTTTCTTGTGGACTCCCTGGAAAAGGGAGTCCTGTGGTGCTGCTGGGGGAGATAAATAACTTGATTCACATGAAAACGGGGGAAGTCTTAATCACGAATGGGGGGCGGGGCTGTAAGAATTTTCTGACCCTATTAAAGTAAGTGATGGCTTCTTGGACAAACTAGTTTTTGGGATGAAGTTGTTTTATTTTTTTTTGGAGGGGAGGAGGCTTAAGAAAACTGACCCCCACAACCTATAGAGAATTGTGATTTCAGAGACGAAGTCCAAGACTTAAACCAGAGATTTAAATGAATGCACTGCACAAGTAGCCTCTGAAGCCAAACCTTAACCAAACAGTAAGACTTCTGCACTAAGGAAAAGCAGTGCAGCTCTGGGGCACACCAACTGCACTGTATTTGTGTGTGTGTAGGGAAATAGTCTGTGATCTAAATGGAGGTTTTAACCACTTGAGAAGTCTCCAATGCATTATTTATCATTGCATTGGAGACCTCTCTAGTATTCAAGGGGGTTATGCACTGATTAATAAATAGGTGATAAATGGAAAAGGATTTGGGAGTAATGGTAGACAATAGACTTAGCAGTAGCATGCAGTGCCAGCTGGCAGCTGCAATGGCCAATAAGATATTGGCATGTATTAAAAGGGGTATTGACTCAAGGGACGAAGATATTATTATGCCTCTTTACAGGTCCATGGTAAGACACCACCTAGAATATGCTGTTCAAATCTGGGTGCCTTTTCTGAAAAAGGACATTATGGAACTAGAGAGAGTGCAGAGGAGGACTACAAAACTAGTAAGGGGAATGGAAAGTTTTAGTTATGAAGAAAGGCTAGAAAAGTTAAACTTGTACACACTAGAGAAACGGCATCTTAGAGGAGATATAATAACATTATATAAATATGTTCAGGGCCCATACAAAGGGCTCTCCAAAGACTTGTTCATTAACAGAACAGTACAAAGGGCAAGGGGCCACCCGCTTAGACTTGAGGAAAGGAGATTTCATCTACAACAGCAGAAGGGTTTCTTTACAGTAAGGACAATAAAGGTATGGAATTCACTGCCTGAGGAGGTGGTGCTATCAAATACATTAGATGCCTTTAAAAAGGGCCTGGATACTTATTTAAAAGAGCAGAACATAGAGGGCTATGTATGTTAGTATTGGGATTAATATTTTGTTAGTGCTTGTTGATCCAAGGAGAAATCTGATTGCCATTTGGAATCGAGAAGGAATTTTTCCCCCCATTCAAGGCAGAATTTGCAGTTGCTGTATTGAGGGGTTTTTTTGCCTTCTTTTGGATCAACGATGGTAAACAGGAATAGGAAAAAGGTTGAACTAGATGGACGCAAGTCTTTTTTCAACCTAAATTACTATCTCTTCTCCAGTTCCTATGTTATTCTATAGAGTCTATGTACTAAGATCTCCAAAGGTGAAGAAATCTTAGTGCACTGGCTCCATAGCATAACATACTGTGAAGCAATTTGATAGAACCTCTGTAGCATCCTAGGAGTTTAACCCTTTGAGTGCCAGAAATGTAGGCAACGCATTGCGTACCCCTCTGGCACTCAAAGGGTTAAATGCCCAATTAAATGAATGAGGATTTTTAGCTCACCCTTATAGTGAAGTTGGTTTGCTCCATGCATACAACTATACAGGAACAGCAACACAGCTTAATCCATGAATATAGTAAAAAAACTTTGAAGTTTATTGAAACAAAATAAAAACCTGTCTCAAAATTATAGGTAACAAACAAAAACACACACGTTCACTACCTAAGGCATTTTGGACTAAAGGTCCTTAATCATAGGTAATCATACCCCATTGCCACAATACCTGCCACCTATACAAAGTAATTTAAACAAAATATATATTCATTTTGAGAAATGAGAGAATAGTTTCATTCAGAGAGAATTGCTAACAACAAGGAGCTGTCTATTACTTGAACAACAATGCCTGCTAATTGGCGTGAGTCTGAATTTATCCTCACCTTAGGGTGCTCCATTTGTCTACAACATAATAGAGGGCTAGTCTGATCTCCATTGATACATCACCCTTACTGATACTGCACTTGGTTGAAATCACCATTCATTTTGGATACGTGATCATTCTATATGCAGAGGAAAGGGGAGATATTGCACATTTAAAGCAGTTTGACTGTTTCTTATATTGTTTTTAGTCTGTTCATTTTGTTTTTGTATTACATTCTATTTTATATATTGTGTTCTTTAGCAAATATCCTATGCAGAGGAGCGCTATTTATGTCTTTTTTCTTCAAGTGCAATATTTTCAATGAATGGTGTAAGTGAATGAGTAAGTTTGTGAATGAATGAACAAAATGAATGTATGGATTTGGCAGAATAGGATGAACGTGCTATTCTGGTTTCTGTAGGTGACTAGTAGATTAAAAATGATACCTTTATTGGTTAGCTGAGTTAGCTGCATTAGTCAATAAAGGAATCCTTTATACTCTACTAGTCTCCTTCATTTTCTATGGCTAACATGGTAGCATGCTTTACCCACGTTACAATGGAAGATGGCACAATGTACTGCACATAAATGAAGCTGAAGAACCTCCTAAAAAACTTGCACAATTGGACCCGCTCAGTTAGCCAATAAAGGTGTCAGTTTTACTCTAGTTTCCTATATTTTCTGTGGCTAACACGGTGCCATGCTTTACTCATTCTTGTTTCTGACATTGCATTTTGTGTGCTATTAAATGTTGCAGTAACTCTGAAATGAATGCACAAATCAAATACGTGGGGACCTCTCTAACCAGCGTGTAAAATGAACAATGTAAAAACAGTAAGCAGAGAAGGGGTTCTGCAAGGTTTCCGCTCTGCAGCCCAATCAACTAGAACTGGTAGGGAGAGTGGTCACCTTCTCTCCTTGTCAGTTAATCTACCAATTAGAGAGAGGATCCACACACAGGAACCCTGTCCAAATAGACTGGACATTGTGAGAGGTGGGAATAAATAGAGTAAGGAATGGGATTTACAGTATGATCAGAGGTAGATAAAGTAATTACACAATTAGCACATACATATCACATAACACACAAAACAAAGCTAAATAACCATATAATGTTTTTACCCCTTAAATGATATTGACATCTCAACTCAATGATTCACAACTTGTTTGAGAAGTCTTTAGCATCCAATGTAACACATAATGTCTATCTAAATAACATAAAGAGCTAGAATGTGAAGCTCCCTGTGTGCATAACCGCACATGCACAGTAGAGACTGCCCAAACTATACAGTCATTCACAGTGTGCAGTAGAGACTGCCCGAATGATACAGTTATTCACAGTGTGCAGTACAGACTGACGGAAAGATACAGTCATTCACAGTGTGCAGTAGAGACTGCCCGAACGATAGTCATTCACAGTGTGCAGCAGAGACTGCCCGAACGATAGTTATTCACAGTGTGCAGTAGAGACTGCCCGAACGATACAGTCATTCACAGTGTGCAGCAGAGACTGCCCAAACGATAGTTATTCACAGTGTGCAGTAGAGACTGCCCGAACGATACAGTTATTCACAGTGTGCAGTAGAGACTGTCCGAACGATAGTCATTCACAGTGTGCAGTAGAGACTGCCCGAATGATAGTCATTCACAGTGTGCAGTAGAGACTGCCTGAACGATACAGTTATTCACAGTGTGCAGTAGAGACTGTCCGAACGATAGTCATTCACAGTGTGCAGTAGAGACTGCCCGAAAGATAGTCATTCACAGTGTGCAGTAGAGACTGCCTGAACGATACAGTCATTCACAGTGTGCAGCAGAGACTGCCCGAACGATAGTTATTCACAGTGTGCAGTAGAGACTGCCCGAACGATAGTCAATCACAGTGTGCAGCAGAGACTGCCCGAACGATACAGTTATTCACAGTGTGCAGTAGAGACTGCCCAAATGATAGTCATTCACAGTGTGCAGCAGAGACTGCCCGAACGATACAGTCATTCACAGTGTGCGGTAGAGACTGCCCGAACGATACAGTTATTCACAGTGTGCGGTAGAGACTGCCCGAACGATAGTCATTAACAGTGTGCAGTAGAGACTGCCCGAACGATACAGTCATTCACAGTGTGCAGCAGAGACTGCCCGAACGATACAGTCATTCACAGTGTGCAGCAGAGACTGCCCGAACGATACAGTTATTCACAGTGTGCAGTAGAGACTGCCCGAACGATGCAGTCATTCACAGTGTGCAGCAGAGACTGCCCGAACTATACAGTTATTCACAGTGTGCAGTAGAGACTGCCCGAACGATAGTCATTCACAGTGTGCAGTAGAGACTGCCCGAACAATGCAGTCATTCACAGTGTGCAGCAGAGACTGCCCGAACGATAGTTATTCACAGTGTGCAGTAGAGACTGCCCGAACGATACAGTCATTCACAGTGTGCAGCAGAGACTGCCCGAACGATACAGTTATTCACAGTGTGCAGTAGAGACTGCCCGAACGATACAGTCATTCACAGTGTGCAGTAGAGACTGCCCGAACGATAGTAATTCACAGTGTGCGGTAGAGACTGCACTAATGCACTGGCTTCCAGTCAGAGGCACTGCTGATCCGGAGCGGGGCTCTTTCAATATTAGTGTGTGTGTGTGTATATATATATATATATATATGTATATATATATATATATATATATATATATATATATATATATATATATAAAAACATTTTCTAAATAAACAAATAAATATGTATATTATCATCATCTTTAGCCATTGTCGATCCACTGCAGAATGAACACCTCCTCAGCAAGCCTCCAACACCTTCAGTCCTGTACCTTTCATTGCCACTGTATACTGACAGATTTGGTAATTTCATCTTTCATCTTCTCTCTCTCTCTCTCTCTCTCTCTCTCTCTCTCTCTCTCTCTCTATATATATATATATATATATATATATATATATATATATATATATATATATTATAGTAGGGCTTATCCTCCTGAATAAAACAAAGGTACCCCCACTGTGAGGCATTTTATTCAAAACTTATTGAAGCTCAAAGTTAATTTTTTTTGGTGCAGTATCTCAATGGCCTGAAATCATATGGTGGCACTTTTGCTACACCATCTTATGGGCATCTCTGGTCTCTGGTCCATAGGATGGTGTAGTAACAGCATTACTGTAAAATTTTCGCCATTGTTACTGCGCCTAAAATTTCAAGTTTGAGCTGCAATCACTTTTGCATAAAACACATTTTAGCAGTAGGAGTTTCCTAGTTTTTCTCAGGAAGCTAAACCCTACTATATATTTTTACGTATTAAGTGTCACTATCTCTTAAAAGTAAATAGTAGGAGCTAAAGTTAGAAATGGTAATTTTGAAAGCTTTTTCAAAAGCACCAGAGTTGTTTTAGGTCACAGAGACAGTTTAAGTGGTTTATATTGATTCAGGTAGCCATGTCCTCTTTTTGATCTATTATAAATCCTCAGTGAGTGGCAGGAAAAGAGGAAATAAAGAGCTACATTACTAAATATTTTGTAGATTTCTAAATAGGGATTCCTTATTACTAATTTAATTCCATTAGATTGCAGTTCAATACAAAGTGACATGACATACAGACAAAAAGGTAGCAGTTTCACTCAGAATGGAAAGAGTTATATATACACATTATTATTATTATTGTTGTAATAATTAGTATTTTTAGTTTTAAATATGGAAACACATTCCTTGGCGCTGTACATATTCATGTATATACACACCTCTCCAATAAACCCACCAGGTCCTGAAAAGAAAAGTTATTTTCCTGATGAGTAAAGCATGGGTACTTCCTCTGAGGGGACGGAGATTTTGAATCCAAGAGAAATTACATCTCCAATATAATTTAATCAAATTGATAGCAACAGAATCAAAGGGTATGCAAAAAGCAAGTTTTCTATAACATTCACTATGGGAGTGCTTGAATCATTGATTACAGCTGTCTATAGTAAGTGATAAGAACAGCACCACCTGGTGACCAGGGAAGATTAAAGATTAACTAATGATTGTCCAGAAAGGAACCATATTCAGGCAGTTGAAGTCTTCGTCATCTGTGGTGACTATATATATTTGGCACTTATGTTGGCAAGACAGTGGGCCTAGGTGCATCCTCAGTATGGTACATACAAAAAGAACAGCATACAGGTTTGAAAAACGAATGCATAGATTTATTCTATGCTGTCAGTATCCATGAACATTTCGGCTCACGAAAAGCCTTTATCAAAATTCCAGTATGAGAACTAAAATGTCATTTGCTTTTAACAGCATGGAATAAATCCGTATATATGTTTTTATTCTTCAGTCTCCAGGATATCTCTATATTCAATTGCAAAGGAATCCATGCAGCAAGTAGATCAAGTGACTGGCCATTGTAAAAAAAAAAAAAAAGAAGAAATAAAAAGAAATCGAAAAAAGTTTAATGACAAATGTAGTATTGGAACTGTCTATGTAATTACTTATTTTTAGGAGTTATCAGAGGTGTAACTATATGGGTCACACTTGCGACTGGGCCCATGAACTCCAGGGGCCCAGGCTCCCCCTGCAACCCCTTCGCCTGGCGCCCGCAATCTCCCGCCGGCACTCTAGTAATGCAGAGCGCTGGGAGATGACATCTCCCAGCACTTTGCATGACTAAGAGGACCACGCCGGAGCTCCAGGTAGGAGTTCGGAGATTGTGGAGATTGAGGGACATTGTGGAGATGGTCAATGTGGTCGAGGGAGGCCAATGTGGTGGTGGTGGTGGGGGCTAGTGGCACTTCTTGTACCAGGGCTCAGAGGCTTCTTGTTACGCCTCTGGGAGGTATGTGAGTCCAACAAAGAAAGCAGTAGACATCCATCACATAAAAGGAGCACATATGCGGATCAGTATATAGACCCTTAGCCACTACAGTGATCTGAGTGGCAGTTTATGGGGGTTGTGGTTTACAGCAAGATGTCCATTCTGAGATGGTAGCAGAAACTACTAGAGAGAGCACTGATAGGAGAACCTAAAGGAAGAATGTTCTAACACCTAAAGACAAGTATGTTCAGTCCTTACTATGAATTGCAAACCATCCCTTCATTGAATGTCCTAGGTAACCCGCACTTGAACAGAGATACTGCTACAAATGTTGCTTAAGTGATGGCAATTTCTTATGTGTTTGCTAAGCTTGATGCTATAGGTTGTATGAAGTAGAGGTTTCTATACCATCTGTGATTGATAAAAACATTTTTACTTTTATAGATATGAATTAACACTTTTTCTAAATGGGACTCTAAATGGATGACCTGTATAGTTCTTTTAAAATTTTATGTAGACATGCATATACATGATTGTACTGGCCGCCACTACATGAATGTCCTGAGGAATGTCTTAAATTAGAGACTGCAACGTTGACACAATACAATGTCTACGGTTTTATAGCTAAGATTTGTTATATTTTACTCTCCAGATTTTTATACTCTATTCTTCTGTATACACACCATCTACTGTCTTGTTAAAGGAATAGTAATGTTTCACAAAAACAGCAGCTCCAATTAATCGTCATAGTATTTTAGACATAGAGAGTGTTATTTCAATAGTAATTGAATGATAAAGTATCCCCTCCTATCCCTTTTACCTAGTGAGACCAGACAACTCACAGCAAGGGACAATCTTCTTACTGTGAGCATAAGGAAAACCCTGCCCCCTTGACAGGTTTTTCAGGTTTTTCCTTATGCTCACTGAAGATTGGCCCTCTCTGCGATCCATCTGGACACCACTTTGCTACTCTGTGGTGAGCAGTGTTA
This sequence comes from Rhinophrynus dorsalis, assembly GCA_037306005.1. Classification (NCBI taxonomy): domain Eukaryota; kingdom Metazoa; phylum Chordata; class Amphibia; order Anura; family Rhinophrynidae; genus Rhinophrynus; species Rhinophrynus dorsalis. The sequence continues at coordinate 94,908,040 of CM074721.1, forward strand.
CATCAGTAAAATGGGCGGGAGGGGTATACTTTATCATTCGATTACTTTTGAACTACAACTCTGACAGTATTACAATAACACTCTCCATGGCCCAAATACTATAAAGATTAATTGGAGCTGCTTTTATTGTGAAACGTTACTATCCCTTTAATCTCACCTAAAGTACAATGTACAGGATTAGTTGATTCAATTAGACAAAATCCAGGCCAAGCTTTTTAATTCCCATGACAGTGGTTCTCAACAATAGTTCTCTATGGTACCATTTGAGGAGATTTTGAAATCCTGCACTTAGTGTCTGAGGACTGCAGATGGTAATCATAACATTAGAATTTTGACTATATGGCCATATTCAAGATTCTGCATATGAGAAACGAACTTCACCACAGGGAACAAATAAAAATGTAATTTGCTTTAAATGGGGCTTTTAACCCCTTGAATTCTAGATAGATCTCATACACATTAAATCATTAGGAATGTATGGATTTTTATTCCTCCTTATCTTCCTGAAAACAACCTTAGTTTTAATCAGGTATTTATGTTTCTCAGTGTATCTGATCAAGTATCTAATCAGTAATAAAATCTCTAAGAAGAATACACTGTAGCACTGATTGGGTTACTGGATTCTGCGACAATAAAGTGTGATATCTTCTAATAAATTTGGAATGACATTTAGATACACATGAGGAATATGTCACTCAATGTGTTGTAAAACCATTTATCTTCCCTCCTGTCATAATTTGAATATAGATGAAATGTCAAAATACGTTGAAAATCTTAAATCTTTTAAAGGAGTTAGTAGTTGCAAGCTATGCAAGTATTAGTTCTTGTCCTTAACCCTTCAAGTGCCAGAGGGGTACCCAACGCATGTGTTGGATATCCCTCCGGCACATAAAGAGTTAAAGTAGATATGTTTAATGTTAGAAACCTCCTATATGTTGTGCTAGCAGTTTGTTTGTAATATAAATATTTATCTGAGAAATAAATCTTTTATTTTTTCATGGCATGGTATGGCACTTAATGCTAAATAGTTGGTTTAACCCATTGAGTGCCAGAGGGCAATGTGTTGCGTACCCCACTGTCACTCAAAGGGTTAATCCAGAATAACTCCAGTTTGCTTTTATAATTATGAACCTATGTTTACAAGGAAATGTGAGTCATTCTGTCACAATTCAACTACATCAAAAGAGAGAAGTAAATATTCTCAATGATTCAAATGGAGCTTTTAAATGCTTTAACCCCTTAAGGGCCAATGATGTGCCAGGACCATCACGGCTGTCCTGCACTTAAAGGGATAGTAATGTTTCAAAATAAAAGCAGCTCCAATTAATCTTCATAGTATTTGGGCCATGGAGAGTGCTATTTCAGTACTGTCAGAGTTGTAGTTCAAGAGTAATTGAATGATAAAGTATTATAGACCTTCTCAATGCACTTCACAGCCATCTGGTACACTGGGCATTAAAGGGGAAATTAAATTTCCTAATAATAATCCTCACTTACCTAACTTTGGCCAGACAATTAGGGTGACCAGACCTCACCTTTAAGGATTTCTTTTTCATTAACGCGATCTCAGCTCTGCTGCAGAGCTACCAGCTGGTCCCAGGACTGGATTCCCCTGCAGTCAGCTAGAGCACTGACGTCAGGGAAGGGGGAGCTTTGAAAGCGGATACCTGTCAAACCATAAAGGTTTGAGAGATGTTCCTGGGGTCGTTTAATTTGTTTTTTAAGATGAATTAAAGTTAAATTTAAGTATTACTATCCCTTTAAGGTATAAAACTACATGCAGCCCATTCTATACAGCAGGGCTGTCCAAGTTCAGTCCTCAAGGTCCATCAACAGGCCAGGATGTAAGGATTTCCCTGATTAAGCACTAGGGAGTTAATCAATGGATAATTCTTGGCCTGTTGGTGGCCCGTGAGGACTGAACTTGGACAGCCCTGCTATACAGCATTCTACTGCAATAGGCCTGTGATGGATGTGTATAAAAGGCAAGTATGGCCCATAGAATGACAGTTCGTATATCATAGTAGCACGATAACAGTCAATGTTACTATTGTGTTTGTTATTTAATCTATTCTTGTTTCCATCAGTAATATAACAATTGCATGTAAAAATAATCAGAGTGGACTTCATTTCATACATATGGACTAAACACCTCATACATTTCTGTCACACCATCCATTATTTATCTTCCACCAAATTAGCTGATTGTTCAGACTAAACATATTCTTTGGGTTATTTAGATGGATTGTTAAAAGAACCCTCTTTCTAGAATAATTCTAGGAAAGTCCATCCTTTGCACAGCACAACTCTCTAGCGCTAATGACCCAAACAATAGAAACTATTACAACTGTAGAATGTCATGTGTGTATCATTAAATAACAAAGATTAAATTAGGGACAGGTGCAATATGACATAAAGGTAAAAATGGAGGATTAAGGACTTTAAGAGCTTACAACATAATTGTCATGTAGGAGATGAAAGAAACAGCAGGAACAAGTTTAAGTGGCTCAGTTTGAACATATATTAGAGTTAGCTGCACATTAGTGTTTCAGCATTATGTGACTCATTCATCAAGATAAAGTGGAGGTACAATTCTAGACCAAACCAAATGTATTCCGGAGATGGGGGGTGAAAATGCCCTTTTGTTTAAATGGGGCTTATAACCCTCTCACTGCTAGAAAGGTCTCCAATGCATTACAAAGCAATCTATTGGAGACCTCTCTAGCATTCAAGGGGTTAAAGCCCCATATACATTAATGGAGCTTCTGGGAATGTTTTATTGGCCCCTGTGGTACACTTGGATTGCCATAGAATTGCTTCTGTCATTTTCTGAATACTGTCCTTTAGGGCTTGAGCATTAACCCCTTAAGGACCGGAGCTCATGCACGCAGCCGGCACTTAAGGACCATGGAGCATTTTTTTTTTCCCCAAATGGCGTGCACCAACGCAGGGAGCCCTGAAATCTATTATGTACATGCACGGCATTGGTCCTTATCGCACATTGACCCACGATGTACATGTAGGTCTTTGGACATTAAGGGGTTAAGAGTGGTGTATTGCTTACATTTTGATAAAAAAAAATAAATAAAAAAGATAGTTATGGTATATACATTTTTTAATGAAAACACTCGCTGCCTTGAAAAGAAAAGTAATGCACACCTCTTTGCTTCTGCAGGGATTAACCCTTTCAGTGCTTTGTAATGCTTTGCGTACCCCCTGGCACCGAAAGGGTTAAAACAACTTTTATTGCTCTTACAAATGAAGGAAGCGGAATTAATTCTTTTTTAAGCAAATCATGACCTTCAAGAGAATATCGTCTAGTTCAGTTTCTTGGCCGTGGTGCTCAAGTACCCCAAACACTGCAGGTTTTAAAGACTTAATACGCGTATATATTAGTAGGGTGGACACGTTTTTTTTTTTTTATCAAACTGAAAAAGATGAGAACACTTCCCTCCGAGCTGGAAATTTCCCAAGAAAAGTAGCAATTTTCCTCTTTTTTTTTCCCTCTTTCTCATTGAATTGAAATCAATGGTAAGAATGCATTTCCCCCACATGATGAAAGTTTCCCTTCTTTTCTGGCCCGGATAGCATATAAAGGGTGCAGGTTTCTGTAGCATGCTGGGGGATTGTGCAGGGAGAAAGGAGATCCAAGTTCCTTCCTGACTTGGCTGAGCCTCTGGGATTGACAGATGTACATTACAGACTGACACTCAAGAGACAGCTGACACTCACTCCTACAACAGCCAGAAGAAGTGAGACCAACATGTTATATCTTCATCCTGTAGTGTAAAACATTAAGAGTGTAGTGACATTGATAGAGAGAGAAAGCAGCAGCTGGAATCCTCTTGCCACTGGCTACAGGAAAAGATCAGAAGCAGTTGCACTTGTAAGGATTGTTTTTTTTTTTAGACAGTGACAGATGGGACAGTTGATTAAAAAAATAATAAAATGAATAAAAATAGAAAATATTTTGACTGGTAGGTGAAAATATATCTCTTGTCAGACAAGGACCCTGGCAAGAGCCATAAGTGAGGCTGCCAGTGACAGATACTAAAGACTTAGATGATATATTAGTTTATAAAGGGCAAGAGATCATCACACACAAAGAGAACTGCTGTTTACTTTTAAAATCCACAGTAATTTGATAATGTCCAGCAAACGAACTAGAGGCAGGGGTAAGAAGAAAGGATTAAGAGCAGTGCAGAGATGTGTTAGTTAAATGGTAGTCTAAAAATTGACTTAGTTGCTGCAGTGTGTGTGTGTGTGTGCAATAAATAATGATCTGTCTGCTTCTGAGGATGTTGTTTGTGAAAGTGATATAAAAAGTTCTTCCACCTCTAATAGTTTTAATAAGCCAAGTAAAAACATTGAAGATGATGACAAGTCAAATTCTAGTATTGATGGAAGATCAGAGGAAGGTGTAGCAGTTCAGCCAACTGCTGCATCTGACAGTAACACACCTGTCCTGAAAGTAGTAGCGAGCATTCTGCCCTTTTCGTTTGTTGAAACTGAGGTTTTAAAGAACTGATGTCATGTGTTGCACCTTGCTGGCATATCCCAACCCACAGTTATTTTTCAAGGAGGCCTGCACCAGAGTTGTACAAGCAGGTGGCTACTGTTGTGGGCAAAACACAAAGGACAATATTTTCAGTTCATATGTTGCTGTAGGATTCTGCCTGCTCACAACTTTTACTTTCATCTGATGATTTCTCCATTTCAGCCCTCAGCAGCAGTAGTACTGAGGGGGAAATACTGCAGCCATAGAGGGTACAGATGAAAAATGGAAAAGCTCTTGCTGGAAATTTTTTTGGCATTGGGTATTTTTTATGGGTGGGAGTTTTCAAAGGAAATACAGGAATGGGTAATTTTCCGCTAAGATTCCTATGGAAATATTTTTTTACTTTTTGGCCATCCCTAATAATTAGTTATTCATTCTAATTAGTTCATCTTTGAATATGTAGGGAAATCCCCAAAATGTGCACCCTTAAACGTACTTGAGGACCGTGGTTGAGAAACTGGTCTAATGAAACATAACCTAATGAGTAATTACTGGTTGGCCATACCCCTCTGATGTCATGTTGCACCAGACTGTATATCAGCCTCAACTAGCCTCAACTTAATATCTAATTTGAATGTTTTAGCATGCAGTAGAGCCCAAAAACTGTGTTTAATCACACAAACGTAATTTTTCTTTATTTGAGACTGATGTGCATCCTATCACCAACCCTTGCTTAATATGAAGCCCAACACCACTCACAGTACAATATGAATACACTCCCACCACAGCAATCAAAATTGTCTAAGCAGCTGAAAAACAGCAGAAGCAGTTTAGCATAATTAAATTACTATTACATTTTAAATAATTGCCTTTATAGATATGAAATGTTCTTCCAAATAAAAGCAAAATGTACAGTAGTTTGACATCATCTCTTTAAATATTTAATTTGAATCAGAGAGATCTGTCTAATATTCAATCAATTCAGGACCTTAGTTTACTCATACGAGTGCCACCTACACTAAAAAAGAATAGCTATATTCAAGTCAATCAAATCTACTAAAACATCAATCTTTTGTGAGTAGGGATGGGTGAAAATGTTTGCTAGGGGAACAAACAAGTGGAAAATGCCCTTTCCTCAGTTTGTGTATATGCATGTGTGATGACACGTGAGTGCTGGAAATCAGTCAGCTTCTGACCATAGAAAGCATCCTTTTCAGTTCGTTTTCATTCCAAGAAAAAATGTCCCCTATTCAGTGGAAATTCCGACAGGAAGAAAATGAAATTCTTGCCCATCCCTATGCCTGACATTTGATCTGGACTAATCTGTTGTTCCCTATACAATTTCAAAACAGCTAATCAGCATAGCTGTTTTCTGAACCAGGCATGTGGGGTTGGGGTAAATATAGCATCTAGAGGGAATTTGTTGAGTTTTACTAAGTCTGCTTCAATTATAGCCCAAAAGGCTCCTATCAGTTGTTTTGGGGGATCGGGAAACTACGCCCCTTCAATTGGAACACAATTGGAAATATTGATTATGAGACACAAACACTTGGTTTGCATGCATATTCCTCATAGACCTGCTATGACCTTGCTTTGACGTCCAATACAAGGAGACTATGGGGACCTGCATCATACAGGACAGGAAACTGTCCTGCTCTATGCCACATAGATGCACCAGGGGAGCATTGGAGGGCCTTTTTTCAGACCCCTATCACCCCCACTATTTGGTCCACAGGGATTCACACTACAACCTGACTTTGTCTGCAAATCTGCTCCCAGGGAAGCAGATCTGCAGATGGAGCCAGTAATGATAGTTGCTCTTTAGTAGCGTTCCACATATAACATTGCTTATAGAAAAAATTTGAAAACAAAGAAAGAAAGCAACATTTTCTTTATCTGTAAAATCATTGTTGTCCTGTATTGCATGATAGAATTCCTTAGACATACTGCAAATGTAATCTGTGAGCAGTGTGAGATCTGGTGCTTGATTGTTTTCTACAGCAATGATTTACTTGTGCCTTACGACTTGGTTTTGTCTACCTATCAGCTATGTAGAAGTGTAAGTTCTTATATCAGCTGTCTTTGGGCAACATATAGAAAGTAAAAGGAGCAATCGTGAAGTAAGTGGTCAGATGAAAATTCCACAAATTCCCTTAGATTAAAATTGGGTTTTTAACCCATTAAATGCCAGAGAGTTCTCCAATTCATTGCTGTCAAATTCAAGGTGTTAAAATCTTCATTTAAAGGGATAGTAATGTTTCATAATAAAAGCAGCTCTAATTAATCATCATAGTATTTAGACTTTGGAGAGTGTTATTTCAGTTCTGTCAGAGCTGTAGTTCAAGAGTAATTCAATGATAAAGTATCCCCCTCCTGCCCCTTTTACTGATGTAACACTGCTCAGCCAAAGCAGAAGGGAGGTGCCCAGGTAGATTGCAAAGAGGGACAATCTTCAAATAAGATAAGGGAAAAACCTGAAAAACTTGTCAAGCGGGGCAGGGCTTTCATTGTTCTCATAGGAAGAAGATTGTCCTCTTCTGTTATGTGTCTGGTCTATTGACTGGATTCCACATCTGAGAAGAGATGGCTTACACTAGGTAAAAGGGGCAGGAAGGGAAACTTTGCTTGTGAATATCTCTCAAACCATAAAGGTTTGAGAGATAAGACTTATATTGTTCTTCATGTTTTTTTAATGCCTAAAAATTAAATAAAGATAAAACAAAGTATTACTATCCCTTTAAATGAACGGTAAAGCTGATTTTGAGCTCATGCTATCAAATGTAAGGAAAATGGCAATAATGGAAAAAAAAACAAATAGACATACACATGAAAAATAAATGGCAATGCTTTCTGGGGAGCAATTCACAATCTCAATCAATATTAAGTGTGGGAATAGATTTTGAAATAGTTTTCTTTGAGGAAAAATCATTTGCATTTAAACACCTGATTCATGTGAATGATAAAGGGCCTTAAAATAGCCCTGTATCAGCAAGTGGAATGACCTACTGGTGTCCCTGTGTGCAAAGAATTGAGAATAAGTCATCAGTGTTAAGCATGAGAGTCATGTACTAAGAAGCACTCTGGGGCAATCTAACTGAATTACAGGGGACAATAAATAAATACTCCTTTCACTTGAACTGGATTTTGTTTCCTATGCCAATTCTTTAGAACTCTCCTATGCTTTACCAAACAATACATTGGAGATATAGTTACCATTCAAGGAATGAATTACTTAAAGTGATAGTATTTTCTATTTAATATTTGTTGCCCGAGTCTTCTGTATAGTAAAAGGAACATATTGCGCTATTTCTAAGTGATTACTTCTTTGTTGCTCAAAACCTATGACGCACTGAAGATCCACCACCCACCGCTTCTACGCCACGTCACTCAGAAGTTGCAGGCTGGTCATGACAGCTGCAGCAAGGGACAAACTTCATTAAGCAAATGGAAATCCTACCCTCCTTTAAGTGGGGCAGGATTTTCCTTATACTTACTTGTCCCTCGCTGTAGCTATTAAATCGCACGACCCGATCTCAGATTCCATGGGAGGCGGCCAGAAAGGGGAAGATGTCGGATTTTCAGTGCTTCATAACTTTTGAACTACAAAGAAGTAAGTGCTTAGCCATAGCACAATCTGTTCCTTTTAATATACACAAGACTTGGGCAACTAATTTTAAAGAGACATTACTATCCCTTTCAGTTTTTCTTAGTACATTCATCTTATGCCCACCATTGATGACTGGTGAATGAGAGGCCAGGGAAGGAGATTGATTGATACTGGTGATAATAAAGGCTATAAAATGTTATATGTTTTCCAGGGAAGGAGGTAGTGATAAGAAAAACACAGCACGTGGCTTTGGACTGACATTTTGTGGTACGACACCAAAAAACCATGAAGTGGAGTGGTAGAGGAATAGAAAAGGAAACACTAAGGGAGCGATTAGTAAGATAGGAGATGAACCATGAGAGAGCTGTTCCACTGAGGCAATAAGTGTCATGGGAAATACAACTATGGGGTAGCTCTACACCGAATGGTCTAAATATCGTGGAGTGCTTGTGGAGGGATGATCTGTGACTCCAACTCAAATAGGTTTTAAAAAATAATGTAAATAATAATCAGCAATTGATAACAATGGGAAAAAATATATTTATATGGATTAAGTGTAACAATGTATGTAAGTAAACTAAAAGCAATAAAACCAAATCCTAATAAGCACAAGAGGTAATAAAAATATATCACCGTATAAGTCACTGATTAGTTCAATGAAGTAACTGGTAAGTGAATAAAATATATATAAAAAGAGGGTCCGACCTTAGTGTAATTGTCCTATTGCACAGTTCCTTTATGTCCAATGTAGATGAGATGGATGAAGTAAGAATGAAATAGATAAAATGTATGATTTAATGGTGTTGATATGTCACTGCTTATTATTAAATGCCCCCTCTTCTGTTGTCCATGTTGCTACCTCCAAAAGTGGTTCTGCCGACTACCGACAACGAAACTGGCAAGAAAGAAAAAAAGAGAACACAAGGTGCACAAGAAGGATGCAAATCTAAATGTAGTATTTATTAACACATTAATAAATAAAAAGCATATACAGTAAAGCACTCACATTTTGGGGAACATGTGAGTGAATTACTGTACATGCTTTTTTATTTATTATTGTGTTAATAAATACCATCCTTAGATTTTCACCCCTTCTTGTCCACCTTGTGCACTCTTTCTTTCTTGCTGATAAATGTCATGCCCTGACCTTGTGTCACGGTGGGATGCAGTTGTGTTGCACGCCTTGCTTCCAGGTTGGTACATCCAGCGCACTCCTTAGACATCACTTTCGCGCATCTTCCATGCGTACATGTATGTGACACTCTACATCAGTATTGCACCGTTTGTAAGGTTGATGTATGAGATTGGTCAAGAAATAAAGATTAGTCGCTCAGTCTTTACTGAATTAACATCCGATTCAATAATGTCACCCACCACTTAAAATCCGAGTCGGCGGGCCCGGTGCCGCTCCCCACAATCGCAGCCACGATTCCACAGACTTGGGGACAACCGGAGGTAAGCGCACTCAGGTCCACCATCACCTGGTGATGAGCCTTACAATCCAGTGTTTTGTTGCTGTATAATTGTTCGTTCTATAAGTTGATGTTTTTATTTATACAATAAAAGAATGTTTTTAATACTGTGATTGGGCTGGTGATGCTTTGGTGGACCTGATGTATGAGATTGGATGCTCTGGACATGCGTCATTTGGTGTGTCTGAGTGTTTTTGATGCTATCTTATCTCATTCCATCCTATATAATAATTTGCTAAATGTATGTTTGTCAGAAGCTGTTATGCACAGTACTTGGATGCGTGTGCTGCAGTCATGCGCAGTACAGACTGTCCATACCGCGGCTGATAACGGAGCGGGCTGCTCCGAATTCAGACCAGAGTCCTTTCTGTGCACCGAAGGACTCCAGTCTGAATTCGGAGCGGCCCGCTCCGTTAACAGCCGCTGCTCGTGCAGTCTGTACTGCGCATAACTGCACCGCGGCCGTTGCTGGGTGGCACTGTGGCCCGTGTACACTGGCTCTTCAACTAGTTTATATATATACAATGCTGGAAAATCAATGGGAGCCATGGAAAAGGAAGGAGTGACTACTTCCTCAGTTAATATAGAAGACTAGATTTTAAAATTCAAAAACAAAGAAATGCATTTTGTGTTGCTAGAATGAAGCACAGGGTTTTAATTTTATATAACTCCCAGGTCATTTTTAGATGCTAGTGTTCCTTTAAAGGAGAAACCATTTCCTAGGAATAAGTGACTTTCAGTTTGTTTAAAGCAGAGCTTTCATGCTACAGTAAGTTATCCCCAATTAATTGTTAGTCGCTTCTTATTCATGAAAATAGCATAATAACGTTGCTTAAGTGCTGGCGTGAGTTGGAATCATAACATTGTATGCAATTTACATCAGTGGGACAGTGCAGACATCTTGCTGAAGAGTGATCTGTGCTCCTGCACTGTCTGTACCTGCCTGTACACTGATAGGTTATTTGCCAAAGGGGTGTTGCATTGTACCATAAGGTACAGACAGGGACGGACAGGGCAGGCGCACAGATCACTCTTTGCAAAATATCTGCGCTGTCCCATTGATGTAAGTTGCATACAATGTTTTGATTCCAACTCATGCTGGCACTTCATAATATTATTATGTTATTCAATGAATAAGAAGCTACTAACAATTAATTGGGGATAACTTATTGTACTATAAAAGTTCTGCTTTAACCAAGCGGCCAGGACTTAAAGGGATAGTAATGTTTCATAATAAAAAAAGCTCTAATTAATCATCATAGTATTTGGACTTTGGACAGTGTTATTTCAATTCTGTCAGAGTTGTAGTTCAAGAGTAATTCAATGACAAAGTGCCCCCCTCCTGCCCCTTTTACTGATGTAACACTGCTCAGCCAGAGCAGAAGGGAGGTGCCCAGGTAGATTGCACAGAGGGACAATCTTCAATTAAGATAACGGAAAAACCTGAAAAGCTTGTCAAGGGAGGCAGGGCTTTCATTGTTTTCATATAAAGAAGATTGTCCCCTGCTGTTAGCTGTCTGGTCTATAGACTGATTCCACATCTGAGAAGAGATGGCTTACACTAGGTAAAAGGGGCGGGAGGAGAAACTTTGCTTGTGAATATCTCTTAAGCCATAAAGGTTTGAGAGATAAGACTTATATCGTTCTTCATGTTTTTTTAATGCCTACAAAATAAAATAAAGTTAAAACCAAGTATTACTATCCCTTTAAGGACCATGGAGCATTTTTTTTTCATGGCATCTGATTCAGGGCTCCCTGAACGACATGCAACCACGCGGGAAGCCCTGAAATCCATGATGTACATCTATGCCATGGGTCCTTTAGGCACGTTCACCCCATGGCGTACTTGTACATCGTTGGTCAGTAAGTTAACAGAAAAATATAAATGACTATAACTTACAGATGTATGAAGGACACACGCCTAGGAAAATGTAATCAAACAAATTAAGAGCCATTTAATCCTAAGAAATCATTCCCTTTGAGTGCCAGAGAGGTATCTAATACATTGAGGTAGAGTAATAATTAGATAATAAAGTAGAGGTAACTTCTCCAGTGATATCACTTCTCCAATCCCTATGTTATTCTATGGAGCCAATGCACTACAAATCATAAAGTGGGAGAGATCTTGGCGCCATAGAATAAAACATGGTAATTGGAGAAGTGATATCACTGGATAAGTCTTCTCCACTTTGGGCCGTATGTTCAAAGGGATAATATTAAAAAAATGTCACATGAACGACAAAAATAAGCAATTGTATGCATAAACAACAAATTTTCTATAGAATGTACGGCACAAAACTAGTAATGTCCATTGTGTACAAAATAAAGCAAGAATTGTATTTGAAAGGGGCGGGGCAAGGATGTGGCTTAAAGGGATAGTAATACTTCATTTTAACTTTATTTTATTTTGTAGGCATTAAAAAAACATGAAGAATGATATAAGTCTTATCTCTGAAACCTTTATGGTTTAAGAGATATTCACAAACAAAGTATCCCCCCCCTGTTCAGCCAGATAAGAAGGGAGATGCCCAGGTAGACTGCAGAGAGGGACAATCTTCAATTAAGATAATGGAAAAAGCTGAAAAACTTGTCAAGGGGGGGGAAGGGCTTTCATTGTTTTAATACAAAGAAGATTGTCCCCTTCTGTTATCTGTACTGTCATACAACCAGACTGACATCTGAGAAGAGATGGCTTACACTAGGAAAAAGGGGCGGGGAGGGGAACTTTGCTTGTGAATATCTCATAAACCATAAAGGTTTGAGAGATAAGACTTATATCATTCTTCATGTTTTTTTAATGCCTACAAAATAAAATAAAGTTAAAACGAAGTGTTACTATCCCTTTAAATATCCACCGGTGTCGTATAGTGTTAATGAAAATATATTCAACAAAAATGTTTTTCTTAAAAACGACAAACATTTTACTTCATTTAAAAATGATAGTAAAATGTGGAAATATGAATCTGGAAAACGTTTGATAGGGAAATAAATATGTATCTATTGATAAAAAAGAAAATGAAAGGTATATTTTTAATAATCATCAAAATAGTTATTATACATTCTAACACTTAAAAAATGCTAAAATATTATAGTTTATTCAAAAATTATATTAATTATATGAATAATCTTAAAGGGATAGTAACCTCGAAACAAAGGTACATGCAAATTTATTGGTACAATTAAAACATACTTACTGCCCTCATTCCCATCTTCCAAACCGTTATGGTTTGAGAGATGTAATAAAATAAAGGTCTCCGCTCCCTCCCACTTCTCATGTGCCCGATGTATAGCAGACGTCATGAGTTAGTGCTTCCGGGACCAGAAGGTAGCTCTTCAGGAGCGCTGTCATCAAGATGTATAACTATAATTATTTCATCGGTATGGTCCACAACATGTGCCTGGCTTGCAAGCACACGTTGTAGGCCATTCCGTTGAAGTAATCATAGTTAGATATCCCGATGTCAGCGCTCCTGAAGAGCCGCCTAAAGTCGGTCAACCGGATTCTGCCTCTGACAGCTTTACAGCTCGTCAGGCAGAAAGGGGAGGGAACGGAGAACTTTTTTTTATTATATCTCTCGAACCATAACGGTTTGAGAGATGGGAAAGAGGGCAGTAAGTATGTTTTAATTGTACCTATCAATTTGCATGTACTTTTGTTTTGAGGTTACTATCCCTTTAATTGCTATTGCTATCTACAAAATATACGCTTTTAAAATACCAATATTCTTGTCACTACTCACAAAAGCATTTCTGATACATCTGTCATTTTTTACAACATTTCCAGTCAGAAATCATACTTCAAAGAAAAAAATGACATATTTTCTATAACAAACGACATTCTTTGAAAATATATATATGAAGACTACCAGAACATACAATAAAATGCTGTTAAAAATGACAAAAGCTATCTCACTACTTCTTTGAACATACGGCCCATTATCTTTTTATCACCCACATTGTGTTGCAATACATTGGATACCTCTCTGGCACTCAGAGGGTTAAGATTAAGTGCAAGAGATTGATGCTGATGAGAACTGGAGACATTGTCTGTCAAGCCAACTCTATCATAAGAATTCACAATTAAATGGGAACCCCTTGAATGCTGGAGGCCTCTCGAGTGCATTGCTGCTCAATGTGTTAAAGACCTCACTAGCATTCAAGGGTTTAAGACCCAATTTAAATCAATGGACATTTCTATTTTCACCCCTATAACACCATTGGTTTGAACCAGAATTGAAGCAATTCTTCTTATTAATTAGGCCTTTAAGAGTACAGGCTGCTCAATTTACATAAATCCCATTTCCAGCTAATACCATTTCAAGTTCTGTGGTTGGTGTTGATGTCCTTTGAAAAAAGCTGAATCAGGAAAAAAACATAATTACAGCAAGTTTTTCTTTCCTATGAAACTCATCCTCTTTTGACAGAGGGCAAAAATAATGATGTTCCTCTGTGCTCCGTTTTCATCTGCGGATTGCTCAGTAGTGCAGGTAACCGCATTTGCTGCAGTACAGAGCAGTCATCAAATGCTGAGCAACAGATAGGAAAAAGCAAGCTTGGGGATGTTTCAGATCACATTCCCAAAATGTAAGATTCAAAGAAGTGTGAAAAACCTGTCCGAATACAGAGCTGTCATACAAGAAAACTGAAGTAATTTATAATGAAAGACAAAAATACAAGATACATAAAATAAGGCAATTTTCAATGTACACAGATATTAGTAGCATGCATTTCTTACATAAGTATCATTCACTGTGATGAGGACATAGCTTAAAGGGAAACTTACTGTACAATCTTTTAGTCTTAAAGGCAAAAAGGAATCTAAAGGGATTTAAAGGGATAGTAATGTTTCACAAAAAACAGCAACTCCAATTAATCTTCATAGTATTTGGGCCATGGAGAGTGTTATTTCAATACTGTCAGAGCTGTAGTTCAAGAGTACTTGAATGATAAGTATCCCCCTCCCGCCCCTTTTACCTAGTGTAAGCCTCCTCCCATCAGATGTGTTATCTGGTCCCTTGACTAGACAGCTTGCAGCCAGGGGCAAGCTTCTTACTGTGAGCATAAGGAAAACCCTGCCCACCTTGACAGGTTTTTCCTTATGCTCACTGAAGATTGTCCCTCTCTGCAATCCATCCAGACAGTCTTACTACTCTGAGGTGAGCAGTTTATATCAGTAAAAGGGGCAGGAGGGGATACTTTATCATTTAATTACTCTTGAACTATAAGTCTGACAGTATTGAAATAACACTCTCCATGGCCCAAACACTATGAAGATTAATTGGAGCTGCTTTTATTGTGAAACATTACTATCAATTTAAACTGCATGTTTCTCATGCTTAATCAGTGTAATGATGTTAGGGATTTTTATTTTAGTATTTATGGACTTAACCTTAACAGTGCTGATCACCCTGCCCCATCTCAGCCCTCCTGAGTGGGGAAGGGCAAAATGTCCTTTTTTTCCTAAGGAATTTTCACAGGAAAATCCAAAATTTGATACTTTTTTTCCATGGAAATTCACATGCAATGTATTGGATACCTCTCTTGCACCCCAGGTGTTAAATCCCCTTTTAAAGGGATAGTTTTACTTAAAATGTAAAAAAAAATATGTTGTAGGGTTTATCCCCCTGAGTAAAACAAGGGTACTCCCACTGCTGAAAGGTGTTTCATTCAAAAGTTATTAATTTTCAAAGTTGAATTTTTTAGGTGCAATATCACAGTGGCCTGAAATTGTACAGTGGCACTGTTGCTACACCATCCTATGGACAGCTCTGGTCAGTTGACCATAAATCTCCATAGGATGGTGTAGCAACAGCGCCACTGTACAATTTCAGGCCACTGTGATATTGCACCTAAAAAATTCAACTTTGAAAATTAATAACTTTTGAATGAAACACCTTTCAGCAGTGGGAGTACCCTTGTTTTACTCAGGGGGATAAACCCTACAACATATTTTTTTTACATTTTAAGTATTACTATCCCTTTAAATTAAAGGGAAGTTTTACCTGTTTCTCATAGTGCATTTGGTTTGAGCCAATATGATTTCATATCTTTTTAGTATATCAACTTTAATGTGATGTGAAAATGTTTTTTTCCAGCTTTACCTTAAATGCTACAATCTGTCTCTCTGCCTATGCCCATCACATACATCCTACTCTGGCTCTGCTCTGCAATGCATACTACAAATGTCAGATGGTTGCTAGGGGTTTTGCTAAACAGAACAGTAACTATTGAACAGTATCTCAAACAAAAGGGAAATCAGTACAGGACCTTGCACTCGTTCCTTTTACTCCCCTTCTTTGGACTTGTGTTTCAGTGTCTTTCTCTGTTCCCATCATGCAGGGAATCTTGGGTAGTCTCACCTCCCAAGCAATCAAATTGTGCTTGTTGATGGAGCCCCAGTCCTTCGCCTCTCATGTGCTCAGATGCAAAACCCCAACTTAGAGTAAATCCTTTCCCCAGGGGACGTGGTGTAGCTCAAGAATGGGACTTTTTCCTTTGGAGCACATTCTCTTTTGTTGCTGGGAAAATAGCTGTGTCACCCAAAACACATATATCTACTGTCTGCTGACACCTTTGGGATCTCCCACTAAATCAGTGGGTATTTGAGCATACCTCTCAAGTGTCCCTCTTTAGGAGGGACAGTCCTTCTTTGAGACCCAAATCCCCCTGTCCCTCTTTTCTACCCTGTTGTCCCTCTTTTTAGGACATCAGAGTGAGTGGTGTATATATTAGTCTATCACATAAATGCTCTAAATCATTTATTCAGGTACACAAAGAGGTGTCAATAGGTGACAAAGTAACCTAAAAAATCCCCACCCACCAGCCACGCCCCTAGAAACACCACCTAAAACACGTGTCCCTCTTTGGCCATTTAAAATGTTGGGAGGTATGTTTGAGCCACAATCAACTTCAATGTGTTTCATTTATCCCTTTAGATGCTAGAGATGCCTGCAACACATTGCAGACCATTGAAATGGAGATGTCTTTAGGATCCAATTACTGAAGACTGAAAATGCATAAAACAAGTGCTACTACTTTCCAGAGACATATACCGGTACATCTGAAATATCAGCTAAATCTTCATGCATTCCTTTTATTAGACATGATTCAATTTGTGTTTATAGGTAATCATAAAAAACATATGCACAGAAGGTTTTTTTTTTATTTACTGTTATTTACTAATAGATTGTTTATACTTCATTAGACAAACATTTAAACCTTTAAAGGGATAGTAATACTTAATTTTATCTTTATTTTATTTTGTAGGCATTAAAGAACAAAATAAGTCTTATCTCTCAAACCTTTATGGTTTGAGAGATATTCACAAGCAAAGTTTCCCCTCCCGCCCCTTTTACCTAGTGTAAGCCATCTCTTCTCAGATGTGGAATCCAGTCCATAGACCAGACAGATAACAGAAGGGGTCAATCTTCTTCCTATGAGAACAATGAAAGCCCTGCCCCCCTTGTCAGGTTTTCAGGTTTTTCCCTTATCTTAATTGAAGATTGTCTCTCTCTGCAGTCTACCTGGGCACCTCCCTTCTGATCTGGCTGAGCAGTGTTACATCTGTAAAAGGGGCGGGAGGGGGATACTTTGTCATTGAATTACTCTTGAAATACAACTCTGACAGAATTGAAATAACACTCTCCAAAGTCCAAATACTATGACGATGAATTAGAGCTGCTTTTATTATTAAACATTACTATCCCTTTAAGGGCCAGAGGGGTTGGCAGTTAATTACGTACGAATGCGTTGAACTCCTTAAAGAGAATGATAAATAAACTCCCCACCATAATTGCACAATGCAGACTATGAGGGCTATATACTAAGTGGTCAGAATAAACAAGGGGCTTTTTTCATCTTTATAGTCTGAGATGCTATGGAAAAATATCCTATTTGATAATTTGAAAGAAAATACTACTGGAAAATATATTTGAATGAAGCCACCATTGAAACTGCTTAGAAAACATTTTGGCTAGTTTCCTACAATTAAATTATATGGGAGGGTCTGGTACTGCAGCATAAAATAAATGAAGGGAGCTTCGATCCCTTTGTAATTTCCTTAGTAAGTAGTTCAGTATAAGATTAATCATTTGAATGCCAGCGGGGAATGCAACGCATTGTGTAGCAGTGTGTTGTGCGCCCTTCTGGTACTCAGAGGGTTAAAGAATACACTTGTTCAAACCCTATAATGAGGTTAAAAGGGTTATCTGCGTTTCTGCAAACAGGGCTCTTTATCATAAAATAAACTAGCTGATTTGTTGCTAAATTAAAGTAATCATCCTATGTATTGACACCTCATATATCAATGACACTGAAAAAAGCATAGCAGTTCCAAACAGCAAATGGATAGTCAAAGAGAAGACTGAACATCATATAAGGTTATTTCTTGGTGTACTTGCTATGTTTTTGTAGCTTTTAGCACATTACTCCTCACTCTAGACATGGAGATATTTGACTGGAATAGTTTCAGATGATAGAGTTGTTTTTGTAGTTTTGCTTTGCATAATTGTTGTAGGGCATACTCTGACAACTACAGGCCTGTGAGTCTGACAACAGTAGTTGAAAATTAATTGAAACCATTTTGAAAGAATTGTTGTATAGCTGAAACCTAAAGATCTGGAAGATCCTCATCAGCATAAATTTTTATTTTTTTGACCATGTAACTAAAATCATAGACAATGGTGGAACAGTAAATGTAGCTTACCTGGATTTTCGTAAAGCTTTTGACACTGTCCCACATCAAAAGCTAATTCACAAACTGCTTTGTTTGGGATTGGACTCAAATGTAATTGGCTGGATAAGGTAATACATAAAGGATTGGAGACAGTGTTTATAAACCATTGTAATACATTAAGAGAACCTTATGGAGTGCCTCAGGGATCAGTTCTAGTACCTGTTCTATTCAAAGGGATAGTAATGTTTCATAATAAAATCAGCTCTAATTAATCATCATAGTATTTGGACTTTGGAGAGTGTTATTTCAATTCTGTCAGAGTTGTAGTTCAAGAGTAATTCAATGACAAAGTATCACCCTCCCGCCCCTTTTACTGATGTAACACTGTTCAGCCAGAGCAGAAGGGAGGTGCCCAGGTAGACTGCAGAGAGAGACAATCTTCAATTAAGATAAGGGTATAAACCTGAAAAACTTGTCAAGGGGGGCAGGGCCTTCATTGTTCTCATAGGAAGAAGATTGTCCCCTTCTGTTATCTGTCTGTTCTTACAACCAGATTCCACATCTGAGAAGAGATGGCTTACACTAGGTAAAAGGAGCGGGAGGGGAAACATTTCTTGTGAATATCTCTCAAACCATAAAGGTTTGAGAGATAAGACTTATATCGTTCTTCATGTTTTTTTAATGCCTACAAAATAAAATAAAGATAAAATGAAGTATTACTATCCCTTTAAGGGGCCGGTGCATCTTAAAACAAAATTGAGATAAGTATGGTATCTTGTTAAAGAAAAAAAAAATAATCAGATCTTTTTGTCCATCTGCTACTTATTCGTATAGAAAAATATATTAAACTGCTCAACAAATGTCTTGTGTTTCTACAGCAACCGAAAAAAATATTATTTATTCCCAGTTTCTTTGATGGCAGCTCCTCTAATTCCACTCACCTTTCTCAGCTAAGGTTGTTAGGTTGTTCTGTCTAACTTCCTTCAGTGGGTTGGCTTTTGGACTTCTGTAGGACGTTTTAAAGGAAGAAAGAAGTAGAAAGAGGATCAAACTATAACCCATATAAAGTTAGAGAATAGTGAAAAAATAAAAACTAACTGTACAATTTTAACGTTTATGAAGCTATTTAGCAATTTAAGGAATAGTCTCATGAATACAGTATTTATTAATAAAAGTTAGGTTTTTTTCATCTAAGGGACACTATGCCTTTAATACCCTTGTTAGTCATGTTACTTGTCTGCTTCGAG